>JAOPSE010000023.1:42858369-43513040 GCA_029449295.1 Zea luxurians
GGAATAGGAATCAATAATTTTGGAGTTATAGATTTTAAGTTATGAATTTCTGAAGGTGTTATGTGTTTTGTACATGATTAAATAGGATACAAATTTATTTTGATATTCATGTCAAAACAGTGGTACTAAATGATAGACACTAATATTAAAAAATTATAGGAATTGGAATGGATTAATTTGGACTTAATATGTATTTTCTATGAATTATATAAGTTTCTAGCATTTATTTTTGTACCAGAAATCCTTTTTCAAAATAAATTCTGAATTTCTCAAGGATTCTAGACCGCGGACACCATTTTAACAAAGTCTAGGGGGCTCTGTGTAATATTTCCAGGGCCTGGAAAGGATGGGGGTTGAGTTTATAAAACTGCAGGGACTCTTTTAAAAAGTTGTGCCGTGAAGGGGTATCTTCTCATGACAGCCATCCGATCCTAAGTGGGTGGCCCAGATTAGATCTGGCCCACGCAGAATTGGTACGCGTTAATGGCCGCTAGATCACGATCCAGGGGTCCTGGCTTAACATAGATGGGATTTGATTCAACCCGTCCAATTGCAGATAAACGGTCGAGACCAACTCACGAACTGGTATCCACATCTTCTAATCTACGCCGTCGAATTTCAGAACAGCGATCGACGTGCCTCCCCCCACCTCCAGCCAGGAATGACGTTGGCGCAGGGCAAGCCGCGACGGTGGTCATGGCCGGATCAATCGGCCATCTATTTTTGCGCACAAAACTTCGATTCGAGGGATACACACGATGCACAGGGTACGAAGAACACAACTGAGAGCAACCTACCGGTGGTTATGGTGCGTGGGGCCTTGACCACGGTGACCTGCGATCCGCGGCGGATTCCGTGCACCGACGAGCGATTGCCACAAGCCAAACCGTCCACGCGCCAACGCAGGCAACGAATAAGCCACCCCGGATCTCGCGCACCAACCCGACCCGATGCCCAAGGTTGGACCGTTGGCAAGGACAAGACCCACCAGTGCTTTTCTCCGATCTTCAATGGCGACAACGATGCTCGAGGGTTGATGGAGGATGGCATGGGGGGAGGTGCCGGGATTTATAGAAGAGGTGATCCCGCAGCCCGCCCCCAACAACCCGAGCTTTGCGCGCGGGATACGGAAACCCCGTTGGGATTGGGGAGCAGCGTACGGAGTCCGAGCCAGGAATCCGCATGTTCGTTTGGGGAAGACGCGGCCCCGGTGTGGCCTACCTGCCATTGTCACGTGATTTGGGCGTGGAGCACAGAGGGCTGACCCGCAGGTCCAGGTTGTCAGCGGGGTCGGTCAGGCAGTGTGCGGCGCGGGTGCAACTGGGCTAGGGGTAGCGCGCGCGTATTCTACCAATTGGGCCGCATGGGATGGAATCGGGAAGCGGGCCGATACAGGCAAAGTTCAGCCCAAGCGCAGAAGATTCTTCTTCTTTTTTCATTCTTTTATCTATTTTCTTTCTTCTCTCTATTTCCAAATTCAATTTGAATTCAAATTTAAATTCAGACTTTCCAAATGTATCGATTGAAATCCAAATGTAAATATAAACTATATTATTTTAAATATTACTATTTTTTCTCCCTCTCTTATTTGCCTCTAACAATAGTTGACTTCATTACAAATTTCCTTGCTCATTTCCCAATTCCCAAAGTACTATATTTGTTTATTTACTTTACAAAAATTTTTACTAATTTTGGGTCTTACAAATCCTACCCCCTTAACAGAAATCTCGTCCTCGAGATTTGTAAGGAAAAGGATGTATACTCATATTGTCTCAGAACATGTGCACGAACAAAGAAATCTCGGTATGATGCATAACTCATTAGCAAAACCTAGGGTCACTAAACCTTATTATTACTAAAATAGTAAAATACTAACTATTGGCTAAACTAATATTTAGGCCTTACAAATAGAATATATATATATATGTTTATCTCTATTCTTGTTGTTCGTTGACTTCTTCACCGACTACTTCATCTTCAACTAGCTCTTCTTCTTGAATTTCAAGTTCACCCGGCTCAGCTTCTACTTCTGCATGGTGGGCTTGTCCGCGGTTGACAGATAAGGGTTGAATCTTTCCTGCTGAGGCTTGTCCTTGCTTCGTCGGAGCCGGTGTAGTGTAGGCAGCTCTGTTGGGACAATAGTTGGCGTAGTGTCCCGGTTGTCCACACTTGAAGCATGCCCTGTTGGTGGATGTGTTAGGAGCAACAGGTCCTGCTAGGGTGCTTGCTTGCGGAGGAGCAGTTAGTGCCTGTTGAGTTTGTTGTCTGGAATTGCCACTAGCTGGTGTACTTGGAGTGGTAGTATAGCGAGGACGGGAACTACTTCTAGCCTACCCTTGGTTAGCAGCCCTCCTTTTCTCTCCAAACATACTCCTCTTGTTTTCTACAACAATAGCTTTGTCAAGTAGCCTTTGGAAGGACAGGAATGTGTGCGATACCAGTTGATATTGCAAGGGTCCAATTAACCGTCCAGAAAGAGCTCCTGCTTCTTCTCATCATCCTCAACATCCCTAGGAGCATATCGAGATAACTGGATGAATTTGTCTCTGTATTCACTCATAGACATACTTCCTTGCTTAAGGGATATAAACTCCTTCCTTTTAATCTTCATGAGTCCAGCAGGAATATGGTAATTCCTGAACTGAGTGGAGAATTCTGCCCAGGTAATTGTGTCGACGGTAGCATGAGCAGCGCAGTACGCATCCCACCAATCCGCAGCGGGACCAGTAAGACGACCCGATGCGTAGAGAACTTTCTCTCTGTCCGAGCACTGAGCTATGTTGAGCATCTTCTCTACAGACTTTAGCCAGTCATCTGCGTCTAGTGGATCAGGAGAGTTAGCAAATGTCGGTGGCTTGTGGCTCATGAACTCCTGATGCTTGTCTCGAGGAGGAACTGGTGGTGGTGGAGGTAGTGGTGCTTGTTGTTGTTGCTGTTGCTGTTGCTGTTGCGCCCTCCTCTCTTTACGTATCTCCTCCCGTTCTTGGTGCATCTCCCGGCGTATATCCTCTCTTTCTTGACGCATCTCTTGACGCTCCTGTCGCATCTGTGCGTGCATGTCTGCCATAGTGTCCGCCATTTGCTGCATTATTTGCATCTGGGCTGAAATAACTGGATCAGCACCGACTGGTGGAGGATTTGGGGGATTCATCTCTGCTTGTTGTTGTTGTCTAAGTACCCTCCGGTTATATGGATTGGCAGGTAGATCAATTCCTCCTCCCTTCCTGGTATTGACCATCTGAGTTAGAAGCATATGGTAAGATAGTTTTGCAAGGGGAATCATTTGGTAGGCAGAGTGAATAAGCTAACAACTGGTTATGTACCGGAGATTCCTTGGCAGGGCTTAATCCGTTGTTTTATGTCAAGATTGGGGTAACTAGTCGTATAAGGTGAAGGTAAGATAGAATCTATCAAGGTGAGATAGATATGGAATACTAAATACATTTTAATGGGATATTCTAGATTGTCTAGTTATTTTATAAATACTATCCTTTATGCCTAGATGTATATGCAGATGTAATTGTGAACATTACTCCACAACTCATCACACTCAATCAAAGATCCAAATGAAACAAGTATCATAAGAACAAACATTCAAGTTCATAGATATCTATATAAAAACAGTTTTGTTTTTGTTCCTAAGAGTAGGTCCCCTATTCTTAAAGGTCACTTTAGATACGGGATTCCAAAGTGTGAAATCCACATTTGTCTTTAGAAAGAAATGGTAAGAATAATCAGAGTAGAGCGGAAATAGATGAGAAAAGATTAAGAAAAGTTTAGAAAGAATCAGAGTAGCAAAGGTAAGTAATTATTGGTTGTCCAGTTCTATCTAGGTTTCGTCCTACAGTCAACATTCCTCTGATACCACTTATGTCACACCCGGGTTTCGGGGCACCAAAACTCGGGCGCGAACATAATCACCAGGTGTGCTGGGACCAAGTCTCACACATATGATGAATCATGGCACAGGATCGAATGTCACATCTTTACTATATAATAGGGGTTCTGTGCAAAATAAATAAATAATTACATTATGAGGAGACAATGGTCCAGTAACTCAAAGTTGACTAAGAGACGACGGCCTAGACCTCTCACGAACTCATCACAGCATCCTCCAAGCGCCTCATCCTGCGGTACCTGTTCTTGACCTGTGGGGGGTGTGAGACAGCAAGAGTGAGCTCACATACGTTCATAGCTCAACAAGTTGTGGGGAATAATGTGCATGAACTCGCCAAAGGTGGGAGCTCACGTGAAGTGTAAGGCTTACCAAAGAGGATGGTTAGAGCTGAGCATTGCTTTTAGAGTTGGTCAAAAATTCATTAGCAATTACTAAGTATAAGTAAATACCAACCCAATTAAGTAGTAGAACAAAAGTAACAACCTCACCTGCGATGCAATGCATATGAAAAATTGAGTTTAAGTTCTATAATTTAATCATGTGAGTGTCCGAGCTGCTCATGACCGTGAGCACGGCTAGTATACCAGTTTTACACTCTGCAGAGGTTGCACATCTTTACCCACAAGTCATGTTACCCATCTGCCAAGAGACGGCCAATCCCATACACCTCTACCGAGGAGGCGAGGTAGGGTAACACTACGAGACCTTTACAAAGTTCCACTAGCTTCAGAAAACCTGCTACAGTTTATAGGAAGCTCCAGTGCAGGAATCCCTCGCCTGACCGCCATCGCAGCAAAATCAACCAATGAACTCCCTACACTGACCACTCCCCTACTGCCCTTGCCCCTTTCGGGTAAGGTAGTCATCCACTAGCTTTCCTAGTTAATCAGCCAAGGGCGTCCCATTAAACCCTTATGGTAGCACTGTCTTCCCGGGTGGTTCTCCATGTTCTCATTAACATAATGATCTTAACATAAACAGTAATAATAAACAGATAAAAGTATAATAGTGTATCTCCATACCCAAAACCATAATAAGCAATAGCAAGTACTACCCAAGAATTCAGTGGTAAACAAGGTATAAAGATAGTCAAACTAGGGTAACCTATTGGGTCCCATCACAATTAACCTATGCAGATCATTATGATTAATAAGAACATGATTGGGTAAAAAGAAGTGATCAAGGGCACAACTTGCCTGGGACTTGAGATTCCAGGTACCAGGATGATCTTCAGATTCTCGTTACCTCACTGCTATTCGTAGCAATACAAACAAACATGTTGTAGGCAAAATTAACATCACACCAAACATGTAAACAAAACACATAATAATAATCTACATATTAAAATAAGATTTTAGGAATAGGAATCAATAATTTTGGAGTTATAGATTTTAAGTTATGAATTTCTGAAGGTGTTATGTGTTTCGTACAAGATTAAATAGGATACAAATTTTATTTTGATATTCATGTCAAAACAGTGGTACTAAATGATATACACTAATATTAAAAAATTATAGGAATTGGAATGGATTAATTTGGACTTAATATGTATTTTCTATGAATTATATAAGTTTCTAGCATTTATTTTTGTACCAGAAATCCTTTTTCAAAATAAATTCTGAATTTCTCAAGGATTCTAGATCGCAGACACCATTTTAACAAAGTCTAGGGGGCTCTGTGTAATATTTCCAGGGCCTGGAAAGGATGGCGAGTTGAGTTTATAAAACTGCAGGGACTCTTTTAAAAAGTTGTGCCGTGAAGGGGTATCTTCTCATGACAGCCATCCGATCCTAAGTGGGTGGCCCAGATTAGATCTAGCCCACGCAGAATTGGTACGCGTTAATGGCCGCTGGATCACGATCCAGGGGTCCTGGCTTAACATAGATGGGATTTGATTCAACCCGTCCGATCGCGGATAAACGATCGAGACCAACTCACGAACCGGTATCCACATCTTCTAATCTACGCCGTCGAATTTCAGAACAGCGGTCGACGTGCCTCCCCCCACCTCCAGCCAGGAACGGCGGCGGCGCAGGGCAAGCCGCGGCGGTGACCATAATCGGATCAATCGACCATCTATTTTTGCGCACAAAACTTCGATTCGAGGGATATACACGATGCACAGGGTACGAAGAACACAACTGAGAGCAACCTACCGGTGGTTATGGTGCGTGGGGCCTTGACCACGGTGACCTGCGATCCGCGGCGGATTCCGTGCACCGACGAGCGATTGCCGCAAGCCAAACCGTCCACGCGCCAACGCAGGCAACGAATAAGCCACCCCGGGTCTCACGCACCAACCCGACCAGATGCCCAAGGTTGGACCGTCGGCAAGGACGAGACCCACCAGCGCTTTTCTCCGATCTTCAATGGCGACAACGATGCTCGAGGGTTGATGGAGGATGGCATGGGGGGAGGTGGCAGGATTTATAGAAGAGGTGATCCCGTAGCCCGCCCCCAACAACCCGAGCTTTGCGCGCGGGATACGGAAACCCCGTTGGGATTCGGGGAGCGGCATATGGAGTCCGAGCCAGGAATCCGCGCGTTCGTTTGGGGAAGACGCGGCCTCGGTGTGGCCCACCTGCCATTGTCACGTGATTTGGGCGCGGAGCACAGAGGGCTGACCCACGGGTCCAGGTTGTCAGCGGGGTCGGTCAGGCAGTGTGTGGCGCAGGTGCAACTGGGCTAGGGGTAGCGCGCGCGTATTCTACCAATTGGGCCGCGTGGGATGGAATCCGGAAGCGGGCCGATACAGGCAATGTTCAGCCCAAGTGCAGGAGATTCTTCTTTTTTCATTCTTTTATCTATTTTCTTTCTTCTCTCTATTTCCAAATTCAATTTGAATTCAAATTTAAATTCAGACTTTCCAAATGTATCGATTGAAATCCAAATGTAAATATAAACTATATTATTTTAAATATTAGTGTTTTTTCTCCCTCTCTTATTTGCCTCTAACAATAGTTGACTTCATTACAAATTTCCTTGCTCATTTCCCAATTCCCAAAGTACTATATTTGTTTATTTACTTTAAAAAAATTTCTACTAATTTTGGGTCTTACACCGGGTTGCGGAGTGCACCCGCCCTAAGTCCTAAGATGTGGAGGGGGCTTAAGCGTTCTGCTTGTTGCGAGATGAAGGAATGAACACAAGAACACACAAGAGTTTAGAGTGGTTCGGGCCACCGGAGCGTAATACCCTACTCCACTGTGTGTTATATTGCTTGAGAGCTTGAGTTGTCTTGGATGACTTGGGTCTAAGCCTAAAGATTGAGCTTGTGTTGTAACGCCGCTTGCCTCCCCTTTTATAGTTAAAGGGGGACATGTACAAGAGTACTGAGCCCCGACATGTGTGCCCAGGAACATAGCAGATGTAGCCACTAATACTTGTTGCTAGAGCGATCTTCTTGCGCCCTGACACCCAAGATCTGCATAGCCTCGGCGTGCAGGGGGAAGCTTCTCGTATAAGGGATGAGTACAGTGCACCGCGCAGCACGGGCGCACTGTTTCGGCAATGGACTGGACAGGTGCGCCGTCTGCAGGGTGGCCCTTGCGCCGCGTGCCAGTGGAATGGACAGGACACAATAAATGTCGTGGGGCAACATCGCCTGTCAGAAGGGTGGACAGGCGGCGTGTCCTCTCCGCAATAAATGCGGAGGCCGCGCGGCCCAGAGCCCTTACGTCATGCTCCGCCCGCTGGCCTACGTCACGGTCAATAAGCCACGTGGCAGCACTAGACCCTTGACCGAGTGGGGAGCGGAGGTGCTCCAAATAGAGCTTGGACACGCGTCAATACCGGACCCATGCCTAGGTCACGACACTTCCTCTCCTGGGACTTTGTTATGGGTGGTCCGGAGCCCACTTGGTGGGGTCCGAACCCTATCAATGGCTCTAGGCTGCTTTACTTCGGGGGTCCAGGTTGTGCGTACAGGGGTCCTGTGTCTTCTGGGCCCGATGGCGTTGTCTCCGAGAACGCCACCTTAACTACTCACGAGATACCCCTGGGATTGTTCTCCACGCGGCTAAGGGTAGCCGCACAGGCATCGTGCCTTCATACCGTAGCAAGGGGTACCGCTGATCCAGGATACCGACAATGGCCCCCGAGCCTGCCTCAGGGGAGGATGCGAGCCTGCAGGTGGGGCCAGAGTTTGACTGGCGATCGGCTCGCTGCTCCTGCGTACCTGTTGATGCAGTTACTGCCGGCCCGCCTATGATCACGCCGACTGCCACGCCTGCCCCCACGGCTGACTGGCACGTGACCTCCATACTTAATGTCTTTGTTGGGCCATGCGCGAGGTGCCTCGAGTCGCTGCATCGGTTTTGAAAATTTATCTTCTTTGTCTTCTGCGACGACCTCGAGGAGGCACGGTATTGGCGCGAGCGGCGGTGCGACTTCCCTGCACCTAGGAACTGGTGTGCCGGATGTATGACATGTGGGCCTGGGCCCCCATGCCAGAGGTTGGACCACCGGTTGTAGCAAAGCTGAGGGGGCACGCAACTGCGGGGTGGTTGCATGCTCCTTGTGCGGCGGTTCACCCCCTTGACCGCTGGTTGTAGTGAAGATGGAAGGGCGAATAACCGCAAGACGATTGCACGCTCCTTGTGCGACGGTTCGCCTTTATGACTGCTGGTTGCGGCGAAGGTGGAAGGGCGTGTAACCGCAGGGCGGTTGCACGCTCCCTGTGCGATGATTCGCCTTCTTCGCGCTTCGGGCCAGCTTGTACGACGTGCGAGGCCTGGCCCCCATGTCATAGAATGGGAACCCTGGTGCGCGCCGGGGAAGACCTTGCCCGTGACGCTTCGGGGCACGAGCGGGGAAATCTGCCTTTAAAAAGGAGTTCATCCCTTGGGCAGTAGCCATGCTTCGCTCCTCTTGCATTCACCGCGCGCCTTCCGCCTTCTGGGCCTCTGGATGGGGCGCGCCGGTGTTCGCTGGAAGGATCCGCGTCAGGGCCACCCCCTAGTGGTCTCACCGCTGGGGAGCTCGTGCTCTTCGTTTCCTGTGTGGTGGTGCTGCCGATCTTGTCTTCTTCTTGCTGTTGTTGGAGGAGCGTGACCTCGTGGGGGTTGGCGCTCTTCTGCTATCACTCGGCTTCAAGGATTTTCATCATGCAGCCCGGCTGCAGTCTCCCGCTAGTGGTCATCTACAAGGATGACCACCAGCCTCGTGGTGGAGAGAAGCGAGCCGGGCTACGGCCTCCCCCTGCCCTCAGCTTCAAGGATGTTCATCATCCTCGCTAGGGTGGAAGGCGAGCCGAGTTGGGGCCCTGCCTTCCGCATGGGCTGGTGACCCGCTTCTTCCTCCAGCATTTGGAGGAGAAGGATGTTCACCAGCCTTGCGGAGGAGGCAAACTTCGGCTACGCAGGGCCGGCCGGCTGCAGGCGCCGTCAGCTGTCGTGTGTTTGGCTCCTTGGCTTGGATGGCTTTGGCGCCGCCTCCAGCGCCACCGAACAGGGTGCGGCTATTCGTTCACCGCACGGGCGACGGTCGCACCGTGCGCAGGTCTGCCGCATTCGTGACGTTCCCTGCGCAACCGGGCGCACTGCTCTGACGCCGCCCAGGGGATTGTACAAGACGTCGTATGCCGTAGAGGTGGCGGCTACGTTCTTGGATGGTCTTGTCCTCACCCCGTAGGAGGACGAGGGTGAGGACCTTTCTGCATGCTGTGAGGCCGCCGCCGTCGTCGGTAAGCCACTAGTGCAGAGGTGGCCGCTATCGTCGGTGCTGAGGTGGTTGCCGCCGCTGGTGAGGCTGCCCGTTGCAGAGGTGGTTGCCTCCGCTGGCGAGACCACCAGCGCCACCTGCCGTCGAGCTTCCAACTCTTTGGCTTTAATGGCCTCGTTGTTGCCCCCCGTAGGAGGATGGGGGCGAGGACCTCTTCGCAACGGCGCACGCATTGAGGCGGCCATCACTGCTATCACGCCGTTCTGGAGGACTTTGCAAGGACAGTGGTCGCGGGCTTTCCAGCGCGACTCCGCTGGCGTCTGGTAGTTTATACCTGCAGAGTAGAGATGGAACTAGGATTCCGCTTGAAGGCGAACGTAATACTTTTGCTTTTTGTATGGTACTTTTGAGTACTATTTATCAAGCAGTGTTAGCACTTATCTGTGTACCACCTGTTCCTGCTGTGTGATGTTGTTGACTCCTCCCTGGTACCTGGCCCCTCGCCTGGGATGCAGGCTTGATGTGTCGAGGTTGGATACCAGCGTATCTGAAAGGGTTGTCAACAACTCTCGGGAGGCAGCCTCGGCCGAGATCTGGATCTGTACACAACTTCAGCTAGGGAGCGTTAGTAGTACACCCATAGGGTCCCTTGTCTGATATCAGCCATCCTTTGATACATGCCCGGGACTCGCAGGGTTTAGTCCGGGTGGCCAAGTTGCGTGTCCGGACCCCCTTGGGTCGTGGCTCTAGATACTAGGACTCCCATCGCAGGGTGGTGGTGTGTGTAGGCTTACGATACGGGACCAGGCTAAGCGGGTACACGGCTCCGGACCACCCCAGGAGACAAGTGCCCATTTTCCTGAGCCGGACCCCAGGTTGTCGGACCCATAGAACTTATAGTTCCAAATACTAAGGTTTCCGTCACAAAATGGTGGGCTGTGCAGGCTTACGGTACCGGACCAGGCTAAGCGGCTACACTGCTCCGGACCATTCCCTGGAACGAGCTCCCGTTCTTTAGAACCGGCCCCCAGGCTGTCGGACCTCCCTGCTTTCGTAAAGGAGGTCCTAAACTGCAAGCCTAGCTGCTCAATTTGGATGTCGTCATGTCAGGACAGATGGGAACCGTGCGGGTGGGTTAGATAAAAGGTATTATCTGAAAAATGTAGGCCAAATCCATGGAGCAGGAAGACAAAGTTGTCATAGAAACGCGTCCGAGGGGGTGAATTTCCTCTTTATAACTTGATATGCATGGGTGTAAACCATCAAGCCGGGTTTATGTGGGCAGACCTCACCGGGGTGGTGTACACATATGCGAATTTTAATTATGAAAGGAGAAAAATTTAACCCCTCAGAGTTGCTTCTATGCACTGAACTTACAGAGATAGGAGGGAGTACTTCTTCAGCTATAGCAAAGTTGGCATCCCTCGGGTTGGCATATTTCCATCGCCTTGAGGGGTTCCTCCCTGCTGAGGGAGAGGTTGCGGATCCCCTCTTAGTTTAGTACTTTACCGCAGGATTAGGTCCCGACCCTGGGTTCCCTACTATGCACAAACTGTCGGCCATAGTACTTGGGCGCCTGGTTACGATGT
Source organism: Zea luxurians (assembly GCA_029449295.1). Classification (NCBI taxonomy): domain Eukaryota; kingdom Viridiplantae; phylum Streptophyta; class Magnoliopsida; order Poales; family Poaceae; genus Zea; species Zea luxurians. The sequence goes on from JAOPSE010000023.1 coordinate 42,869,518, forward strand.
GCATTTCGAGTTGCAACTTGACACCTGAGTCCGCCGCTTGAGTCCACGTCCTCGCGTTGTAGTGGCCCCTACACAAACCCATCGAAAGGTTGGACCCGTGGGGAGTCTAGAAGGGTTTTCGGGGGAAGGCAGGCTTCGGCCCCGTAGGCCAGGTAGCACGGGGCCCCCTGGTGGTTCGTCTAGTTGCCTTCATCGGAATTAGAGTCTCCAGTGAAGACATCCTTCAGGACCCCCTCGGGTGACTGATACCCGAGGTCCGGTTCGGCCGCGGCCACCTCTTCGTCGTTGGCCTTTTCCTTGCCGGGTCGGCGACAAGGTGGGGAGCCATCCCCAGAAGACTGCTCGCGCCGCGCGCTGACACGTTTCGCGAGGTCGATGATATCACGACATTCTACGGCGTTGCGGCGACCGCTGGGGTGCACGGGGCATGTGTCGCTGTTACCCCTCGGTGGCCGTGGGCGTTTGCTGCGGTCGCCCCGGCCCCCAGTCGCAGCTGCCACGACCAGAGCGGTAGAGTGCAACTTCTCGTTGCCGCGATTCTTTTTTCTTCTTTTTCTTACCGTCCTGAACGACGGCACCTGAGCCGCCTGCTTGGGCAGCCCCGATCTGTGGCGCTGAGTGCCATGCACAGCCCTCAGCAGCCCTGGCGCACTTGTCGGCCAGAGCGAAGAGAGTGGGGACCATTTCCATGTCATGTGTGGCCAACTTCTCCAACATCTTTTTATCACGTACCCCCTGGCGGAAGGCCGTGATGATAGAAGCATCGGAGATACGAGGTATAGTACCTCGCACCTTGGTGAAGCGGGAGACAAATGTACCGCAGCGAAGTCTTGATCGAGGTTGCGGCCCTCGATATTTTGGCGACGCTAGTGCGCCCTCTCCAAAGAGACCCGGACGTCCTCTTCCGCATGCCTGCGGTCGAGTTCTGCCCAAAGGTCGTTGGTCTGTGTGCCCCTCACTGAGGGTGAGTGCACCGACGCCGGTGCCTCATGTTGGCACCGGGATGGTGAAAGGGAATTAGGCTTATACCTAGTTCCTAAATAATTTTGGTGGTTGAATTGCCCAACACAAATATTGGACTAACTAGTTTGCTCTAGTGGATAAGTTATACAGGTGCAAAAGGTTCACCCTTAGCCAATAAAAAGATCAAGTTTTGGATTCAACAAAGGAGCAAAGAAGCAACCGAAGGCACCTCTGGCTGAAGGCACCGGACTGTCCGGTGTACACCGGACAGTGTCCGGTGCGCCCAGAGGACTCCAACTCAAACTCTTCGCCCTCGGGAATTCTCGGAAGCCGGCGCACTATAATTCACCGGACTGTCCGGTGTACACCGGACAGTGTCCGGTGCTCCAAGGAAGCGCGGCCTCCGGAACTCGCCAGCCTCGGGTTTTCATTTCGGCTGCTCCGCTAAAATTCACCGGACTGTCCGGTGTACACCGGACTGTCCGGTGTAACAGCGGGGCAACGGCTATTTCGGCGCCAACGGCTCCCTGCAGCGCAATTAATGCGCGCTCTGCGCGCGCAGACGACAGGCGCGCCCATACCGGCGCACCGGACAATGAACAGTTGCTGTCCGGTGTGCACCGGACATCCAGGCGGGCCCAGAAGTCAGAAGCTCCAACGGTCAGAATCCAACGGCAGTGATGACGTGGCAGGGGCACCGGACTGTCCGGTGTGCACCGGACTGTCCGGTGCGCCATCGAACAGAAGCCTCCAGCCAACGGTCATGTTTGGTGGTTGGGGCTATAAATACCCCAACCACCCCACCATTCATTGCATCCAAGTTTTCCAACTTCCAACCACTTACAAGACCTAGGCATTCAATTCTAGACACACCAAAGAGATTTGCCGTGTTCTTTTGAGCTCTTGCGCTTGGATCGCTTTCTTTCTTTCTTACTCGTTCTTGTGATCAAAACTCAATTGTAACCAAGGCAAGAGGCACCAATTGTGTGGTGGCCCTTGCGGGGAAGTTTTGTTCCCGTTTGATTGAGAAGAAGAAAAGCTCACTCGGTCCGAGGGACCGTTTGAGAGAGGGAAGGGTTGAAAGAGACCCGGCCTTTGTGGCCTCCTCAACGGGGAGTAGGTTTGGGAGAACCGAACCTCGGTAAAACAAATCCACGTGTCACACTCTTCATTTGCTTGCGATTTGTTTTGCACCCTCTCTCGCGGACTCGTTTATATTTCTAACGCTAACCCGACTTGTAGTTGTGATTATTTTTGTGATTTTCAGTTTCGCCCTATTCACCCCCCTCTAGGCGACTTTCAATTGGTATCAGAGCCCGGTGCTTCATTAGAGCCTAACCGCTCGAAGTGATGTCGGGAGATCACACCAAGAGGGAAATGGAGACCGGCGATAACAAGCCCACTACAAGCCAAGGGAGCACTTCATCGGAAGAGTCCCGCACCAAGAGAAGGGAGAAGAAGAAGAACTCCTCCAAGCGGAAGGAGAAAAGATCTTCCTCTTCTCACCACAAGGAGAAGAAGGAAAAATCTTCTTCTCACAAGCCGCATCGGAGTGGGGACAAGCACAAGAGGATGAGGAAGGTGGTCTACTACGAGACTGACACTTCATCGACATCCACCTCCGGCTCCGACGCGGCATCCGTCACTTCTAAACGCCAAGAGCGTAAGAAGTATAGTAAGATTCCCCTACGCTACCCTCGCATTCCTAAACATACACCTCTACTTTCCGTCCCATTAGGCAAACCACCAACTTTTAATGGTGAAGATTATGCTATGTGGAGTAATTTAATGCGATTTCATCTAACCTCTCTCCACAAAAGTATATGGGATGTTGTTGAGTATGGTGTACAGGTACCATCTGTAGGGGATGAGGACTACGACACGGACGAAGTGGCCCAAATCGAGCACTTCAACTCCCAAGCCGCAACCATTCTCCTTGCCTCACTAAGCAAGGAGGAATACAACAAAGTGCAAGGGTTGAAGAACGCAAAGGAGATTTGGGACCTACTCAAGACGGCGCACGAGGGTGATGAACTCACCAAGATCACCAAGCGGGAAACGATCGAGGGGGAGCTCGGTCGCTTCCGTCTTCGCCAAGGGGAGGAGCCACAAGATATGTACAACCGGCTCAAGACCTTGGTGAACCAAGTGCGCAACCTCGGGAGCAAAAAGTGGGATGACCACGAGGTGGTTAAGGTTATTTTAAGAGCACTTATTTTCCTTAACCCCACTCAAGTACAATTAATTCGTGGTAATCCTAGATATCCACTAATGACCCCCGAGGAAGTTATCGGGAATTTTGTAAGCTTTGAATGCATGATTAAGGGCTCGAAGAAGATCAACGAGCTTGACGAGCCTTCCACATCCGAAGCGCAACCGGTGGCCTTCAAGGCAACGGAGGAGAAGAAGGAGGAGTCTACACCAAGTAGACAACCAATTGACGCCTCCAAGCTCGACAACGAGGAGATGGCCCTAATCATCAAAAGCTTTCGGCAAATCCTCAAGCAACGGAAGGGGAAGGATTTCAAATCCCGTTCCAAGAAGGTTTGCTACAAGTGTGGTAAGCCCGGTCATTTTATTGCAAAATGTCCTATGTCTAATGACAGTGACAGGGGCGACGACAAGAAGGGAAAGAGGAGAGAAAAGAAGAAGTACTACAAGAAGAAGGGCGGCGATGCCCATGTTTGTAGGGAGTGGGACTCCGACGAAAGCTCAAGCGACTCCTCCGATGACGAGGACGCCGCCAACATCGCCGTCACCAAGGGCCTCCTCTTCCCCAGCGTCGGCCACAAGTGTCTCATGGCCAAGGACGGCAAAAAGAAGGTAAAATCAAGGTCCTCCACTAAATATGAAACATCTAGTGATGAAGATGATGATAAAAATGAGGAGGATAACTTGCGCATTCTTTTTGCTAACCTCAACATGCAACAAAAAGAAAAATTAAATGAATTGATTAGTGCTATACATGAGAAGGATGATCTCTTGGATTCTCAAGAGGACTTCCTTATTAAAGAAAATAAGAAGCATGTTAAGGTTAAAAATGCTTATGCTCTAGAAATGGAAAAATGTGAAAAATTGTCTAGTGAGCTAAGTACTTGTCATGAGACTATAGACAACCTTAGAAATGAAAATGCTAATTTGTTAGCTAAGGTTGATTCTCATATTTGCAATGTTTCAATTCCAAATCCTAGAAATAATAATGATGATTTGCTTGCTAGGATTGAAGAATTGAACTTTTCTCTTGCTAGCCTTAGAAATGAGAATGAGAAATTAATTGCTAAGGCTAAGGATATTGATGTTTGCAATGCTACTATTTCCGACCTTAGAACTAAAAATGATTTGTTGCATGCTAAGGTCATTGAATTAAAATCTTGCAAACCTTCTACATCTACTGAGTATATTTCCATTTGTACTAGATATAGAGACATTAATATTGATGCTATCCATGATCACCTAGCATTAATTAAAAAGCAAAATGATCACATAGCACAACTTAATGCTAAGATTAGTGAGCATGACTTAGAAAATGAGAAATTTAAATTTGCTAGAAGCATGCTCTTTAATGGGAGACGCCCTGGCATCAAGGATGGCATTGGTTTCCAAAGAGGAGACAATGTCAAAATTAATGCCCCTCCAAAGAACTTATCTAACTTTGTTAAGGGCAAGGCTCCCATGCTTCAGGATAACGAGGGTTACATTTTGTACCCTGCCGGCTATCCTGAGAGCAAGATTAGGAAAATTCATTCTAGGAAGTCTCACTCTGGCCCTAACCATGCTTTTATGTATAAGGGTGAGACATCTAGCTCTAGGCAACCAACCCGTGCCAAGTTGTCTAGAAAGAAAACTCCTAATGCATCAAATGATCATGTCATTTCATTCAAAACTTTTGATGCATCATATGTTTTAACTAACAAATCCGGCAAGGTAGTTGCCAAAATTATTGGGGGCAAACACAAGGGCTCCAAGACTTGTGTTTGGGTACCCAAAGTTCTTGTTTCTAATGCTAAAGGACCCAAAACCGTTTGGGTACCTAAAATCAAGAACTAAAATTGTTTTGTAGGTTTATGCATCCGGGGGCTCAAATTGGATACTCGACAGCGGGTGCACAAATCACATGACAGGGGAGAAAAAGATGTTCTCCTCATATGAGAAAAACCAAGATCCCCAACGAGCTATCACATTCGGGGATGGAAATCAAGGGTTGGTCAAAGGTTTGGGTAAAATTGCTATATCACCTGACCATACTATTTCCAATGTTTTTCTTGTAGATTCTTTAGATTACAATTTGCTTTCCGTATCCCAATTATGTCAAATGGGCTACAACTGTCTTTTTACTGATACAGGTGTTACTGTCTTTAGAAGAAGTGATGATTCAATAGCATTTAAGGGAGTGTTAGAGGGTCAGCTATACTTGGTAGATTTTGATAGAGCTGAACTCGACACTTGCTTAATTGCTAAGACTAACTTGGGTTGGCTCTGGCACCGCCGACTAGCCCATGTTGGAATGAAGAATCTTCATAAGCTTCTAAAGGGGGAACACATTTTAGGACTAACAAATGTTCATTTTGAGAAAGACAGGATTTGTAGCGCATGCCAAGCCGGGAAGCAAGTTGGCACTCATCATCCACACAAGAACATCATGTCTACCGACAGGCCACTGGAGCTCCTACACATGGATTTATTCGGCCCGATCGCTTACATAAGCATCGGCGGTAGTAAGTATTGTCTTGTAATTGTGGATGATTATTCTCGCTTCACTTGGGTGTTCGTTTTGCAGGACAAATCTCATACCCAAGAGACCTTAAAGGGATTCTTGAGACGGGCTCAAAATGAGTTCGGCTTAAGGATCAAGAAAATTAGAAGCGACAATGGAACGGAGTTCAAGAACTCTCAAGTTGAAGGTTTTCTTGAGGAGGAGGGCATCAAGCATGAGTTCTCTTCTCCCTACACTCCACAACAAAATGGTGTAGTGGAGAGGAAGAATCGAACTCTATTGGACATGGCAAGAACCATGCTTGATGAGTACAAGACACCGGATCGGTTTTGGGCCGAGGCGGTCAACACCGCTTGCTACGCCATCAACCGGTTATATCTTCACCGAATCCTCAAGAAGACATCTTATGAACTCCTAACCGGTAAAAAGCCCAATATTTCATATTTTAGAGTTTTTGGTAGCAAATGTTTTATACTTGTTAAAAGAGGTAGAAAATCTAAATTTGCTCCTAAAACTGTAGAAGGCTTTTTACTAGGATATGATTCAAACACAAGGGCATATAGAGTCTTTAACAAGTCCTCAGGACTTGTTGAAGTTTCTTGTGACGTTGTGTTTGATGAGACTAACGGCTCTCAAGTAGAGCAAGTTGATCTTGATGAGATAGGTGAAGAACAGGCTCCATGCATAGCGCTAAGGAACATGTCCATTGGGGATGTGTGTCCTAAGGAATCCGAAGAGCCTCCACATACACAAGATCAACCATCCTCCTCCATGCAAGCATCTCCACCAACTCAAATTGAGGATGATGCTCAAGATGTTGAACAAGAAGATCAAGAAGATGAGCCACCTCAAAATGACGGCAACGATCAAGGGGGAGATGCAAATAATGAAGACAAGGAGGATGAACAACCAAGACCGCCACACCCAAGAGTCCACCAAGCAATACAACGAGATCACCCCGTCGACACCATCCTCGGCGATATTCATAAGGGGGTAACTACTCGATCTCGTGTTGCACATTTTTGTGAACATTACTCTTTTGTTTCCTCTATTGAGCCACACAGGGTAGAGGAGGCACTACAAGATTCGGATTGGGTGATGGCGATGCAAGAGGAGCTCAACAATTTCACAAGGAATGAGGTATGGCACTTAGTTCCACGTCCTAATCAAAATGTTGTAGGAACCAAGTGGGTCTTCTGCAACAAGCAAGACGAGCATGGTGTGGTGACTAGGAACAAAGCTCGACTCGTGGCCAAGGGGTATTCACAAGTCGAAGGTTTGGATTTCGGTGAAACCTATGCACCCGTAGCTAGGCTTGAGTCAATTCGCATATTATTAGCCTATGCTACTTACCATGGCTTCAAGCTTTATCAAATGGACGTGAAGAGTGCCTTCCTCAATGGACCGATTAAGGAAGAGGTCTATGTTGAGCAACCTCCCGGCTTTGAAGACAGTGAGTACCCTAACCATGTTTATAGGCTCTCTAAGGCGCTTTATGGGCTCAAGCAAGCCCCAAGAGCATGGTATGAATGCCTTAGAGATTTCCTTATTGCAAATGGCTTCAAAGTCGGCAAAGCCGATCCTACTTTATTCACCAAAACACTTGATAATGATTTGTTTGTATGCCAAATTTATGTTGATGATATTATATTTGGGTCTACTAACAAATCTACATGTGAAGAATTTAGTAGGATCATGACTCAGAAATTCGAGATGTCTATGATGGGGGAGTTAAAGTATTTTCTAGGATTTCAAGTCAAACAACTCCAAGAGGGCACATTCATTTGCCAAACAAAGTATACTCAAGACATCCTAAGCAAGTTTGGAATGAAGGATGCCAAGCCCATCAAGACTCCCATGGGAACAAATGGGCATCTCGACCTCGACACGGGAGGTAAGTCCGTGGATCAAAAGGTATACCGGTCGATGATTGGTTCATTGCTTTATTTATGTGCATCTCGACCGGACATTATGCTTTCCGTATGCATGTGTGCAAGATTCCAAGCCGACCCTAAGGAATCACACCTTACTGCCGTAAAACGAATCTTGAGATATTTGGCTTATACTCCTAAGTTTGGGCTTTGGTACCCTCGGGGATCCACTTTTGATTTGATTGGTTATTCGGATGCCGATTGGGCGGGGTGTAAGATTAATAGAAAGAGCACATCGGGGACTTGCCAGTTCTTGGGAAGATCCTTGGTGTCTTGGGCTTCAAAGAAGCAAAATTCGGTCGCTCTTTCTACCGCCGAAGCCGAGTATATTGCTGCAGGCCATTGTTGCGCGCAATTGCTTTGGATGAGGCAAACCCTGCGGGACTATGGTTACAAATTAACCAAAGTCCCTTTGCTATGTGACAATGAGAGTGCAATCAAAATGGCCGACAATCCCGTTGAGCATAGCCGCACTAAGCACATAGCCATTCGGTATCACTTTCTTCGGGATCACCAACAAAAGGGGGATATCGAGATTTCATACATTAACACTAAAGATCAATTAGCCGATATCTTTACCAAGCCTCTTGATGAACAATCTTTTACCAGACTTAGGCATGAGCTTAATATTCTTGATTCTAGGAACTTCTTTTGCTAAACTTGCACACATAGCTCATTCTAATACCTTTGATCATGTCTCTTTTATATGCTATGACTAATGTGTTGTCAAGTGTATTCCAAACCAAGTCATAGGTATATTGAAAGGGAATTGGAGTCTTCGACGAAGAAAAGGCTTCCACTCCACTCTACTACTCATCCTTCGCCGTCACTCCGAGCATCTCTCCAACTTTGGTATAGTCTTCACTCATTTACTTTTTGACCAAAGGAGGAGAAAGTACTTTTAAGGGCTTATGTCTCACTCAAAGTATCCGTTTTTGGCGATTCATGCCAAAGGGGGAGAAAGTATGAGCCCAAAGCAAAAGGACCGCACCACCACCTAAATTTGATGATTTTCAATTGGTAAAATTCAAATTGGTATCTCTTTGTGTTCTAAAGGGGGAGCAAGTAGTATTTTCAAAATTGATATCTTAAAATCCTCTTGAACACTAAGAGGAGACTTTATTTGAGGGGGAGTTTTGTTTAGTCAAAGGGAAGGCATTTTGAACAAAGGAAGAAAATTTCAAAACTTGAAAATGTCTTGCAAAATCTTATTCATTTACCTTTGACTATCTTGCAAAAGGACCTTTAAAAGAATTTACAAAAGAGTTTGCAAAAACAAAACCTTTGGTGCAAATATGGTCCAATATGTCAAAAATTAAGAAAACTATCCATGCGCATCATGTAAGTATTTATTGGCTCAATTCCAAGCAACCTTTGCACTTACCTTATGCAAACTAGTTCAATTATGCACTTCTATATTTGCTTTGGTTTGTGTTGGCATCAATCACCAAAAAGGGGGAGATTGAAAGGGAATTAGGCTTATACCTAGTTCCTAAATAATTTTGGTGGTTGAATTGCCCAACACAAATATTGGACTAACTAGTTTGCTCTAGTGGATAAGTTATACAGGTGCAAAAGGTTCACCCTTAGCCAATAAAAAGATCAAGTTTTGGATTCAACAAAGGAGCAAAGAAGCAACCGAAGGCACCTCTGGCTGAAGGCACCGGACTGTCCGGTATACACCGGACAGTGTCCGGTGCGCCCAGAGGACTCCAACTCAAACTCTTCGCCCTCGGGAATTCTCGGAAGCCGGCGCACTATAATTCACCGGACTGTCCGGTGTACACCGGACAGTGTCCGGTGCTCCAAGGAAGCGCGGCCTCCGGAACTCGCCAGCCTCGGGTTTTCATTTCGGCTGCTCCGCTAAAATTCACCGGACTGTCCGGTGTAACAGCGGGGCAACGGCTATTTCGGCGCCAACGGCTCCCTGCAGCGCAATTAATGCGCGCTCTGCGCGCGCCGACGACAGGCGCGCCCATACCGGCGCACCGGACAATGAACAGTTGCTGTCCGGTGTGCACCGGACATCCAGGTGGGCCCAGAAGTCAGAAGCTCCAACGGTCAGAATCCAACGGCAGTGATGACGTGGCAGGGGCACCGGACTGTCCGGTGTGCACCGGACTGTCCGGTGCGCCATCGAACAGAAGCCTCCAGCCAACGGTCATGTTTGGTGGTTGGGGCTATAAATACCCCAACCACTCCACCATTCATTGCATCCAAGTTTTCCAACTTCCAACCACTTACAAGAGCTAGGCATTCAATTCTAGACACACCAAAGAGATTTGCCGTGTTCTTTTGAGCTCTTGCGCTTGGATCGCTTTCTTTCTTTCTTACTCGTTCTTGTGATCAAAACTCAATTGTAACCAAGGCAAGAGGCACCAATTGTGTGGTGGCCCTTGCGGGGAAGTTTTGTTCCCGTTTGATTGAGAAGAAGAAAAGCTCACTCGGTCCGAGGGACCGTTTGAGAGAGGGAAGGGTTGAAAGAGACCCGGCCTTTGTGGCCTCCTCAACGGGGAGTAGGTTTGGGAGAACCGAACCTCGGTAAAACAAATCCACGTGTCACACTCTTCATTTGCTTGCGATTTGTTTTGCACCCTCTCTCGCGGACTCGTTTATATTTCTAATGCTAACCCGACTTGTAGTTGTGATTATTTTTGTGATTTTCAGTTTCGCCCTATTCACCCCCCCTCTAGGCGACTTTCAGATGGCCGTGGCCTCGACCTAGTCGAGATAGAATGTGCCATGCCGAGCAGTCGGTCGACGTCGTCCCACCATTGCTTCATGGCCCTTGGTGAGGCCATAGAGCTTGGAGGGTGTCACATCAACTCCCTGGTTGCTGACAATGCTCCCGGAGTCGCCCTCGACGGAGTCCGGGATGTCTGTGCGGCTATATGCAGTCGTGCGGTGTGCACAGCAGCAGTGCCCGGCACAGGGCGGTTGGGAACCTGTGGTGTGGAAGAAGCAGCTTCTTCCTCCACCACGAAATCCACCGAAGTCTCGGCGCAGTGCTCAACGATATGCACCATCATGCTGAGCAAGGAAACAAGCAAAAACCTAAAGCCTAGCCCCCTACCTGGCGCGCCAAATGTCGGAGAGGAAATTCTCCGACCGGGTGGCAGAGTGCACCCGCCCTAAGTCCTAAGATGTGGAGGGGGCTTAAGCATTCTACTTGTTGCGAGATGAAGGAATGAACACAAAGAACACGCAAGAGTTTAGAGTGGTTCGGGCCGCCGGAGCGTAATACCCTACTCCACTGTGTGTTATATTGCTTGAGAGCTTGAGTTGTCTTGGATGACTTGGGTCTAAGCCTAAAGATTGAGCTTGTGTTGTAACGCCGCATGCCTCCCATTTTATAGCTAAAGGAGGACATGTACAAGAGTACTGAGCCCCGACATGTGGGCCTAGGAACATAGCGGATGTAGCCACTAATAGTTGCTGCTGGAGCGATCTTCTTGCGCCCTGACACCCAAGATCTGCATAGCCTCGGCGTGCAGGGGGAAGCTTCTCGTATAAGGGATGAGTACAGTGCACCGCGCAGCACGAGCGCACTGTTTCGGCAACGGACTGGACAGGTGCGCCGTCTACAGGGTGGCCCTGGCGCCGCCTGCCAGTGGAATGGACAGGACGCAATAAATTCCGTGGGGGGCACATCGCCTGTCAGAAGGGTGGACAGGCGGCGTGTCCTCTCCGCAATAAATGCGGGGGCCGCGCGGCCTAGAGCCCTTACGTCATGCTCCACCCGCTGGCCTACGTCACGGTCAATAAGCCACGTGGCAGCACTAGACCCTTGACCGAGTGGGGAGCGAAGGTGCTCCAGATAAAGCCTGGACACGCGTCAATACCGGACCCATGCCTAGGTCACGACACTTCCTCTCCTCGGACTTTGTTATGGGTGGTCCGAAGCCCACTTGGTGGGGTCCGAACCCTATCAATGGCTCCAGGCTGCTTTACTTTGGGGGTCCGGGTTGTGCGTACAGGGGTCATGTGTTTTCTGGGCCCGATGGCGTTGTCTCCGAGAACGCCACCTTAACTGCTCACAAGTACCCCTAGGGCTGTTCTCCGCGTGGCTAAGGGTAGCCGCACAGGCATCATGCCTTCATACCGTAGCAAGAGGTACCCCTGATTCAGGATACCGACAGTGTTTGTCAATATATGGCTGCCCCTACTTCAGTGCATTGGACAATAGTTAACACATTCTTCATTATCTCTAGGACACAACTGATTATGGCTTGCGTTTTATCAAGACTGGATCATTGTTTCTTAGCGCCTTTTCAGATGCAGATTGGGCTGGTAATTTGGATGATTGGCGTAGTACCGGTGGGTACATCGTCTTTCTTAGGGACAATCTTATTTCCCGGAGTTCTCGCAAGCAAGCTATAGTGTCCCAGTCAAGCACTGAAGCTGAATATAAAGCCGCCGCTGATGCCACAGCAGAGGACATCTGGCTTCAGGTTCTTCTTCGTGAAATTGACATTTCTCTTCCACGACCACCGAGCCTATGGTATGATAACATAGGCGCTACATATCTCACGGTAAAACCAGTTTTTCATCGTCGTATGAAGCATGTGGAGATTGATTATTATTTTTTCCGAGAGCATGTTGCCATGAAACAACTTGAGGTTCGCGCCATATCGTCGAAGGATCAAGTGGCCGACATCATGACAAAAGCGCTTCCTACTCCAACATTCAAGCATTTCAGAAACAATATGAACTTATTTCCACGCCGTCCAGATTGAGGGGGTACTAGATGAAAACACGGTTTGTTACGTCTATTCCTAGAGTAGAGAGAGTTGTGTCTCTCTACCGTGATTCAAGGTGGGTTAGCTGTGGATTACGATCCCATCCATGTATATCTCTATCTCCTCTCTTCTCTGTAACCACATATATCAGCAATATATAAACACCGACAGTGCTCCCAAGGGGCATCGAGCTAAGCCAATTAACACTTCTCGCTCCTTACTTTTTATTTGGTTTGTGGAATATAATGAGATGATCCATCATCACCATATTCTTCGTAAGCTAATAATTAGTATATACATGAGGATTGGGTTAATTCCACCAAAATTTATGAGATGAACTTATAATACATCATCTTCTGGTCAAGTCTACGAAGGTTGAATGGTTCATCAACGGAAGCTTCGTGGTGGGTCTGTGGCTGTGGCCTGTGGGGCATTGCCGTGTATGAAGGTGCGCCGACGACTGACTGCCATCACCAGCGGTCAAAGTCCCCTGTACCCCAGATTTGAGCCATGGAATCCAGAGCAGGCCTCAGCTCTCAGGACTTCAACTAGACGAATCCCGTGCAGGCCTAGTAGTGGCGTTTTACCGTCATCGATATCTTCCTCAGAGATATAAACACAACGCCACACAGGCGCTTGTGGTGCCAGTGCCACACCTCGCCATCGCCACCGTGGGCTTGCAGGCTTTGCGCCCTCCTCCTCCTGTCGCCAATCCAACCATAATGGCAGCTCACAACTCGGCTGCTTGCAGCCTTTGCGTCCTCCTCCTCCTCCTCCTGTCCACTGCAACTCTCTCCGCCTCAGGCTCCCCCGCCCTCTGCACCAAGCCCTCCCCTACTCCCGAAAACCTGCCAGCAGACGGCGAGGACGCCCTCCCGCTCCTCCGCTCCTTGGAGCTCAACACCGGCTACTTCTTCGGAGGCAAAGATATCGAGTTCAAAGACGAGAGCAACGTGACGTCCTCCTACTCCTATGTCACCCGCTCATTCTCTCTGCTCCCACTCCACGCCGATCGAACATCCAACACCGCCGTCTTCCACGTCGTCGCCATGTTGACCCTTTCCGGCGGCCGCGACCGCGAGAGCCACTATATGGGAGCCCATCGGCGGCGACGCCACCATCGCTACGTGGGCAGTCACTCTGTCACCTTCTCCTTTGACGGTTACTACTCCACCGGCACCACTTCCGGGGAGCTTTGCATGACTGGCTCAGGCTCCTATCCCGAGGAGAACGGCTCCACCAAACGCCTCCGCGACGTCGCCCTCCACCTCCGCGTCCCCAACCCATCTAGCATCACGGACCCCTTCATCACCGGCAGCCTCAAGGGCGCTGGCTTCGACGCCATATCTCTCGTCGCGTACGCCGAAGGCGACACCTACCGCTATGGCAAGCGCGCCTCCTGCTCGCCGCTGCCGCCATCTTCTGCCGCGGCCGCGAGGGGCGCGCTCCAGGCTATTGGCGCCAACTTCTCGTGCGCGCACCTGAAAGACCATCTGGCGGCATCTTACAAGCTGCAGGAGCAGGACGGCGGCGGCGGGCACGCGCCGGTCTCCCCGCCGGATCGGCGCTTGCACATCAGCGAGGTGCAGTGCGCCGCGGACGGGTCCGTGCGCGCATACGCGTCGTTCTCCAACGACACGGAGATGGGGAGGCACCTGCCGCCACGCCCACCATTCATGGTCAAAGATGAGGCGGTCGTCGCCGAAGGGCACTGGGATTCAGCTCGGAGCATGCTGTGCCTCAGGGCGTGCCGTGTGGTGGTGGGCTCAGGGGAGTCCATGGCGGTGGACGAGGAGTGCGACATGGGCATGGGTTTCTGGTTCCCGGGAGTCTGGACGATTCGGGACCGGAGTGCCGTCGCCGGCATGCTCTGGAACTCGAGCAAAGCGGGTGATGGCTCTGGTGTCAGTGGTGTTGTATCAGCGTCGAGCGTCGATGTCAGCATCCATAGAGGCAACTTCTCTGAAGTGAAGTACGAGTACAAGTACACGATGGTGGAGGAGGCGAAAAAGCATTGTCTCCAGGATCCCGCATCGAGCAAGCCCAAGAAGAAGGTTAAGGGGTCGTTCATCGCTCCTAATAACTACACCGATCATGACCTCGAGTTCCATTTCTACGACACTAAAGGCAGCATGGTGGGTGGTGGACGCGCCTACCCGGTTGCTATCGGCTCGGCGATGGTCTATGGTGATCAGCTGGCCGCCGACGATTCCTTCTCACGGAAGGCCGTGGTCGACATGAATACGGAGGAGCTGTTGAACGTCAGCTACGACATACGTGAGAGTGTTGCACCTGCGGGCTGGGTGGCTCCCAAGAACGGGTCGTACTCGGTCATCCTTGAAGAACGGAGAATGGCAGCAGAGGGTGTCTTTGATCCGAAGACGGGCATCCTGTCCATGATCGCCTGCCGAGAGTACAACAGCTCGACGACGGACTGCCAGATACTGATCACCGTTTATCTAGCCTCGCTGATGGACGGGAAGGCGCAAGGCCATGGAAGGGGAGCGATCAGCAGCCTGAGAAACAAGACGGCGGCGGACCCTCTCTTCTTCGAGAAGGTCGACATCATGTTGTACGGGATGTACTCCGAACAGATCTCGGAGTCGATCTCGAGGATGGACTTCGAGAGCATCCTGCTGGTGGTCTCGACGACGCTGCCGTGCGTCTTCACCGTCCTGCAGATCTTCCACGCCAAGAGGAGAAGCGAGGCAGCAGCGGCCACCTCGGTCACCATGCTCGTCGTCCTGGCGCTGGGGTACGTCGCGCCTCTGGTGGTCAGCTCCGAGGCTCTGTTTCTGAGCAGGAGGAGGCAGTACGCGCCGCTGCTGCCGTTCCGGAGCTACGTGCCGTACGAGCTGAGCCAGGCGATGCTGAGGGCGCCCACTCTGATCGCCCTGCTGCTACAGCTGCGCCTCATTCAGCTGGCCTTGTCGGCGCGGAAGGCGGACGCCGAGCAGAGCAAGGCCGAGTCGTCAGCGTCGCGCGCCGAGAGGAGAGCGCTCTGGCTGTGCGCGCCGCTGTACCTGATCGGCGGAGCGCTGACCATCGTCGTCCACGTCGTGAACGCGCTCCGAGCAGCGCGGGAGAACTCCCTCACCGTCCGCATCGGCCCGGAGCCGGCGACGCTGTGGGAGGACCTCGTGTCGTCCGCGGGGCTGGCGCAGGACGCGTTCCTGCTCCCGCAGGTCGTCATGAACGCGCTCTCGCCCGGCGGCGTCAGGGCCGGAGCCCTGACGCCGTGGTTCTACATCGGCGGCACCGTGGTCCGCGCGATGCCCCACGTGTACGACGTGATCAGGGCGCAGGGCTACGTGCCGAGCTCCAGGCCGTCCATCGTCTTCGCGAGCCCGCGTTACGACCGGTACGGCGTCGCCTGGGACGTCATCGTGCCGTGCACGGCGATCGTGCTTGCGGCCCTGGTGTTCTTGCAGCAGCGGGTTGGCTCGGCGGCACCCTTGTTCCGTTCGCGGAGGAGGTTGGGTGAGTACGAGATGGTCTCTCCTCTTTAGACGATGAAAGAGCTTGGCACGTTATGGCCGTGAAGGTGAGGACGGGACGGATTCACGGATCGGTCTCGCGTGCCTCTTCCAAACCACAATCCTCGTTGCCACGGGCCACGGCGCATTTCTTTATCGCAATCGCACATGTTTGTCGTCCTGACTCTTCGTTGGATAGTGCAAGTGGAGCACAATCCGCGGTGCAGCAATGCATGCAGTGTAAGAATAACGTACAGAGTATATATATTTTATTTGAGCAGCCTCCATTATTTTTCTTCGTGCGGTCGTGCCTAAATGGTTGACGTTTACTTTGACAAGCAAACAGCATGGATAGACTCTACCATGAATACGACGGTCAATCGTGGTAGACCGTGCTGCCGGGTGCCGTGTTAGTTTGGCCCTGTTTCATTGCAATAATATATAGTTACCGAAAGAAATGTGTGACGTCCTGAGAGCCTAAAATTTTCTCTAAACTAGTTCACAAATAAATCCCTAAAACAAAATCTATACAATTAATCAAACTACAATGTGCACACTAGATTTTGTCTAAGTGTTTGCTATCTCTACACAATAGCTAAGTTTAAGTAAAAAGACAAGATTGAAACTTAAATACTTAGTGTAAATATGGAAGCTAAATAACGAGGTAGAGATGCAAACTCTCGTTGATGACGCCGGTATTTTTACCGAGGTATCCGGAATCACGCAAGGTCCCGACTAATCCTCGTTGGTGCCCCTACGCAAAGGGAAGCCCACGCGAGGGCCAAACACCTCGGTCGAGTAACTCCATAGAGAGTCGCGGACCTTCTCCACGCGCAACTGGTGTTCCGCTTCAGGCTCCTCTCGTACACTCCCCGCTGTCTCCACTATCGAGCTTCCGGCCGAAAAGCTGCGGGCCTCGTTCCCTCCGGTACACGGTGGCGGGTGTGATACAAACGCGGCTATCAC
The DNA here is from genome assembly GCA_029449295.1 of Zea luxurians. Lineage (NCBI taxonomy): Eukaryota > Viridiplantae > Streptophyta > Magnoliopsida > Poales > Poaceae > Zea > Zea luxurians. The sequence goes on from JAOPSE010000023.1 coordinate 42,886,307, forward strand.
GGTCTCGCAAGACTCTCGTCCCACTCGGTACAATTATAACGGCTCGCGCAAGAGCTGAGGGGTTATGTGGTTTATCTAAACTCACTCAACTAACTAGGGTTCACCTAGAGCAAGCGCTAAAGCGGTCTAACTAACCTAAGCACTTCACAAAGCACCTATGTTAATCACCGAGTGATTCTATTAAGCACTTGGGTGTATGAGCTCTCGGGAATGTCTACTATATGCCTTGGTGAAAGTCGCTTAGAGGGGGGGGTGAATAGACGAAACCTGAAATTTATAAACTTAAGCACACACTAAAGCTGGGGTTAGCGTTAGAATTAAATTCAAGTCTGAAGAGAGGGAAAAACAAATCAATCAAGGATCGAGGCGAGTGAACACGATGATTTGTTTTACCGAGGTTCGGTTCCAAAGAACCTAGTCCCTGTTGAGGAGGTCACAAAGACCGGGTCTATTTCAACCCTTTCTCTCTCTCAAACGGTCACTTAGACTGAGTGAGCCTTTTCCTTAATCTCTTGGGTCACTTAGACCCCGCAAGGACCACCACACACTTAGATGTCTCTTGCTTTGATTGCAAATCACTTGAGAAAAGAAATGAGAAAGGAAGAAGGCAATCCAAGCGACAAGAGCACAAATGAACAAAAAATCTCTCTCTCACAAGTCACTAAGTGTTTGAGATGAATTTGGGACTTGGAGAGGATTTGATCTTTTGAATTGTGTCTTGGAATGAATGCTAGAGCTCTTGTATTGAATGTGATCTTCAGAAAAGTTGGATGCCAAAGGTTGTGGTGGTTGGGGGGTATTTATAGCCCCCAACCACTTGGTAGTCGTTGGCCAAGGCTGCTGGCGATGGGCTCATCGGACAGTCTGGTGCGCCACCGGACAGGTACTGTGCGTTGTCCGGTGCGCCGCCACGTCAGCCAACCGTTAGGGTTCGGAGCTGATCGACTGTTGGAGACTTTGTCTTCTTGCGGCATCGGACAGTCCGGTGCCCCTCTGACTTTCCTGCGCTGACTCTGTCGCGCACTGTTCACTGTTGGAGAGGCTTTTGCAGTTGACCGTTGGCGTGAGCTAGCCGTTGCTCCGCTGGCACACCGGATAGTCTGGTGGTACACCGGACAGTCCGGTGAAATATAGCAATTCCCGAGAGTGACTAGTTTGGAGTTTACGGCCTGGTGCACCGGACACTGTCCGGTGGCACACCGGACAGTCTAGTGCGCCAATTTTTAGCACACTCAAGTCCTTTTGCTACAATAATATTGTGTCCCTAACTTGGTTCTTTTCTTGGTTTGTGTTGAACCTTATGCACCTGTAATAGATGAATTCTAGACAAACTAGTTAGTCCATGTGTTTGTGTTGATCATCAACCACCAAAATTAATTATAGGAAATGGTTAACCCGATTTCCCTTTCACTTGGTATATTGCTTGGGCTCCCACACCTTGGAATGACCAATTGGGGGTGTATTTATAGCCCCCAACACAAAACTAGCCGTTGCAGAAAAGTTGTGCTCTCTGCGCCACACCAGACAGTGCACTGTTCAATGTCCGGTGCGCCTAGCCATTGGTCTGACACTGCAGCCGACTATTGGCGCGCAGGCTTTTTACACCGGACACTTCGGATGTCACACCGGACAGTCCAGTGGTCTTCTCTCCACAGTGCCACCTTAAACTAGCTGTTGGGGGCTACTGTTCCCTGGTGCACCGGACAGTCCGATGGTGCACCGGACAGTCCGGTGTGCCACCGGATAGTCTGGTGCTCCATACCAGATAGTGTGCAGGAAACACTTCCTTTGTTTCTTATACTTGATCTTCATAATGTCTTCTTTTGAGGTGTTGATATCCTCAATGTCTTGGTCCAAGTAACTTTAGCATCCTATGAACTACAAGCACAAACACTAGCAAACACATTAGTCCACAGGTTATGTTGATCATCAAACACCAAAATCTATTAAGCCAAATGGCATGTGGTCCATTTTCATTACAATCTCCCCCTTTTTGGTGATTGATGACAACACAACCAAAGCAAGCAAATATTACAAACATTTGATTGAAAATATGCAATCTACTTGCTAGGATGCATGTTTGTCCCCACAATGTGATATTATGGTCTTAAGTCTCCCCCTAACTACATAATTCACTTACTTCCTATTTTAGACCAAAAAGCCAAAACCACTTGAAGGATCAAAATTTTAATTTGGTGGTGTTTGGTGTTTGATACAATTTTCATTGCTTTGGTCCCTAAACTTCTCCCCCTTTGGCATCAACAACCAAAAAGAAAGACAATAAAAGCATGTAGGAAGCAAATAAGGACTTGTCCTCATAAAAGATTTATCAATTAACACCAATTGAAGAACTTGATATTATAACTCCACCCTAAATGAGTGTTCTCCTTTAGAAAGAACTTTCTCCCCCATTAGAGACGAAGAAATACTTCCCCTGACAAAGATCTTCTACTTACGAAAAAGCATGTGAGAAATAGAGGTGCAAGACATGATTTGATTAGATTGACTTCCCTTATGCATAGGTAACGGAATATGATTTAACTACTTATGCATGTATAGCAACATGGAAGTATAAGATATGAAATATAGTTTAACCAAATATTGGACAAGGCATGTAAATGATGCCAAATGTAGTCTCAAAGTTACCAATTGAAAATTAATGGCGGACCATTTGAAGACAAATGGTAGGCTTGTGAGACATAAGAGTTCTTGTAGGTTTGCAATGGAAGCTTGTTGTCTTTCTTCAGAGACTTCATTTTCCTTACAATGAGACTGCTACATTGAAATAGACTTGAAAAAGGTATTAGTATCAAAGTCTTAGGTTATAGAGTAACCTCACCCTAAAAGTGTGCATACAAGTTTTGAATGCTTGTAGGAGACATGCACTTTGATTTGACATCAAGAGGGGCAAATTATCTATAATCCAAGCTTTGGCACATATAAGTTAAATGACACCAATTGTAGGATATAAGCTTTTGAAGCATTAGTATCATTTACTTAGAGATGTTAAATATGCTATGTGTCGTGCTTAATTAAGCATTTTAAACCATGTAGGTTTGCTCAATATTATGAATTAAAAACAATCAATCCTACCATGTGATTTACCTAGTATGCATGCATTGTTAATCTAAAATAAGTACCAAATTAAATACTAGACATGAAAGGTAAAACTAGATACAAAATAGATACGCATATCTAAAAATAAGGAATACAATAAGTCTAGTTACCTTAGTCATGGGTGGAGAAATTTAGGTCCAAAATATTCACCAACCCATTTGGCAATAAACTTGATCCAATATGATGTATCCCATGATATACATCCCAAATTTTCCAAGTCTCCAAATTCCCCGACGTCCTTCGGACTCCTCACTTCCCTTTCGGGATCCAAACCTTCTTGGTGCTTTTCATGGTTGAAATTATTTCCTTTGGTACCCAGATGCGTTTAGCCCATTTCCCTTTGTTGGCTTGCTTATCGGCCTTTAATGCTATCACCTTCCCATTCTTTTTCTTCTTGATCAAATATGGTGTAGCAGCCTTTTTATCCATCTTTTTGATGTAGATGTTGGAGATTTTGCTTGTTGGCTTTTGATTGAGCTTTTGCTTTTGCTTATCCCAGTCTTTGCCTTGCATTAGGAAGACGTGTGGCCTTCTTTGCGACATAGCCTACAAATCACAGTTTCGCCCTCCACAGGCTTGTTCACTCCCGTAGTGGTGTTATCCTATGGAGGTTGGATTTGTTTGGCTTTGTCTTTCTAGTCATACAAGGCTTTTCCAAGGCGAGCCAGTTCTTGTTTTAATTGCTCATTTTCCATTGCGATCTCGTCCAAACATGTTTCTATAATAACATTCTTAACAAGAACTTGATTATAGGGGTTAGAATCATCAATTAAATCAAAGCAGGAAGTAGAAGCATCTTCCTTAATAATTTCAGGTATTTCAACCAAAGATACTTCTAGGGTGCTACCAATGTTTTCTAGCTTAGTAGTTAGCTCATTATTGTGTATGCTAAGAATTTCCATTTTTCCTAGCAAATTTTCAATAGCTTGTTGGGAGCTAGCTAACTTATCCTTAAGTTTTTCATTCTTTTTAATGAGGCCATCATCGGTTGCTGTGGATGTAGCACTAAACTCTAATTGCTCAATTTTAGTTGATAGCTCACAGTTCAAATTTGCAAATGCTTCAAATTTTTCTAGCAAACCTTTATAATCATTTTGAGAGCTAATCAACTTATTTTTTAAAGTTTTAACTTGAGCTTTTTGTTTAGTGCAGACATCCTGAAAAAATTTAACGGCTTCCGCAAGCTCATCTACGGAGGGCTTTCCCTCACCTTCATCATCACTACTACTTTCATCACTAGAGGATGCAATACTAATTTTACCTCTTGCCATAAGGCACTTGCGTGATGACCGTGATGAGCATGATGAGGATCGGTGGTTGCGCGTCCTTGGAGGTTCTTCTTCGCTTGAAGAATCATCCCAAGTTTTGACACTTGTTAGCACCTTGCCTTTGCTCCTCTCCTTTTTGGGTTCGGCCATAGTGGGACAGTTGTCCCTGAAGTGGCCCTTCTCCCCACATGCGAAGCATCCTCTCTTTCTTTGCTTTTTCCTGTCAATGTTAAAGAGAAGATCCTCTACCTACAGGGGCACACCCATTAGATTAATCTTGCGGATCATCCCTATTACCTTTCCGTCGCGTCGGATTGTTTATTCGTCCTCGGAGGATGATGTTGATGGTTGATTATCTTCTTCATAATCACTTTCTTCTTCTTTCTCTTCTTCACTTGAGGAACTTGGAGTGGGAGCCTTCTTTTTACCCTTCCTTTCATCACATGCAAAAGCATATGGCCTTGAGGAAGTTTGCTCCTCCCCCCGACACATTTTTCGTGACATTTCAAAGGCCGCGATTTTCCCAATCACGATGGTCGGGATCATTGTACTCAAGTCCTCCATATTGTGAAGAATGGTGATGATGCTCCCATATCTTTCCTGTGGTAGTAGGGAGATAATCTTCCTCACAATGTCTGCATCACCTAGCTTATTAATGCCAATAGAATTGAGCTCATTGATGATTAGATTTAAACGAGAATACATATCTCTAACAAGCTCATTATCCTTCATAGCAAAAGAATTATACTTATTTAAGAGTAGGCAATGTTTTTGCTCACGGACATTGGATGTGTCGTCATGGAGCTCATGCAATTTTAGCCAAATCTCATTAGCAATTTTCAATGTAAAAACTTGATTTAAAATATCCATGCTCAGATATTCATACAAGCAATTTTTGGCTCTAACATTTAAATGAATCTATTTTTCCTCACTCGTGGTGGATTTCTCGGGATTTTTGGGTGGTTTCATCCCGTCACGAGTGACTCTCCAAACACCTAGATCAACAGCCTCTAGGTAACAAGCCATTCTAGCACTATAATATGGGAAGTTAGTGTTGTCGAAGTGTGGTGGTCTATGGGTATCCATCCCTTCCTCTAAAACGCGTCGGCTCTTTTAGCGGTGAAGCTAAAGTGTTTAAAATGAGCCAAACCAGGCTTTGATACCAATTGAAAGAAACATGTGACGCCTAAGAAGGGGTGAATTAGGACTTCTAAAACTTTCTCTAAACTAGGGCACCAATAAATCCCTAGAGCAAAACCTATGCAATTAATCAAACTAGAATGTGCACACTAGGTTTTGTCTAAGTGTTTGCTATATCTACCGCAATAGGTAAGTTTCAATCTACAACAATATAAGTAAAAATACAAGATTGAAACATAAATGCTTAGTATAAATGCTAAAGCTAAAGAGAGAGGTAGAGATGCAAACTCTTGTGGATGACACCGGTATTTTTACCGAGGTATCCGGAACCATGCAAGGTCCCTACTAATTCTCGTTGGTGCCCCTACACAAAGGGAAGCCCACGCGAGGGCCAAGCACCTCGGTCGAGTAACTCCGTAGAGAGCCGCGGGCCTTCTCCACGCGCAAGTGGTGCTCCGCTTCCGGCTCCTCTCGGACACTCCCCACCGTCTCCCCTATCGAGCTTCCTGTCGAAATGCCGCAGGCCTCGTTCCCTCCGGTAGACGGTGGCGACCGTGACACAAACGTGGTTGTCACGGTCTCGCAAGACTCTCGCCCCACTCGGTACAATTACAACGGCTCGCGCAAGAGCCAAGGGGTTGTGTGGTTTATCTAAACTCACTCAACTAACTATGGTTCACCTAGAGCAAGCGCTAAAGCAGTCTAACTAACCTAAGCACTTAGCAAAGCACCTATGCTAATCACCGAGTGATTCTATTAAGCACTTAGGCGTATGAGCTCTTGGGAATGTCTACTATATGTCTTGGTATGTTGATTGGGCTCACACACCTTGGGATGACTGGTTGGGGTGTATTTATAGCCCCCAACACAAAACTAGTTGTTGGAGAAAAGTTGTGCTCTCTGCGGCATATCAGACAGTCCGGTGGTGCACCGGACAGTGCACTGTTCACTGTCCGGTGCACCTAGACGTTGGTCTGACACTGCAGCCGACCATTGGCATGCAAGCTTTTTACACCGGACACTCAGGATGTCACACCGGACAGTCTGGTGGTCTTCTCTCCATAGTGCCACCTGGAACTAGCCGTTGGGCTACTATTTCCTGGTGCACTGGAAAGTCTGATGCTCCAGACCAGACAGTCCGCAGGTAACACTTCCTTTGTTTCTTGGACTTCACTTGATCTTCATAATGTCTTCTTTTGAGGTATTGTTGTCCTCAATGTCTTGGTCTAAGTAACTTTAGCATCCTGTGAACTACAAGCACAAACACTAGCAAACACATTAGTCCACAGGTTATGTTGATCATCAAACACCAAAATCTATTAAGCCAAATGGCATGGGGTCCATTTTCCTTACAGTTACTAGTCGGTTGCCCGTGCGTTGCGACGTCTCACAACAATACCCACGTAAACTATCCACCAAAAAGATATCAAGATTTTTTATTTGTTTCCGCTCTCCGCATAATATTCTTTTTATTTGACTATTCTAGTCGACATCGTGGTAAAGGAAAGACCACGTAGACAGACGATGTCGAGCCATCGAATGGGTACCATAGGCAGCAAATCAGGGACCCCCATCCCTCACCTCCCCCACTTCCAAGGTTTCATAGAGCAGGAAGGGAAGGGAAGAGGCACTCATACCTGTTCTTTGCCGGAGAAGGACACGATGAAGACCTTGATATCTGGAGGCGACATAGATAGTATACCGCTAGATACATATAGGGAGAGAGCACGCAAGCGGAGAAAGAAGCCCAGCCTGAGCAGCTCCAAACTGAGAGGCAACCGCACCAGGCGTCAGTCCGAAAAGGGCGAGAGAATGCGAGTGCCTTCCAGCCCTGGACCCGCCGAGGCGACACAACACCACCACCAACTCCGTAGCATATGCTGACGGCTGCCGCGCTATGGGCCTTGGTTGTCCAATATCTTAGATTTGGACTCGTCATCACCAATATAACCTAAGCGTGGCACGCGTCATCGTGTCCTCCTCGGCGACACGCACGAAGAAAAGCCAGGAGCAAGACCGACTCATCCGGATCCACATTGATGAGCCTCGGTCGGCTTGCGGCTGTGACCGTGGGCAGGGACAGCAGGTTGGGGAGTAAGAACAAGGCGAAGGCCGAGAAGACGAATGGGACGTCCGACGACGGCGAAATTGATGGTGCGTGCATGCTGTGAAACATTCTCGTGGACATCCAATAGCCACTGCGCGAGTCGGTGTCGGGGCTGGTGTTGGACGAAAACGATGGTGCCTGCTCCCACGCCCTCTACCGAGAATGGGTGGCGTGGAGGCCGAGGCATGAGGGGAGAGAGAAAAGAAGCAGTATGGCGAACGAGATGACAACAACTGAGACGAGGATCATCATTATCGTGTGAAGGTATAGATGGTCAAATGGGTCGTGTCTGGTGGGCTGGTCTAGGGCACGGCCCATTTAATAGTGCTTGGGCCAGCCCGACACGAGCGACGTGTCGTGCTTGGGCTGTAGCCTCGGTCCGTAGTGCTGACCCGACCCGGCAACGATTATATTTTTTATTTTACAAAAAATCGTATATACATATGTACAATTTATATTCAATATTAAAAACAATTCACTCAGTGTCTCCTGCCCTTATTTCATCAGGGTTTGGGTTCATACCCCACCTCCTGCACCACTTTTTTAATATTTTACGCTAATTTAACCAAATGGCTCGACGTGCTAACGGGCCGGACGTGGAGGTTATGTGCATGGAGGGATGCAGCGGATTAATTTAAGATAGATGTGAGGTGTTATTTGTAAAAATATGACGCGGGACGACGTTGAAACTGATGCTTTAATATAGTAAAGAATTGTTAAAATTAGTGTCTTTTGGGAAACACGATATTTTCCTAGTTACAAGATCAGTATTTGAATATACCAAAGTATTTAAGGCTAAAATGTGTTTGGGATCATATCTCGAAATTATGTATTTTAAACCATAATTTCACCAATACCACATTATTTTTGGGTCTAAAAACTTCAATCTAGACCAATTTTTTCGTTGGCGCGTGGCTACAGTCTTGCACGTTCTGATTCCCTTCTACACCGCAACCAAAATATTATATCTACAAATAGGTGTCAGATTAGATTGATATAAAATATATCATGGTTGTGTCATGACATTTAGTAAACTATAATATTACTAGTATGGTGCCTGTGTGTTGCAACGGAACATAAACTATTCGTTAAATGTTTATTATCTGCGCATATATATGTTCTTGAAGCGGCATGGTAGACTAGTTACCTCATTTAAACCGTTGATTTTCCACGCCATAATAACCTGCAAAATATCAGTCATTAGGATTGCAAAGAAGTGCCATTTATAAATATCAGTCATAAGAACATGCATCTTCCCCTCGAGGGTGGTCTCAGGCGAGCCGTGACTACATCTTCTGCCTGAAGATGGCCTCGGGTGTCGTGACTGCATTCTCCTGCCCGAGGTTGGCCTCGAGGGAGCCGTAAATGCGTCTCCCACCCGAGGGCAGCCTCGGTCGAGCCGTGATTGCGTCTCCCGCACAAGGCCACCCTCTGGCGAGTCGTGACTGCGAGGTTGCCTCGGGTAAGGCATGACTGCGACTCCCGCCCGAGGCCACCCTCGGGCAAGCCGTGATTGCGAGGTTGCCTTGGACGAGTCATGACTGCTTCTCCCGCCTCGAGTGAGCCGTGATTGCATCTCCCAACCTCGGACGAGTCATGACTACGTCTCCCACCCGAGGTTGACGTCGGGTGAGTCCTGACTGCGTCTCCCGTCCAAGGTTAGCCTCGAGCAAGCCTGTCGTGACTATGTCTCCCACCAGAGGGTGGCCTTGGGCCAGCCGTGATTGCGTCTCCTGACCGAGGGCGGCCTTGGGCGGGTCGTGACAGCATCTGCCCCCCGAGGGCGGCCTCGGGTGGGTCATGATAGTGTATCTCGCCCGAGGGTGATCTCGGGCACGGCGTGACTGCGTCTCCTGCCCGAGGTTGGCCTTGAGCGAGTCGTGATTGCTTCTTCCGCCCGAGGTTGGGCTCGGACAAGTCGTGACTGAGATACAAGGCAATGAACTCATTCGGCCTAAATTAGCAGGGGAGGGGAGCATTGACCTGGGGCCCATAGACTAGATCGAAGGTGATGAACTCATCGATGTCAATGTTGGACCACTTGAGGAGGGGCTCGGTGTGGCCGTAGACCTTCTTGAAATAGTCGAGGATAGAGGCGGCAATGTTACGCTCTATCTCGGGGAGGAAACAATCAACAAGGGGGTGGGCGTGGATCTCCTATCATCGCGGGCACAGATCTCTGGCTGTCACGGGCCCGGTAATCTTGGGGATCCTCCGGTCATAACTGGACTTGACCTCAGATTCGACGATAGACGCCGCAGCCTCCATCTTGATCGCACGCTCTACCGTCTTCAAATGGCACTCGCTTCGCCATATCCACCTTGGTGTGGCAAAAATAACACGGTTCTTTGCACCAACGTCGTTGTTGGGGGTATGCTTCGTAGCTGAAGATCCTAAAGAAAGAAAACACCTTTGGCAGATCCTCTCAAGAGCAGCGCCGAAGCTATCGCCTATAAAGCTTCGGCACAGTGACATGCCTCGAGACGAAGGGGTGAACCGACTTAAAGATGAAATGACCTAAAAGACCCATAATGTTCTGTGTCATTATTGTAGTCGATTGTAAAGGGGATAAATGTAATTTTACACAGGCTGCGCCCTATGCCTATAAATAGGTGAACAGTACCCCTGTACTGTTCATGTAATCTCGTAATCGTCAACACATTACGCTGGAATTATTGCTTTCTGCCAAGGCGAAGGTATAAATGTACCAAATATTATGTTTTAATATTTAGGTTTGTATAATAAAATATGTGAATAATATTATCTATTTTCGGTATATCTTTCTCTAATGTTTTATATTTCATATTTCATTTCACATTGTTTTATAAGTCTGATCACGAAGGTGTGACCTTCGTGATATTTTGCTCATGACCTTCATCCGAAGTTCATTAAATCCTTGAGGAGATAATGCTTCAGCAGACGAAGAGCATTAATATTTAACATTTTATGTTGCCTTGTTCTTAATTCGAAGCATTTGAGAACAAGTCCCCAACATTGGCGCCCACCTCCGGTGAACTCACTTCCACTTTTTGAGCTGATGGCTTCGTTCAACAACCAAGCTGGAGCTGCTTCGATTATGAAGCTGGTACTCCTGATAACAGGCGGTTCATGCTCAGAGTCAGCCAATAAGAAGCAGAAGAAGGAGGCACAGAGAAGGGTACAACATGTCGGGGTGCAGGGACCCTTCATCAAGTCGAGATGGTCCCACATCCCAATTACCTTCTCCCAAGGGGACCTTCAACTCAAGGATTACCCTAACAATGATGCTATGGTTATTTCTTGTGTTATCAAAGGATTTCTGGTCCACAATGTTCTGGTCGATACAGGTAGTGCAGCGGATATTATATTCCCTAAGGCCTTCAGACAGATGCAAGAGCCAGAGGATAAGATTCATGATGCTACACACCCTCTTTGTGGCTTCGGAGGAAGACAGACTGTAGCGTTCGGCAAGATCACGATGCCAGTGACCTTCGGATTTGTCAACAATACAAGGACTGAGCAAGTTGTGTTTGATATTGTCGACATGGAGTACCCCTACAATGCAATCATTGGTCGTGGGACACTCAATGCTTTTGAAGCAATTCTTCATCCAGCATATCTTTTCATGAAGATACCTTCGAATCAAGGGCCTATTGCTATTCATGGAAGTCAGGAAGCTGCCAGAAAGGCTGAAGGAAACTGGACAGATTCAAAAGCAATCCATAGTATAGATGGAGCCGAAGCTTGTGAGCAGTACAAGTGCAGAAGGGAGAAGGCTGCTTCGGCCGATCAGCCGAAGCCCATGCTCTTATGTGAAGATATAGTAGAGTAGAAGGTGTTGCTGGGATCTCAATTGTCTGAGGAACAGGAGAAAAACCTAACAAGGTTTCTGTTCAACAACAAAGATGTCTTCGCATGGTCCGCCAATGATCTCTGTGGTGTCAACAGGGATGTCATTGAACACTCGCTCAATGTCGATCCATCCTTCAGACCCAGAAAGCAGAGGCTTCAGAAAATGTCTGATGATAAAGCCGAAGGTGCTTGGAATGAAGTGAAAAGACTTCTCAGTGCTGGAGTCATCAGAGAAGTAAAATACCCAGAATGGCTAGCTAACACTGTTATAGTGAGGAAGGCCAATAGTAAATGGAGAATGTGCATTGATTTTACTGATCTCATCAAGGCTTGTCCGAAGGATGAGTTTCCATTACCAAGGATAGATTCTCTAGTAGATGCAGCAGCTTCGTCAGAGCTCATGAGTCTACTAGATTGTTATTCAGGCTACCATCAAATCTGGATGAAGAAGGAAGATGAGCCAAAAACTAGCTTCATAACCCCAAGGGGTACATATTGTTACCTTCGGATGCCTGAGGGGCTCAAGAATGCTGGAGGAAGCTTCAGTAGAATGACAGCCAAAGTCCTTCATTCTCAGATAGGCAGAAATGTGCTTACATATGTTGATGATATCATAGTAAAAAGCACGAAGCAAGAAAATCACATTGCTGATCTGCAGGAAACATTTGCTAACTTTAGGCAAGCTAGCCTGAAGTTGAATCCAGAAAAATGTGTCTTCATAGTAAAGAAGGGAAAATTCCTTGGTTGTCTAGTTTCGACAAAGGGAATCGAAGCTAATCCGAATAAAATCGAAACTATTCTTCGGATGGAGCCGCCAAGCACAAAGAAGGGAGCATAGCGGCTGACAGGAAGACTGGCATCTTTGAACCGATTTATATCTAGATCAGCAGAGAGAAATTACCATTCTTTGAAGTGCTGAAGTCAGCCGAAGTCTTTCAATGGGGATCAGCTCAGCAGAAAGCCTTCGAAGAGCTGAAGCAGTACCTAATAGACCTAACGACACTAACTCCACCCACGCTAGGGGCTCCTTTGCTGTTGTATGTGGCAGCTTCGCACTCTGCAGTGAGTGCGACACTTGTCCAGGAGAAGCTTGAAGGACAAACTAAAAAGCAAGCCCTAGTATACTTTGTCTTCGAAGTCCTTAGTTTATCAAAGAAAAACTATACAGAATTGGAGAAGGTGCTATATGCTGTCTTAATGGCCTCCAGGAAGCTTCGGCATTACTTTCAAGCATTCCATATAATTGTTCCTTCATCACAGCCTTTGAAGGATATTATGAGAAACAGAGAAGCTACTGGAAGGATTGGAAAGTGGGCTATGGAACTCAACGAATTCAACATTGATTATGTGCATAGATCCTCGATCCAGTCCCAGGCGTTAGCAGACTTCATCACTGACTGGACGCCAAGGGCTCAGGAAGAAGAAGCAAGTAAAGATGCCGAAGCTTGGACAGTGTTCTGTGACGGTTCCTAGGGAACCTTCGGGGCAGGTGCAACTGCTATTTTGGTTGCACCTTCCAAAGTCAAAACATGCTATGCAGTGAAACTTGATTTCAGCTGCACAAATAATATTGCTGAATACAAAGCTTTGCTTTTGGGGCTTCGGAAGTTAAAGACAATGGGTATAAGAAGGGCGGTTCTTAAAACCGATTCCCAAGTTATTTCTGGTCATATTGACAAGAGTTGTAAAGCAAGAGACCCAAAGCTTGAGAAATACTTGGATACAGTTCGAAGGTTTGAAGCTTCTTTCGAAGGGTTTTCTGTCAAGAATATTCTACGAGGAGAAAATGAGCACGCTGATCTGCTAGCCAAGTCAGCGGCACAGGGGTTGCCTTTACCTTCAGAAGTATTCTTTGAGACAATAAGAGCACCTTCAGTGGAACTTCTTGAAAGAGCAGTGCTCAATATATCTCCTGTCCATAGTGAAGATTGGAGAACTGAGATTATATCCTTTCTCCAAGGCAATTGCCTTTCAGATGACGAAGCTTATAATAAGAGAATAGAGGCAAGAGCTGTAATACTCAAAGTTGTATACCAAGAGTAATAGAGAGAGCTCCTCATTTTGTGTGTCTTATTTGTATCATAAAAAGAGCACCTATGTAATTGAGAGTGACTAAATAAAACAATTATTCTAAAATAAAGAAAAAGTGCATTTGTTGGAGTTTTATGTGTTGTGCATTAAATAAAACCATGAGTATAAAAATAATAAGGTAATAATTATTTGAAGCTTGACTAAACCCTAAATTTGAAATTAGGGTTTTGAAAATAAGGAAAAGAGAGGAGATATGAAAATATAAATAAAATGTATCAATAAATATCTTCAGGCTTAGTATTTTTAATTGCAAAAATAGAGTTTATAAATGAAGATCCACAAAAGTTTGAATTAAATCAAATTGGGTTTGAAAATAAAGAAAATAGAAAGAAAAATGAAAAAGAAAAAGAATAAGAGCTTACCTGGACTTCGGCTGCGAAATTCGGCCCACCAAGGAAAGCCTCCGCGCGGCCCATCTCCTACACGTGAGAGCGCCGACACCTGGGCCCTCCTTGCCAGCCTCTCCTTCCGCGCGTGCGTTCTCCTCCTCTCGCTGCGCTGCGGGACCCTTTCGTCAGCCGGGTGCTCACTCGCGTCGCGCATCGCTCACTGCCTCGTGGCCCCCACGTGTCAGAGTCGTCCCCAACGGCTTCGCCGCGCATGGCGCGCGCGCAGATACCGCGAGGTCGTTGAAGCATCCCGGCCGTGGCCACGTTCTTATAGGAGCGGGACCCGGTCCGTCTCCTTCCCCTCTTCATTCCGCACCTCATCCCTGCCCAGAAACACGCCGCCGCCACCACCAGAATCGCGTCCGCAGAGAGGAAGAAACCCGCCGCCGTTGACTCGCGTGTCCGCCGTCGTTTCGGGGACGCCGCGAGGTCTCGGCAACTCGTCGGGTGGTGCTGATCGTGTCCGTGCCGAATCGTGGCCTGGGGTGCTGCGGTGTCAGCCGGGATTTCTCGTCGGAGGTGGATCGGCGTCGCGGATCGACATCACGCCGTGGGCGGCGATCTGCGCTACATAATCACCGGTGAGTCCTGGACGTCCATGTTCGCCTATTCTTCCTCTTTCGATTGCGCCAAGTAATTGCCATCATACTTCGTTGCTCCGTGGGATTGCGTTTCTCCAGCGATGGTTCGCCGTGTGTCTTGGGCGGCGCCGCCGTCCCGAGCTGGAGATTGGGGGGAAACGCAGTGGCCGTTAGATCTCTAATGTGCGGCTCGGATTAGATAGAAGATACCCTTTCGCGTTGAGTGATTCGGACCGTTCATTCGGATCGGACGGGTGGAAACGAATCTAGGTTAATAAAATCCTCCCCGTCACTTTTGCATCCAACGGATCTCATTGCGTACCGCTTCGAGATCGTGTCGTTCTAATCCGGACCCTAGATCTGGGATCGGACGGCCAGAATACCACCGTACCCCTTCGGCCGGGTAAATTTGCTAAAGAGACCCCGCACTTCATAAGAATCAACCCGCCATCCACAATTCCTATTCCCTGTGTCTTGGAATCTTTCACACCGAGACCCCTGCATTTCTGTTTAATACACGCCCAGTCCAGAGAGTATTAAAAACAGAGAAATTAATATTAGAAATTCATTTTTAATACAAAAACAAATCTAGAAACTTGTAAAATGTATAGAAAATTCATTTTAGCTCCAAATTGGTCCATTCCAGTTCCTAAATTTTTGTAATAATATTGTCTACACAGTGGTGCCTCTGTTTTGGCATGAAAGGCTCATTTAAATTTATCTAATACTTAATCTTGTATTAAATACATAAGCTACAGAAATTCATAACTTGAAATATATAACTCCAAATTCAGTGATTCCAGTTCCTATGGTTTCATTTTAATGTGTAGGTTTTTACTGTATATTTTATTCATCTGTTTGGTGTGATGTTGATTTTGGCTATACTATGTATGTATTGTGTTGATGCGAGTAGACGAGCAAGCCACTGTGGAAACTGAGGTTCAACAAGTAGAAGTAGCTGAGCAGGAGCTCATTACAGGCAAGTTGTGCCCTTGATCACTTACTTTTCCCAGCCATGTTCTTATTAATTTTAATGATCTGCATAGGTTAATTTTGATGGGATCCTTTATGTACCCCAGTTTTGATTACCTCTATACCTTGTTCACCCCTGGAATATTTTTGGGTAGTACTTGCTATTGCTTTATGTGGATTAGGTATGGAGATTCATTATTCATGATTATTCTGTTATTATCTTGTTATTATTATTGTTCATGTTAAGATCATTAAATTAATGGGAACATGGAGCGACCACCCGGGAAAACAGTGCTACCACAAGGGTTTAATGGGACGCCCTTGGATGACTAATTAGGAAAGCTAGTGGAAGACTACCTTACCCGAAAGGGGCAAGGGCAGTAGGGGAGAGGTCAGTGAAGGGAGGTCCCTGGTTGATTTTGCTGCGATGGCGGTCAGCCAGGAACCCTGCACTGGATCTTCCTATAAACTGTAGCGGGGTTCGGAAGCTAGTGGAACTTTGTAAAGGCCTCGTAGTGGATCCCTAGCCATTCACCTTGGTAGTGTCTAAGGGCCTTGCAAACCCAGGCGACATGGGATACACGGCTTGTGGGTATAGATGCGCAACCTCTGCAGAGTGTAAAACTAGTATACTAGCCGTGCTCACGGTCAAGAGCGGCTCGGACCCTCACATGATTAACTATGGAACTTAAGTTTAATTTGACATTTGCATCGCATTTGGGATTATTTTACTATTACTGTTCTTTATTATTATTAAGGTTTGGTATTTACTTACACTCAGTAACTGCTAATAAAATTTTGACCAACTTATAAAAGCAATGCTCAGCCTTAGCCTTTATTTCATTGATCAGCCTTACACTACTTGAACTCCCACCTTTGGTGAGTTCATGCCACATTATTCCCCACGACTTGTTGAGCTATGAACGTATGTGAGCTCACTCTTGCTGTCTCACACCCCCCCCACAGGGGAAGAACAGGTGGTTGAAGAGGAGCCGCCTAACACTGAGGAGTTCGATCTGATCTAGGTGGCGTTTCCCAGTCGACATTGGCGCCATCGATCCTTAGTTCGTTTTATATTTATCTTTATTTTGTAATAAGACTTCCGCTATGTAATAAGTACTCTGATGTTTTATGACATTTATCTCTATACACTCTGTTATTATATATGTTGTCTTCTTGGCGCATGTATGAGATGCACCCGGCTTTGTCTTTTAAAACCGGGTGTTACAGAAGTGGTATCAGAGGAAATGTTGACTGTAGGACGAAACCTAGATAGACTGGACAAACCCTTACCTACTTATCTCATTCTGATTCATTCTACACTCACCTTACTCTGATTCTTTCGACACTTATCTTGATCCTGTCTCACCTTCTACTGTTCTACTCTGATCATTCTTACCTTTTCTACTCTGAGACAAGATGGATTTCAAACCTTGGAATCCCTACCCCTATGACATTCTTAAGAGTTAGGGAACCCAAAACAAAAGTTAAAACTATTTTCTTAAAAAAAATGTTGGTTGATTGTGCTGATGCTAAATGTCTGATTTGCTTCTTTGATTGATTGAATTATTATAGATGGACATCTTAGCATGTACCAACATAAGGTATTGAATTAGCTATAGTAGGTGAAATATTAATCTGCTTAGCTAATAAATCCCCCAAAGTAACATGATTGTAATTACTGCCTTGTCTACTGCTCTTTCTTACCATATGTATCTAACTCAGATGGTCAATACCAGGAGGGGTGGTGGAATTGATTTGCCTCCTAACCGACACACTCGAAGAATTTGTAGACAACCTCAGCCACAGCCTGCAGAGATGAATCCTCCTAATCCTCCACCAGGCGGAGTTGACCCACTGGTTGCTGCTCAGATGGCGGTGATGCAGCAAATGGTGGACACTATGGCTGATATGCGTGCCCAGATGCAGCAAGAACGCCAAGAGATGCGTCAGGAAAGAGAAGACATACGCCAGGAGTTGCGCCAAGAGAGAGATGAGATACGCCAAGAAAGGAGGGCGCAACAACAACAGTTGCAGCAACAACTTCAACAACAGCAACAACAACAACAAGTGCCACTGCCTCCACCACCACCACCAGTTCCACCTCGTGATAAGCACCGGGAGTTTATGAGCCATAAGCCACCGACCTTCGCCAGTTCGCCAGATCCACTTGATGCAGATGATTGGCTGAAAGCAATTGAGAAGATGCTGAATATTGCACAATGCACCGACCGGGAGAAGGTTTTATATGCTTCTGGACGTCTGATTGGTCCTGCTGCTGACTGGTGGGATTCTTATACTGCTGCCCATGATGCTGCGGATACTATTACTTGGGAGGAGTTCAGTACACAGTTCAGGAACTACCATATTCCAGCTGGGATGATAAAGATCAAGAAGAAGGAATTTCTGTCGCTGAAGCAAGGAAGTATGTCAGTCAGCGAGTACCGCGACAAGTTTATTCAGCTATCCAGATATGCCCCTGAAGAAGTTGCTGAAGACGAGAGGAAGCAGGAGCATTTCATTGAAGGACTTAATGGACCACTGCAGTATGCTCTAGTGGCACACACATTTCCATCATTTCAGAGACTGTTGGATAAGGCCTGGCTATTGAACACAAGCGTGTTCAGTTGGGAGATTTGAAGAGGAAGGCTATCTCACAGGGACAGGGTAGCAGCAGTGTTCGTCCTCGCTACAGTTCACCACAGGGTACACCGACTCGATCAGGAGGACCACGCCCAGTTCAGCAATCACCACTGAGGACTCCACCTCCTCGACAGGCTACTCCCACGGGCACCCCGACGAAGTTTGCAGGACAGAGTCCGGGCACTCAATGTTTCAAGTGTGGGAAGATTGGTCATTATGCAAATGTCTGCCCACAGAGGATTGCTACTACTCCAGCTCAGAACAAGCAACAGACCCCTGGCAAGGGATATTCTATTGCCAGGGTGAATCAAGTCAGCGTTGATGATACTCCTGATGGTGGGGACCTCGTAATTGGTATGTTTTATGTTAATACAGTTCCTGCAACAATATTATTTGATTCTGGTGCTACACATTCATTCATGTCTGCTAGATATGCCAACACAAATGAAATACCACTGCTAAATATGAGAAAACCCCTGATAGTAATTACACCTAAAGGGCCTGTTGAGGCGAATCAAATGACACGTAGATTGACATTGACCATTATGGGTAGAGAATTTGGAGCTACTGCTATAATATTAGAGTCAAGCAGTATAGATCTAATACTTGGTATGTCATGGCTAAGAAAGGCAAAGGCCGTTATAGCATGTGGTAGAGGTACCATAGAGCTCACTACCACTAAAGGAGAAAGATTTCAAGTTAATATTGCAGTAACCTCCTCATCCATGCGTGCAATGTTCTTTATGCTTGAGGAGTTTGTTGGTGACAACATCCGGGTGGTTAGAGATTTTCTGGATGTTTTTCCAGAGGAGTTACCAGGGATGCCACCTGATAGAGAAGTCGAGTTTGTTATTGATCTCTTACCTGGAACCGCCCCTATTTCTAAACGGCCATATAGAATGTCTGTAGAGGAGTTGAAGGAACTAAAGAAGCAGTTGACGGAGTTACAAGAGGCTGGTTACATTCGTCCAAGTTCCTCACCGTGGGGAGCACCGGTGTTATTTGTGCAGAAGAAGGATGGATCGCAACGGATGTGTGTGGATTATAGGTCTCTTAATGATGTTACGGTGAAGAACAAGTATCCGTTGCCCCGTATTGAGGATTTATTTGATCAGATGCGAGGTGCTAGAGTATTCTCGAAGATTGATCTCCGATCCGGTTACCATCAGATGAGGATTAGACCATCGGATATTCCTAAGACGGCTTTCTCGACTCGATATGGATTATATGAGTTTACTGTTATGTCATTTGGACTAACCAATGCACCGGCTTATTTCATGAATTTTGATGAACAAAGTGTTTATGGAGTATTGGACAGATTCGTCGTGGTGTTTATCGACGATATTCTTATCTATTCTAAGAATGAAAGTGATCATGAACAACATCTAAGGTTGGTGCTACAGAAGTTACGAGATAATCAACTCTACGCTAAGTTCAGCAAGTGCGAGTTTTGGATTGACAAGGTGCCATTCCTTGGTCATATTATTTCTAATGGAGGAATAGCAGTGGATCCTGCTAAGGTGAAGGAGATTATGGAGTGGAGAGTGCCCACTACAGTTACGGAGATTCGGAGTTTCTTGGGACTCGCAGGATATTATCGGAGATTTATTGAAGGATTTTCTAAGATTGCTAAGCCCATGACATCGCTTTTGGAGAAAGGAAGAGAATTCAAGTGGGATGAGAAATGCCAAGAGAGTTTGATCAATTGAAGGAGAGATTGATGTCACCACCAGTATTGATTATGCCAGATCTGCAGAAGGGATTTGACATTTATTGTGATGCATGTGGCCAAGGACTTGGATGTGTGCTTATGCAAGATGGTCATGTGATTGCCTATGCATCTCGTCAGTTGCGGAAGCATGAATTGAACTATCCCACTCATGACTTGGAGCTGGCTGCCGTTGTGCATGCACTTAAGATTTGGAGACACTACATCATGGGAACTAAGTGCCAAGTATACACGGATCATAAGAGTTTGAAGTATATATTCACTCAGAAGGATCTCAACCTTAGGCAACGCCGTTGGTTGGAGCTCATTAAGGATTATGACTTGGAGATTCACTATCACCCAGGCAAGGCGAATTTGGTTGCAGATGCCTTGAGTCGGAAGGAGCATGTTCACTCCGCTTTCGTTGTCCAGCTACCTGATGAATTAGCAAAAGACTTCGAGAGGCTCAACCTGGGAATTGTTACACATACGGAAGGAGTGACTATTGAATTGGAACCTACCTTGGAGCAAGAAATTCGTAAAGGTCAGATTGGTGATGCTAAGATTCAAGAGATCAAGGATCTTATTACTGAAGGTAGAGGCCCAGAGTTCACGGAGGATGAGCAAGGCACGATATGGTTTCAAGAATCGGATCTGTGTTCCCGATATTGATAGTCTTCGGGAAACCATATTGAAGGAGGCACATGATTCAGTTTATTCTATCCACCCTGGAAGTACTAAGATGTATCAGGATTTAAAGCAAAAGTATTGGTGGTATGGTTAAAGAGAGATGTGGCTGCACATGTGGCCTATGTGCGATGTATGCCAAAGAGTTAAAGCTGAGCACCAGAGGCCAGCCGGACTACTGCATCCACTGAAGATACCTGAGTGGAAATGGGAAGAGATTGGCATGGACTTCATTGTTGGATTACCCCGCACGTCTGCTGGATATGATTCTATATGGGTGATTGTGGACAGGCTAACTAAAGTAGCCCACTTTATTCCAGTGAAGACCACTTATTCAGGAGCTAAGTTGGCAGAGTTGTACATGGCACGGATTGTATGCCTGCATGGTGTGCCAAAGAAGATTGTATCTGATCGAGGGTCACAGTTTACCTCTCGGTATTGGAAGAAGTTGCACGAGTCATTGGATACAAGATTGAATTTTAGTTCGGCTTACCATCCCCAGACTGATGGGCAGACTGAGAGGACTAACCAAGTGCTTGAGGATATGTTAAGAGCTTGTGCTCTTAAGCATGGTGGAAGTTGGGATAAGAGTCTACCGTATGCGGAGTTCTCTTATAATAATAGCTATCAGGCCAGTTTGAAGATGTCACCGTTTGAGGCTTTGTATGGCAGAAAGTGCAGGACTCCCTTGTATTGGAATCAAACTGGTGAAAGGCAGTTGTTTGGACCTGAGATCATACAAGAAGCAGAGGAACAAGTTCAGCAAATAAGGGAGAATTTGAGAACTGCACAGTCCAGGCAGAAAAGTTATGCTGATACCCGTAGAAGACTACTTGAGTTTAAGGAGGGTGATTATGTCTATTTGAGGGTGTCACCACTCCGGGCATGAGAAGGTTCAAAGTCAAAGGAAAGTTGTCCCCCTCGCTTTATTGGACCCTTTTTAATCTTAAAGCGAGTGGAGAAGTTGCATATCAATTGGAGTTACCGGATCATCTTGCGGATGTTCATGATGTCTTTCATGTATCTTAGCTGAAGAAATGCCTCAGGGTGCCTGAAGAACAATTACCAATGGAAGACCTTAGTGTTCAAGAGGATTTGACTTATGCTGAGTACCCCATCAAGATTTTGGATACTTTGACACGAGTTACGAGGAGTAAGGTTATAAAGATGTGCAAAGTTCAATGGAGCCACCGTGGTGAAGATGAAGCAACTTGGGAAAGAGAAGAAGAGCTTCGTATAGATTTTCCCCACCTTTTCCCTAGATCTTCTTAAATCTCGAGGACGAGATTATTTTTAAGGGGGGTAGGATTTGTAATACTCAAAGTTGTATACCAAGAGTAATAGAGAGAGCTCCTCATTTTGTGTGTCTTATTTGCATCATAAAAAGAGCACCTATGTAATTGAGAGTGACTAAATAAAACAATTATTCTAAAATAAAGAAAAAGTGCATTTGTTGGAGTTTTATGTGTTGTGCATTAAATAAAACCATGAGTATAAAAATAATAAGGTAATAATTATTTGAAGCTTGACTAAACCCTAAATTTGAAATTAGGGTTTTGAAAATAAGGAAAAGAGAGGAGATATGAAAATATAAATAAAATGTATCAATAAATATCTTCAGGCTTAGTATTTTTAATTGCAAAAATAGAGTTTATAAATGAAGATCCACAAAAGTTTGAATTAAATCAAATTTGGTTTGAAAATAAAGAAAATAGAAAGAAAAATGAAAAAGAAAAAGAATAAGAGCTTACCTGGACTTCGGCTGCGAAATTCGGCCCACCAAGGAAAGCCTCCGCGCGGCCCATCTCCTACACGTGAGAGCGCCGACACCTGGGCCCTCCTTGCCAGCCTCTCCTTCCGCGCGTGCGTTCTCCTCCTCTCGCTGCGCTGCGGGACCCTTTCGTCAGCCGGGTGCTCACTCGCGTCGCGCATCGCTCACTGCCTCGTGGCCCCCACGTGTCAGAGTCGTCCCCAACGGCTTCGCCGCGCATGGCGCGCGCGCAGATACCGCGAGGTCGTTGAAGCATCCCGGCCGTGGCCACGTTCTTATAGGAGCGGGACCCGGTCCGTCTCCTTCCCCTCTTCATTCCGCACCTCATCCCTGCCCAGAAACACGCCGCCGCCACCACCAGAATCGCGTCCGCAGAGAGGAAGAAACCCGCCGCCGTTGACTCGCGTGTCCGCCGTCGTTTCGGGGACGCCGCGAGGTCTCGGCAACTCGTCGGGTGGTGCTGATCGTGTCCGTGCCGAATCGTGGCCTGGGGTGCTGCGGTGTCAGCCGGATTTCTCGTCGGAGGTGGATCGGCGTCGCGGATCGACATCACGCCGTGGGCGGCGATCTGCGCTACATAATCACCGGTGAGTCCTGGACGTCCATGTTCGCCTATTCTTCCTCTTTCGATTGCGCCAAGTAATTGCCATCATACTTCGTTGCTCCGTGGGATTGCGTTTCTCCGGCGATGGTTCGCCGTGTGTCTTGGGCGGCACCGCCGTCCCGAGCTGGAGATTGGGGGGAAACGCAGTGGCCGTTAGATCTCTAATGTGCGGCTCGGATTAGATAGAAGATACCCTTTCGCGTTGAGTGATTCGGACCGTTCATTCGGATCGGACGGGTGGAAACGAATCTAGGTTAATAAAATCCTCCCCGTCACTTTTGCATCCAACGGATCTCATTGCGTACCGCTTCGAGATCGTGTCGTTCTAATCCGGACCCTAGATCTGGGATCGGACGGCCAGAATACCACCGTACCCCTTCGGCCGGGTAAATTTGCTAAAGAGACCCCGCACTTCATAAGAATCAACCCGCCATCCACAATTCCTATTCCCTGTGTCTTGGAATCTTTCACACCGAGACCCCTGCATTTCTGTTTAATACACGCCCAGTCCAGAGAGTATTAAAAACAGAGAAATTAATATTAGAAATTCATTTTTAATACAAAAACAATCTAGAAACTTGTAAAATGTATAGAAAATTCATTTTAGCTCCAAATTGGTCCATTCCAGTTCCTAAATTTTTGTAATAATATTGTCTACGCAGTGGTGCCTCTGTTTTGGCATGAAAGGCTCATTTAAATTTATCTAATACTTAATCTTGTATTAAATACATAAAAGCTACAGAAATTCATAACTTGAAATATATAACTCCAAATTCAGTGATTCCAGTTCCTATGGTTTCATTTTAATGTGTAGGTTTTTACTGTATATTTTATTCATCTGTTTGGTATGATGTTGATTTTGGCTATACTATGTATGTATTGTGTTGATGCGAGTAGACGAGCAAGCCACTGTGGAAACTGAGGTTCAACAAGTAGAAGTAGCTGAGCAGGAGCTCATTACAGGCAAGTTGTGCCCTTGATCACTTACTTTTCCCAGCCATGTTCTTATTAATTTTAATGATCTGCATAGGTTAATTTTGATGGGATCCTTTATGTACCCCAGTTTTGATTACCTCTATACCTTGTTCACCCCTGGAATATTTTTGGGTAGTACTTGCTATTGCTTTATGTGGATTGGGTATGGAGATTCATTATTCATGATTATTCTGTTATTATCTTGTTATTATTATTGTTCATGTTAAGATCATTAAATTAATGGGAACATGGAGCGACCACCCGGGAAAACAGTGCTACCACAAGGGTTTAATGGGACGCCCTTGGATGACTAATTAGGAAAGCTAGTGGAAGACTACCTTACCCGAAAGGGGCAAGGGCAGTAGGGGAGAGGTCAGTGAAGGGAGGTCCCTGGTTGATTTTGCTGCGATGGCGGTCAGCCAGGAACCCTGCACTGGATCTTCCTATAAACTGTAGCGGGGTTCGGAAGCTAGTGGAACTTTGTAAAGGCCTCGTAGTGGATCCCTAGCCATTCACCTTGGTAGTGTCTAAGGGCCTTGCAAACCCAGGCGACATGGGATACACGGCTTGTGGGTAAAGATGCGCAACCTCTGCAGAGTGTAAAACTAGTATACTAGCCGTGCTCACGGTCAAGAGCGGCTCGGACCCTCACATGATTAACTATGGAACTTAAGTTTAATTTGACATTTGCATCGCATTTGGGATTATTTTACTATTACTGTTCTTTATTATTATTAAGGTTTGGTATTTACTTACACTCAGTAACTGCTAATAAAATTTTGACCAACTTATAAAAGCAATGCTCAGCCTTAGCCTTTATTTCATTGATCAGCCTTACACTACTTGAACTCCCACCTTTGGTGAGTTCATGCCACATTATTCCCCACAACTTGTTGAGCTATGAACGTATGTGAGCTCACTCTTGCTGTCTCACACCCCCCCACAGGAGAAGAACAGGTGGTTGAAGAGGAGCCGCCTAACACTGAGGAGTTCGATCTGATCTAGGTGGCGTTTCCCAGTCGACATTGGCGCCATCGATCCTTAGTTCGTTTTATATTTATCTTTATTTTGTAATAAGACTTCCGCTATGTAATAAGTACTCTGATGTTTTATGACATTTATCTCTATACACTCTGTTATTATATATGTTGTCTTCTTGGCGCATGTATGAGATGCACCCGGCTTTGTCTTTTAAAACCGGGTGTTACAAGAGCCTGACCATATGTAATAATAGAAGGGGAGTTATGCAAACATGGAGTCTGCTCTCCATTGCTCGAATGTTTATCCAGAGCTGAAGGTATAGAATTGATGAAGGAAATACACGTAGGTCTGTGTGGGTCTCACATCGGATCTAGACCCTTGCTGGGAAAAGTTTTTCGTCAAGAATTTTATTGGCCGAAGGCAACTTCGGATGCAGCAGAATTAGTCCAAAAGTGTGAAGGTTGTCAAAAATGGGCAAGAGATAAAAAACAGCCTTCATCTCTGACTCAGTTAATACAGCCCTCTTGGCCGTTGCAAAGGTGGGGCCTTGATTTGCTAGGCCCACTTCCACTAGCACAAGGAAATTTAAAATATGTTGTGGTGGCGGTAGAATATTTTTCCAAATGGATTGAGGCGAAGCCTTTAGCCACAATAACTTCGGTCACTGTTCAGAAATTTTTCTGGCAAAATATTGTTTGTCGCTTCGGACTGCCGAAGGCTATTACTGTGGACAACGGAACACAGTTTGATGTCGAAGCTTTCAAAGAGTTCTGTGAACAAATTGGCACGAAGATCCATTTTGCATCGGTTAGACATCCGGAGTCAAATGGACTTGTCGAAAGAGCTAATGGCATTATAATGACGGGAATAATGAAGCTAATCTTCAACCAGCCCAGGGGAAAGTGGTCAGATGAATTGATCAAAGTGGTGTGGAGCCACAACACAACAATCTCAAGGTCAACAGGCTTTACACCATTCAAATTACTGTTTGGTGATGAAGCAATAACCCCGGAAGAAGCTAAAGCAAGATCAATAAGAACAGTGGCTTCGGCAGAGGACGAAGCTGATTATTCTGTGGCAAAAGATGCTATAGAAGGGATCAGGCTTCAGGCTGTGGAGAACATCAATAAATATTAAGCCGAAACAATAAAATGGCGTGACAGAAAAATTTGGATAAAAAATATCAAGCCAGGGCACTTGGTACTTCGGAGAGTTGCCAACCCAGATATAGTAGGCATGTTACAGTTGAAGTGGAAAGGACCTTTTCTGGTAGTATCTTCGTCAAGACCCGGTTCCTACAGATTGAAGGATATGGACGGCAACAACATTCCTAGATGTTGGAATGCGGATGAGCTTCGGCGATATTATGTATAGCTTGTTGTAATCTTTTTATTTTTTATTTTTTCCTATGGTACCCTTTTCCTTTCTAAAGGGGGAGAAAGGTTTTTAATGGGGCCATAGCATGTAATTTCTCTTTTTTATTTCAGCTCTACAAGAGCAATATCCCCCAAAAAATGTAAATGTAAAAGCTGAGCACGCACCATCGAGTGCAAAGAGAAAAGAAAAAACAGGGAGAAGCTCGAAAGACGTTGCTAAGGGGATGCAGAGCACGACGAAGCTACAAAAAGCCGTTCCTAAGGGAGCGCAGTGTAAGTTTTCTGCTCAAAAGTCGTTCCTAAGGGAATGCAGAGCTTACAGCGAAAAGTCAACGCTGATTCCGCCGAAATATAAGGCGAAGCGCGAAAAGTCAATGCGATACCGCCGAAATAGAAGGCGAAGAAGTTCAAAAGACGTTCCTAAGGGAATGCAGAACTTACAGTGAAAAGTCAACGCTGATACACCGAAAAATAAGCGGTGAAGCCGAAAAATAAACGGCAAAGAGACTTTGGTTATTCCTAAGGGAATGAAGGCTATGATTGTGGCTTCGTATGTGTGTGTTTGGACATTCATTTACACGGAACATTACATCATACATTTGCATTCATAAACATTCATTTAGACATACATAGGATCATCATCATAATAACACAGGTAGTCGCTTCGGCCCTAAGGACCAGGCTTCGGAAAAAAAAGAAAAGAAAAAAAGCAGTTTTTATGCTTCGCTGTGTACGAAAAGAAGGGAAGGTGTTTTTTTGCCTTCGACTCAAAAATGCTAATTTCGTTCACACCAAAGCACTTTATACATTGATGGAAAGTTATCTATTTAAGCTTCATTGGTATCCATTGAGCTTCGGTTTCGGCTTCGTCAACCGTTAAGCCTCGGCTTCGTCTTCTTACTCTTCAGCTTCGGCTTCGGCTTCGTCATCCTACACGTATTAAAATATTGTAAGCAAAATTCAAGTTCGAAGGAAGAGGTAAGCACAAGGTATAATTTTGTTACCGGCTTAAGATGACTCCGAGCTTCATCACCAGCTATGCTTCGTCCACCCTTTGTCCATACCAGTTTTATAAATCTATTTGCTATGCTTCGGGCAAGGTTGGGAATATTCTCTAGATCTGTTGATGATAAACTGAAATTGGGTCTATTGACAACCTTCCCATGTTCGCAGCCAGATTTCAGAAAGGCGACAGCTGTGCCTCGAGAAGCTACCAGGGCACAAAAGTCACCATGTCCAGCTATAACTTCATCAAGGTCATCAATTTCACCTTCGATATGTTCGAAGGCCCCTGGCAGGTCTTCAATCGAAGGATTAAATTTCTCGCTGCTGGCCCCAACCGAATAAAAGACATGCTTCAGTCGTTGTATACATCGATTACTGAACTCCAGACATTTGTTTTGAAGCCCTGTCAATGATTTTTGCAAATCTAAACTTTCCTAGACCTCGACTTCAAATTTTGCATCAAGCTCCTGCTTTTCTTGTTTGAAGCTTTCTGACTGAGAGAGAAGTTTCGTATTTAGTTCTGCTATTTTAGCTTCAGCTTCTGCCAATAAGCCTTCGGTTGTCTGAAGCTCAAAATCCTTCTTTTCAAGAGCAGTTGAGTGGTCTTTTATTTTGCTTTCTAAACTCTCAATTATAACTTCGTGTTTTTTATCTTCCAAATCTTGCTGCATTTTCAAAGCTTTACTCAAAAGCATACTCTACGCACAAACAACCTTTATTAGAAAACATCTTCGTTGTTGAAACAATAAATTTAAAGAAAAGTTGTTTACCTTGAAATTGGAGTAGAATAAACTACCGACGATGTGCTGTCGTCGGTAGCGGCTAATGTCCGTTTCGAGCTTCGGGAAACCAATACTCTTTGATAGAGTACCAATAACCTTCGCTCCGGTATGATCCCGGACGCATCCCAACTTTTCGTCATCGACACCACCGAAGAGAAGTGCCCCGACCGATATCCGCAAGATATGGCATACTCTTTTAGCTCTTCTTTTTCAGCCTTTGTCAGCTCTTGTCCAATTAAGTTTTGAAAGTTAAAAATTTCATCTTCCGAAGTGTCTTCGGCTATTTCTTTCTTCTTCTCGGGCTCTGGGGCCATAGTCTCTTCGGTGGCTCCAGCAGCTTCTTCTGCGGCCATGTCTAGCAGTATCTTATCAATATTTGCAATTGTGCTTTCTAAGTGAATATCTTCGGTTGTGGCAGTTTCGGCAGCTGTAGCCCCGAAGGTGCAGCTTCTCTCAACAGCTGGTGCCTTCGGAGCTGAAACTTGTGGTGGTGTCCCTTCAATAACTTTCGTCAATGTAATGATTCTTTGTTTCTTCGGCCTAGCAGCCTTCTTCGTTTTTGCGGGCTCTTTTTCCTTCTGAAAAAGCTTTGTCAGATGTGGCCCCAGTGGACTCAGCTTGACAGGCAAAGATTCAGTCATTAGCTTTAAAATTTCCTCCACGTCGGTGGTAGAGGGTGTTGCAGCAGTTTCTTCTTCTTCGTCAATTGCCTTCTGCTTCGGAGCTGTAGCTTTTCTCTTCTTCGAAGCATCTGTTTTCGGCTCAGGCTTCAACTTTTTCTTTTTCAATTGTTCTTCATCGTCTTTATTCAGAATACCAGCCACTCTCTTTCTTTTCTACCCTTCAGCATCCTTGTCTAGCCGCTCATAGTCGGGATACTCAAAATCCAGAGCATCCATTACTCGGTTCAACCTTCGCTTCGGACGGGTGCCGAAGGCTGCAGTCATTAGTTGATCTTCTTTTTTGGAGTAATTGCCGAGAATTTCATTGCACATCACTTCAATTGTGTCTAACCACTCTAGGCAAGGCACTTTGAAATATTTCTTGAATTTATAATGGTAGGGTAACTGAATAAGTTCCCCCTGTTTCTTTTCTCCTTTAAGCTTCGGCATGTCCCACTCTTTCACAGTTGGGAACACTCTGAAGGCCAAAAATTCTTGTACTAAGTCCCTAGTGCCGATATGATCTGCAATAACTCGAAATTTAGCCAGAGCAATTTGGCTTGGACTCCCTGGTGTCATGTTGCACTGCGGTCTGGTCTCTCTGAAGATCAATTCTAGCGGACTCTGGACCAGCTCCTCCTTGTCTTGGTCAACTTTGACGTAAAACCATTCAGACTTCCAGCCAGCTGGCCACTTGCTTTGGTAACTAATTGAAAGTCGCCTAGAGGGGGGGGGGTGAAAAGGCGGAACCTGAAAATTAAAACTTTATCCCCCCAACTAGATCCCTTGATTAGTGGTTAGAACAAGATATATAAATATCGGAGAATAGAAACTAAGTTCTTGCTTGAAAAGAGTATTGCTAAATAATGCGAGAGAGATAAATCAATACAACTAATAAGTTATAGAATAACAAAGCAAGAACCCTTAGATGAGAAGAGCACTAGGACAAGTTCTTTCTTGCAACGTGTTGCTTTCACTAAATGGGAATTTAACTTGAAGCAACACCAAATGATATTAGCAAATAATGGTGCAAGAAAACTTAGAGCAAGGGAAAACAAACAAATCACAAGCAATAAACACAATGGACACGGGTGATTTGTTTTACCGAGGTTCGACCCTCGAAGGCCTAGTCCCCGTTGAGGAGTCCACTTAAGGACGGGTCTTTTTCAACCCTTTCCCTCTCTCCCCCGATCACACAAGGATCGGTGAGCTCTTCTTCTTCTCAAGGATCACTCTCGATCCCACAAGGACCACCACACTCTTTGGTGTCTCTTGCTAGCTTTTACAAGCCTCCAAAACTTTGGAGGAAGTTCAATGGGAGTCAAAACTCCACGCGCAAATGAACACAAAGATGAAGCACACACTATCTCTCGATGAATCTCACAAGGCACTAGTGCTAAACTCAAATGAGTAGCTCTCTTTTGCTTGCTCTCTCTTTTGTGGCACTTGTGTTGGTTGTAGTGGTCTAAATCTTGTGTATAGGATGGATCAATGAATATATGTGGTTGGGAGGGCTTGAGTATGTCAACTAGATGACTTGGAATGTTGCTTGGGCTCCCACACATTGAAGTGGCCAGATGGGGTGGTATTTATAGCCACCAACCAAAATCTAGCCGTTGGTGAAAGCTGTCTGTCGTATGGTGCACCGGACCTCCGGTGCACACCGGACATGTCCGGTGCGACAACCACGTCACCAGGCCGTTGGGGTTTCGACCGTTGGAGCTTTGACTTCTGGGTCCGCCGGGATGCCCGGTGGCGCACCGGACATGTACTATAGAGTGTCCGGTGCGCCACTACGCGCGTGCCTGACCTCTGCGCGCTCTGACGCGCATTAATTGCTGTTGCAGGTGACCATTGGCGCGAAGTAGCCGTTGTCCCGCAGTTACACCGGACAGTCCGGTGTACACCGGACATGTCCGGTGAATTATAGCGGAGCAGCCGTTGCTGTTTCCCGACGCTGGCGAGTTCCGGAGGCCGCTCTTCCTTGGAGCACCGGACACTGTCCGGTGTACACCGGACAGTCCGGTGAATTATAGCGGAGTCACCTCTGGAAATTCCCGAAGGTAGCGAGTTTGAGTTGGAGTCCTCTGGTGCACCGGACATGTCCGGTGGCACACCGGACAGTCCGGTGCGCCAGACCAGAGGTGCCTTCGGTTGGCCCTGTGCTCTTCTGTCGAACCCAATATTTGGTCTTTTTATTGGCTAAGTGTGAACCTTTGGCACCTGTATAACTTATACACTAGAGCAAACTAGTTAGTCCAATTATTTGTGTTGGGCAATTCAACCACCAAAATTAATTAGGGACTAGGTGTAAGCCTAATTCCCTTTCAATCTCCCCCTTTTTGGTGATTGATGCCAACACAAACCAAAGCAAATATAAGAGTGCATAATTGAACTAGTTTGCATAATGTAAGTGCAAAGGTTGCTTGGAATTGAGCCAATATAAATACTTACATGATATGCATGGATTGTTTCTTTAATTTTAACATTTTGGACCACATTTGCACCACATGTTTTGTTTTTGCAAATCCTTTTGTAAATTCTTTTCAAAGTCCTTTTGCGAGATAGTCAAAGGTAAATGAATAAGATTTTGAGAAGCATTTTCAAGATTTGAAATTTTCTTCCTTTGTTTCAAATGCTTTTCCTTTGACTAAACAAAACTCCCCCTCAATAAATTCTCCTCTTAGTGTTCAAGAGGGTTTTAAGATATCAAGTTTTGAAAATACTACTTGCTCCCCCTTTAGAACACAAAGAGATACTAATTTGAAATTTTCCAATTGAAAATCATTAATTTTTAAAATTAGGGTGGTGGTGCGGTCCTTTTGCTTTGGGCCAATACTTTCTCCCCCTTTGGCATGAATCGCCAAAAATGGATACTTGGAATGAAATATAAGCCCTTAGACAACTATTTTCTCCCCTTTGGCAAATGAAACATATGAGTGAAGATTATACCAAAGGAAAGTGAAGCGGAGCGACGGCAAAGGATGAGTAGTAGAGTGGAGTGGAAGCTTTTGTCTTCGCCGAAGACTCCAATTCCCTTTCAATATATACCTATGACTTGGTTTGAAATACACTTGAAAACACATTAGTCATAGACATAAAAGAGATATGATCAAGAGGATATATCAAATTAAGCATGATCATAGTTCTATACAATATAGATTGCTCCCCCTAAGTATGTGCATGGAGAGGAACACATATTTTGGTCTTAAATGCCAATTGCACATAATTAGGTTAATGAGAACATATCTATATCATACAGATTGTGAAGTGCATTGTGTCATAGTATAAGTGTGATGCTCATGACAATTTATGCACTTATGAAAGCATGTTGTAAACAATTTAAGCATTTTCCCTTAAGGATTTCAAAGAGACTTAAGGACCATCCACCTTTGAAACAAAGGCAGCTTATCCTCGTTACAAGGTTAAGCTTTAAGCTCTTTGACAATAAAAGTACTTCATCTAGTTTTACCAGAGATGCACTAAAGCAAGAATGAATTTTGGAAATTAAACTAGGTATGAAGCAGGGATAATACATGGACATGCTTTCTCTTCCTGTTATACAAGATATGCAAAGAATGTATAGAAAAGGAAGATTTAGGTACAAGTTTTAAATGAAAGGAGATAGTTTTACCCTTTTGTACCTTCACATAGAGATGCTCTTCTTCATTGTGCTTTGTCCAAAGTCTTTAGATGCTTAAGACCTATATTCAATGACAATATATGGAAATATTTTGCACAAGAGAGAGTTTTACAACTAGTGATCTTTTTCCAAGTTATTATAAACATATATCAAATGGATCACCAATTGTATAAATGAATCATGAATTCTCCTTTTAACTTAGTGCATATCAAGAGAGATATTGATTGAAAGAATATGAGGAACTAAGAGGCATGGTTGTTAATGAAAGTCATTCAATGATCAAACAAATAACACATGTGATCAAAAGAACAACATACGCATTAGATTATCAATTAAGCTTAGGATAGGAGAATCCAGCAAATACTTCATGAGAAACTCATTCTCATGCAAGAGACTATATGAAATTTCTAAGATAAAGTAATAGTCTCAACATAATCAAGATATAAAAAGAGGCTCCCCCTAAAGATATGCATCAAGTATTTGAATGAATTGAATGGATGCATTTACTTTAAAGACAAATAGAGAGAAGCATTATACATCTTGATCAAGGCTCATTAAATTTGTAATAAACAACTTGAGCCTAGAATTCTCATTATGAAAGGATTTAGAATACTCACAACCACACCATTGATTGTTTTGTGGATCTTACTATCCAAGTAGGTGGTATTGTTCTTGATGTCCTCCTCTTTCATTTGAGAGTCCTCCCTTTGTAGATGTTTCTTTTTCCTTTCAAACTAATTGAAAATACTCAAGAAAGATGTTAGTAACACAAGGGAGTATTTAATGAAGGATGATTTCTTTTAGATAGGAAATAGACACAATTCATCATCCATAAGTCACACAGACATAAAGTAAAATCCTTAACATTAGTGCACTTTTACTTAAAAAGAGGAACATGCACTATTAAACAATTTTCTCACTCATAGAAATTTACTTCTTCATATTGAACTTTATTATCATGACTTAGAAGTGCATCAATATGAGAATGGATATAGCAAAGGCATGAATTAGATTCTAATGGACAAACGCATTTATGAATATGATATTGAATGCACACTTAGTTATTTTAGGTCCAATAAAGAATCTATTCCTCACAAGGGTAGAATATGATAATTTAGATTAAATACCCATTGAGATGGGAACCAAACTTAATTAAGAAGATGAGTTCCCATACCTTTGCTTTTACCTTTCTTCCTTTGGGTGAAGATCAACCCATGAGGCTTGTGCACTTTCTCTCTTGTAGATTTTCAAAATTGAACTCAAGAGAAATGTTAGTAGCAACACAAGCACTAGTTTCCCTCTTTTGTAATCATTTTTGATAAGGAATGAAAAGCTAGATTAAAACATGGAAACTTCATAGCATGAACTAGATTATCCATAGACGATGTTATGCTCAATTTTAACTCATAAAACAAGCATAAATAATCCCTTGAGATTATAGGAATAAATCTAATTCATGAGAAAGCGATAAATGTGAAAGAATCAAATCCAATATAGGCAAGGAGCAAATCAACATAAATCATTGGATTGATTTTTCTTTTTATGTTAGATTACACGCTTCTAAAGAGAAACTTATTCTCTACAAGTGAGACTACTTGGGTTACTTAGATAAAAATCATTAGTCTCACTATTCTAGTTATAGAGAGAGTTTTCCTTTTACAAGTGTCCTAAGGATTTGAATTCCTTACATGACACTTTATTCTTTTAAGAACATGAAATATCTCTCTATATCTAGAATCATGGCAATAACAAGATAATTAGGGGAAGAACATGCCATGATATACTTGCAACAAATTAGAGCATGTAGATTGCCATAATATGGAAATGATGAATGTGCAATCTACCATATGAGAGGAAATTCTTCAAAGAATGGTAATATCAATTTAAAGACATTTGAAGTGCTTCAATTTTTTCTATGTGACTACTCAAGACACATAAGAAATGATATTCTAAAATACTTGCACTTAAAGATAAGTGTTACCATCCTTTGGCTCTCCTTCATGTTGTAGGCCTTGATTTTTCCGCATAAGATAATTCTTTATTTCCTACAACATCAATACCTTCCTCGAGATGATATGAGTTTAAGATGTAGTAATTTGAAGAATAACCTTGGGTCAATCACGGACAAAGATCATTGAAGATTTGATAGCTTGAGTTAAATTGAATTAACTTTCTCAAGCACCCCAAGGCTTCATACCATCTCCTTTTCCTGCAAAGCTTGTCAAGCATATTTTGGTACCCATCGCTTGATGGGTCCATCATGGTTAGTCAACAAAGATCTAGGAACCCAAACGTCCTTTGTGTTAGCATTAGGTAAACTCATCACATTTCTAGCACAAGTTGCAATTTTGGGTTGCCTAGTTACATGAGAATTAATTGACAAGCTAGGAGTGGAATTGTTACCAATGGGACAATCCTTACATTGATGTCCCTTCCTTCGGCATGTGTAGCATAGGCGTTTTTCAAGTTTTGAAGCTTCCTTCTTTCCTTGTTTGTTTCTTGCTACATGGTTAGTAAAAACTTTCTTTTCTAACCTTATGCCTTTTTGTTTTAAATGGGGACAAGATCTAAGTAAGTGTCCCTTCTTGGAGCATCTAAAACAAAGTCTATCATCCTTGTTAATAATCAAGCCATTTTTAATGTAGGGACATGACCTAATTAAGTGCCCTTCATCAAAGCATTCACTACACCTCTTAATGTGAAGTGTGGCTTGATCATTACCTTGGATGTTACCTTTTGTGGAGGCATAGTTGAGGCTTTTGTAGGAGGTGTTGAAATTCATCTTTTGTTTCTTCCTCTTGGCAATCCTCAATTCCTTGACATTTTCTTCAAGAGATGTAGTGCATGCCACGGTTGTTCCCGTCTCAAGCTTCTTCACCATGTGATCACGGTTATCTTGAGAAGGTTGAGCAATGCACTTCCCTTTTAGTTGTGTCAAGCTCATTTTTAGCCTCTCATTCTCTTCTTTGAGCTTTTGATATGAATCATCATTTGTTCCTGCAAATTCTAGCTCAAAGGAAGATTTGCTTGTTGACGGACAACAAGCATTAGCACATGGTAATATAGTATCAATTTGAATACATGTGCATGAGTGAGGTTGTTGGGATTTTAAGTTTTCTATCACAACCTCGTGAGCAATGTTTAATATGATATGATCATCTCTAAGATTTTCATGAGAGCATAGGAGCATATCATATTTATCTTGAAAAGCTAGATTTTCAATTTTTAGCTTTTCTACTTGGTCCTTAAGCAAGGTATTCCTATTTACTAATTGAGCGATACAATGTAAAGCGTTATCTTGCTCAATTGAAATAGTTTCATACCTTTGGACCAAATCAACATGAGAGCACTTTAGCTCCTCATGTTCTTTAGTCAACTCGTCAAAGTGTTGCATCTTCATGGAGAGAATACTTTCTAGCCTTTGACGAGCTTCGCCTTGCTCTCTCGCTCTTTCTACAAGTTTGAGCATGACCGCATTATCTTCTTGGCTTAAGCGAGCGTAGAGTCGTACAAAGCTTCTTTCTTCCTCCTCATCCTCATTTGTGCTTCCGCTATCATTTGTATTAGCCACACAACACATGTGGGAATTGAAATGGGAAGACAAACCTTTTGGAGAGGTGGATTCATCGTTTGGTCTCCATCGTTCATTTTCTTCTTCTTCCTTGCAAGGGTTAGTATCACAAATACCAAAGGAAGTAGAAGCATAAAATGAACTATCATGTTTGGACTCATCAAATTTGCTTTTAATTCTAGTCCAAATATCATGCGCATCATGAATAGGTTCATCATATTTTGATATGAAGGCACGATAATCTTCATTGCTAAGAGAATTAGTTAAGATGTCAAAAGCTAGATAGTTTAAGCGATAACATCTTTGATCCTCCTCGGAATTAGTTTTTCCATTGAAATTAGAGGAAAAAATACTCTTGTCTATAATTTGTTCTAATCGTGGATCTATGGTCCTAAAAGCATTTATCACACTAGTAGACCATGAGTCATAATTAGAACAATCATCAAATAATATTTCAAGAGTTACCTCCTTTTGAGTTACGTTCGATGGAGGAGTCTTCTTGTTCTTTTGGGATCGTCTACGAGCCATCACTTCGAGTTGTTAGACTCAAGATGAAGTGCCTAGCTCTGATACCAATTGAAAGTCGCCTAGAGGGGGGGTGAAAAGGCGGAACCTGAAAATTAAAACTTTATCCCCCAACTAGATCCCTTGATTAGTGGTTAGAACAAGATATACAAATATCGGAGAATAGAAACTAAGTTCTTGCTTGAAAAGAGTATTGCTAAATAATGCGAGAGAGATAAATCAATACAACTAATAAGTTATAGAATAACAAAGCAAGAATCCTTAGATGAGAAGAGCACTAGGACAAGTTCTTTCTTGCAACGTGTTGCTTTCACTAAATGGGAATTTAACTTGAAGCAACACCAAATGATATTAGCAAATAATGGTGCAAGAAAACTTAGAGCAAGGGAAAACAAACAAATCACAAGCAATAAACACAATGGACACGGGTGATTTGTTTTACCGAGGTTCGGCCCTCGAAGGCCTAGTCCCCGTTGAGGAGTCCACTTAAGGACGGGTCTTTTTCAACCCTTTCCCTCTCTCCCCCGATCACACAAGGATCGGTGAGCTCTTCTTCTTCTCAAGGATCACTCTCGATCCCACAAGGACCACCACACTCTTTGGTGTCTCTTGCTAGCTTTTACAAGCCTCCAAAACTTTGGAGGAAGTTCAATGGGAGTCAAAACTCCACGCGCAAATGAACACAAAGATGAAGCACACACTATCTCTCGATGAATCTCACAAGGCACTAGTGCTAAACTCAAATGAGTAGCTCTCTTTTGCTTGCTCTCTCTTTTGTGGCACTTGTGTTGGTTGTAGTGGTCTAAATCTTGTGTATAGGATGGATCAATGAATATATGTGGTTGGGAGGGCTTGAGTATGTCAACTAGATGACTTGGAATGTTGCTTGGGCTCCCACACATTGAAGTGGCCGGATGGGGTGGTATTTATAGCCACCAACCAAAATCTAGCCGTTGGTGAAAGCTGTCTGTCGTATGGTGCACCGGACAGTCCGGTGCACACCGGACATGTCCGGTGCGACAGCCACGTCACCAGGCCGTTGGGGTTTCGACCGTTGGAGCTCTGACTTCTGGGCCCGCCGGGATGTCCGGTGGCGCACCGGACATGTACTGTAGAGTGTCCGGTGCGCCACTACGCGCGTGCCTGACCTCTGCGCGCTCTGACGTGCATTAATTGCTGTTGCAGGTGACCGTTGGCGCGAAGTAGCCGTTGTCCCGCAGTTACACCGGACAGTCCAGTGTACACCGGACATGTCCGGTGAATTATAGCGGAGCAGCCGTTGCTGTTTCCCGACGCTGGCGAGTTCCGGAGGCCGCTCTTCCTTGGAGCACCGGACACTGTCCGGTGTACACCGGACAGTCCGGTGAATTATAGCGGAGTCGCCTCTGGAAATTCCCGAAGGTAGCGAGTTTGAGTTGGAGTCCTCTGGTGCACCGGACATGTCCGGTGGCACACCGGACAGTCCGGTGCGCCAGACCAGAGGTGCCTTCGGTTGGCCCTGTGCTCTTCTGTCAAACCCAATATTTGGTCTTTTTATTGGCTAAGTGTGAACCTTTGGCACCTGTATAACTTATACACTAGAGCAAACTAGTTAGTCCAATTATTTGTGTTGGGCAATTCAACCACCAAAATTAATTAGGGACTAGGTGTAAGCCTAATTCCCTTTCACTAATCACTGGAAATTTTGTGTTCTTGCGATAGGCAAAATTGTAGCAGCCAAAATTTTCATGTAGCCCATCTCCTCTAGCTTTCGTCTGATAATGAAGCTCGTGCACTTGGCAGAAGCCTTCGCCAAATGGCTCCACCCCTTGGCTTCGAAGAGCCCAAATATAAACGCTAAGCCTAACGATAGCGTTAGGAGTTAGCTGATGAAGGTAGATCCCAAACTTCTTCAATACATCAGCAATCATCTTGTTCAAAGGAAATCTTAAACCAGCTTTAAAGAAACTTTTGAAAACTACTACTTCATCCTTTCCTGGCTTCGGAGTAGTCTCTTCCCCACCAAAACGAACTAGCTCTTTCTTCGCTTCACTAAAATAGCCCAAATTCAACAGCTTAGGCAAATCACCTTCGGAGATGGTGGATTTCCCGAAATCCAGGTGGCTGGGTTTACTTGGCACTGCGCTGTAATAATCTTCAGGCTCAGTCTCCTCAACATCAGCCTACTATGCTTCAGCAGCAGGTGCATCCTCCGATGCTACCAGCCCTGAGCGCTTCATCACTTTGGAGATTGGGGTAGTTTCAGCACCCTCGGCTTCCTCTCCGTCGCGCGTAACCTTAGCTGTGGAACGTACTCTGGCCATTTGATAATTGAATTTCTTGATTTTTGAATGAAGTTGAAAATTTTTCTTTATTCTGCCAAAGCTCTTTCTTGTTACGAAGCTTGAGCAAAATAAATAGCTTCGGTCGCGGAAGCAGTGAGCAAGCTTTGGCTTTGGTCAATATTTTGGTAGCAAAACAGTGCAATAGCAATGAATGATGTGGTAACTTCACACCTACCCGTCTGTTTATATAGTGCCACAGGTGAGAAGGTGAATCGTCAAGGTCTCCCGCACCGGACAAACAGCCACCCGCACTCACTGAACGGTGGGCCACAGAGCCCGAGAAGGTGAATCGTCAGTGCGCGCATAACTGCTGCAAGATGGGGCCACCTCGTGCGTGAATCATTTTAATCGTTTCTCGCCAATGAGCTCAGGGAAGGTGTTTTTCGGATCTTCGGCACCCGAAGCCTAGAAGACTTTTTCACGGATCAAGCTCGTTACCAAAAATGATCTAGCACCGCGAAGGGGCTACTGTTGGGGGTATGCTTCGTAGCCGAAGATCCTAAAGAAAGAAAACACCTTCGGCAGATCCTCTCAAGAGCAGCGCCGAAGCTATCGCCTATAAAGCTTCGGCACAGTGACATGCCTCGAGACGAAGGGGTGAACCGACTTAAAGATGAAATGACCTAAAAGACCCATAATGTTCTGTGTCATTATTGTAGTCGATTGTAAAGGGGATAAATGTAATTTTACACAGGCTGCGCCCTGTGCCTATAAATAGGTGAACAGTACCCCTGTACTGTTCACGTAATCTGGTAATCGCCAACACATTACGCTGGAATTATTGCTTTCTGCCAATGCGAAGGTATAAATGTACCTAAATATTATGTTTTAATATTTAGGTTTGTATAATAAAATATGTGAATAATATTATCTATTTTCGGTATATCTTTCTCTAATGTTTTATATTTTATATTTCATTTCACATTGTTTTATAAGTCTGATCACGAAGGTGTGACCTTTGTGATATTTTGCTCATGACCTTCGTCCGAAGTTCATTAAATCCTTGAGGAGATAATGCTTTAGCGGACGAAGAGCATTAATATTTAACATTTTATGTTGCCTTGTTCTTAATTCGAAGCATTTGAGAACAAGTCCCCAACAGTCGTCGTCTTGGGCGCTCTTGCGCATTTGGCTTGCGCAGATGTCAGTGTGATTTGGAAGGTGCGCTCAACACTGTCAAATCGGTGTCGATCTCGAATTGCAAATTGCATCGATCTCTAATTGCAAATTCGCAGGTAACGGGGGAGCTTTTAATCATAGAATGAGAAAGCCAGTGTTTCCAAATTGTAGAACAGAGCTGTGGAACATTGGGCGAGCAGATTCTCGGTGTGGCAAGGCGGCTCAGAGCCAGGGGAAGAGTGGGCAACGGTGCGTAGGACGAGAGCACCATCGGAGAACGGGGTCGTGGGGCTTGGGGCGCGTGGATTCTCAGCGCTGGCATGCGGCTCAGTGCCGAGGTCGCGGGGAACGGGAGCGGGGGGGGGGGGAGCAGGGGTGGCAGTCGTGGCAGGACGAGCGGGCGGGAGCACGGTGAGGCAGGGGTTTAGGGTTTAGGGCGGGGCGAAGCCATGGTATCGCCAAGGCGTCCACGTTAGGTTCTTAATAGAATAATATAGATAAATTATGGTTTCACAAAACATCATTGCTGAATAGGTCCTTAGCTGTAGAGGTTCCAAACGCCATCAACAAATACCCCACCTAATTGTTAACTAACGTATAGCTAACAATTAATTTACTAGCTAGCTTTACCTAGCTAATAATTTATTAGCTGGCTAATTATTAACTTCGAACAGTCCAAAGAGTGCGTTAATTAGTACTACTAGTATTACTCATACGACGGGCCAAGGATGTCGGACTTTCTTATACTTTTTCCTGTTTTCTATTATCTACTATCTATTAAACCAATAGTGTAGAGTGCCCCTCCTCCCCCAGCCACCCTCCGCGATTGTCGCCAATCCCCCTGTCACGACAGTGGCTTCTGAAACAAACCCCACACCCGAGATTGTCGCTGATCCCCATGTCGTGACAGACATTCACCGAGTTCGTCCATGCCGCCCCCACCCACGATTCCCCTGGAAATCTCGCCCGCACCGTGGCCGCTGCCCCTGTGCCCCGAAACTTCGCCGTCACACCCCGCTCCCCGTGTCCTCACTAGGGACATAGAATGTCTCTGCTGCATCTACGGCGGCACCAGGACCAAAGCCGGCATCAGCGGGGGCCGGGAAGGGCGCGGAGGGTCAGTCGATGGTGCGGCGGCTGCAATCGGAGCTGTTGGCGCTATTGATGGGCGACGACCCAGGTGTGTCGACGTTCCCTGGGGCGACAACATGCTCCACTAGGTGGGCACCATCACGGGATGGTTCTTATGGATTGTGCTGTCCCTACGCTATTGCTGTAGCGGAGGTCATGACGGGGTCAATGACGTGGTTCGGGAGGGGCTCTCCTGCATCTCCAGCTCTGCGCAGAGGAGGGATAGCAATGCCACGCCTAGGCAGATAGGATTCATCTATTTCTTTACGACTTCATTCCCAGTGTTCTTCGATTCTGAAGCCGCGCCAGATTCCCCACTAGTATCATAATTATATGACAATTGCCAAAGCCCAAAAGTGTGCTGGAATTTTACCATAAAATGAAATTTAGGAGTGCTTGTTGGGGAGATTGCAAATTTCATCGCTCACATGTTTGTACCAGCGATCCTCGGCACGCCACTGGGCGCACTCAGCATTATTGTGAGGTATAGTGGTGGATGCCTCAGGTGTTTTTTATGTTTCTGATGAGTTTTGTTATGTGCAGTGCTGTTCTAGCACATTTCACACTGAATGAGAAGTTGCAAGTTGCATCGGATGGGCGTGCTGGGCTATGATCTCTGCATTGTTGGGTCAACGATGATCATTCTACATGCTCCCCAATAGAGGGCCCCTAGCTCCATGGAATGGATTTGGTAGAGCTTGGTAGAGCAAGTATATTCTCCAAATTATTCTCATTATCTTTTCTGTTGATTACTACAGACCTGTTTGCACCACTCCCGCAAAAAGTATACTGGCATATCAAGGGAACGGCGATGTTGGGAAGCAAAGAGAGGATGAATCCCTTGCATGCGAATTCATCACTTTTGTGTGGCAAGACTACTTTGTGTAGGGACCAGTCAGCATGCTTGGTGTCACATGTGTTCTTTCTGAGACCCTCTGCTGCAGTTGTAGACAAAATCCGGTGCGCACCCATCAACACCAGGTCGAGGCAATTACAAACTTTTGTAGAAATTGTGACCAGCACACTGTTTCCAAGCCAGTGCCCACAATATTTCTTTACTGTTTCCCCCCTAGGATGATTCAAAAATAGTTGCCATGATAAAAAAAATTGTTGGAGACTCATATTCGACCAACTATTCAAGATGACAGTGGTGACATTGAATATTCGATCTGTGTGTCTTTCCCTTCCTCCCCTTGTGTGTGGTCTTGTTG
Source organism: Zea luxurians (assembly GCA_029449295.1). NCBI lineage: Eukaryota > Viridiplantae > Streptophyta > Magnoliopsida > Poales > Poaceae > Zea > Zea luxurians. The sequence goes on from JAOPSE010000023.1 coordinate 42,928,521, forward strand.
CTGATATGAAGATTTTGGTTTCCTTGCCTCACTAGAACACTATCCTTTCAGAGAAATAGGAACAATTAAGCTTAAAATGCAAGGTGTCTGTAGCGGCTGTCCAAGTTCATCTGTCACATTGAAGTCTCGGATAGAAAACATGCTTATGCACTATGGGCCTGTTTGGTTTGGTCCTCAATGGATCTGTCAGGCCCAGACAGCGTCCCAAGCCATTGATTTTGGACGCCTGAGGGCTACGATGGAATGCCTGGCAGGCATCTGCCTGGGAGGCTGCAATCTAAATGTGCCCTATGTGCCTCATGTGATGTGAAGCAATTTAATATGTTCTTTGCTAATGATATTTCCTAATGCTTGTTGTTCAAAAATCAATGTTCTCTATTTGATAACTGGAATGTGAAGTGATTTACTTTGTTCTTGCTGTAGTTCCTTAATGCCTATAGCTCAAAAGATGTTCTCTGTTAGGTAACTAGAATGGTTGTCATTTGGGAAATCAGCTCCTGTTGCAATTGTTCTCTATGATGGGTTTTCCTTAATTATCCATCTATTCTACTGGGTGTTTGTGGTTCAAAAAACAATGTTCTCTATTTGATAACTAGAATGTGAATTGATTTATTCTGTTCTTGTTGTTGTTCCTTAATGCCCGTGGCTCAAAAGATGTTCTCTGCTAGATAACTAGAATGGTTGTCATTTGGGAAATAAATTCCTATTGCAATTGTTATCTATGATGGGGTTTCCTTAATTATCCATATATTCTACTGGGTTTTCCTTAATTGTCAATTGATCCAACTATTCTATTCTCGTTGGTAGTTCGCAAGTTTGGTCTGTTGTGCACTGCGCAAGATCATGGGTGTCGAGCAGTTCGCGCGTGCACCGGCTAGACGTGCTCTAGCACCGCCAGAGTGAGAAGCTGCGGCAGCTCGTGGATCGAACAAGGCCTAGAAGGTACGATTTCCCTGCCTGCTTCTTGGTCTCTCTCGCTTTTGTCAATTCTCCTCTCATGGTGACTGATGCTTGTTAGTGTGGTGCCTTGGCGAGAGCTTGGCTACCAGGTTAGGATTGATTGTTGCGTTGAGGTGCATACACTATTCAGAAATTAGTAGTATGCTCAATCACTTGTAAAATAGTTTCATTGTTCGTAAGTAGCATTCTGCTCGATCTCTTGTAGTATGATTGTGCAATTTCCCTTATACAAAATGGTTGATAGTGACCTAAGTGAGTAATTAATTATTTTAAGGGCTCATTTGGAGTGGAGGAATTTTTCCCCTTTCTTGCGTTTTTCCTGTGAAAACAAACTGATTCCTGTATGATTCCTCTAAAATTATGTTTTATACTAATTTTTAACTCTCGTGGCAATGCACGGGTACATATCTAGTTATTCAATATATAAATGCATAGTATTAAGTTTATGGCATGGTTACTCTATTCAGAAAGAAAATTAATGTTATATACTCCTTGACCAGTCCTGGCTCATGGATGCCAATTTACCCGATATTCGCTAGGTAATTAAATTACAGTTATTTCGATATGGAAGACATCACAGAGGCATCTTATGTATTTAGAATTGAGATTCACCAAGATAGAGAAGGGTACTACATATATCGCAAAAGGCATAGATACAAACATTTTATAAGAAATTTTGTATGCATGCATGTAACCGGACACCTGCTCCAGTAGTTAAAAAGGACAAGTTGGAGAGTGATCATGTCACCAAGAACCAATATGAGATCAATCAAATGAAATTGGTTTAATACGCTTCAACTATCAGAAACATGATATATGCTCAAATATGTCCTTATTCTGACTTGGTATTCATAATCGAGAATGCTAAGTAGATTGTTTAAAAAAATAGAGATAGAATACTAGAAAGTCGTTAAGAAAGTCTTGCAATATTTAAAGGATACACAAGACCTTATATTAACATATAGAAAGTCAAGTAGCATTGAGATTATGTTTAATTAGATTCATATTATGCGTGATGTGAAGAGGATAGAAAGTACATGTCATGTTATATATCCACACTCGCACGAGGATCTATATCGTGGAAAATCTCAAAACAAACTATCACTACATCGATCAATGACAATGTATGTTAAGTTTTTTTGCATGTCATGAGGCAACGAGGAAGGTTGTGGCTTAAAAAGTTTATATCTAGTTTAAAAATGGTAGACAACATAACAAAACTAGTGAAGATATACTATGATAATACATCGAAAATATTTTAGTCCCATAACAACAAGTCAAGTGCTACTGCAAAACATATTGGCATCAAGTATTAAGTTATAAAGAAGAAAAATTAAGATCAAACAATTGTATTTAATCATACAAAGTTAGAGCAAATGCTTGCAAATCCGCTTAGTGAAGGACTTTCACCCAACATGTTTAGAAAATACCTAGCCATAGGTTTGATGAAGTACCTATGGTTCTAGATTAAGGAGTCATTGATGCAACCATCTTCCTCTAACATAATTTCTCTGGTTTGATGTAGGAAGGTGCATTAGTCATTTAGTTCACTAGCATGTAACTAGTTGTTGTAAAGCTTTGATCTTGATGTACTAATCTAAGGAGCAGGAATTGTAAGCTAAAAATAAAGCAATTAAGAAATTGAGTTCTAAGTATAAGCGAATAAGCGTGAGATCAATATTGGGGCAAGTCAGTCTCGATCAACTAACCAAGCCTGACTCTATCTGTCACGTCCTAATCAGGGAGCGCAACAACCTGTTGGTTGCGGACCCCTTTTATAGTGCGTACATAAAACGGGGACGAGGTAACACACGAATCAATGATCGCTACTACCTCCTCGACCCATAAACCTAAACAAGATCCTATCTATTCTAACACAGTTAGTAAGGTAAAGGCTATCGTATCTGCACCCTTAATGCTGCCACCACCGGCCTTGCTGTAGTTGTCCCAGGCCTCAGACCCATTGTACATCTACGGCTCAAGGACGAAGCCCGCAATCACGCGGACACGTGGACTTTAGCGTATCTATGCTATGATCGAAGGCAATAGAGCTTGATCTATGTGTTCTAACGATTAATGATGAAAAGCTAGATCCTATAAATGTAACATAAACAACTTTGGATGCTTGGAGTTTGATGGGAAGCTTGTTCCAGAGCTATACATGGTATGTACGATGTACCTGAACATGTCTGTTATATCATATTATTCAGACACCTATCGATTTACAATAATATGGTAGATGGAGAAAGAGCACGCTAGAACCATAGAACGAGAAGGACAGAAAGAGAATGTGCATGGAAAATTGGAAACCATTTCTTCCAAACCGATGATTGACGCATGGCGCTACAGCTGAAACTCAAATGCCTTCTTCTGGAAGAGCGCGTAGTGGCTTTTCCATCAGCGAGGAACTGGTATGGATGGCCATGGTGTTGCTCTCTCAGTCTCAGACGATGGTGCAGGGCCCCGGATACTCGTCTTCGATGGGGATGTAGCACGGCTTGAGGTACGGCGGTGGGCACGGTGGCAGAGTGCACGGCGGAGGAGGGCACGGCGTGCAGGGAGGCGGAGGGCACGGCTTGCACGGCGGCTTGGGGCAGCACCTTTTCTTCTTCTCCTCTTCCTCCTTCTCCTTCTTCTTCTTCTCTTCCTCCTCCTTCTTCTTCTTCTCCTCGGCCTCCTTCTTCTCGTCGGTCACCGACACCACCTCCGCCGGATGCTTCGCCTTGCGCAGCGCGTCCACGATGACCACCACGTCCACGTCTCCGACCACCGTAAGAGTGCTCTTCTCGTCGTCGTATGTCAGGGACTTGATCCCTGTAGTATAGGCACCGTAATCATTCAGAATTCGTCACACAGCTAGCATGTCGATCAGCCAGACACGAACACCCTTGAATGGCAACACAGAAATAAAGGTTGGCCATGCATGGCTTACCATTAACTTTCGAGGTGATCCCAAGGACGCAGGTTTTGCACTTCTTGCAGGTGATCGCCACCTTAAGCACTATCTGACGATGAGATGCAGAAAAAACAGTGAGAAGTCCATAGAGGAAGAGGATTCGATGGAGGGATCAAGAAAAATTAAACGCGAACCTTCATCGCCGCTGCAAGGTTGACTCTGTATATATTGCTTGCTTGTGGTTACCAATTGGTGGTTCTTATATATCTTTTGTGCGATGAGCTCAGCCGATCAGCCTCTTCTGCTATAGGTAGCTTTATACAGGCAGAAGGAGAAGGGTTCTTTGGCGGAGGCTGTACATGCCACGGTTTGGAATTTGTCAATGGTCATACAGAGAATCCATTGATGAGAAGCTAAATCATTGGGAGACAGCAGTGCGATGAGGGCCAATCCCTTACAATAATTGCTGGTCGACTACCAAGCAAGTCAAGCACGCGTAGGTTGCAGTGCAGCTCATACGTAAGAGAGATTTACATGGTCGTTGGAGTTATTTTGAATTTGAAATACTATGGAGTGGACAGTTCAGAGATGTATATATATATATTTGTTTCCCTACCGTAGGATATGCCCAATCACCTCAGCTGGCGGTTTTCGCTATAAAATGTTGCAGCAAGTTGGTACTCTAACCACCAGTTCAAAGAATAATCTCGAGCAAGTTAATCATGCATGGCGTGTGAATGGATAGAGAATGCATGCTCTTCAGTGCTCTAGTTTCTTGAACATGGGCAATGGATGGTCCCATGCCGACAAGTATACTGGTATCATCAGTAGTTGTCCATTAGCTACTATTCTTTCAGTTGGTTTGATTTTAATGTTTAACTAACGAACAAGACAAGGTGAGCAGGTGGCGGCATGGAAATGTCAGCAACTAATGCTAGTAAAATAGTACTCGTACTTGGGCATCTGTAGGTTTCTTCTATGGTGCATTGTCGTAGAGACGTCAAAGTTGCTGCCATCGTCTCGTCCTGGAAGTTGGTTCCTAGGAATCTATTAAGATAGCCGGGGGAGGTGATAAATTTGAAGGGAAAAATGACAAACCATCCTTCTATATGAAACATATCTGTATTTTTTACACAAAGATTGTGCTTTTTTTTTCTTCTGAAAACGTAGTCCACATGCAAAATAAGTACATACGCCTCTGGGTGCGACCAGGTCGGTTTGGGACTCGGTCAAATTGATTTTTCTGTCCTATTCTAAATTGATTGATTTCCAAATCAGTTTTGGATCTATTTTTACGTCAGAAACTTGGAGATTACAATCTACACTTAATTTCCTACTAGGATAAGACTGCCCGCATCTATATAAACGAGAGGACCATGATATATAAACTAGAGGATCATGTTAAAAAGTTGCTAGAAGGTCAGATGCATTCGAATCTTAGATTATGGCTAGAATTTTACAAGAACAAAAGGCATTGTTAGCTAACATAATTGACAAAGGGAGAGTTGATTCAAACATAAGTTAGTGTTTATTGAATAAAAATGAACAAAATAATACCCATTCTAAATTAAATTCATCTCAAGAGATGAGTCTAGTTGTGTCAAAACAATGGAAGCGCAAGAAATTGGTTAGACTTGACTTTTCAGGAGCTAAAGGGGTGGTGTATCTATCTAATGACTATCGAATTGTTTATGATCCTTAAATTATAGCGAGGCTAAGTACGATTAATAAAGAACACCAAGCCACTAAAGATGAAACCCCAAAAGACAACGAGAAAGTGTTAAGAGTGTCATTAGCTGGTAACTTACAATAGTGTTAGAAGGAGCAACATGACTTGAATCAAGGGGATTTATCTTATCCATGATTGATAGAGTATAAAGTACAAATATTTGACCCAATTCTAAATATGGTCATATTGTTTTAATAGATACATCTATTAGTGGTGTTTTACTATTAGTGTTAAGAGGCCGGTTGAGAAAGGTCTTTTAAAATAAATTTAGATTGTATTTTCCAACATATTATACCTTATCAAGAGGGCGATAATTGTAAGGCCCAAAATTTGTATAGTAAAAAAATATGATAATAATAAAATAAATATATGAGGAAATAAAATAGCAAATACAGATATCTCAAATTATAATTGAGTGTTGAAAATTGAGGACTGAATTTCAAAACCAAGAATTAATTTTGATAAGAAGTAATAGAAGAGTTTTGTATTCAAATAAATGATTATTCATTTCATCAAATGATACACTATAAGCATTTACTCAAGTATTGATGGATAAGGGTAGTATTAAGTTAGATAACTCAACCCTAGACGGGACTTTTAAAATTTTTATTAAACATAGAAAAATAAATAAATTGGAGGATTTCCTACTTATTTGAGTAAATACCCCCTCCCTTAATCAATATTATATTGAGAGACATTAAGTAAAGTAAGAAGTAAACAAACTTTGTATCATATTGGGATTTTGTTTGTGCATTGAATAAAATATGATGGTAATTTGAGAATTTCAATTTAAACCAAAGGTACATTTTAGAGAATTGGGAATGAAATAAAGAAAACAAGAAATGAATATAATACAACACAAAATAAATTTATAAATAAATAAATCCATCACATTTTGAATATGTCCAACTTGAACTTTAATCTAAGAATAAAGTTTGCCACAAGGGTTGAGTTTAAATTTGAATTTAAGTTGAATTTGGGAATAGAGAAAAGAAGAGAAAAAAGAATAAAGAAAAATAAAAGGAATGTCGCGTGGGCTCAATTCTCCGAAGTCGGCCCATCTGGCCTTTACCTTCCCCCGCGCATGGCCCGTCTCTCATTCTTCACCCCACTCACTCCACGCTGCGCCCTTACCGCGGTCATCAATCTGTTGGGCCCACACAACAGACACACTACACGCGCGCGCCACATACCCTCTTTGTCACCGACTGGTGGGACCCCTTGGGTAGCTCCGTCTTCCCCGCGGGCGCAAGACGCTGACCACCGGCGGGCGCGCGTTTTCCGCAGCTGCCATGTCCACCTTCTGCAACTCGTGCTAACAGGGACCCGCTGTTCAGCCACGGATGCCGTCACCGCTAGGTGGGACCTATGCGCCCTATAGATCTTCCCCAACCCCTTGCGGACGCAACCACCGAACCGGGCATGGCGCGGCCGGTCAACCCAGCTTGCATAACGGCCTCCGCTTCTGCTGGACCGTACGCATGAGGGTGGTGGGTATAAACCCTTTCTTTCCCTTGGGTCTTGTCATATCCTCATGCACCAGCCACTGCCTGCCACTACCGTTTGCCGTTGAGAGAGAGATTCCAGAAGGGGGGAATACATCGCCACCGTGGGTGACTGGCTACCGGCGTCGGTAGATCCTCGTCGACTGGTTGGTGCCCCTGTCGAGCCCCCGGGAGTGGCGTCCATGGTCTTCACGGTTGAGAGGGCCAACCGGAGCTGCACTAATTGCTCACCGGAGCACTCCACCGCCGCCAAGCCGCTCCCTTGTCGTGGTCCGGGTTCTCCACATAGCCATTGAAGGTAATAACCTCTCCCATGTCTTTGCTAAACCCTTGATTTGGGTTTTCACCTGTCATGCGATGCGTAGGGTAGCGTTTGTTTTGGGTTCGCGGCTCGCCGGGGAGCACCACCGTGAGCCACGCGGGCGCCACCGTGCGTACGCTCGGGAGGGGAAGATAGTTTCGTGGTCGTTAGATGGGGGTTGACGGCTAAGATTAGAGATAGGGAGAAAATGCGCATGGGTCGTTGATCGTCTTGTGATCGGCCCGGATTCAATGATGTGGGAGTGATGGCGCTCCACCGTTGGATGTGTGTTGGACGGCGATGATTAGAGCGCCATACCCCTTCGACAAATTGAATCCACGCCGTCGATCTACAATCCGAGGGCCACGGCTGGATCTTGGTTGCATTAAATCCTTACCCTTGATCTTAGATCTAGGGGTCGTGATCGCATACCACTTCATTTTAATGGCGATCTGATCCGGGCCGCCAGATCTGGATCGTGCGGCCCTGGATCCTCGATACCCCTTCGCTGCGTGCTCTTTACACATGAGTCCCTGGTTTAATGTAGAATCAACCTGCCGTCCTTGTTAGCTGTGCACTATGTCTTAGGATCTTTGCGCAGAGGCCCCTGTCTTCTCTGATAATTGAGGCATAGTCCTAGGAATTGGAAAATTAGAGAAAATAATTTATAAAATGAATTTCTTATATAAAAACAATCCCAGAATCTTATTTAATCCTTAGAAAATTCATATTTTGTCCAATTTGACCCATTTCAGTTCCTATAATTTTATAATATTATTGTTTATCAAATAGTGCCACTGATTTGACATGAAAGCCACTTTAAAATTTATTTCATAATTAATCTTATATGAAATACATAAAACCTTAGGAAATTCATAACTTCTTCGTTTTAACTCTGATTCGACCCGTTCCTGTTGTGTTAGCTTTATATGGATATTTACTATGCAACAACAACACTTATTGTACCATGTCTCATTATTTTATAATTAGATCTGTATTTAACTGATGTTGGTTAGTGTGGTTAAACTGCTCATTATAGACTACTAGAATATGATCTATGGTCAATTTATAACTTAGATTAAAGTTGAGATAATTATTTATAGAATAACCTATTATATGATTTATATTAACCAATTTATAATATAGTTTAACATTTTAATCACATAAATCCTCCATGAAATCATAACTCCTTAACCGTAACTTCGATTTAAGTGGTTCTCGTTCCCACGATCTCGTAGCTTCGCGTAGATTATTATTATTCAGTTTGTACTTATGTTTGGTGTGATGTTAATTTTATCTATACCATGTTTGTTTGTATTGCTACGACTAGCGTGAGGTCACGAGGAATCTGAAGAAAACACCCTGGTAACTGGAAACTCAAGTGCTAGGCAAGTTGTGCCCTTGATCCACTTTTGTTACCCAATAATATTCTTTATTTTCACTATTCAATGCGTAGGTTTAATTTTGATGGGACCCAATAGGTCACCCTAGTCTGTTTATCCTTTTTACCTTGTTTTACCCCTGAATCATTTGGGTAGTTTTGCTATTGCTCTACATGGTTTTGGGATAACATTTTATTATATCCATGTTCCAATTATTCTGTTATGTTATTTATGTTCATGTCAAGATCATTATCTTTAATTGGAATATGGAGCTTAACTTGAGAAACACGTGCCACCACAAGGGAGGAATGGGACCGCTTGGCTAACTAATTAGGAAAGCTAGTGGAAGACTACCTTATCCGAAAGGGGCAAGGGCAGTAGGGGAGTTGCATGCAAGGAGGTTCTCGGGTTGATTTTACTGTGATGGCGTTCAGACGGGGGATTCTTGCAAGTACTCTTCCCATAAACTGTAGCGGGTTTTCGGAAGCTAGTGGAACTTTGTAAAGGCCTCGTAGTGGATCCCTAGCCATTCATCTCGGTAGTGTCTAAGGGCCTTGCAAACCCTGGCGACATGGGATACACGACTTGTGGGTACAGGGTACAACCTCTGTAGAGTGTAAAACTGGTATACTAGCCGAGCTCACGGTCAAGAGCAGCTCAGGACTCTCGCATGATTAAATATGGAACTTAAATTCAATTTGTCATTTGCATTGCATGGGATTATTTATTAATTTTGTTCTATTCTTATTATGGTTTGGTATTTACTTACATTTAGTAATTGCTAATAAAATTTTGACCAACTTTAAAAGCAATGCTCAGCTTTAACCATTCTCTTTGGTAAGCCTTACAATTCATGGGCTCCCACCTTTGGCGAGTTCATGCACATTATTCCCCACAACTTGTTGAACGATGATTCGATTCGATCTAGGTGGCGTCTCCCAGTTGACTTTCTAGCGCCAAGGATGGATTTTAGATCCTTTTATATTTATCTTTTATTTTGTAAGACTTCCGCTATATAATAAGTACTCTGATGTTATTGTGACATATATCTCTATACACTCTGTTATTATATATGTTGTCTTCTTTGGTGCATGTATGAGATGCACCCGGCTTTGTCCCTTAAAACCGGGTGTGACAGAAGTGGTATTAGAGGAAATGTTGACTGTAGGACAAAACCTAGGTAGAAATGGACAAGACCTTACCTACTTACCTTACTCTGATTCATTCTATATTTATCTTATCTTGATCCCGTCTCACCTTTTGTTGTCATACTCTAATTACTCTTACCCTTTTCCTTCTAAAGACAAAGGTGGATTTCACACTAAATCCTGTGCCTAAAGTGACCTTTAGGAATAGGAGACCTACTCTTAGAAAAAAACTATTTTATAGGATCTATATGCTTGAGTGTTTGTTCTTGTGATACTTGTCTGATTTGGATCTTTGATTGAGTGTGATGAATCGTGGAGTAATATCCACAATTACATCTACATATACGTATAGGCATAAGTATAAATAAATAAAATTCATGAGATTAGATTATCCTCCATTAAGGTGTATCTATTTTAATAGATCAATCTTATATTGAAAGATTCTTTCTTATCTTAATAGCTTCTCTTATCTTAAAAGATACTCTCCTATATTAATAGATCCATCTTATCTTAAAAGATTCTCTCTTATCTTGAAAGATCCATTTTATCTTAAAAGATTCTCTCTGATCTTAAAAGATTATTTCTTATCTTAATAGACCCATCTTATCTCGAAAAGATTCTATCATATCCTAATAGATCTAACTAATATCAAAAAAAATTCTATCTTATTCTTAGAGACTCATCTTGTCCTAATGAGCATACTTATCCCAACCACTTTGCTTATCGCATAAAAGTGTAACAAACATGATTTGCTTCAAAATAAATTGAGTAGATCTTATCTAGTCTAATCTGATTACACTAATCTAATTCTGATCCCATCTAATCTGGTCAGATCTAATCTAATGGATAAACACGTTAGATAATACTGGTAAAATAAGATTGGATCCTACTCTTGTAAATATGTGGGAGTCTTAGTCCAACTTGGTCGTATGCAACTACCTTAACCACCGGATAGTCGCATAACCCCTCTGTGTTAACCGATAGAGATTCTGACCTACCTGCACTATATAATTCATCCTATCTCAAAAGATTCTAACACATATTAATAATACATATTCTACCCTGGTAGATTTATCTAACTTAAACTAAGTTTAATCCAGTTATATCCAATCTAATCTAGACCCTACCTAATTTAATATGGTCTAATCTATGTTACAAGTATTAACTAAACCATAATCCTATAAATGGGCTTTAAATCTGAATTGGTGTCATAGACCAACTCGCCCATGAAATCACGGCCTAGCCTGTGTTATAGGTTGCCCAACCTAATCATCCCAAGAGCAAAGTAAAACTCTGTTTACTCCACCTACCGGTGTACCCGCAATTGTTATCCCACCTTGGATGATGGCATCTAACACCACGACCGATGGTCCCTAATTCAGATCCCCAAAGGAAGCCCGATTATGCCATAGTACACTCATTCTATGTCAACCCTTGTTTCTATACCACACCTGCTAATGGCATGGAAAAAATAGGGGTATAAAAAACTAAATTGGGAGTTCCACTTAAAAAAGATGCTGGAACTTCAGCTTGATATGCTTAACTAAATGGTATCCTTAAATAGGATTATAGAATTGAATGTGATCTAATCTAATGTGATCTAAGCTAATATGACCTAATCTAATGTGGTCTACTTAAACATATTAGTGATACTAGTAGAAGAGATTAGGTCCTACTAGCCGGGTGTTAACTTAACTTAGCACCATAGATCAACTCAACCATGAGCTAACCCAACCAATAGTGTCATGATGAATTGATTAATTATCTGTCCCCACCTAACAACAAACAAACTTTCAACCTACCTCATGTAGACTATCTCATCTTGACAAAATTCTATCCTACCCTGGATATTCAACTTATATGACCAGTTACCCCAATCTAGATATAAAACAAAGATTGCCCTGCTAAAGAATCTTCAGATCATAACCAGTTACTAGCCTATTCATTCTGCTGACCAAATAATTTCCCTTGCAAAACTATTTTACCATATGCTTCTAACTCTCATGGTCAATATTAGGAAGGGAAGATTACCAGACAACCGCAAATAGAGATGAATCCTCCAAATCCTCCACCAGTTAGAATCAACCAAGTGGTTGCCGCCCAAATGATGATAATACAACAAATGACAAACATGGTTACCGAATTGCAAAATCAGATAAGACAAGAACGTGAGGAGATACGTCAGGACCAGCTGGAGATACGTCAAAAAATAAGTCAAGCACGGTTGGAAAGACAACGACAACAACAACCTCCACCACCACCGCCAGCTCCACCAAGCTACATAAACATATATATAAATTACTACTATTTGTAATATCTAAGTGTTATTTTAGTTAGTAAATGGTATGATACTATTTCAGGAGGAATAATAAGGTCTAATTAACCCCATGTGTTACTAATAAATTATGCATCATGCTGAGATTTTTGTTTGTGCATATGTGTTGAGACAATAAGGTTATACACCCTTTCCTTACAAATCTCGAGGACGAGATTTCTGTTAAGGGAGGTAGGATTTGTAAGGCCCAAAATGTATATAGTAAAAAAATATATGATAATAATAAAATAAATATATGAGGAAATAAAATAGCAAATGCAGATATCTCAAATTATAATTGAGTGTTGAAAATTGAGGACTGAATTTCAAAACCAAGAATTAATTTTGAGAAGAAGTAATAGAAGAGTTTTGTATTCAATTAAATGATTATTCATTTCATCAAATGATACACTATAAGCATTTATTCAAGTATTGATGGATAAGGGTAGTATTAAGTTAGATAACTCAAACCTAAATGGGACTTTTAAAATTTTTATTAAACATAGAAAAATAAATAAATTGGAGGATTTCCTACTTATTTGAGTAAATACCCCCTCCCTTAATCAATATTATGTTGAGAGACATTAAGTAAAGTAAGAAGCAAACAAACTTTGTATCATATTGGGATTTTGTTTGTGCATTGAATAAAATATGATGGTAATTTGAGAATTTCAATTTAAACCAAAGGTACATTTTAGAGAATTGGGAATGAAATAAAGAAAACAAGAAAAGAATATAATACAACACAAAATAAATTTATAAATAAATAAATCCATCACATTGTGAATATGTCCAACTTGAACTTTAATCTAAGAATAAAGTTTGCCACAAGGGTTGAGTTTAAATTTGAATTTAAGTTGAATTTGGGAATAGAGAAAAGAAGAGAAAAAGAATAAAGAAAAATAAAAGGAATGCCGCGTGGGCTCAATTCCCTGAAGTCGGCCCATCTGGCCTTTCCCTTCCCCCGCGCACGGCCCGTCTCTCATTCTTCACCCCACTCACTCCACGTTGCGCCCTTACCGCGGTCACCGATCTGTGGGGCCCACACAACAGACACACTACGCAAGCTCGCCACATACCCTCATATCACCGACCGGTGGGACCCCATGGGTAGCTCCGTCTTCCTCGCGGGCGCAAGACACGGACCACCGGTGGGCGCGCGTTTTCCGCAGCCGCCATGTCCACCTTCCGCATCTCATGCTAACCGGGACCCACTGTTTAGACGCGGATGCCGTCACCGCCAGGAGGGCCCTATGCGCCCTGTAGATCTTCCCCAACCCCTTGCGGACGCAACCACCGAACCAGGCATGGCGCGGCCGGTCAACCCAGCTTGCATAACGGCCTCCGCTTCTGCTGGACCGTACGCGTGAGGGTGGTGGGTATAAACCCTTTCTTTCCCTTGGGTCTTGTCGTATCCTCGTGCACCAGCCACTGCCTGCCACTGCCTTTTGCCGTTGAGAGAGAGATTCTAGAAGGGGGGAATACGCCGCCACCGTGGGCGACTGGCTACCGGCGTCGGTAGATCCTCGACGACTGGTTGGTGCCCCTGTCGAGCCCTCGGGAGTGGCGTCCGTGGTCTTCTCAGTTGAGAGGGACGACCGGAGCCGCACTAATTGCTCACCGGAGCACTCCACCGCCGCCAAGCCACTCCCTTGCCGTGGTCCGGGTTCTCCACATAGCCATTGAAGGTAATAACCTCTCCCATGTCTTCGTGAAACCCTTGATTTGGGTTTTCACATGTCATGCGATGCATAGGGTAGCATTTGTTTCAGGTTCGTGGCTTGCTGTGGAGCACCACCGTGAGTCGCGCGGACGCCACCGTGCGTACGTGAAGCGCCCCAGATCCTCTGGGATTCAAATGTGATACAATTACTAGTCCTAGGAGGCTAGTAAACACATTTATACATCAAATGATTCCAGATCTACTTAAACTAGACAAACCTATAAAGGTGGCGATAAACTTTAAGAGTTGGTCCACAACTCAGGACATATCATCTGAGTGGGGCTGAAGCAGCCCGATATACGCAGCGAAGCAAATCAGCGGTCCAACAACCACAGGCAAGGTTGGGAACAGTCGTAACTCTTACCCGATCAGCGATCACCTTCTCTAAAAAACAACAAATAAGCAAGGGTGAGTACAAACGTACTCAGCAGCCCACCTTCACCCGCGGCATGGAGAAATCAGATATAATGCATGGAATATGTGGAGCTCAGGATATTTTGCAGAAACAGCAAAATTTTATGTAGGGTTGTTTTGTAAAACGTTTTGTATTTTTTCAAAGCGCATCCTCTCCCAAAGGAGCAGGAAGTTTTTCAATATAGAATAAAATCCCCTGGACTAAACCATCCAGGTATCTCAGCAGTTTCCCACTGGTTTTCATTTTCAAAAACAGCTACTGGACTTCCCGTCCACCATAGCTCACGGCTCAACCGCCGGACCTTTTAAAAACCACTTTTCTCAAACGCACCTTTTTTGAAAACAAAACACTAATTGCCATACCACACCAGACTCGTCCATTCCTGTGGACACAGACTACTCGAATAGGTTTGAACTCTGCGCACAGGGGTACACTTTACCCACTAGTCTGGTTTCTGCGATCTCACCGCCGTGAGACCCGAATGCCGAATCTCTTTCTTTCCTCGCACATCCTTACCTTAACGGTTATACCGGAAGGAGTCAGGCCACCGCCATACCCAAACCAGACAAAACATTCCCCCTCCTTATCCTCCCGGTGCTCCCCAGCCTTCATAACCCTAGGGTTTGGACCGTACGAGTGGGAGGATGAGAGGATTAGTGGGAGGATGAGAGGATTAGTGGGAGATTAGCATGTATTTGTCTTGTATAAGTGAGATTAGCTTGTAGAGCTCAACGTATGACACCGGAGGCATACATATACGTATGAGCATGTGGAAAGTTATGAAGAAAATATTTGTAAGGACTTGAAAAATGATTCTGAAGGTATTTCTCAAGAGGAAAATACTTGGAGATATATCGGTGGAATATTTGGACAGTATTTTTGGAAAGAAATTGAGGGGGGTTACTGGGGAAATATCTGGGCAGTATTTCTGGAAAGAATTTGAGGAGGATCACTAGGGAAATATCTGAGCAGTATTTCTAGAAAGAATTTGAGGGGGATCAATGGGAAAATATTTGTAGGATATTTTGAGGAGGATTTTGAAGAGAATATAGACCACTATATTTTATTTGTTGATATCAACTCACAAACAAACATTTTGAAATGAAATTTGAAATTCATTTTGAATTTAGAGCGAGTTTGAGAAAATTTCAAGATTTGAATTTTTGGGATGCTACAAATCTACCCCACTTAAAATGAAGGGTTATGGGTATAGCTTTACTTCAGCTACATATCTTCACTTTGCAGACTCTTCGAGGAGATGGAACTTCAACAAAATCTGGCCTTTGAGGAGCATCTAGTTGTCGATTGCAAACACTGATTCTAGCTACTCAAAGATCATCTTCAGGCTTCTAGGTTTCGCTTGGCAGCTAGCTTATTGAAGAAGCATCGATGCCAACACGCAAACCTTCCTCTTGCGAACTTCCACATGGATTTCTTCTTTGATTGGTCTTCTAGTGCTTCATCAACAAAACTTGGGTGACCACTTCTCATCCAGGAACTTATATGCTTCGATGATCTGGTCCTCCACAAGCTTGCTACAGGCCTTCTTCTTCTTCTCCATAGCAGGAACCTTGCTGGAACACTACCCCACTTAAAAAGAATAAGGTAGAACTCTTGAATCTTGGGGATTTGAACTCCTTGAAGTACCTCATAACAAGGGTGTTACGGGGCCTTCTTCTGCTGTTGCTGCTTGAGCAGGCTATGGAGAAATGACTGACACAGGGTTGATTCTGGGAGAACCTTATTCTTATCTTCTCTTCACTATCTTATTTTCTCTTCTCACTTTTCACTGTCCCTTTCTTTCTCTTTGCTCTTCCCACTGGAGGATTCTATCAAAGAGTATTACCATCACACAGAGGAGGAAACCAAATATTATGAACCATGTACAACAGTCTTCAATCCAAGAATCACCAAGCATTGTGATCTCAGGGGCGAGGGAGTGGAAAATGGAGTTGCTTGCGATTTGGCAGAGGGGATTTTATCGGGAGTGTTTTGCTTTGATATGGGAACTGAGGGAGCTGGTGTGGGGGTTTTATAGGTGAGCGGGGGTGCTCGGGGGGGTGTGGAGTGGTAGTGATGGAGCAGGTGACACGAGGCAGCAGGCGCGATGGGGGGGATGGTGTTGCTGGCGGTAATGGTGGTGGGTGCGCTACAAAAAGGGGGGCGTGGGGCAGTGGTGGTGCGCATGGAGGCGGACACGCATGCGGGGGGCACGGGTGAGTGGTGGGGTCAATGACCCTAATGTTTGTGGTCTCTGGTTCCAAGAATCTTTGCCTCTCTGTATGGTAATAACTCCTTCTGTCCTCTTTTTCTATTTACTTTGACTTAGGGGAATTGCTTTGATTCTCACGGTCAGTCCTTTTGACTGAGCAGCTGAACAGGTTCCTCTGTAGCTTATTCCAGGCTTCAAGGGTAAGCTTTCCGGTATCTTCTTGGGTAAGGTGCTTTTCTCTTGAGATGGGTTAAGATGAGAATGGAAGAATAAGGTGAGGATTAGCTCTAATTTGTGATCTATGTTTTTAGAGAAAACCTTTCTTAAAAAGAAAGAAAACACACAAGCTCAGCAATGATAAGCACAAACAAATCAAATGTTTTGAATAAGGGAAGAATAGAGTTTTTCCAAAGCACGATCTACTCAGATTCGGGGGCTAAGCATAACTACTATTGCTTGGCTCCTGAATTGAGAACTATGCTAAATGCAACTTATGAGCACTAACGTTAAAGCATCACATATGCACTCAAAAGGGAAGAAAACATCAAGTGAAATTCATTTTGAAATGCCCTAGGGGGCCACACAATTAGAGTTTTTCAAAACACGAGACTACACGATTACCTCTCATACATGCAGGGCTCTAGCCAAAGTGAAGAAAAACTTCACTACCCAATTCATGAAGAGGACTGGGCATAACTAACTTCAGACCAGACAGCTTCTCTTCTGGCAAGGCTGGCGCACAACTTCAATCTGAGACATCTCCTGGATGGGTCAAGAGGGAGCTGATGTTAATGACTTCTTCTGGCGGCGACTGAGATGGCAGGACGGGGTCAAACTCTTCTTCAAGCGGGACTGGCTCTTGTAGCTCCTAAGAGGGCGACGGTGCTAGTGGGGTGCTTACAGCATCTTCCTTGATCTCACGGGAGGGTGCTGGAATCTTCTTCATGGTGAGGGGCTCAAACAACTTTGGTGGGGGATCTTGGGACGATTCGGGGTGCTCTTGCTTATCCATAGCCTGAGGGGAGACTGGCATTCCTTCCAAGACTATGGCTCCTTCCGGGAGTTCCCAAGCCTTCTTTTCTCCTCTGGTAGAGACCAGGTGACCTTCAAGAATCTAGGGATCTTCAACTCTCATGGGTTGAACTGGGTTGGATGAAGTGGGCTCTTGGATCCGGATGGCTCTATGTTGGTTATGGGTTACCAAGTAAGCATCCATCAACTTCTGGATGTGCTCATCCTTGGCTTGCTTTAGGGCTTCAACAGTAATGACTTCACGACTTCCCAAGGCATCTACACGGGCTTGAGCTGTGGTGAGATCCACATGGACCTTATGGTTGCGCTTCTCTGCATCTTCTACTCGGGCAATCATCTGACGGTGGTGTCGAGCCAAGAAATCATACTTGTGCATCCAGGGTGAGCAGGTATGCGGTGAGGTACACGACTGTGGGGTCATCCTCAAGCAGCTGCTGCCCTTCCAATGCACGCATCCTAGCAATCCAAATGGGATGGTTTCTCTGAAAGGGCGGAAAGAATCTGAGCGGGGTGTCAGCCACTTCTTCTTCATAAATTTGACACAGAGCCCTCAATGCCTTGCGAGTGATGACTTGGCAGGTGTCTTTGAATCTGTGCCCTGCAGCAGTGACACTCCATTCCACATGGTGCGGACTGGATCCAATGTATACAGTCACAACACACTTCTCTGTGCCATACTCGACGAATTCACGACTATCATACTCTGGCTGGCTCCTGATTCCGAGGCGAACTGTGCATGCTCTCAGCAACTTGGGGAAACCATCTTCATTCTGGCAAAAGCTGGTTTGGCAACGGACCTCCATCTGACTTCTGAGAGAAGGAAAGGGGGAAACCATTTTTGAAATGAAGGGATAAGAGCAAGACTTTTTTTAAGAAAATAGTTTTGACTCAAAAACTTTTCGATCAGGCTAAGGGTTACGTCCTGCGCCGAACCTAACAGCTCCGATACCACCTGAAGCGCCCCAGATCCTCTGGGACTCAAATGTGATACAATTACTAGTCCCAGGAGACTAGTAAACACATTTATAGGTCAGATGATTCCAGATCTGCTTAAACAAGACAAACCTATAAAGGTGGCGATCAACTTTAAGAGTTGGTCCACAACTCGGGACATATCATCAGAGTTGGGCTGAAGCAGCCCGATATACGTAGCGAAGCAAATCAGCGGCCCAACAACCACAGGCAAGGTTGGGAACAGTCGTAACTCTTACCCGATCAGCGATCACCTTCTCTAAAAAACAACAAATAAGCAAGGGTGAGTACAAATGTACTCAGCAGCCCACCTTCACCCGCGGCATGGGGAAATCAGATATAATGCATGGAATATGTGGAGCTCAGGATATTTTGCAGAAACAGCAAAATTTTATGTAGGGTTATTTTGTAAAACGTTTTGTATTTTTTCAAAGCGCATCCTCTCCCAAAGGAGCAGGAAGTTTTTCAATATAGAATAAAATCCCCTGGACTAAACCATCCAGGTATCTCAGCAGTTTCCCACTGGTTTTCATTTTCAAAAATAGCTACTGGACTTCCCGTCCACCATAGCTCACGGCTCAACCGCCGGACCTTTTAAAAACCACTTTTCTCAAACGCACCTTTTTTGAAAACAAAACACTAATTGCCATACCACACCAGACTCATCCATTCCTGTGGACACAGACTACTCGAATAGGTTTGAAGTCTGCGCAGAGGGGTATACTTTACCCACTAGTCCGGTTTCTGCGATCTCACCGCCGTGAGACCCGAATGCCGAATCTCTTTCTTTCCTCGCACGTCCTTACCTTAATAGTTATACCGGAAGGAGTCAGGCCACCGCCATGCCCAAACCAGACAAAACATTCCCCCTCCTTATCCTCCCGGTGCTCCCCAGCCTTCATAACCCTGGGGTTTGGACCGTACGAGTTCAGATTGAGTGACTGCCCATACAGTCTCGAGTGGTTGTACTTATCATGAGTACAGGTAGTGAAGGATGACAAACCGGTCCTTATATGAGGGGACAATCCTTCTGCTCACGCCTAAACCAGCTGAGCCAACACCTGAGGCCCTCCCCTAAACCAGGGAGTCTCTAATCATCCCTACTCAAAGGTGATAAGGGTGAAAACCCTTCATCATACACATTTTGAAAAGCATTTTCTTTTTAAAACTCACACCTTTTCTCAAATCATTTGTAACAAATATATCAAGGATTGATTGCGGCAAGCGGCTGGGTGGCCATAATAACTTGTCTCAAAATCATATCATGCATAAAATAACAGGCTAAGGGTTGTGGTTGAAAAACATAGGTAATTTATGCATCAAAGGGATCCAGTGAGCTTGCCGTGCTTATTCGGCGAAAGGGGGGAGAGCTCGCGGAACTGGCTTCTGGCTCCACTGCCTGGCGTAGACTTGCATGTCTGGTCTCCACGAGACGGCACGAACGCTCCGATAACTATGCAACATGAATAAGCAAACATACAAACAAGCAAGTATACCAACAAATATTTAGTATAGTGGTCAGAATAGCGATATATGGATGGGTAGAGTCTTGAGTAGAATCTGTGTCATGTGGTGTTGAGATACTACTAGTGGTGGAGCGGAGGTGCTTACCAGGAGGGTAGACTGGAGACGAAGCGACACTATGCGTGTAGCCGGCAGAGCGGAGTAACTGAGTGGGTGGGGTGTTTGCCTTGGCTGAGGGTGTTGAGTGTGTGTGGAGAGGGAGAGGGTAGCTGGGTGTATGTGGTGTAGCACAGTGAAGTTCACTGTTGGTGAGAATAGTGACGAATGAGTCGTCTGACTTAGTATGAACAGGAGAGTTATAGGCAGAATATGGGACAAGAGTATTTTGGGAGTTTTCTGGAACATGAAACATGCTCAAGGGATGACTTAGCTGGATAGGGAATAGTTTGATAAGAATTTAGAAACAAGAATTATTGGAATCTGAGTTTTGAAGCCTGGTTCAAAGGAATCTCAAAGTTAAGCATGCTCAACTTGGAGAAACCTAGGATGGGTGACCAGATGGGAAGTTCCCATTGGAAGGAAAATCACAGTCACCGGAGTTCGTATGACTGGAATATGGGTCTGGCTGGTCTTAGGTGGACTGGACAGCATGATGGATGAGTAGTTGAAAGTTGGGGTGATCAGATGAACGATGAATAGCAACGATGAATAGTAACGACGAAAAAGTAATTATAGGTATCATCGATGAATAGTAACAATGATGAATAGTAATAATGATGAATAGTAACAATGGTGAATAGCAACTATGAATAGTAACGATGATGAATAGTAACGATGAATACTAATGGTGAATAGTGATGTGAATAGTCATATGAACGAACAATGAACGATAAATAGTGGCTATGAACGAACGATGAACGATGAATAGGAACTATGAACGAACGGACGAACGATCGAATGATCGGACGAATGAACGATCGGAATTTCGGCAGCATAACGGTAGGACAAAGATTATCTGGATGAACGATGAATAGGGACTATGAACGAACGATGAACGATGAATAGGAACTATGAACGAACGGACGAACGATCGAATGATCGGATGAACGAACGATCAGAATTTCGACAGCATAACAGCAGGAAAAAGATTATTTGGACGAACGAACAGACGAACGATCGAACGATCAGACGAACGGACAAACGAACCATGAACGATCGGATGAACGATCGAATGATCGGACGAACGAACGAACAAACTAAGAACAGGTGGACGAACGATCGAAGAACAACCGAACGATCCTTGTGCTAGTGTGTGCTTGTGTGGGAAGTGGAGTGGGCGTGTGGGGGGGAGAAGAGAGTTGCCATAAAATGGCTTGGGGTGGGATGAGAGGAGGCCCTTGCCCCTCTATTTATAGCCATGGTGGGGGGATTAGGGGGGAGGGATGAGAGGATTAGTGGGAGGATGAGACGATTAGTGGGAGATTAGCATATATTTGTCTTGTATAAGTGAGATTAGCTTGTAGAGCTCAACGTATGACACCGGAGGCATACGTATACGTATGAGCATGAGGAAAGTTATGAAGAAAATATTTGTAGGGACTTGAAAAATGATTCTGAAGGTATTTCTCAAGAGGAAAATACTTGGAGATATATCGGTGGAATATTTGGACAGTATTTCTGGAAAGAAATTGAGGGGGTTACTGGGGAAATATCTGGGCAGTATTTCTGGAAAGAACTTGTCGGCGTTTCGAGACCGGGGGGTCCCTAGGCCGACGAGTGAATGTCGCCGCGTGCCCCAGCCCAGATGGGTCGAGCGCGAGGGCGAGCGCGAAGGGGGGAGAGCGAGGCGGCCGGAGACCGGCGTGAGAGAGGTGGGAATCCTGCGGCCTTCGTGTTCGTCCCGCGCCCAGGTCGGGTGCGCTTGCAGTAGGGGGTTACAAGCGTCCACGCGGGAGAGGGAGCGAGCGGCCTCCAGCGAGCGCCTGTTCTCGTCCTCGTCCCCGTGCGGCCAACCCTCTCTAAGAGGGCCCTGGTCCTTCCTTTTATAGGCGTAAGGAGAGGATCCAGGTGTACAATGGGGGGTGTAGCAGAGTGCTACGTGTCTAGCGGAGGAGAGCTACGCCCTAAGTACATGCCGTTGTGGCAGCCGGAGAGATTTTGGCACCCAGCTGGTGTGATGTCGTGGCCGTCGGAGGAGCGATGAAGCCTGGCGGAGGGACAGCTGTCGAAGCGGTTGAATCCTTGCTGACGTCCTCTTGCTTCCGTAAGGGGGCTGAGAGCCGCCGTCGTCACAGAGTATGCAGGGCGCCATCATTGTCTATCTGGCGGGGCGAGCCAGATGGGACGCCGGTCTTGTTCCCTGCGGCCCGAGTCAGCTCGGGGTAGGGTGATGATGGCGCCTCCTGTTGACGTGGCTGGTCTACGCCCTAGGTTGGGCGATGTGGAAGCTCCTCCGAAGCCGAGGTCGAGTCTGTCTTCCGTGGCCGAGGTCGGGTCCGAGCCCCTAGGTTCGGGCGAGGCGGAGATCACCGGCTGGTGCCGGGGCGGAGTCCGAACCCTAGGGTCGGGCGAAGCGGAGTTCGTCGTCTTCTGGGGCCGAGCCCAAGTCCGAGCCCTGGGTCGGGCGAGGCGGAGATCTTCGTCTTCTGGGACTTAGCCCGAGTCCGAGCCCTGGGTCGGGCGAGGCGGAGGTCGTCGTCTTCCGGGACTTAGCCCGAGTCCGAGCCCTGGGTCGGGCGGAGTTCGCCGTCTTCTGGGACTTAGCCCGAGTCCGAGCCCTGGGTCGGGCGGAGCGGAGCTTCCTATGGTGCCTTTGGCCGGGCCTGACTGCCTATCAGTCTCACTCTATCAAGTGGCACCGCAGTCGGAGTGGCGCAAGCGGCGCGGTCCTTCTGTCAGGCCGGTCAGTGGAGCGACGAAGTGACGGCGGTCACTTCGGCTCTGCCGGCTGGGGGGGCGCGTGTCAGGATAAAGGTGTCAGGCCACCTTTGCATTAAATGCTCCTGTGACTTGGTCGGTTGGTGCAGCGACTTGGTCAGGGTTGCTTCTTAGCGAAGACAGGACCTCGGGCGAGCCGGAAATATGTTCACCGCTGAAGGGGGGCCTCAGGCGAGACGGAAATCCTCCAGGGTCGGCTGCCCTTGTCCGAGGCTAGGCTCGGGTGAGGCGTGATCGAGTCCCTTGAATGGACCGATCCCTGACTTAATCGCACCCATCATGCCTTTGCAGCTTTGTGCTGATGGGGGTTACCAGTTGAGAATTAGGAGCCTTGAGGGTACCCCTAATTATGGTCCCCGACAGTAGCCCCCGAGCCTCAAAGGGAGTGTTTGCACTCGCTTGGAGGCTTTCGTCGCACTTTTTTGCAAGGGGACCAGCCTTCCTCGATTGCGTTTTGTTCCGGTGGGTGCGCGCGAGCGCACCCGCCGGGTGTAGCCCCCGAGGCCTCGGAGGAGTGGTTTCACTCCTTCGAGGTCTTAATGCCTTGCGTAGTGCTTCGGCTGGTCTGGTCATTCCCTCATGCGAGCTGGCCGTAGCCCAGGTGTACGGTCGGGTCCCAAGTTCTCGGGCTGGTATGTTGACGCTGTCAACGGTTCGGCCGGGGCCGGGTTTGCGAGAGCAGCCCCCGAGCCTCTGCACAGAGCGAGAGGGCGGTCAGGGGTAGACTCGGCTTTTTTACATACGCTCCTGCGTCGCCTTTTCGCAAGGAGGAGGGGGGAAAGCGCCATGTTGCCCTCGATGGGCGCCGAACATGGTGTCTCCGATGAGCTGCAAGCGGGTAATCCGAGTGGACGTCCGTGCCCCGTTCGTTAGGGGTCGGCTAGGGGCCCAGAGGCACGCCCAAAAGTACCTGCGGGTGATCTGCCAGACCCGGTCCCCTGGTGACGGGGTCCGAGGGCTCGATGCCTCCCTCTGATGGGATTCTGTTACAAGATCGTTCCCGCTGGTCTCGGAAATGTCCTAGGGTACCTCGGGAGCGCAACCCGAGCCTTGGTTATGTATCGAACGTACCCATGGTCATCCCTCGCTCGGCGTCTGAGGCGGCTGTGAAACCTTCAGGGGCCAGCCTTCGAACCCCTGATCAGTAATGGGCGCGGAGCCCGAGTAGCCTGAGGCGGCCGTGGAACCCTTTCGAGGGGCCGGCCTTCGAACCTCTGACCAGTAGTGGGTGTAGGGCCCACGCGATCTGAGGCGGCTGTCGAACCCTTCCGGGGGGCCAGCCTTCGAACCTCTGATCAGTAGGGGGGCTCGGAGCTTGGTTCCCTCTCGGGGAAGGATCCTTTTCGGGGTATCCCCCTTTCTCGGTCCCTGTTGCAAGAGAGAGAAAGAGGAAAAAAGGAAAAGGATACGAAATCGAACGACGTGGCGTACCTTTTTTGACGCGGTCATCATGGCGAAGGCGAAGCGTCGCCCGCTTCTCCTGCCAGAGGCGCCGCCTGTCCCGCCGCGGAGTTAATGCGACAGGGCGAGTGGTTCGCAAGGTAGCCGTTGCGCGTGCGTGAGCCGTTCGAGGAACGGGTCACGGGCGCATTGTCTTCACGCCGTGAGAGAGGGTTCTCTCGCTGCCCCCGGATGGGACGTAAGCTTGGCTAACGACGTGACTGTAAACCCTAAAAATAAGTTATGAGTTCTTGTATTTCTTCTGTGTCTTCTATAGGAAGTAATACTAAGAAATTGAGTAAACCTAAGATAAAAACATCTTCACTCTAGTTGGATAAGATATTTTTCTCATGAAATTTAATGAATGCTCTTAAATAAAAATATATATTCAGGATTAAGTTACTCTTGCTAAAAGAGAATATATTATTTTTTTTTAAAGTAAGGTAATGGATATCAATTTTAGTTAACTTGAAATTTGATAACATACTCAAAAGTAAATTCTTCCCTAAAAATGAAATAAAATGTGTGCATGTCACATTTGCATCTTTAACTAAACAAAGGAATAAAATAATTAAAATAAAATAATGATAATAAATAAGGTAACTAAATAGGTTAATAAAACTATCCCACATTATGTTGGGGTTCCATTTGTGCATTAGACTTGAACTCAAATTTGGAACAGATTTGAATTCAAAGTTGAATGGAAAAGAGAATGAAAATAAATGAAATAAAAGGAAAACCCACCTGTTGCCGTTTGGGCCGAAATACGGCCTGGTCGGCCCATCCCTACCAACTCCTTCCCCGCCAAACCCAGCCCCTCACTCGTGGACCGCCAGGGGTCTCGGCCCACTTGCGTCCGCGCCCCACTGCTGCTCGTGGGGGGATGACGGGTGGGCCTGCTTGGCCTGTTGTCCCCATGCGCGCCGTCACTGCTTGTGGGCCGCTCTGGTCAGCGGTGTCTTCAACTGAAGACCGATCCGACCGGGCAATCTGCAGCTTCCTCCCCGTGGCAAACGGAACCGGTAGAACCAAGCGCCGAGATCGTCGATGGTCGTAGATCGCGCTTGGTTGGTTGTTGGGAGTTGTCGACGCCCGCAGTCCGAGTTTCGCCCTCATATATAGGCTCGTTAGCGAAATATTTCGCCACTGTCTTATGGTCCGTCGCCCCACCGTCGTGTGAAATTGCGCCGCCGCCGAGGGATCGTGGCAATTGGAGTTGTGTGTCTGCGATAAAGGCTCGGAAGGACTGGTGGAGGCGCGAGGAGCAATTCCGTGGCGGTGGTGTGGGCGCTCGGGATTGCTCATCAATGTCAGGGGTTTCCGCGGTGACACACTGCTCCGCCATAACATCGCCGCGTCGTCGATCTGCTATCAGTGTCGTCGGGGCATCGAAACCAGATTGTGTAGCATCGCTGGGACTTGGTGAAGCTTCTTGCAGGCGTGGTTGGGGGAATCGTGTCTCGGGGCGGCCGGAATTTCTTGCCGAACCTTGCCGCCGCCATAGATCCGCTTCCTACCGCAGACCATTGACACCTCTCGACGATTCCACGGTGAGAATCCCCTCAAACAATTCCCATGCATATCTAGGTTGTGTAGCGCCGATCGAATTAAGGAGCAGGGCCCTTGGGCGCCGACTTGGCCAACACCGGCAGGCCCGCCGCCGTGGGGGAAAACCTGTGTGCCACCACGCTCGGCTGGGCTGGGGAAGGAAGATGGGCTCCCTGTCGTTCGATCGTGAACGGACGGTGGAGATTAGCCATGGGAATACCTATTGGGGGGAATAAACCAGAGCCATAGATCTAGATCCAACGGTTGCGGGTGAACGTCGGCTCAGGATGAAGATCGGTCTAATCTGGTGCGCACGTCTCGGATCGGACGGTCACGATTAGATCTTACCCCTTCACCGTGGCAATATTTGTAAAGAGCCCCTGGAATATCTATTAATCAACCCGCGGTCCTCGTAGCTGGGCTCTGGGTCTTAGGAGGTTTTTCACCAGAGCCCCTGCACTTCACAGATTTTGGCGCCCGATCCAGAAAAGGATTAAAATAGGGAAATAAATATAGGAATTGGTTTTTAATATAAAAATAATCCTAGAAACTTGGAAAATTCATATTTAATCCATTTTAAGTCCAAATTAATCCATTCCAATTTCTATAATTTTGTAATATTATTGTTTATCATTTTGTGTCATTGTTTTGACATGAAAGCCATATTAAAATTGACAGCCTAATTAATCTTGTACCAAGCACATAGAATTTTTAGAAAACCATAACTTGGTAACCGTAACTCCGAATTTAATGATTCTTCTTCCCACGATCTCGTAGCAACGTGTAGATCATAATTATATAGTTTATTCATATGTTTGGTGTAATGTTAATTTTGCCTATACATGTTTGTCTGTATTGCTACGTTTAGCAGTGAGGTCACGAGCACCTGAAGATCATCCTGGTACCTGGAATCTCAAGTCCCAGGCAAGTTGTGCCCTTGATCACTTCTTTTTACCCACTCATGTTCTAATTAATCATAATGATCTGCATAGGTTAATTTTGATGGGACCCAATAGGTTACCCTAGTTTGACTATCTTTATACCTTGTTCACCACTGAATCTTTGGGTAGTACTTGCTATCGCTTTATGTGGTTTTGGGTATAGAGATACATATTACTATTCATGATTATACTTTTATTGTCAGTTGTTATTTACTGTTCATGATAAGATCATTATGTTAATTGGAACATGGAGCGACCACCCGGGAAAACAGTGCTACCACAAGGGAGGAATGGGACCCCTTGGCTGATTAATTAGGAAAGCTAGTGGAAGACTACCTTACCCGAAAGGGGCAAGGGCAGTAGGGGAGTGGTCAGTGTAGGGAGGCCCTCGGGAGGATTTTGCTGCGATGGCGGTCCTGCAAGGGATTCCTGCATTGGAACTTCCTATAAACTGTAGCGGGTTTTCTGAAGCTAGTGGAACTTTGTAAAGGCCTCGTAGTGTTACCCTGCCTCGCCTCCTCGGTAGAGGTGTATGGGAAGTCGCGATCCCTTGGCAGATGGGTAACATGACTTGTGGGTAAAGATGCGCAACCTCTGCAGAGTGTAAAACTGGTATACTAGCCATGCTCACGGTCATGAGCAGCTCGGACACTCACATGATTAATTTATGGAACTAAATTCAATTTTTCATATGCATTACATCGCAGGTGATGTTGTTACTTTTGTTCTACTACTTAATTGGGTTTGGTATTTACTTATACTTAGTAATTGCTAATAAAATTTTGACCAACTTTAAAAGCAATGCTCAGCTTCAACCATCCTTTTTGGTAAGCCTTACACTTCACGTGAGCTCCCACCTTTGGCGAGTTCATGCACATTATTCCCCACAACTTGTTGAGCTATGAACGTATGTGAGCTCACTCTTGCTGTCTCACACCCCCCCACAGGTCAAGAACAGGTACCACCGGATGAGGCGCATGGAGGATGCCGAGATGTGTTCGTGAGAGGTCTAGGCCGTCGTCTCCCAGTCAACTTTGGGTTGCTGGACCGTTGTCTCCTTATAATGTAATTATTTATTTTGTATAGAACTCCTGTTATATATAAAGATGTGACATTCGATCCTGTGCCATGATTCATCATATGTGTGAGACTTGGTCCCAGCACACCTGGTGATTATGTTCGCGCCCGGGTTTTGGACCCCTAAAATCCGGGTGTGACAGAAGTGGTATCAGAGGAATGTTGACTGTAGGACGAAACCTAGATAGAACTGGACACCACTATCTACTTATCTTTGCTACTCTGATTCTTTCTAAACTTATCTTAATCTTTTCTCATCTATTTCCGCTTTACTCTGATTATTCTTACCTTTTCATTCTAAAAACAAATGTGGATTTCACACTTTGAAATCCTGTACCTAAAGTGACCTTTAGAAATAGGAGACCTAATCCTAGGAACAAAAACAAAACTATTTTTATAAGTGTCTATGTATTTGAATGTTTGTTCTTATGATATCTGTCTGATTTGGATCTTTGATTCAGTGTGATGAGTTGTGGAGTAATGTCCATAATTACATCTGCATATACATAAAGGAAAAAAATGCTCATCAATATAACTAGACCAACTAGATTATCTCTCATTAAAGTATCTAGCCTAACAATAACCATCTCATCTTGAAAGATTCTATCCTACACTCATAGATCCATCTTATCTCAAAAGATTCTAGTATATCCTAATAATATATATCCTACCCTGGTAGATCTATCTAACCTAAACTAATCTAATCTAGAACCCATCTAATCTATTATGATATAATCTAAAGTAAGATACTTAATGCTGGTACAAAAGATAAGGCCATAACCCCCATGCACTTGAAACTAACTAGTGTCTTAGACCAACTCAGCCACATGCATAAGATCTAACTGAACCAGTAGAGTCATGATGAGTTGCATAATCTATCTATCCCCACATAACGTCAAATAAACTTTTGACCTACATCATGTAGTCTATCTCATCCATATCTATCTTAACCATATTCCCCAATCCCGATGATATACACTAACCGCGAATCAATGAGCTCAAGACCGGAGAAGAAAATATCAACTTCGTCAAGGAAGGAGAGGAGTCAAACTTGATCATCAGATGCACTACCACCAAACAAGGAGTTCTTTCTCACCATAAAACTTTCTTACCCCAGGCTATTCTTGCCCTAACCTACCCATCTTTTATCCTACATAATATACATATATATACCCATGCTTTCATAGCCACTTTCTAAATAACATGAAACCTATTATTAATTAGAAGTTAAAGGTTAAACTATAAATAAAGCTTTTTACATCCCTGTCCTTAAAAATCTCGAGGACGAGATTTCTGTTAAGGGGGGTAGGATTTGTAAACCCTAAAAATAAGTTATGAGTTCTTGTATTTCTTCTGTGTCTTCTATAGGAAGTAATACTAAGAAATTGAGTAAACCTAAGATAAAAACATCTTCACTCTAGTTGGATAAGATATTTTTCTCATGAAATTTAATGAATGCTCTTAAATAAAAATATATATTCAGGATTAAGTTACTCTTGCTAAAAGAGAATATATTATTTTTTTTAAAGTAAGGTAATGGATATCAATTTTAGTTAACTTGAAATTTGATAACATACTCAAAAGTAAATTCTTCCCTAAAAATGAAATAAAATGTGTGCATGTCACATTTGCATCTTTAACTAAACAAAGGAATAAAATAATTAAAATAAAATAATGATAATAAATAAGGTAACTAAATAGGTTAATAAAACTATCCCACATTATGTTGGGGTTCCATTTGTGCATTAGACTTGAACTCAAATTTGGAACAAATTTGAATTCAAAGTTGAATGGAAAAGAGAATGAAAAAAAATGAAATAAAAGGAAAACCCACCTGTTGCCGTTGGGGCCGAAATACGGCCTGGTCGGCCCATCCCCACCAACTCCTTCCCCGCCAAACCCAGCCCCTCACTCGTGGACCGCCAGGGGTCTCGGCCCACTTGCGTCCGCGCCCCACTGCTGCCCGTGGGGGGATGACGGGTGGGCCTGCTTGGCCTGTTGTCCCCATGCGCGCCGTCACTGCTTGTGGGCCGCTCTGGTCAGCGGTGTCTTCAACTGAAGACCGATCCGACCGGGCAATCTGCAGCTTCCTCCCCGTGGCGAACAGAACCGGTAGAACCAAGCGCCGAGATCGTCGGTGGTCGTAGGTCGCGCTTGGTTGGTTGTTGGGAGTTGTCGACGCCCGCAGTCCGAGTTTCGCCCTCATATATAGGCTCGTTAGCGAAATATTTTGCCACTGTCTTATGGTCCGTCGCCCCACCGTCGTGTGAAATTGCGCCGCCGCCGAGGGATCGTGGCAATTGGAGTTGTGTGTCTGCGATAAAGGCTCGGAAGGACTGGTGGAGGCGCGAGGAGCAATTCCGTGGCGGTGGTGTGGGCGCTCGGGATTGCTCATCAATGTCAGGGGTTTCCGCGGTGACACACTGCTCCGCCATAACATCGCCGCGTCGTCGATCTGCTATCAGTGTCGTCGGGGCATCGAAACCAGATTGTGTAGCATCGCTGGGACTTGGTGAAGCTTCTTGCAGGCGTGGTTGGGGGAATCGTGTCTCGGGGCGGCCGGAATTTCTTGCCGAACCTTGCCGCCGCCATAGATCCGCTTCCTACCGCAGACCATTGACACCTCTCGACGATTCCACGGTGAGAATCCCCTCAAACAATTCCCATGCATATCTAGGTTGTGTAGCGCCGATCGAATTAAGGAGCAGGGCCCTTGGGCGCCGACTTGGCCAACACCGGCAGGCCCGCCGCCGTGGGGGAAAACCTGTGCGCCACCACGCTCGGCTGGGCTGGGGAAGGAAGATGGGCTCCCTGTCGTTCGATCGTGAACGGACGGTGGAGATTAGCCATGGGAATACCTATTGGGGGGAATAAACCAGAGCCATAGATCTAGATCCAACGGTTGCGGGTGAACGTCGGCTCAGGATGAAGATCGGTCTAATCTGGTGCGCACGTCTCGGATCGGACGGTCACGATTAGATCTTACCCCTTCACCGTGGCAATATTTGTAAAGAGCCCCTGGAATATCTATTAATCAACCCGCGGTCCTCGTAGCTGGGCTCTGGGTCTTAGGAGGTTTTTCACCAGAGCCCCTGCACTTCACAGATTTTGGCGCCCGATCCAGAAAAGGATTAAAATAGGGAAATAAATATAGGAATTGGTTTTTAATATAAAAATAATCCTAGAAACTTGGAAAATTCATATTTAATCCATTTTAAGTCCAAATTAATCCATTCCAATTTCTATAATTTTGTAATATTATTGTTTATCATTTTGTGTCATTGTTTTGACATGAAAGCCATATTAAAATTGACAGCCTAATTAATCTTGTACCAAGCACATAGAATTTTTAGAAAACCATAACTTGGTAACCGTAACTCCGAATTTAATGATTCTTCTTCCCACGATCTCGTAGCAACGTGTAGATCATAATTATATAGTTTATTCATATGTTTGGTGTAATGTTAATTTTGCCTATACATGTTTGTCTGTATTGCTACGTTTAGCAGTGAGGTCACGAGCACCTGAAGATCATCCTGGTACCTGGAATCTCAAGTCCCAGGCAAGTTGTGCCCTTGATCACTTCTTTTTACCCACTCATGTTCTAATTAATCATAATGATCTGCATAGGTTAATTTTGATGGGACCCAATAGGTTACCCTAGTTTGACTATCTTTATACCTTGTTCACCACTGAATCTTTGGGTAGTACTTGCTATCGCTTTATGTGGTTTTGGGTATAGAGATACATATTACTATTCATGATTATACTTTTATTGTCAGTTGTTATTTACTGTTCATGATAAGATCATTATGTTAATTGGAACATGGAGCGACCACCCGGGAAAACAGTGCTACCACAAGGGAGGAATGGGACCCCTTGGCTGATTAATTAGGAAAGCTAGTGGAAGACTACCTTACCCGAAAGGGGCAAGGGCAGTAGGGGAGTGGTCAGTGTAGGGAGGCCCTCGGGAGGATTTTGCTGCGATGGCGGTCCTGCAAGGGATTCCTGCATTGGAACTTCCTATAAACTGTAGCGGGTTTTCTGAAGCTAGTGGAACTTTGTAAAGGCCTCGTAGTGTTACCCTGCCTCGCCTCCTCGGTAGAGGTGTATGGGAAGTCGCGATCCCTTGGCAGATGGGTAACATGACTTGTGGGTAAAGATGTGCAACCTCTGCAGAGTGTAAAACTGGTATACTAGCTGTGCTCACGGTCATGAGCAGCTCGGACACTCACATGATTAATTTATGGAACTAAATTCAATTTGTCATATGCATTACATCGCAGGTGATGTTGTTACTTTTGTTCTACTACTTAATTGGGTTTGGTATTTACTTATACTTAGTAATTGCTAATAAAATTTTGACCAACTTTAAAAGCAATGCTCAGCTTCAACCATCCTTTTTGGTAAGCCTTACACTTCACGTGAGCTCCCACCTTTGGCGAGTTCATGCACATTATTCCCCACAACTTGTTGAGCTATGAACGTATGTGAGCTCACTCTTGCTGTCTCACACCCCCCCCCACAGGTCAAGAACAGGTACCACCGGATGAGGCGCATGGAGGATGCCGAGATGTGTTCGTGAGAGGTCTAGGCCGTCGTCTCCCAGTCAACTTTGGGTTGCTGGACCGTTGTCTCCTTATAATGTAATTATTTATTTTGTATAGAACTCCTGTTATATATAAAGATGTGACATTCGATCCTGTGCCATGATTCATCATATGTGTGAGACTTGGTCCCAGCACACCTGGTGATTATGTTCGCGCCCGGGTTTTGGACCCCTAAAATCCGGGTGTGACAGTGACCGCTGCACCTGCCCGCCTGCCACCGCCATTACTGCCGGTCCGTCTTCGGTCGTATTGACCGTCGTGCCAGGCTAGAGCCGCTGGGTTGTACGCTGAGGGTCGGGCTTTGCCGAGGCGAGGCCGACCCTTCCTTGACGACTAAACTTTTGCTGGGCGCGAGGTGTATGAATAACTTGAAAACATCTTAAGGGTAGAAACGACGTAGCTGTTGGATGTTCCAAGCGTTGTCGTAGACCTCGCCTTGACTGTTGGCCAGCTTGTACGTTCCGGGCTTCAGAACTTTAGCGATGACGAACGGCCCCTCCCAGGGGGGCGTGAGCTTGTGCCACCCTCGGGCGTCTTGTCACAGCCGGAGCACCAGGTCGCCCACCTGGAGGTCTCGGGACCGGACCCCTCGGGCGTGGTAGCGTCGCAGGGACTGCTGGTATCGCGTCGAGTGTAGTAAGGCCTTGTCCCGAGCCTCCTCCAGCTGGTCCAGCGAGTCTTCTCGGCTAGCTTGGTTGCTTTTGTCGGTGTAGGCCCTTGTCCTCGGGGAACCGTATTCCAGGTCTGTGGGCAAGACGGCCTCGACCCCGTAGACTAGGAAGAACGGCGTGAAGCCCGTGGCTCGGCTTGGCGTTGTCCTCAGACTCCAGACCACCGAGGGGAGTTCCTTCATCCATCGCTTGCCGAACTTGTTGAGGTCGTTGTAGATCCGAGGCTTGAGCCCTTGTAGAATCATGCCGTTGGCACGCTCTACTTGCCCATTTGACATGGGGTGAGCCACGGCGGCCCAGTCCACCCGGATGTGGTGGTCCTCGCAGAAGTCCAAGAACTTTCTGCCAGTGAACCGGGTGCCGTTGTCGGTGATGATGGAGTTCGGGACCCCGAAGCGATGGATGATGTTGGTGAAGAACGCCACTGCCTGCTCGGACCTGATGCTGTTCAGGGGTCGGACCTCGATCCACTTGGAGAATTTGTCGATGGCGACCAGCAGGTGCGTGTAGCCCCCGGGTGCCTCCTGCAAGGGGCCGACGAGATCCAGACCCCACACAGCAAAAGGCCAGGTGATGGGTATCGTCTGCAGAGCCTGAGCGGGCAGGTGGGTCTGCCTTGCGTAGAACTAACACCCTTCGCAGGTGCGGACAATTCTAATGGCGTCGGCCACCGCCGTCGGCCAGTAGAAGCCTTGCCGGAAAGCATTCTCGACAAGGGCTCGAGGCGCTGCGTGATGGCCGCAAGCCCCCGAGTGTATCTCTCGCAGGAGTTCCTGACCTTCGGCGATGGAGATGCATCGCTGGAGGATGCCGGAGGGGCTCCGGTGGTAGAGCTCCTTCTCATCTCCCAGCAAGACGAAAGACTTGGCGCGCCGCGCCACTCGCCGAGCCTCGGCTCGGTCGCAGGGTAGCTCTCCTCGGTGGAGGTATTGCAGGTACGGGGTCTGCTAGTTTTGATCAGGCGTGACCCCGCTTTGCTCCCCCTCGACGTGCAGCGCCTCGCCCTCGGGGGCCGAGGGTACCTCGGGTTGAGTCGAGGACACCTCGAGCCGAGCCGAGGGTGCCTCGGGATGATCCGAGGGTGCCTCGGGCTGGGCCGAGGGTGCCTCGGGCTGGGGCATGTCGTCGATCTTGACGGAGGGTTGATGCAGATCCCGGGAGAAGACGTCCGGGGGAACCGTCGTTCGCCCTGAGGCTATTTTAGCCAGCTCATCTGCAGTCTCGTTGTAGCGCCGAGCGATGTGGTTGAGCTCGAGCCCGTAGAACTTGTCTTCCAGGCGCCGTACCTCATCGCAGTAGGCCTCCATCTTCGGGTCGCGGTAGTGGGAGTTCTTCATGACTTGGTCGATGACGAGCTGTGAGTCACCGCGAGCGTTGAGGCGTCGGACCCCTAGCTCGATGGCGATCCGCAACCCGTTGACCAGAGCTTCGTACTCAGCCACATTGTTGGATGCCGGGAAATGGAGGCGTAGCACGTAGCGTAGGCGCTTCCCGAGGGGCGAGATGAAGAGTAGGCCTGCGCCGGCTCCTGTCTTCATCAGCGACCCGTCGAAGAACATGGTCCAGAGCTCCAGTTGGATTGGAGCCATCGGTAGCTGGGTGTCGACCCATTCAGCTACGAAGTCCGCTAAGACCCGGGACTTGATGGCCTTCCGAGGAGCGAACGAGATCGTCTCGCTCATGATTTCCACCGCCCACTTTGCAATCCTACCCGAGGCCTCTCGGCACTCGCTGACGAAGTAGACTAGCCTCTGAACGGGCAATGTATGCCCCTCTTCTTGCCTCTCGACCACAATCACGGCGCTAACCACCTGAGTGGTCGCGGTGACGTAGACCAGGAGGGCTTCTCCGACAGCTGGGGGCACCAAGATAGGCGCCTTTGTGAGGAGCGCCTTCAGGTTCCCGAGCACTTCCTCGGCCTCAGGGGTCCAAGTGAAGCACTCGGACTTCCTTAAGAGGCGATACAGAGGTAGGCCTCTTTCGCCGAGGCGTGAGATGAAGCGGCTCAGAGCCGCGAGGCATCCCATGACCCTCTGTACGCCTTTCAAGTCCTTGATGGGCCCCATGCTGGTGATAGCTGTGATCTTCTCCAGGTTGACTTCGATGCCCTGCTCGGAGACGATGAACCCCAAGAGCATGCCTCGGGGTACTCTGAAAACACACTTTTCGGGATTGAGCTTGACGCCTTTCGCCTTGAGATATCGGAATGTCGCTTCAAGGTCGGAAAGGAGGCCGGAGGCTTTCCTCATCTTGACTACGATGTCATCGACGTAGGCCTCGACCGTGCGGCCAATGTGTTCGCCGAACACATGGTTCATGCACCGCTGGTACGTCGCGCCCGCATTCCTCAAGCCGAACGGCATGGTGACATAGCAGTACATGCCGAAGGGTGTGATGAAAGAAGTCACGAGCTGGTCGGACTCTTTCATCCTGATTTGATGATACCCTGAGTAGGCATCGAGGAAAGACAGGGTTTCGCACCCAGCAGTGGAATCCACGATTTGGTCGATGCGAGGCAGAGGGTAGGGAACCTTCGGACATGCTTTGTTGAGACCAGTGTAGTCTACACACATCCGCCATTTCCCCCCTTTCTTTCTCACAAGCACAGGGTTGGCAAGCCATTCGGGATGGAATACCTCTTTGATGAACCCTGCCGCCATTAGCTTGTGGATCTCCTCGCCTATGGCTCTGCGCTTCTCCTCGTCGAATCAGCGCAATGGCTGCTTGACGGGTCGAGCTCCGGCTCGGATGTCCAGCGAGTGCTCGACGACATCCCTCGGTATGCCGGGCATGTCCGAGGGACTCCACGCGAAGACGTCGGCGTTCGCGCGGAGAAAGTCGACGAGCACTGCTTCCTATTTGGGATCGAGCCCGGAGCCGATCCGGATCTGCTTGGAGGCGTCGCCGCTGGGGTCGAGGGGGACAGACTTAACCGTCTCCGCTGGCTCAAAGTTGCCGGCATGACGCTTCGCGTCTGGCACCTCCTTAGAGAGGCTCTCCAGGTCAGCGATGAGGGCCTCGGACTCAGCGAGGGCCTTGGCGTACTCCACGCACTCCACGTCGCATTCGAACGCGTGTTTGTACGTGGGGCCGACGGTGATGACCCCGTTGGGGCCCGACATCTTGAGCTTCAGGTAGGTGTAGTTGGGGACGGCCATGAACTTCGCGTAGCATGGCCTCCCCAGTACCACGTGGTAGGTTCCTCGGAACCCGACCACCTCGAACGTCAGGGTCTCCCTTCGGAAGTTGGAGGGTGTTCTGAAGCAGACGGGAAGGTCGAGCTGTCCGAGGGGCTGGACGCGCTTCCCGGGAATGATCCCGTGGAAAGGCGCAGCGCCTGCCCGGACAGAGGACAGATCAACACGCAGGGGCCCGAGGGCCTCGGCGTAGATGATGTTGAGGCTGCTGCCTCCGTCCATGAGGACCTTGGTGAGCCTGAAGTCACCGATGATGGGGTCGACGACGAGCGGGTATTCCCCCGGGCTCGGCACATGGTCGGGGTGGTCGGCTTGGTCAAAGGTGATGGGCTTGTCGGACCAGTCTAGGTAGACTGGCACCGCCACCTTCACCGAACAGACCTCTCGGCGCTCTTGCTTGCGGTGCCGAGCTGAGGCATTCGCCGCCTGCCCACCGTAGATCATGAAGCAGTCGCGGACCTCGGGGAACTCTCCTGCCTGGTGATCTTCCTTCTTGTCGTCGTCGCGGGCCTTGCCACCCTCCGCGGGTGGCCCGGCCCTGTGGAAGTGGCGCCGAAGCATGACACACTCCTCAAGGGTGTGCTTGACGGGCTTCTGGTGATAGGGGCACAGCTCCTTGAGCATCTTGTCGAAGAGGTTGGCACCTCCGGGGGGCTTCCGAGGGTTCTTGTACTCGGCGGCGGCGACAAGGTCCGCATTGGCGACGTCGCGTTTTGCTTGCGACTTCTTCTTGCCCTTCTTCTTGGCGCCGCGCTGAGTTGACGCCTCGGGGGCATCTTCCGAAGGGCGGCCCTGGGGCTGCTTGTCCTTCCGGAAGATAGCCTCGACCGCCTCTTGGCCGGAGGCGAACTTGGTGGCGATGTCCATCAGCTCACTCGCCCTGGTGGGGGTTTTGCGACCCAACTTGCTCACCAGGTCGCGGTAGGCGGTGCCGGCGAGGAACGCGCCGATGACATCCGAGTCAGTGACGTTGCGCAGCTTGGTGCGCTGCTTCGAGAATCGCCGGATGTAGTCTCGGAGAGATTCTCCCGGCTGCTGTCGGCAGCTTCGAAGGTCCCAGGAATTCCCAGGGCGCACGTATGTGCCCTGGAAATTCCCGGCGAAAGCTTGGACTAGGTCGTCCCAGTTGGAAATCTGCCCCGGAGGCAGGTGCTCCAACCAGGCACGAGCGGTGTCGGAGAGGAACAGGGGGAGGTTGCGGATGATGAGGTTGTCATCGTCCGTTCCCCCCAGTTGGCAGGCCAGACGGTAGTCCGCGAGCCACAACTCCGGTCTCGTCTCCCCCGAGTACTTTGTGATAGTAGTCGGGGGTCGGAACTGGGTCAGGAACGGCGCCCGTCGGATGGCTCGGCTGAAGGCTTGCGGACCGGGTGGTTCGGGCGAGAGACTCGGATCCTCCCCGCTGTCGTAGCGTCCCCCACGCCTGGGGTGGTAGCCTCGGCGCACCCTCTCATCGAGGTGGGCCCGACGGTCGCGGTGATGGTGCTCGTTGCCGAGGCGACCCGGGGCCGCAGGCGCGGTGTTGCGCGTGCACCCGGTGTAGACCGAGGCTTCCCGCATGAATCGGGAAGTCGCGGCATGAGGTTCCGAGGGGTACCGCTGCCTTCGGGAGGCAGAGCTCTCGGCCCGTCGGACCGCGGCGCCTTCCAGGAGATTCTTGAGCTCTCCCTGGATTCGTCGCGCCTCGGTGGTTGATGGCTCCGGCATCGCGCGAAGAAGCATTGCTGCTGCCACCAGGTTCTGGCCGACCCCACTGGATGCGAGTGGTGGCCTGACCCTGACGTCGTCGGTGATGCGGTGCTGGAAGCCCTGGGGTAGATGACGTATTTCTCCGGTCGGAGGTTGGCCCGCCCATGCCTGCCCGACGTCCCGATGGATCGGCTCAAGCGCTCCTGCTCCCTCGTCGAGCCTGGCCTGCACCTCGCGGATTTGCTCGAGCTGTGGGTCATGGCCCCCCGCCTGAACGGGGACCACAGCTAGCTCCCGTGGGATGTCAACGCGAGGCACCGGCCTAGGGAGGTCACCGTCCTCTGGCATGCCGAGATGGTTGCCTTCGGAGGGACCCCCTAGATCAACGTGGAAGCATTCGCGACTTGGGCCGCAGTCCTCGTCGCCGAGGCTACGGCTACCGTCGGAACAGTCGGAAAGGCAGTAGTCGCATGCGGTCATGAAGTCCCGCATGGCACTGGGGTTGCCAAGTCTAGAGAAATCCCAACAGATGCTGGGTTCGCCGTCTTCCTCGGACCCAGAGGGCCCGTAGGTCAAGACGTCCGTCAGCCGGTCCCAAGGTGACCGCGTACGAAACCCCAGAGGGTTTTGACTCGCCTCTACAAGAGTGCCCGCCAAAGCGGGGCCGCTAGGCGGGTCGAGGCTGAATTCGAAAGACGTGGGATGGGAATCGGTCGGTACCTTTTGGTCGACGGGCAGCGATGAGGTCACGTCGGGGACTGACTGCGCCGTCGTCTCAGGTACGAGGGTGACGTCCAGCAAGCTTTCCGCGAGCGTGCTGGAGTCGTCCGCTTGCTCGGGATTGGCGTGTCGCGGGGGGACGGCGCTCGCCTTCATCTCAAATGCGAGGTCGACGCTCGGTGCGCCCCCCGTTGGGGCGCTGGGGCCGTCGACTCGCTCGACAGCCGACAAGGCGCTATCTCCTGCTTGGCCTTGGTTGCCCCGCCTCCTCCTTCGTCGGCGGGGGAGAGGACGGGGTGAGCTCGAAGGTTGTTCTTCCATCATGCGGGGAAGACGTCGCCGATTCCGCCGCCGGCGGGCGGGTTGTCGGCCGCCACTGTCGTTGTCGCGCGGCGGTGGAAGGAGTATCATGTCGTAGCTACCGTCGAGGGACATGAACTCAAGACTCCCGAAACGGAGCACCGTCCCGGGTTGGAGAGGTTGCTGGAGACTGCCCATCTGGAGCTTGACGGGAAGCTATTCGTCAACACGCAGCAGGCCCCTACCTGGCGCGCCAACTGTCAGCGTTTCGAGACCGGGGGGTCCCTAGGCCGACAAGTGAATGTCACCGCGTGCCCCAGCCCAGATGGGTCGAGCGCGAGGGCGAGCGCGAAGGGGGGAGAGCGAGGCGGCCGGAGACCGGCGTGAGAGAGGTGGGAATCCCGCGGCCTTCGTGTTCGTCCCGCGCCCAGGTCGGGTGCGCTTGCAGTAGGGGGTTACAAGCGTCCACGCGGGAGAGGGAGCGAGCGGCCTCCAGCGAGCGCCTGTTCTCGTCCTCGTCCCCGCGCGGCCAACCCTCTCTAAGAGGGCCCTGGTCCTTCCTTTTATAGGCGTAAGGAGAGGATCCAGGTGTACAATGGGGGGTGTAGCAGAGTGCTACGTGTCTAGCGGAGGAGAGCTAGCGCCCTAAGTACATGCCGTTGTGGCAGCCGGAGAGATTTTGGCACCCAGCTGGTGTGATGTCGTGGCCGTCGGAGGAGCGATGGAGCCTGGCGGAGGGACAGCTGTCGGAGCGGTTGAATCCTTGCTGACGTCCTCTTGCTTCCGTAAGGGGGCTGAGAGCCACCGTCGTCACAGAGTATGCAGGGCGCCATCATTGCCTATCTGGCGGGGCGAGCCAGATGGGACGCCGGTCTTGTTCCCTGCGGCCCGAGTCAGCTCGGGGTAGGGTGATGATGGCGCCTCCTGTTGACGTGGCTGGTCTACGCCCTAGGTTGGGCGATGTGGAAGCTCCTCTGAAGCCGAGGTCGAGTCTGTCTTCCGTGGCCGAGGTCGGGTCCGAGCCCCTAGGTTCGGGCGAGCCAGAGATCGCCGGCTGGTGCCGGGGCGGAGTCCGAACCCTGGGGTCGGGCGAAGCGGAGTTCGTCGTCTTCTGGGGCCGAGCCCAAGTCCGAGCCCTGGGTCGGGCGAGGCGGAGATCATCGTCTTCTGGGACTTAGCCCGAGTCCGAGCCCTCGGTCGGGCGAGGCGGAGGTCGTCGTCTTCCGGGACTTAGCCCGAGTCCGAGCCCTGGGTCGGGCGGAGTTTGCCGTCTTCCGGGACTTAGCCCGAGTCCAAGCCCTGGGTCGGGCGGAGCGGAGCTTCCTATGGTGCCTTTGGCCGGGCCTGACTGCCTGTCAGTCTCACTCTGTCAAGTGGCACCACAGTCGGAGTGGCGCAGGCGGCGCGGTCCTTCTGTCAGGCCGGTCAGTGGAGCGACGAAGTGACGGCGGTCACTTCGGCTCTGCCGGCTGGGGGGCGCGTGTCAGGATAAAGGTGTCAGGCCACCTTTGCATTAAATGCTCCTGCGACTTGGTCGGTTGGTGCAGCGACTTGGTCAGGGTTGCTTCTTAGCGAAGACAGGACCTCGGGCGAGCCGGAAATATGTTCGCCGCTAAAGGGGGGCCTCGGGCGAGACGGAAATTTTCCGGGGTCGGCTGCCCTTGTCCGAGGCTAGGCTCGGGTGAGGCGTGATCGAGTCCCTTGAATGGACCGATCCCTGACTTAATCGCACCCATCAGGCCTTTGCAGCTTTGTGCTGATGGGGGTTACCGGCTGAGAATTAGGAGCCTTGAGGGTACCCCTAATTATGGTCCCCGACAGAACTTGAGGGGGATCACTGGGGAAATATCTGGGCAGTATTTTTGGAAAGAATTTGAGGGGGATCACTGGGGAAATATTTGTATGATATTTTGAGGAGGATTTTGGAGAGAATATAGACCACTGTATTTTATTTGTTGATATCAACTCGCAAATAAACATTTTGAAATGAAATTTGAAATTCATTTTGAATTTAGAGCGAGTTTGAGAAAATTTCAAGATTTGAATTTTTGGGATGCTACAGTACGCTCGGGAGGGGGAAGACAGTTTTGTGGCCGTTAGATGGGGGTTGACGGCTAAGATTAGAGATAGGGAGAAAACCAGCGTGGGTCGTTGATCGTCTTGTGATCAGCCCGGATGCGATGATGTGGGAGCGATGGCGCTCCACCGTTGGATGTGTGTTGGACGGCGATGATTAGAGCGCCATACCCCTTCAACTAATTGAATCCACACTGTCGATCTACAATCCTAGGGCAACGGCTAGATCTCAGCTTCATTAAATCCTTACCCTTGATCTTAGATCCAGGGGCCGTGATCGCATACCGCTTCATTTTAATGGCGATCTGATCCGGGCCGCCAGATCTGGATCGTGCGGCCCTGGATCCCTGATACCCCTTCGTTGCGTGCTCTTTACACATGAGTCCCTGGTTTAATGTAGAATCAACCCGCCGTCCTTGTTAGTTGTGCACTGTGTCTTAGGATCTTTGCGCAGAGGCCCCTGTCTTCTCTGATAATTGAGGCGTAGTCCTAGGAATTGGGAAATTAGAGAAAATGATTTATAAAATGAATTTCTTATATAAAAACAATCCCAAAATCTTATTTAATCCTTAGAAAATTCATATTTTGTCCAATTTGACCCATTTCAGTTTCTATAATTTTATAATATTATTGTTTATCAAATAGTGCCACTGATTTGACATGAAAGTCACTTTAAAATTTATTTCATAATTAATCTTATATGAAATACATAAAACCTTAGGAAATTCATAACTTCTCCGTTTTAACTCCGATTTGACCCGTTCCAGTTGCGTTAGCTTCATATGGATATTTACTATGCAATAACAACACTTATTGTACCATGTCTCATTATTTTATAATTAGATATGTATTTAACTGATACTAGTTAGTGTGGTTAAACTGCTTATCATTATAGACTACTAGAATATAATCTATGGTCAAATTATAACTTAGATTAAAGTTGAGATAATTATTTATAGAATAACCTCTTATATGATTTATATTAACCAATTTATAATATAGTTTAACATTTTAATCACATAAATCCTCCATGAAATCATAACTCCTTAACCGTAACTCCGATTTTAGTGGTTCTCGTTCCCACGATCTTGTAGCTTCACATAGATTATTATTATTCAGTTTGTACTTATGTTTGGTGTGATGTTAATTTTATCTATACCATGTTTGTTTGTATTGCTACGACTAGCGTGAGGTCACGAGGAATCTGAAGAATCACCCTGGTAACTGGAAACTCAAGTGCCAGGCAAGTTGTGCCCTTGATCCACTTTTGTTACCCAATAATATTCTTTATTTTCACTATTCAATGCGTAGGTTTAATTTTGATGGGACCCAATAGGTCACCCTAGTCTGTTTATCCTTTTTACCTTGTTTTACCCCTGAATCATTTGGGTAGTTTTGCTATTGCTCTACATGGTTTTGGATAACATTTTATATATCCATGTTCCAATTATTTTGTTATGTTATTTATGTTCATGTCAAGATCATTATCTTTAATTAGAATATGGAGCTTAACTTGAGAAACACGTGCCACCACAAGGGAGGAATGGGACCGCTTGGCTAACTAATTAGGAAAGCTAGTGGAAGACTATCTTATCCGAAAGGGGCAAGGACAGTAGGGGAGTTGCATGCAAGGAGGTTCTCGGGTTGATTTTACTGCGATGGCGGTCAGACAGGGGATTCTTGCAAGTGCTCTTCCCATAAACTGTAGCGGGTTTTCGAAAGCTAGTGGAACTTTGTAAAGGCCTCGTAGTGGATCCCTAGCCATTCACCTCGGTAGTGTCTAAGGGCCTTGCAAACCCTGGCGACATGGGATACATGACTTGTGGGTACATGTTACAACCTCTGCAGAGTGTAAAACTGGTATACTAGCCGAGCTCACGGTCAAGAGCAGCTCAGGACTCTAGCATGATTAAATATGGAACTTAAATTCAATTTGTCATTTGCATTGCATGGGATTATTTATTAATTTTGTTCTATTCTTATTATGGTTTGGTATTTACTTACATTTAGTAATTGCTAATAAAATTTTGACCAACTTTAAAAGCAATGCTCAGCTTTAACCATTCTCTTTGGTAAGCTTTACACTTCTTGGGCTCCCACCTTTGGCGAGTTCATGCACATTATTCCCCACAACTTGTTGAGCGATGAACATGTGTGAGCTCACCCTTGCTATCTCACACCCTCCCTCACAGGAGAAGGCCATGTGGTTCAAGTGGAGCCGCAACGAGGAGTTCGATTCGATTTAGGTGGTGTCTCCCAGTTGACTTTCTGGCGCCAAGGATGGATTTTAGATCCTTTTATATTTATCTTTTATTTTGTAAGACTTCCGCTATGTAATAAGTACTCTGATGTTATTATGACATTTATCTCTATACACTCTGTTATTATATATGTTGTCTTTTTTGGCGCATGTATGAGATGCACCCGGCTTTGTCCCTTAAAACCGGGTGTGACAATAACAATATTTTGTCTAAGGTAAAGCTTTCGCCAATGTTTATCTTGGACTCTAATATTCTTTTGGGTTTCTTTGCTTGCTTTAAATTAAGTTTATATTTTGGCCACCTCTCATCATCTTCATAAGTATAATTATTGCTCAACCTTGGTGTGGATTTAACCTATCTCAATCATAACACTAGTGTAGAGGTTAATACATAGTTGTTTCAATTAACAAAGCTAAACATAGGTTTTTAGTTGGCTATAAGTATTTCTTTCTCCGAGTATATATACTATGTCGTCTCGAGCAATTTAACCTAGGGCTTGGAATGCATAGCTAATTAAAACATTTTTATGCAATGTTATTGTGGTATATTCACAGATTGATATTTATATTGATTGTTGTACTTATTTTAATCATTTTATTATTCAGTTTAAGAAAATATAACTAATTGTATTTATAGAATGCGCCACTTAAATGTTCTATAGTAGTGTTGGGAATTAAGTCGGACGAAGTCTATCGTGCTTTGTGCCAAACGGGTTCGGACCAAAAAAGCACAAAAAACTTTTAGGTTGTATCGTGGCAGTCTGAAGTGTAAAAACAGTAGTCTAGCCCAGTTCTAAACCACGTCGTGCCTTCGTTGAGCCGTGTCGACTCAAGCCCGACCCCTATATTTGACCACATAAAATCAAAATATTACAACAACATAATGTCCATAGCTTACTAAATTAAAAATATTAAATAATTATAGCATCGTTTGACCTTATAATGTCCAAATATCACAACAATATAATGTTCGTAGCTTAGTAAATTAAAGAAATTAAACAACATTATGTGCCATGATGGGGTTTGACAGGCCGCAATTTGAAGCCTCGCCTAAGTCCGTCTTCATATTGTACTAACACAACTCATATTATTTTATATCGAGTCATATTTTAGACTCTTATTTTTGAGTCGTCCCAAAAAGTAATATCTATATTCTCAGCACTATTCTATAGTGTACGCCTTATGTTTACTATAAACACGAGGGAAAGAAATAAAGGTCATTTAATTTTGTTTTCTTGACTCAATGGACTGAAAATCATGCATGATGTGCCGGGCTGTGTGGACTTTCGCGTCGGGGCCTAGGTACCGAAGCCGGGCCGAGCGAGATGGGGCGACACAAGACTGGCGGTTTGTAGAGTTTCTCCTTTAGGCTAGTTTGAAAACTATTTTTTAAAGAAAAGTAGAAATTTATTAAA
The DNA here is from genome assembly GCA_029449295.1 of Zea luxurians. Lineage (NCBI taxonomy): Eukaryota > Viridiplantae > Streptophyta > Magnoliopsida > Poales > Poaceae > Zea > Zea luxurians. The sequence goes on from JAOPSE010000023.1 coordinate 42,973,455, forward strand.
AAAAATAGAGTTCTTAAACTATCCATTATATTTTTGCAGTTGTAGAGATGCAAAAGAGAGATAGAGATATACCGTGACCGTGAAGATCGAGCCTTCAGTTTGTTCGCACCCTGCGTGCGCGAGGCTGTAGTCCCTGTCACGTTCAGCTGTTGTCGGTCGCTGATTAACCAATCAATCCATCGGCTTCTCCCAAAAGCTAAAACTAGAGGTCAGGCTTGTTTAACACTTAGTCCTTGTTCGGTTATTCCCATTATATATGGATTAGATGAGATTTGAAAAAATTTAACTTGTTTGGGATTTAAACTCACCCAATCTTACTTAATCCATATGAATTAAGAGCTAACCGAACAAGTCTAAAGGGTGTTTGAGATGGCTATATGTTTCACCTCTAACGTAAAGATGTAGTTTATAATATTACTAGCCAAGTGCATGTGTATTGCAACAGATAAAATATTAGTGCATAATGATTACATAAAAAATACCACATATTATCGATCTCAATCTTATAAATTCTCTGGCAACATCCAATACAAAATTTTATGAGGAGATCGTGGGGAGGCGGCATGAGGAGGGAGGTTGGAGACGAAAATGGGGTGAACCCGAAAGGAGGCGGGACAGAGAAGTGCGTAAGATAGCGGGTTGATTCGTAGAATTTCAAGGGGTATTTGTAAAAGTAATCTATATTATTGGCAACTTTGGTTATATCAACAATTATCTAAATTACTGCTTTTATTTATCTGAACATTTTAGTAATCTAAAATGATGAATACATTTGTAGCAAATACATGTTAGCAATGTGGAATATTTTGTGGTTCACATAGGAGCAGGAGATAATCTCAACCAAAATGGTTTCTATATTTTAACCAACAGGAGCTTTCTACATCACAAAAAAAATGCAGAAATGAATTTTTATCAAGATGATGAGTATCACTAAGTCTCTGCAACAAATAGCATCATGTGTTAAATTCACCACTTACTGTAGATTTTTTGTCGAAGAAGTAATTGAGAATAACATAAACCCACAGACAATTGTAGTAAAAAAAATGAGGCTCCTTCCAAAAAAATTGAAGCAAGAAAAAACAGAGGGAGAAAACAAAAATATCTAGATAGCAATAAAAAAATATCTACGTACGGGTAGCTTCACCAGATCGATCTACAACCATAATTAGCAAGGGGTTAGAACCAATTTCACGTCAAAATAGAAGGTGCCACAATCACGTTTAGGTTAGTTGGGGACTCACCTGACAGTACGTTGTGAGGCGGAGGGGCTCAAGACAGTATGTTGTGAGGCGTAGGGTCTCAAGAACGGGATGTTGGAAGTGTCATTGCTCCAGCTCGTGCATAAGGCTGGCAGGACTGTGGTTGGGAACGCGACCGAGGATGGCGAGCGCGATAAGGTTGGTGCATGCGTCGAACGCAGGCTAGCGAGGGTGGACGGCGCGATAAGGCTGTTGGGTGAGCGCAAAATGCGTAGACAGTGGGTGGGCGATGATGGCGGTCGCGGCTGCACAGACACGGTTGGAGTAGACACGGCAAAAACGGAGCACGACGTGGTGAAAGGGAAATAGGGTCAAACCTTTTCCTATATGAATTTTGGTGGTTGAATTGCCCAACATAAATAATTGGACTAACTAGTTTGCTCTAGATTATAAGTTTTACAGGTGCCAAAGGTTCAACACAAACCAATACAAAGTCCAAGAAAGGGTTCAAATAAAAAGAGCAAATGACAACCGAAGTGTGCCCTGGTCTGGCGCACCGGACTGTCCGATGTGCCACCGGACAGTGTCCGGTGCACCAGGGTGGATCAACTCGAACTGCTCAGCTTCGGGAATTTGGGGAAGCCGCTCCGCTATAATTCAACGGACTGTCCGATGTGCCAGCGGAGCAACGGCTACTTCGCGCTAGCGATCGTCTGCAAAGAAATAGTGAAAGTGAATAGTGCGCGCCTGCGTGCGCAAAAGTCAGAGCAGGTGCCAGAAGGCGCACCGGACAGTGAACAGGACTTGTCCGGTGCACCACCGGACTGTCCGGTAGCCCCACTTGTCAGAGCTCCAACGGTCGAACCCTAACGGTTGGGTGACGTGGCTAGCGCACCGGACAGTGTCTGGTGGCGCACCGGACTGTCCGGTGCGCCATACGACAGCAGCCCCTCCCAACGGCCACTTTGGTGGTTGGGGCTATAAATACCCCCAACCACCAACACTTCAAGGCATCCAAGTTTTCAGCTATTGCATTCAATACAAGAGCTCTAGACTTCACTCCAAGACACAAACAAAGAGATCAAATCCTCTCCCAAGTCCAAAGATCATTCCAACCAAATAGTGACTAGTGAGAGAGTGATATTTGTGTTCTTTTGAGTTCTTGCGCTTGGATTGTTTTCTTCCTTCCTCATTTCTTGTTCTCAAGTGTTTTGTAACCAAGGCAAGAGACACCAAGTGTGTGGTGGTCCTTGCGGAGTCTAAGTGACCCGTGAGATAAGGAGAAAGCTCACTCGGTCTAAGTGACCGTTTGAGAGAGGGAAAGGGTTGAAAGAGACCCAGTCTTTGTGACCACCTCAACGGGGAGTAGGTTTGCAAGAACCGAACCTTGGTAAAACAAATCACCGCGTCTCACTCTTCATTTGCTTGTGATTTGTTTTCGCCCTCTCTTTTGGACTCATTTATATTTCTAATGCTAACCCCGACTTGTAGTTGTGCTTAAAGTTTGTAAGTTTCAGATTCCGCCTATTCACCCCCGTCTAGGCGACTTTCAATTGGTATCAAAGGCCGGTGCTTCATTAGAGCCTAACCGCTCGAAGTGATGTCGGGAGAACACGCCAAGAAGGAGATGGTGACCGGCGAGAAGCCCGCCGCAAGCCACGGGAAGGCTCCATCAGGAGAGTCCCGCAACAAGAAGAAGGAGGAATCACCTCCTCACAAGTCGCATCAGAGTGGCGAGAAGAAAAAGAAGATGAAGAAAGTGGTCTACTACAAGACCGACTCTTCGTCGCCATCCACCTCCGGCTCCGACGTGCCGTCCGTAACTTCTAAGCGCCATGAGCGCAAGAAGTTTAGTAAGATCCCCCTACGCTATCCTCGCATTTGTAAGCGTACTCCTTTACTTTCCGTCCCATTAGGCAAACCACCCATGTTTGATGGTGAAGATTATAATATGTGGAGTGACAAAAATAGGCACCATCTAACCTCACTCCACACTAGCATTTGGGATGTTATTGAGATTGGAATACAGGTACCATCGTCGAGGGATGAAGATTATGATTTGGACGAGGTTGCCCAAATTCGGCACTTCAACTCACAAGCCACCACTATACTCCTCGCCTCTCTAAGTCGAGAGGAGTATAACAAGGTGCAAGGGTTGAAGAGCGCCAAGGAAATTTGGGACGTGCTCAAGACCACGCACGAAGGAGACGAGGTGACCAAAATCACCAAGAGGGAAATGATCGAGGGGGAGCTCGGTCGTTTTATGCTCAACCAAGGAGAAGACCTGCAAGCCATGTACAACCGGCTAAAGACCTTGGTTAATCAAGTGCGCAACCTCGGGAGCACCAAATGGGATGACCATGAAATGGTCAAGGTTATTCTTAGATCACTCGTATTTCTCAACCCCACTCTTCAATTATATCGTGGTGATCCTAGATATAAACTAATGTCTCCCGAAGAAGTAATAGGAAAATTTGTGAGCTTTGAATTGATGATCAAAGGCTCCAAGAAGATCATCAAGCAAGGTGCCTCCTCCTCCGTACCCGAGGCACAACCCGTTGCATTCAAGGCAACGGAGGAGAAGAAAGAAGACTCTACACCAAGTAGGATCCCCATCGACACCTCCAAGCTCGACAATGAGGAGATGGCGCTCATCATCAAGAGCTTCCGCCAAATCCTCAAGCAAAGGAGGGGGAAAGATTACAAGCCCCGCTCCAAGAAAGTATGCTACAAGTGTGGTAAGTCCGGTCATTTTATCGCTAAATGTCCTTTATCTAGTGATAGTGACAGGGATAACGACAAGAGGGGGAAGAAGAAGGAGAAGAAGAGGTATTACAAGAAGAAGGGCGGCGATGCCCATGTTTGCCGGGAGTGGGACTCTGACGAGAGCTCCACCGACTCCTCCAACGACGAGGACGCTGCCAACATCGCCATCAACAAGGGCCTCCTCTTCCCCAACGTCGGCCACAAGTGCCTCATGGCAAAGGACGGTAAGAAGAAGAAGGTAAAATCAAAATCCTTTACTAAGTATGCAACTTCTAGTGATGAGGATAATTCTAGTGATGATGAGGACAACTTGCTTACACTTTTTGCCAATCTTAACATGCAACAAAAAGAGAAATTAAATGAATTGATTAGTGCTATTTATGAGAAGGATGAACTCTTGGATAGCCAAGAGGACTTCCTTATTAAGGAAAATAAAAAGCATGTTAAGACTAAAAATGCTTATGCTCAGGAGATAGAGAAAAATGAAAAATTAACTAGTGAGCTAAGCACTTGCCATGACACTATTTCCAACCTTAGAATTGAGAATGCTAATTTGATTGCTAAGGTTGAGAAGTCAAATATTTGTGATGATTCAATTACTAACCTTAGAAATGATAATGCTAATCTGATTGCTAAGATTGATAAATTGAATGCCTCTCTTGCTAGCCTTAAGATTGAAAATGAACAATTAATTGCTAAGGCTAAGGATTTAAATGTTTGCAATAATACTATTACCAATATTAGAGATGAGAATGCTATTTTACATGCTAAGATTGTTGAATTAAATGATTGCAAACCATCTACATCTAGTGTTGATCATGTTACCATTTGTACTAGATGTAGAGATATTAATGTAGATGCTATTCATGATCACCTTACTATGATTAAACAACAAAATGATCATATAGCTAAACTAGATGCTAAAATTGCCGAGCATGAACTAGAGTGAAAAATTTAAATTTGCTCGTAGTATGCTTTATAGTGGGAGATGCCCTAGCATTAAGGATGGCATTGGCTTCCAACAGGGAGACTATGTCAAGCTTAATACCCCTCCTAAAAGATTGTCTAATTTTGTTAAGGGCAAGGCTCCCATGCCTCAGGATAACGAGGGTTATATTTTATATCCTGCTGGTTATCCTGAGGATAAGATTAGGAGAATTCATGCAAAGAAGACTCATTCTGTTTCTCACCATGCTTTTATTTATAAGAATGAGGCTTCTAGCTCTAGGCGTTCTACACATGTTAAAATGCCTAAGAAGAAAACTCCTATTGCATCAAATGAGCCTAACATCTCATTTAAGACTTTTGATGCTTCATATGTGCTTACTAACAAATCAGGCAAAGTAGTTGCTAAATATGTTGGGGGCAAACACAAGGGCTCCAAGACTTGTGTTTGGGTACCCAAGGTGCTTGTTTCTAATGTAAAAGGACCCAAGACCGTTTGGGTACCTAAGAACAAGGCCTAAATTTGTTTTATAGGTTTATGCATCCGGGGAATCAAGTTGGATCATCGACAGCAGGTGCACAAACCACATGGCTGGGAAGAAAAATATGTTCTCCTCCTATGAGAAAAACCAAGATCCCCAAAGAGCTATCACATTCGGGGATGGAAATCAAGGTTTGGTCAAATGACTAGGTAAAATTGCTATATCACCTGACCATTCTATTTCCAATGTTTTTCTTGTAGATTCTTTAGATTACAACTTGCTTTCAGTCTCTCAATTATGTAAAATGGGTTACAACTGTCTTTTTACGGATACAGGTGTTACTGTCTTTAGAAGGAGTGATGATTCAGTAGCATTTAAGGGAGTATTAGAGGGTCAGCTATACTTAGTTGATTTCAATAGAGCTGAACTCGGTACTTGCTTAATTGCTAAGACTAACATGGGTTGGCTCTGTCATCGCCTACTAGCCCACATTGGGATGAAGAATCTTCACAAACTTCTAAAGGGAGAGCACATTTTGGGACTAACCAATGTTCATTTTGAGAAAGACAGGATTTGTAGCGCATGTCAAGCAGGGAAGCAAGTTGGTGTTCATCATCCACACAAGAACATCATGACGACTGACAGGCCACTGGAGCTACTCCACATGGATTTATTCGGCCCGATAGCTTACATAAGCATCGACAGAAGTAAGTACTGTCTAGTTATTGTGGATGATTATTCTCGCTTCACTTGGGTATTCTTTTTGCAGGAAAAATCTCAAACCCAAGAGACTTTGAAAGGATTCTTGAGACGGGCTCAAAATGAGTTCGGCTTAAGGATCAAGAAGATAAGAAGCGATAATGGAACGGAGTTCAAGAACTCTCAAATTGAAGGCTTCCTTGAGGAGGAGGGCATCAAGCATGAGTTCTCTTCTCCCTACATGCCACAACAAAATGGTGTAGTGGAGAGGAAGAATAGAACTCTATTGGATATGGCAAGGACCATGCTTGATGAGTACAAGACTTCGGATCGGTTTTGGGCCGAGGCGGTCAACACCGCTTGCTACGCCATCAATCGGTTATATCTACACCGAATTCTCAAGAAGACATCATATGAACTCCTCAACGGTAAAAAGCCCAATGTTTCATATTTTAGAGTCTTTGGTAACAAATGCTTTATTCTTGTTAAAAGAGGCAGAAAATCTAAATTTGCTCCTAAGGCTGTAGAAGGCTTTTTACTTGGTTATGACTCAAACACAAGGGCATATAGAGTCTTTAACAAGTCCACTGGACTAGTTGAAGTCTCTTGTGACATTGTGTTTGATGAGACTAACGGCTCTCAAGTAGAGCAAGTTGATCTTGATGAGTTAGATGATGAAGAGGCTCCGTGCGTCGCGCTAAGGAACATGTCCATTGGGGATGTGTGTCCTAAGGAATCTGAAGAGCCTCCACAAGCACAAGATCAACCATCTTCCTCCATGCAAGCATCTCCACCAACTCAAGATGAGGATGAGGCTCAAGATGATGAAGGAGAAGATCAAGAAGATGAGCCACCTCAAGAGGAGGACAATGATCAAGGGGGAGATGCCGATGATCAAGACAAGGAAGATGAACAAGATCAAAGAACGCCACACCTAAGAGTCCACCAAGCAATCCAACGAGATCACCCCGTGAACACCATCCTCGGTGACATTCATAAGGGGGTAACTACTCGATCTCGTGTTGCTCATTTTTGTGAACATTACTCTTTTGTTTCCTCTATTGAGCCACATAGGGTAGAGGAAGCACTTCAAGATTCAGATTGGGTGCTGGTGATGCAAGAGGAGCTCAACAACTTCACAAGGAATGAGGTATGGCATTTGGTTCCACATCCTAATCAAAATGTTGTAGGAACCAAGTGGGTCTTTCGCAACAAGCAAGATGAGGATGGTGTGGTGACAAGGAACAAAGCCCGACTTGTGGCCAAGGGGTATTCACAAGTCGAAGGTTTGGATTTTGGAGAAACCTATGCACCCGTAGCTAGGCTTGAGTCAATTCGTATATTACTTGTCTATGCTACTTACCATGGCTTTAAGCTCTATCAAATGGACGTGAAGAGTGTCTTCCTCAATGGACCAATCAAGGAAGAGGTCTATGTTGAGCAACCTCCAGGCTTTGAAGATAGTGAGTATCCTAACCATGTCTACAAACTCTCTAAGGTGCTTTATGGGCTCAAGCAAGCCCCAAGAGCATGGTATGAATGCTTAAGAGATTTTCTTATCACTAATGGCTTCAAAGTTGGCAAGGTCGATCCTACTCTCTTTACTAAAACAATTGAAAATGATTTGTTTGTATGCCAAATTTATGTTGATGATATCATATTTGGGTCTACTAACAAATCTATTTGTGAAGAGTTTAGTAGGATCATGATACAAAAATTTGAGATGTCTATGATGGGGGAGTTGAAGTATTTTCTAGGATTTCAAGTGAAGCAACTCCAAGAGGGCACCTTCATCAGCCAAATGAAGTACATTCAAGATATACTCACCAAGTTTGGAATGAAGGATGCCAAGCCCATCAAGACACCCATGGGAACCAATGGGCATCTCGACCTCGACACGGAGGTAAATCCGTAGATCAAAAGGTATACCGGTCGATGATAGGATCTTTACTCTATTTATGTGCATCTCGACAGGACATTATGCTTTTTGTATGCATGTGTGCAAGGTTCCAAGCCGATCCTAAGGAAGTTCACCTTAGGGCCGTGAAGAGAATCTTGAGATATTTAGTTCATACACCTAAATTTGGTCTTTGGTACCCCAAGGGATCCTCGTTTGATTTATTAGGATATTCCGATGCTGATTGGGCAGGGTGTAAGATTGATAGGAAGAGCACATCAGGGACTTGTCAGTTTCTGGGGAGATCCTTGGTGTCTTGGGCTTCAAAGAAACAAAACTCAGTAGCTCTTTCTACCGCCGAAGCCAAGTACATTGCCGCAGGCCATTGTTGCGCGCAATTGCTTTGGATGAGGCAAACCCTTAGGGACTATGGCTATAAATTTAGCAAAGTCCCTCTCCTATGCGATAATGAGAGTGCAATCTGCATGGCGGATAATCCCGTTGAACACAGCCGCACTAAGCACATAGCCATTCGGTATCACTTTTTGAGAGATCACCAACAAAAGGGGGATATCGAGATAGCCTATATTAACACCAAAAACCAATTGTCTGATATCTTTACCAAGCCTTTAGATGAGAAAACCTTTACCAAACTTAGGAATGAGCTAAATATTCTTGATTCTAGGAATTTTGATTGATTCTTTGCACACATAGCTCATTTATATACCATTGATCATATCTCTTTTATGTCTATGACTAATGTGTTTTCAAGAGTATTCTCATGCTTAGTCATAGAATTGAAAGGGAAATGGAGTATTCGGCAAAGAAGGCGCTTCCACTCAACTCCATTGGTATTTGCCGGTATTCTGCATCATTCTCCACTTTGGTATAATCTTCACTCATCTCTATTTATTTGCCATTGGGGAGAAAGTAAAAGGGCCTGTATTTCACTCACATGTATCCGTTTTTGGCGATTCATGCCAAAGGGGGAGAAAGTATGAGCCCAAAGCAAAAGGACCGCACCACCACCGAATTTTAAAAATGAAGTTTTTTCAAATTGAAATCTTATTGTGTTCAAAAGGGGGAGAAAGTTCTAGCATCTTCAAAAATTTGTAAAACCCTCTTGAACACTAAGAGGAGAATTTTATTCAGGGGGAGTTTTTGTTTAAGTCAAAGGAAAAGCATTTGAAACAGGGGGAGAAAATTTCAAAATCTTGAAAATGTTTCTTTCAGTCTTATTCATATACCTTTGACTTTTTGCAAAAGTTTTGAAAAGAATTTCCAAAAGATTTGCAAAAACAAAACTCGTGGTGCAAATGTGGTCCAAAATTTTAAATAAGAAGAAAACCATCCATGCGTATCTAATAGAAATAATTATTGGTTTAATTCTAAGCAACCTTTGCACTTCTTTATGCAAACTAGTTCTATTATGCACTTTTATATTTGCTTTGGTTTGTGTTGGCATCAATCACCAAAAAGGGGGAGATTGAAAGGGAAATAGGGTCAAACCTTTTCCTATATGAATTTTGGTGGTTGAATTGCTCAACACAAATAATTGGATTAACTAGTTTGCTCTAGATTATGAGTTCTATAGGTGCCAAAGGTTCAACACAAACCAATACAAAGTCCAATAAAGGGTTCAAATAAAAAGAGCAAATGACAATCGAAGTGTGCCCTGGTCTGGCGCACCGGACAGTGTCCGGTGCACCAGGGTGGATCAACTCGAACTGCTCAGCTTCGGGAATTTGGGGAAGCCGTTCCGCTATAATTCACCGGACTGTCCGGTGTGCCAGCAGAGCAACAACTACTTCGCGCTAACGGTCGTCTGCAAAGGAACAGTGAAAGTGAACAGTGCGCGCCTGCGCGCGCAGGAGTCAGAGCAGGCGTCAGAAGGCGCACCGGACAGTGAACAGGACCTGTCCGGTGCACCACCGGACTGTCTGGTGGCCCCACTTGTCAGAGCTCTAACGGTCGAACCCTAACGGTTGGGTGACGTGGCTGGCGTACCGGACAGTGTCCAGTGGCGCACCGGACTGTCTGGTGCGCCATACGACAGCAGCCCCTCCCAACGACCACTTTGGTGGTTGGGGCTATAAATACCCCCAACCACCAACACTTCAAGGCATCCAAGTTTTCAGCTATTCCATTCAATACAAGAGCTCTAGACTTCACTCCAAGACACAAACAAAGAGATCAAATCCTCTCCCAAGTCCAAAGATCATTCCAATCAAATAGTGACTAGTGAGAGAGTGATATTTGTGTTCTTTTGGGTTCTTGCGCTTGGATTGCTTTTTTCTTCCTCATTTCTTGTTCTCAAGTGTTTTGTAACCAAGGCAAGAGACACCAAGTGTGTGGTGGTCCTTACGGGGTCTAAGTGACCCGTGAGATAAGGAGAAAGCTCACTCGGTCTAAGTGACCGTTTGAGAGAGGGAAAGGGTTGAAAGAGACCCGGTCTTTGTGACCACCTCAACGGGGAGTAGGTTTGCAAGAACCGAACCTCGGTAAAACAAATCACCGCGTCTCACTCTTCATTTGCTTGTGATTTGTTTTCGCCCTCTCTTTTGGACTCGTTTATATTTCTAACGCTAACCCCGGCTTGTAGTTGTGCTTAAAGTTTGTAAATTTTAGATTTCGCCTATTCACCCCCCCCCCCTCTCTAGGCGACTTTCACGTGGATTTTGGGAAGCCGCAGTTGAAGCGCCCGCGAGTGAGGATAGCGACCGCATTGGAGCTCCCGCGGTTACGGGTGGGTTCATGGCGAGCGGAGGGGTTGCGAGATTTTCGGGGCACTCAGGTCGGTTGCAAGCTCCACGGTAATGGAGGCGTGGCGGAGGCGTCGTGGGGAGGGAGGTCGCGGGGAGGTGACGGGCGGAGCAGCGAAGTATGGAGGGAGGTCACGGGGAGATCCGGACGAGCGGAGACGTGACAGAGGAGGTGTGGGGAGAGAGGCCGCGGGGAGGTGACGGGCGGAGCAGCGAAGTGGGGAGGGAGGTCGCAGGGAGATCCGGACGAGCGGAGACGTGACAGAGGAGGTGTTGGGAGAGAGGCCGCGGGGAAGCGGCGTGGGGAGGGAGGCGGGACAGAGAAGTGCGTAGGACACCGAGTTGATTTGTAGAATTTTAGGAGGGTATTTGTAAGAAAATGATGCGGACGGACGTTGAAACTGGTGTTTTAATATAGTAAAGATAGAAAATTTAATAGTTTTAAAAATATTTTTAATCTAAATAATAAATAAGATGACTTATTTAAATATCTTTTAAAAGCTTACAGTTTCAGCTCCACGATTTTTGATCATCTAATAACTTGTTTCACCAAATTTCTTGTCATCCAATCACCCTCGCATGATTCTCGTGAGTAAAATACAATTTTGATACTTAAATTTATCGGACTATATCATTTTTGTCCATAAACTTTTAAAGCTTATTTTTTTTAAAAAAAAAACCTTAATTACTGTTCGGTCCCTGTTATGTCTAGAATGGACCGAAACAGACTCTATAGAGGGTATTTCTCTTCATCCTCGTCACCGCACCACGAAGGCACGAACGATGTCGGGACCTCATCGGCGGCCCGGTCGTGGTCGGCAGCTTATCCGAAGACGATGGCGTCCTCGACGGACGAGTGAGACCTGGAAGGCCTTGAATTGATGAGCTCCTTGATTTGGTCCACGATGAACATGTTGTCATCGTCCATATACGTGATATGGCGACAATGACTCTAAATTTTACCCTATAAAATGTAATAATCGAATCGGATTAATATCGTATCCGATTAATATCGTGCTCTAATTCTATTTATTTTTAAATTAAAAATAATTTAGGACTTTAACCATTTACGAAGAAATATTTGGATATGTATCCGATGTCGCTGGTGTGGAGCCACCCCGCGGCGTCGATGGTGCGCTCCGTCTCCTCCTTCCTCCTGTAGTAGCCGTGCGTCACGGCCTGGCTCTGCACGCAGATCTCCCCCGGCGTGTTCTTGGGCAGCAACCGCCCCGTGTCGAGGTCCACGAACTTCACCTCCAGGTCAGGTTAGGCAGCATGATTCCGACCGGCTTCTTCTTGGCGACCTGCACCGTCGACCGCACCGTCGACCCCACGTCCTCGCCGCCGCCGGAGTGTGTCAGCGTGATGCAGCTGTGCTCCGTGAGCCCGTACGCCTCCTCCACCTGCACGCCCGGGAACTTCCGCTTGAACGGCGCCAGGAGGTCCGACGCGAGCGGTGCGGCGGCTGTCAAGCATGACGGACCTGGAGCTGAGGGAATCTCTTGTGCCGCAGCGTGGCGGAGCAGATGCCGGTGAGCGGTGATGCCGTAGATGTGGAAGAAGGGCATCAGGCCCATCACCACCTGCCCGACCAGCTCCTACCCGACGACGAACATGGAGGAGCAGAGGCTGGACACCTTTTGCAATTCATGGATGGGTAAAAGAGCATAGCATTGGAAGAAGGAAAAGACTTGCTACCGGTGCTGTTTCGATCCGATTTAGACCACCTGAACAACGATTAAATCTTTAAAAGATATACTTTGCAGGTTTATGAACCCGATAAGTTTAAGGACTGAAATTGTATTTTACTCCCTGCCGTGGGTTTGGTATATCACTGAACAACATCGGCGCTCCACTTCCCTGGCCAGTGCCAACGTCTGAACCGACGACTACGCCACACACTGACACACAAACGAACGAGAACTTGTGGGCACACACACAGCTGTAACCTGTAAGTTGCTGGTGTGGTGCGACGTGCGTGCAACTTGGACAATTTACATGGCACATGCGTACACGAACCCCGGTGGATCTTCGGTGGCAGCTACTCGAAACGATCATCTCCGCAGTCCGCGCCCGATGCCCATCGCGAACGATCGCTCAGGCCACGAACCCGAGGAAGCTGCACGAAACAAACCAAACACCAAGCAGGAAGCCCCGCTCTGTGAGACGCCCGCGGCGCGCAAGTGTGCAGAACGGCAGATGGATCGGCATCGGCTCGGTGCTCGCGGCCGCCCGCGCACGGCAAGCACGCACCTGATGGGCCTGGCGACGGCGTGGCGCGGGGCGAAGAGCGCGCGGAGGAAGAGGCTGGCGCCGTGGAGGAGCACCACCACGCCGCTGCACCCCACGAGCAGGAGCTCCAGCATGCTCGATGTGATGCTGATGCCTCCGCTTGGCCGGCCTTCTTGCTCCTCCCTCCCTCCCTCCCGCTCAATAGCCTCGCGTCGCGTGTGGGCTTCTCTTTTTCTTCACTGGTGGGTGGGAGCGCGCGGATCGAAGAGGTTTCTTTGAAGCAAAACCAATTGATCCGGACGGGAGGGTTCTTGCTTGCTAATTGCTATCGATCTCTTTGCCTTTATTCTAACAGGTGCGATTAAGTACGAGAGAGAGAGGGATCAGATCAGAGACGAGTCGACGACGACAGTTTCCCTTTTCCTATTTTCCTTCGCTTTCAATCTCACTGCCTGATTCATGGTCATGCTATCGCTTTCGTCAGACAAATAGTGGTTTTATTCCGTTGTGTATGGACGCTGGAGTTTGGACGGAGCCGGCGCCGTAGTAGTATATCACAAACAAACAAACAGGGTATTAGACCGGGGACGGTCCGATCGATCCTGTTCATTCATCGGCTCATGTCCATCCCGGTTTTTATAAAAAGGAGCGTATTAGACTATTGTTCTCTTGACAATCTCGTATCTAGAGATGGCCAAATGGGCCGCCCGGCCCGTTTTGGGTCCGGCCTGTCAGGTACGGTTAGAAAACCAGTCCGGGCCGTCTAAGCCCGCGGGCTCGATTTCATGTCTGAGCCCAGCCCGCAGCGGGTCTAAACGGACCGGGTCGGCCCGTTTAGCACGAAAAAAGCGGGCCGAAGCGGGTTAAGCGGGCCGGTAAGCACGTTTTAGTGTAAAAAAGCGGGCTTAACGGGCTTAGAGGTAAACGGGCCGTGCTGGGCTAGCCCACCGTGCCTAGTTTCCTGTCCGAGCCCGGCCCGCTTATTTGTGCCGGGCCGGCCCCTGCCCACATAGAACCATGTTATGCCGAGCTCGGACCGGGCCCAAACACTGGGCTTCATGCCGGGCTCGCGGGCCTCGTGTTTATTGGCCATCTATACTCGTATCCTTGGAGTTGGAGCTACCATACAAGCCAAATAGATTTGGTGCTCAATCTAATCGAAATTAGAATAGAGTAATCTAGATTAGTGTTCCAATTGTTGTTGAACTACAAGGGCTAGTTTGGTGGCAAGGGATTTCCCCTCTCAACCTTTTTACCATCGAACTAGCCCTAATGGGTTTATAATAACTGCCGCATGAATAATATAGCGCGACAATGTTTACTTGAGACTCCTGACATGATAAGCTAGGGGTTATAACCTCCATGTTGCATACAAATGAATTGCACCCACACATAACACACCCTCAATAGTTTAGATAGCTGAATATCCCTCCTCTCTCTCACTCACTCAAATCCAATGGCTAATATTATTTAGATCGTTCTTTCTCCCTCATCCCTCACTCACGCCTCCTCCCTCCCCCGGCGACCCCACCGCCTCCTCCCCCTCCTCCTCACTTGTAATGGTTCTATAAAACCATCAGCTACCTGATCCCTGGTAGCATTTGTCCTACAACGTGTTCTTATACAAAGTGATAATCCACTTCTATATGTTTTGTATGTGCGTGAAAGACTAGATTGATTGAAAGATATTTTGCTCCTATATTATCACACCACATCTTGGTTGCTCTTAGACTGTGAATCTTGAGTTCTCTGAGAAGAAGCATTGATGATAGCTTTATATTTCGCTTCTATACTGGATCATGATGTGGTCCCTTGTTTTGTGCACTCTAGGAACCTAGAAACATAGCGGCTTGCTGAGAGCAACTAAAGGGGGTGAATAGGTGATCCAGTAAAAATCAGCTCAACAAAAACAAACTTGGTCTAAAATGGATTAGTGAGACCAAAAAACCAAGTTCGAATGAATAGTGTGAGAGGAGAGGACTTCTTCACTTAATTGCTCTCACAAGATGAGTATTAAACATAGAGCAATATTGTAAGTGAAGTGCTAGAAAGAATAGAATCGCGGTAAAGTAGACAAGTGACACGATGATTTTTATCTCGTGGTTTGGTCAAGCGTAAAATGCTTGTCTACTCCATATTGTGGCGTCCCAATGGACGAGGGTTGAACACAACCTCTCTCAAGTGATCCTACGATCAAACTTGAGTACCACGGTTCTATTTCTTATCTCAAGTTTTTCCCGTTGTGAGGAATCTCCACACTTTGGAGTCTCTCACTCCTTACACAGTTGATCTCAAATAAACCACAAAACTAAGGGGGAGTAGAGACACATACAAGAGACAAAATCACAGCAACACACGCACACAAGTCGAGAGAAGAGCACAGGTGACAACGCAGCAGAGTTACAACTCAAAAACACGTGCTCGAATCTCTATCTAGCAAAGCAATGATGTGGTCGCATTGTCTCGGTGTTGTAGGATGTTCAAAGGATGCTTGGTGCTCTGCTCCATGCGCATAGGGTCCCTTTTATAGCCCAAAGGGACCTAGGAGCCGTTGGAGCTCCATTTAGAAGGCCCTGGTTGCCTTTTATCCGCGGGTGCACCGGACAGTGAACAGTGCAACGACTACGAAATCTCTGATTGGCTGGTTTCCTGATTTGGGGGTACCAGACTGTTCGGTGGGTGGCACCGGACCGTCCGGTGCACCATGTGACTGTTGGGCCCCTGACCGACGTGGCTACTAGCCGTTGGCTAGCTGGCACACCGGATTATCCGGTGCACCATGCGGACGGTCCGGTGAATTATAGCCGATGTAGGTTGAAATTCCGGAGAGCGAGCTGTTCGGCGGATCGTGCACCGGACCGTCTGGTGCAACGCAGAGCAGTCCACCTTATCTTTTTCAATCAAAGTCTCTTTTACTCCTTTTGGTATAACTTCATAAGGTCCCTAGCACTTAGATAAATATGATTTGTACACAAAACAATTGATTAAGTGTCCAGAGCTTACCTTTTTCACTTGGTACGATATGGATTTGTGGACTTGCAATGATCTAGCAATAACTTCTAGGTGGTTGGTGCAGCAAGACACTTAATATGGTTGGTGGAGGGGGTATAAATACACCCACCAACCAAAACTAGCCAATGCACAGTTTTGTTGCGCATGGTCTCACCGGACAGTCCGGTGCGCCACCGGTGCGCCAACCGTGCAGTCCTAGCGGCTAGTTCTGACAACTAGTGGTTGCACTATACAGTGCACAATACCTGTCCGGTGCACATTCCGGTGCACACCGAATAGTCCGGTGCTGGGCTAAAAATCAGGTGCGGGGAACTGTTCGCTCTCAGGTTTTCCTGGCACAGGGTTAGCTCTCGGGCGCTCTTGGGTTCGCTGTCGAGGGGGACCATCAGACAGTCTGGTGCACACCGGACAGTCTGTACCCCTGGGACAACAACACATTTCTTTTCTTGCGATTTTCTAAACCGTTTTCGATTCTAACTTGTGAGTGAGTTCTAGAGTGACAACTAGCACTAGTTGTGAGTGTGAACATGCACCGACACTACACTGGATTTCTCTTGGTCAAACTACTCATCCACAACCCCTCTTTATAGTATGGCTAAAATAAAAATAGAAGTCCTAACTCTATACCAAGTGTCCCACGACTACTTCGACACTTAGGATGAGAAGAGAGAAGAAAAGAGAACTCTTCACTTCATTGTTCCTTTAAAATGAGTATTAAACTTAGGAGCAATATTACAAGTGAGTAGAGAACTCAAGAAGATAGTAATCATAAAATGGACAAGAGACACAACGATTTTTACCGTGGTTCGGCCAATGCATACTCCATGTTGTGGTGGCATCCTTTGGTAAAGGGTTGCACTCAACCCCTCTCAAGTGATCCAAAGATCAAACTTGAGTGCCACAATCGTCTTTCTTATATCAATATCCTGTTGTGAGGAATCTCCACAAACTGGAGCCTCTCAGGCCTTACGCAAATGATTACAATCAAATCCAAAGTAAGGAGGGGAATAGAGACGCACACAAGAGCACAACGCAGCAACAACACACACAATGTGAAGAAGAGAGCGCAACAACAAAACAACAAAGTAACGACTCAAAAAAAGCGCTCAAATCTCTCTAGAACACTTCAGAGGTGTGATCATGGAGTCTCGGAGTTGTAGTGTGCTCAAAGTATGCTTGGTAACATCTCCATGCGCCTAGGGGTCCTTTTATAGCCCAAGGGACATAGGAGCCGTTGGAGCTTCATTTGGAAGCTCCTAGCCTTCCTTGTCTGCCGGTGCACCGGACTGTGCGATGGCGCACCTGACACTGTATAGTGCAATGGTCAATAGATACCTGATTGGTCACTTTCTATTTCAGGTGGGCACCGAACTATCCGATGGGGGCACCGGACTATCCGGTGCGGCATCTGACCGTTGGCTACAGGTGACGTGGCAGATAGTCATTGGTTGTCTTCACACTGGTCGGTCTGGTGTTCCACGCGGATTGTCTGATGATTTTTAGCCGAGGAAGCCTGGTCGAGCCCGAGAGTTGCCAGTACGACCGGATAGTCACCAGACTGTCCGGTGCACAGTGGACTGTCTGGTGGGTGGCACCGGACTGTCCGATGCTGCCCAGTCCAGCCTAGCTTTTTTCCTTTTTGTCCCAACTTTTTTTTGCTCCATTTGGCTTGACTTTATATGGTTCCTAGCACTTATACAAGCATGACTAGCATCTAAAACAATTGACTAAGTGCTAAAACATACCTTCATCATTTTGAACCATTGAAGTTTGTAGCATGCCCAGTTTCAAGCCCAAAGGTTGCTTTTACTTGTAATCCTCAATTTTCTTTGCAAATAATTGTGCTTAGGCTCATATGAGGAGTTGTTAGTTTATATTAATGTGTTGAGCATTTAATCACCAAAACAAATAGAAATGGCCCAAGGGCACATTTCCATTTCAGCGGGGAAGGAGACTGTCAGGAGCACGCGGTGAGGAGAATCCTGACGACGTTGACACTGCCTCTCTAGCGAGCGGAGAAGCGAGGTGTGAAATCCATCTTCACCAAGATCGGTGAGGTTCAACATGCAGTCAAGGCGGCGGGCTCCGTCACGCCCACACTGCCCACCAACGAGGGACCACTACGAGGGGAGGGGAAAAGGGGAGCACTGCACATAGCCATCAAAGGCACGAACGTCTCCGAGAATCATCGACCGAATAAGAGCAGCGAGTTGTAGAGAGGATGCCATCCAATTAGGGGCATGATAGAGGGAAACAGTGCGGGGATTGATGTGTTTATGTAGCCAACTAGTACAATGCATGCGCGTTGCGCCGGTAGATAAATATTCGATAAAGTATTAGCGCATAATGTTTACATGAAAACGAGCAATACATATATTATCATCAACCTTAATATCTTGAATTCTTTGCCAACAACCAGTACAAAACTAAACTCGGGATCTGGAGTGCCTCCTCCTCCTCTCCGCTTATCGACGGGGAAGGTAAAGGCAACGCGCGCGGATGGGGCACGACGGTAGGATAGACTGCTTGATTTGCTCTATAGTGGTACAGAAGAATTCAATTAATCTTGGTGAAGGAGGCGCAGATGGAGGTAAGAGATGGGAGGTTGGGGGGTTAATATATGACACCGACAACAAGGAGGAGGAAGCGCTCGTGGTGGTTGTATGGTTGGTTGCACAATCTGTTTGTTAGGCGGGATGTGGGAGGAGAAAATTAGATCTACGTGCTCCGTGCGTGATGCACGACACACAAGCTTTAAAGGAGTAGAGACACCACAACAAGGAGGAGGAAGCGCTCATGATGGTTGCATGATTGGTTCGCATGCAAGAGGTAAGCCTTTTCTCATCTGTTTGTTAGGCGAGACGTGCGAGAAGAAAATTAGATCCACATGATTTGCATGTGACGTGACGTACAATACACGAAACTCATGCTTTAATGGAGTAAAGACATACAATGAGACTAGGTATATGCCCATGCGTTGCTACGGAATCAATATGATAAAAATGCATTAATACGTAAAAACACTAATTGTTATTCTATATTTTTGTTAATATAGAATGCGTATATGTTTTGACTATAGAAATTCAGTGTAGTGGTCCTAAGCAATACCTGTATTCTCACTCGAGCTCGCAGCTGGCTTAGTATGACACATGTTCTCACGAAACTGACATCTGCTCTATATGTTCCTATAGTCAAAACATCAAGGATAGGGAAACTGTCATCTGCTCATTATTATGGGTTCTTCTAAACATTGTGTAAAACATGGACAATTATATGATATCATCTTGATAATAGCAAGGCTACCAGACTTCTACAACCAACTGAGCTATAACTCCTATCAGTTTCTGCTAACCGAACGAAACAACTATCACACCACATAGGCACCTGCACACTGGTCAACACGTCCAACATCAAGGTTCATTAGTTCACAACTCACTTCACTCATCAGAGATTTTGGAATACCCAATACATAATACACGTTCAGATATCCTAGAGTACACACGAGGGTGCTAACAAAAATAATCTGAAACATATATGGTTCAGCATAACAACGACAAGATTGTCACACAGAGCCCTGAGATACCTCACTCGCTAACAGAGAGAGACCCCTGCCTGCGAGGAGACCTGCTAACAATGGGGCTTGCACTCCTTGATCTGTTGACAGCTGGGGAACGTGACAAAGATCTCTCCCGAGGTCGAGGAGCCGGGGACCTGTCAAGATGGTATGTGAGCCAATCAATTGGATTGGGACACTACGAGCGCATGGAGTTTTCATCAGCATATAAGAGGATGGCAGGAACTCGTACCTTGAATAGTGCTTTCGCTTAAGTGCTGGCGAGTAGCTTCGGCTTTGGGACCGTGATCTACCCCTAGGAGAATCGTTCAACCCAGGTGACCTTGAGCGCAACCTCCCATCATAAGAACGGCCTCTGCCACTACATAAGTAAAAAATTGTACGAGTAAATTAGCTTTTGCATATTAAAATGCTATGGCAGAATGATAGTGTACACGGTTATAGAATGGGTATCACAAAGGGAAAACAATTGTTACCTTATTTTTCCATGGCCCTCATGTCAGAAGGCTTCTTCCTGTTTTCCTCTACAAAACAACAGCAATTTCCCTTCCAAGCAGCATCTTCCCATCCATATGGTACTTTACATCAGAAGCCAACAATGCTTCAGAACCATTAAGGAGAAGACCCCTGCAGAGACAATCAAATCAAGATGTTGCGAACTCTTCCTTCCAAGAATGGTGATACAAACAAATCAATTTCAGTCGATACACAAATCAATCTCAAAGGTAAAGCAGGCACTAAGTTGCTGACCTTGCAGTCATCAGAGTTTAGAGATACACTTGAAACTCTTCATAACTTGCATATCTCTTTAAACCTCTATTTTTTCCTTTTCTTCAACATGCTCGTGCGTTGCCACGAGGGTTGAAAATTAGTGTAAAACATAGATACAGAACAACAAACATTATTATGATATGTTATCAAGTATAAAGATAACATACAAACATACAGATGATTGTTTGATGTATAAGAAATTGCTACAGTTTTATGACTCTACTGCATATGTGAAAATGACAGAAATGTTACCTGACAGACCCCCCGCCTCTTTGGATTTTCCACCCTTCCATTACCGAATAAATAAAAAGGTCGATCTCTTGATCAATCGTAGACTTCAGTATAGTTATTACTTGATTATTAGTTGGCCATTGTAAAAATGAGAAATAATTAATTGTAATGAACTAATGGTGTTTTCCCTCGGACATAGTGGATACAAGTTATACAATGGTGAATGGTGTACATTACTTTAAAAGTCGATGCATATAAAATTATCGTTTATTTAGTTACTGTGTTGATTAATTTAGGTGCCAACCATTAATCAAGAGGACGGAGTACCTAGCACTGAACCAACTGAAACTCTATAGACATTTCGGTCCGACCAAGTGCTTCGTCCAAGCCACAAAAATAAACAACTTGTATTTGCCTTATGCAGCCTGTCTTCCTCATATTACCTGCTTAGTTTGCTAAGAAATTATCTGTGGCCTTGCAAGTTTGGCCTTGCAAGTTGGTAAGTTTGTTAAGATCATTCACAATGACAATAGAACACTTTAATAAATTTTTCTAGGTGTACTTCAGACAGGATTTAGTCTGCAGGGAATCTCTCAGGAAAGGGCGAAAGAAAGATCATCAAGGTTGGTGACCCAGTTTATATTATGGAGGTGTTCGCTTCTTCTAATGAAGTCCCAGCCTGATTCAAGGTTAAAAATAGTGGCAGCGTGTTCAAAATAAGTGAGTTTGTTATGCGCACTGGATAAACAAAAAACAGTGGGTTGTTGAAACTGTTAATGGGTGGGACAATAAAACACTTCCACTGGACAATAATTATGAGTTAGCTGTAACATCATGGGCTTATTTATCTCTATGATATTACATACCTTGTACATCAGAATAATACAAAACAATAAGTACCAAAAAGGGAGGTGAGTTAGAATACTATCTAAATAGGATGGAATGGATGGCTGATGTAGTCTTTTGTACCCTATACAAAATCAGTGGCCCACTGCAAGTTCCTTTAGTAAGATCAAAATAGCATGTGTACCTCAAGTTCCAAGGATCTTCAGGAAATGTTGTATCCTACTTGCAAAGCTCTTCAGGGCTTTAGGCCACCATTGAGATCTGTCACCAAAAAGGAAAGGAGTTATGTCACCTATCAAAAAACTATCATAAAGAATTTGGTGAAAGACGAATTCAGTTCTAGACCCATGTTTCTCATTCTTAGGAATCATATGATGGTCATGAATCATTCTACCTATCACACTTGAGACTGTAACTGTTTCACATGAGTAAATGAAAATACATGAGTCACATATTTTTCTCCAATAGTCAAAAGTTTCTTTTTGGTAGTTAGGTACAGCTTCTTCCCAGTCATTCCTACTTCCTTACTGATTTGTGTGCCAACCCTTGTATACATAACCTTTGGCCTCTTTTATTTGCCACCCTTGTAAAATTATCATCAGTGACGAAGTTATTGTTAATTCTCAAGAAAACATGATTTCTAAAAAGACGAGAAAGGGGTACAATGAACACAAATTGAGAAGCAAGTGGACACAGGCAACATCTTGACGTGCTAACTGAAGTTGTGTTATAAAAATTGTGGAGTCCCTATTCTGGAGCATATAAGCTTAGTTGAACTAAATATATAAATATTGTCTCATTTTGACAGGTGGCCATCGTAACTTGACAAATGGCTATTTGCAAGGAATTACCTAGACTCGCCAGCGACGTCTTCATTCCTGATTTCAATTGTAAACAGCTTATTTGCAGCCTTTTTGATCGGTGACGACCGAGCTCTAATAGATCGGTATGCATAGGATCTGCAAGGTCAAGCACAACAACTAATATATTGTGAAGACAAGACTCCACAAAATTCCTCGAAAAAGTTTAGAAAGCAAAACAACACTTATGTATAACTCCCCAATGACCAGGCAAGTCGTTGATACGATGTTTAGGCACAAATATGTAGATGACCACCATGGGTACAAGGAAAGGGAATATGGTGAGAAACAAGGATCTCACATCACTACATCAGGTCCAAATATGAACCAGCATTGCAAGAAAAAAATTCTAAAAATAATACCAGCAAACTCAAATCGCGTTGCAATTGTGAAATATATGTATAAAAAATAAAGCATCATGTAGCACATGGAGGACTTTGAGTATGAGAACATTTCATCCATTAGATTTCAAACAAACACAAATACCCACTCAACACTTCATGTGTAAAATAAGATGTGGAATATGAAAATATAATGCAAGAAAGATACTGAAAGTATATTGTATAAAGCATAGAATTATAATGGGCTTGAAAGTCGCCTAGAGGGGGGTAAATAGGCGGAATCTAAAAATTATAAACTTAAGCACAACTACAAGCCGGGGTTAGCGTTAGAAATATAATCGAGTCTGAAAGAGAGGGCAAAAAACAAATCACAAGCAAATGAAGAGTGAGACGCGGTGATTTGTTTTACCGAGGTTTGGTTCTTGCAAACCTACTCCCCGTTGAGGTGGTCACAAAGCCCGGGTCTCTTTCAACCCTTTCCCTCTCTCAAACGGTCACTTAGACCGAGTGAGCTTCCTTCCTTGATTTCCCGGGTCACTTAGACCCCGCAAGGACCACCACACAATTGGTGTCTCTTGCTTCGCTTACAAGGTTTTGAGAGTAAGAATGAGAGAAAGAAGAAAGCCAACCAAGCAACAAGAGCAACAAAAGAACACAAGTCGATCTCCTCACTAGTCCTAAAAACTAGAGTTGAATTGGGGCTTGATTTGTGTCTTGGAGTGTTGTGTATTGCTCTTGTATTGAATGAGATGTAGTGAATGCTTGGATGCCTTGAAGAGTGGTGGTTGGGGGGTATTTATAGCCCCAACCACCAATATGGCCGTTGGTGAAGGCTTCTGTCGTATGGCGCACCGGACAGTCCGGTGCGCCACCAGACACTGTCCAGTGCGCCAGCCACGTCACTAGGTCGCTGGGTTCCAACCGTTGGAGCTCTGGCGAATTGGGGCACCGGACAGTTCGGTGGTGCACCGGACAGTCACTGTTCACTGTCCGGTGCGCCTTCTGGTGCCTGCTCTGACTTCTGCGCGCGCAGGCGCGCACTGTAGCGCATTTAATGTTCTCTGCAGACGACCGTTGGCGCGAAGTAGTCGTTGCTCCACTGGCACACCGGACAGTCCGGTGTTACACCGGACAGTCTGGTGAATTATAGCGGAGCGGCCTCCTAAATCCCGAAGCTGGCAAGTTTAGAGTCGATCTCCCTGGTGCACCGGACACTGTCCGGTGGCACACCGGACAGTCCGGTGCGCCAGACCAAGGCTGCCTTCGGTATACTTTGCTCCTTTGTTTTGAACCCTTTCTTTTGACTTTGTATTGGTTTGTTGTGAACCTTTGGCACCTATAAAACTCATAATCTAGAGCAAACTAGTTAGTCCGATAATTTGTGTTGGGCAATTCAACCACCAAAATTCATATAGGAAAAGATTTGACCATATTTCCCTTTCAATCTCCCCCTTTTTGGTGATTGATCCTAACACAAACCAAAGCAAATATAAAAGTGCAGAATTGAACTAGTTTGCATAATGTAAGTGCAAAGGTTGCTTGGAATGAAACCAATAATTATTTCTACTAGATATGCGTGGATGATTTTCTTCTTATTTAAAATTTTGGACCATATTTTCACCACGAGTTTTGTTTTTTTTGCAAATCCTTTGTAAAATTCTTTTCAAAAACCTTTTGCAAATAATCAAAGGTACATGAATAAGATTGAAAGAAGCATTTTCAAGATTTGAAGTTTTCTCCCCCTGTTTCAAATGCTTTTCCTTTGACTTAAACAAAACTCCCCCTAAATAAAATTCTCCTCTTAGTGTTCAAGAGGGTTTTGCAAGTTTTGAAGATACTACTTTCTCCCCCTTTTGAACACAATAAGATATCAATTTGAAAAACTTCATTTTTAAAATTCGGTGGTGGTGCGGTCCTTTTGCTTTGGGCTCATACTTTCTCCCCCTTTGGCATGAATCGCCAAAAACGGATGCTTGAGTGAAATATAAGCCCTTACACTTTCTCCCAGTGGTAAACAAATAAATATGAGTGAAGATTATACCATAGTGGAGAATGATGCGGAATACCGGCAAAGACCGATGGAGTTGAGTGGAAGCGCCTTCTTTGCCGAATACTCCATTTCCCTTTCAATTCTATGACTAAGCATAATAATACACTTGAAAACACATTAGTCATAGACATAAAAGAGATATGATCAAAGGTATATAAATGAGCTATGTGTGCAAAGAATCAATCAAAATTCCTAGAATCAAGAATATTTAGCTCATTCCTAAGTTTGGTAAAGGTTTTCTCATCAAGAGGCTTGGTAAAGATATCGGCCAATTGATCTTTGGTGTTTATATAGGCTATCTCGATATCCCCCTTTTGTTGGTGATCTCTCAGAAAGTGATACCGAATGGCTATGTGCTTAGTGCGGCTGTGTTCAACAGGATTATCCGCCATGCGGATTGCACTTTCATTATCACATAGGAGAGGGACTTTGCTAAATTTGTAGCCATAGTCCCTAAGGGTTTGCCTCATCCAAAGCAATTGCGCGTAACAATGGCCTGCGGCAATGTACTTGGCTTCGGCGGTAGAAAGAGCGACTTAGTTTTGTTTCTTTGAAGCCCAAGACACCAGGGATCTTCCTAGAAACTGACAAGTCTCTGATGTGCTCTTCCTATCAATCTTACACCCTGCCCAATCAGCATCGTAATATCCTAGTAAATCAAATGAGGATCCCTTGGGGTACCAAAGACCAAACTTAGGTGTTTGAACTAAATATCTCAAGATTCGCTTCACGACCCTAAGGTGAACTTCCTTAGGGTCGGCTTGGAACCTTGCACACATGCATACGGAAAGCATAATGTCCGGTCGAGATGCACATAAATAGAGTAAGGATCCTATCATCGACCGGTATACCTTTTGATCTATGGATTTACCTCCCATGTCGAGGTCGAGATGCCCATTGGTTCCCATGGGTGTCTTGATGGGCTTGGCATCCTTCATTCCAAACTTGGTGAGAATATCTTGAATGTACTTCGTTTGGCTAATGAAGGTGCCCTCTTGGAGTTGCTTGACTTAGAATTCTAGAAAATACTTCAACTCCCCATCATAGACATCTCGAATTTTTGAATCATGATCCTACTAAACTCTTCACAAATAGATTTGTTAGTAGACCCAAATATGATATCATCAACATAAATTTGGCATACAAACAAATCATTTTCAATGGTTTTAGTGAATAAAGTAGGATAGGCTTTACCGACTTTGAATCCATTAGCGATAAGAAAATCTCTTAGGCATTCATACCATGCTCTTGGGGCTTGCTTGTGCCCATAAAGCGCCTTAGAGAGTTTATACACGTGGTTAGGATACTCACTATCTTCAAAGCCGGGAGGTTGCTCAACATATACCTCTTCCTTGATTGGTCCATTGAGGAAGGCACTCTTCACATCCATTTGGTAAAGCTTAAAGCCATGGTAAGTAGCATAGGCAAGTAATATACGAATTGACTCAAGCCTAGCTACGGGTGCATAGGTTTCACCAAAATCCAAACCTTCGACTTGTGAATACCCTTTGGCCACAAGTCGTGCCTTGTTCCTAGTCACCACACCATGCTCATCTTGCTTGTTGCGGAAGACCCACTTGGTTCCTACAATATTTTGATTAGGACGTGGAACTAAATGCCATACCTCATTCCGTGTGAAATTGTTGAGCTCCTCTTGCATCGCCAACACCCAATCCGAATCTTGAAGTGCTTCCTCTACCCTGTGTGGCTCAATAGAGGAAACAAAAGAGTAGTGTTCACAAAAATGAGCAACACGAGATCGAGTGGTTATCCCCTTATGAATATCTCCTAGGATGGTGTTCACGGGGTGATCTCGTTGGATTGCTTGGTGGACTCTTGGGTGTGGTGGCCTTGGATCTTCATCATCTTCCTTGTCTTGATCATTAGCATCTCCCCCTTGATCATTGTCCTCCTTTTAAGGTGGCTCATCTTCTTGATCTTCTCCTTCATCATCTTGAGCCTCATCCTCATCTTGAGTTGGTGGAGATGCTTGCATGGAGGAAGATGGTTGATCTTGTGCTTGTGGAGGCTCTTCGGATTCCTTAGGACACACATCCCCAATGGACATGTTCCTTGGCGCGATGCAAGGAGCCTCTTCATCATCTAGTTCATCAAGATCAACTTGCTCAATTTGAGAGCCGTTAGTCTCATCAAACACAATGTCACATGAGACTTCAACTAGTCCAGTGGACTTGTTAAAGACTCTATATGCCCTTGTGTTTGAGTTATAACCAAGTAAAAAGCCTTCTACAGCCTTAGGAACAAATTTAGATTTTCTACCTCTTTTAACAAGAATAAAGCATTTGCTACCAAAGACTCTAAAATATGAAACATTGGGCTTTTTATCGGTGAGGAGTTCGTATGATGTCTTCTTGAGGATTCGGTGTAGATATAATCGGTTGATGGCGTAGCAAGCGGTGTTGACCGCCTCGGCCTAAAACCGATCCGAAGCCTTGTACTCATCAAGCATGGTCCTTGCCATGTCCAATAGAGTTCTATTCTTCCTCTCTACTACACCATTTTGTTGTGGCGTGTAGGGAGAAGAGAACTCATGCTTGATGCCCTCCTCCTCTAGAAAGCCTTCAATTTGAGAGTTCTTGAACTCCGTCCCGTTGTCGCTTCTTATTTTCTTGATCGTCAAGCCGAACTCGTTTTGAGCCCGTCTTAAGAAACCTTTCAAAGTCTCTTGGGTTTGAGATTTTTCCTGCAAAAAGAATACCCAAGTGAAGCGAGAATAATCATCCAAAATAACTAGACAGTACTTACTCCCGCCAATGCTTATGTAAGCTATCGGGCCGAATAGGTCCATGTGAAGTAGTTCCAGTGGCCTGTCAGTCGTCATGATGTTCTTGTGTGGATGATGAACACCAACTTGCTTCCCTGCTTGGCATGCTCTACAAATCCTGTCTTTCTCAAAATGAACATTTGTTAGTCCCAAAATGTGTTCTCCCTTTAGAAGCTTATGAAGATTCTTCATTCCAACGTGGGCTAGTCGGCGATGCCAGAGCCAACCCATGTTAGTCTTAGCAGTTAAGCAAGTGTCGAGTTCAGCTCTATTGAAATCAACTAAGTATAGCTGACCATCTAACACTCCCTTAAAGGCTACTGAATCATCACTTCTTCTAAAGACAGTAACACCTACATCCGTAAAAAGATAGTTGTAACCCATTTTACATAATTGTGAAACTGAAAGCAAGTTATAGTCTAAAGAATCTACAAGAAAAACATTGGAAATAGAATGGTCAGGTGATATAGCAATTTTACCCAATCCTTTGACCAAACCTTGATTTCTATCCCCGAATGTGATAGCTCTTTGGGGATCTTGGTTTTTCTCGTAGGAGGAGAACATTCTTTTCTCCCTAGTCATGTGGTTTGTGCACCCGCTGTCGATGATCCAACTTGAGCCCCCGGATGCATAAACCTACAAAACAAATTTAGTTCTTGATTTTAGGTACCCAAACAATTTTGGGTCCTTTGACATTAGATACAAGAACTTTGGGTACCCAAACACAAGTCTTTGACCCCTTGTGTTTGCCCCCAACATATTTGGCAACTACCTTGCCTGATTTGTTAGTAAGCACATAAGAAGCATCAAAAGTCTTGAATGAAATGTTATGGTCATTTGATGCAATAGGAGTTTTCTTCTTAGGCAATTTAGCATGAGTGGATTGCCTAGAACTAGATGCCTCACTCTTATACATAAAAGCATGATGTGGTCCAGAGTGAGAATTCCTAGAATGAATTCTCCTAATTTTGTGTTTGGGATAACCAGCAGGGTATAAAATGTAGCCCCCGTTGTCCTGAACCATGGGAGCTTTGCCCTTAACAAAGTTAGATAATCTTTTAGGAGGGGCATTAAGCTTGACATTGTCCCCCTGTTGGAAGCCAATGCCATCCTTAATGTCAGGGCGTCTCCCACTATAAAGCATACTACGAGCAAATTTAAATTTTTCATTCTCTAATTCATGCTCGGCAATTTTAGCATCTAATTTTGCTATATGATCATTTTGTTGTTTAATCATAGCAAGGTGATCATGAATAGCATCAATGTTAATATCTCTACATCTAGTGCAAATAGAAACATGCTCAATGGTAGATGTAAAGGGTTTGCAATCATTTAATTCAACAATCTTAGCATGTAAAATGGCATTCTCATCTCTAATATTGGAAATAGAAACATTGCAAACATCTAAGTCTCTAGCCTTAGCAATTAATTTTTCATTCTCATTCCTAAGGCTAGCAAGAGAGGCATTCAAATGATCAATCTTAGCAATTAAACTAGCATTATCATTTCTAAGATTGACATTTGAATCATCACAAATATTTGACTTCTCAACCTTAGCAATCAAATTAGCATTCTCAATTCTAAGGTTGGAGATAGTGTCATGGCAACTACTTAGCTCACTAGTTAATTTTTCATTTTTCTCTACCTCCTAAGCATAAGCATTTTTAGTCTTAACATGCCTTTTGTTTTCCTTAATAAGGAAGTCCTCTTGGCTATCCAAGAGTTCATCCTTCTCATGAATAGCACTAATCAATTCATTTAATTTCTCTTTTTGTTGCATGTTAAGATTGGCAAAAAGAGTAAGCAAGTTGTCCTCATCATCACTAGAATTTTCCTCATCACTAGAAGTGGCATACTTAGTGCAGGATCTTGATTTTACCTTCTTCTTCTTGCCATCCTTTGCCATGAGGCATTTGTGGCCGACGTTGGGGAAGAGAAGTCCTTTGTTGATGGCGATGTTGGCGACGTCCTCATCGTCGGAGGAGTCGGTGGAGCTCTCGTCGGAGTCCCACTCCTGGCAAACATGCGCATCGCCGCCCTTCTTCTTGTAATATCTCTTCTTCTCCTTCTTCTTCCCCCTCTTGTCGTTATCCCTGTCACTATCACTAGACAAAGGGCATTTAGCGATAAAATGACCGGGCTTACCACATTTGTAGCACACTTTCTTGGAGCGGGGCTTGTAGTCTTTCCCCCTCCTTTGCTTGAGGATTTGGCGGAAGCTCTTGATAATGAGCGCCATCTCCTCATTGTCGAGCTTGGAGGCGTCGATGGGGACCCTACTCAGTGTAGAGTCTTCTTTCTTCTCCTCTGTTGCCTTGAATGCAACGACTTGTGCTTTGGGTACGGAGGAGGAGGTGCCTTGCTCGATGATCTTCTTGGAGCCTTTGATCATCAATTCAAAGCTCACAAATTTTCCTATTACTTCCTCAGGAGACATTAGTTTATATCTTGGATCACCACGAATTAATTGAACTTGAGTAGGGTTAAGAAATACGAGTGATCTAAGAATAACCTTGACCATCTCATGGTCATCCCACTTGGTGCTCCCGAGGTTGCGCACTTGGTTCACCAAGGTTTTAAGCCGGTTGTACATGGCTTGTGGGTCTTCTCCTTGGTTGAGCATGAAGCGACCGAGCTCCCCCTTGATCGTTTCCCTCTTGGTGATCTTGGTCACCTCATCACCTTTGTGCGCGGTCTTGAGCACGTCCCAAATCTCCTTGGCGCTCTTCAACCCTTGCACCTTGTTATACTCCTCTCGACTTAGAGAGGCGAGGAGTATAGTGGTGGCTTGGGAGTTGAAGTGCCGGATTTGGGCAACTTCGTTCGAGTCATAGTCTTCATCTCCCGGCGAAGGTACCTGTACTCCAATCTCAACAACATCCCAACTGCTAGTGTGGAGTGAGGTTAGATGGTGCATCATTTTATCACTCCACATATTATAATCTTCACCATCAAACATAGGTGGTTTGCCTAAAGGGACGGAAAGTAAAGGAGTACGTTTTGAAATGCGAGGGTAGCGTAAGGGGATCTTACTAAACTTCTTGCGCTCATGGCGCTTAGAAGTTACGGACGGCGCGTCGGAGCCAGAGGTGGATGGCGACGGAGAGTCGGTCTCGTAGTAGACCACCTTCTTCATCTTCTTTTTCTTTTCACCACTCCGATGCGACTTGTGAGGAGGTGATTCCTCCTTCTTCTTGTTGCGGGACTCTCCCGATGGAGCCTTCTCGTGGCTTGTGGCGGGCTTCTCTCCGGTCACCATCTCCTTCCTGGCGTGTTCTCCCGACATCACTTCGAGCGGTTAAGCTCTAATGAAGTACCGGGTTCTGATACCCATTGAAAGTCGCCTAGAGGGGGGGTGAATAGGCATAATCTGAAAATTATAAATTTAAGCACAACTACAAGCCAGAGTTAGCGTTAGAAATATAATCGAGTCCGAAAGAGAGGGCAAAAAACAAATCACAAGCAAATGAAGAGTGAGACGCGGTGATTTGTTTTACCGAGGTTCGGTTCTTGCAAACCTACTCCCCGTTGAGGTGGTCACAAAGACCGGGTCTCTTTCAACCCTTTCCCTCTCTCAAACGGTCACTTAGACCGAGTGAGCTTCCTTCCTTGATTTCCCAGGTCACTTAGACCCCACAAGGACGACCACACAATTGGTGTCTCTTGCTTCGCTTACAAGGTTTTGAGAGTAAGAATGAGAGAAATAAGAAAGCCAACCAAGCAACAAGAGCAACAAAAGAACACAAGTCGATCTCCTCACAAGTCCTAAAAACTAGAGTTGAATTAGGGACTTTGATTCAATCGGAGGCTTTGATTTGTGTCTTGGAGTATTGTGTATTGCTCTTGTATTGAATGAGATGTAGTGAATGCTTGGATGCCTTGAAGAGTGGTGGTTGGGGGTATTTATAGCCCCAACCACCAATATGGCCATTGGTGAAGGCTTCTGTCGTATGGCGCACCGGACAGTCCGGTGCGCCACCGGACAGTCCGGTGCGCCAGCCACGTCACCAGACCGTTGGGTTCCGACCGTTGGAGCTCTGGCGAATTAGGGCACCGGACAGTCCGGTGGTGCACCGAACAGTCACTGCTCACTGTCCGGTGCGCCTTCTGGCGCCTGCTCTGACTTCTACGCGCGCAGGCGCGCACTATAGCGCATTTAATGTTCTCTGCAGACGACCGTTGGCGCGAAGTAGCCGTTGCTCTGCTGGTACACCGGACAGTCCGGTGAATTATAGCGGAGCGGCCTCCCAAATTCCCGAAGCTGGTAAGTTCAGAGTCGATCTCCCTGGTGCACCGGACACTGTCCGGTGGTGCACCGGACACTGTCCGATGGCACAACAGACAGTCCGGTGCGCCAGACCAGGGCTGCCTTCAGTATACTTTGCTCCTTTGTTTTGAACCCTTTCTTTTAACTTTGTATTGGTTTGTTGTGAACCTTTGGCACCTGTAAAACTCATAATCTAGAGCAAACTAGTTAGTCCAATAATTTGTGTTGGGCAATTCAACCACCAAAATTCATATAGGAAAATGTTTGACCCTATTTCCCTTTTAGGGCTAAAGAAGCATCAGAACATGTCATAGTGTAAATTAGGATTCTGTTCATAGGGAGGGTATGCTGATAGGCCCTATATAATGGTTTCTAGAAGCTAGCCAAGTAACTTCTCTAATTAATTGTAAACTTGAAGTCGATTTCTCTAACTCTATATATACAGAAGCCAATGGATACTGACCACTAACAGGGAAGAAGTTGTACCTAAATACCAGAAAGAAATTCAAATTATAGATGCCCAATAAAAGAAGTCCCCTGTCACAGCTTATTAAACAGAGGGTGAGCTCAAGTATATACATCAGGTTATGACTCAACCTGCTAAAATTGCGCTCAAGGGCCAGTAGAAGAAAGATGATTCCATCTAGTAAGCTAAGTTTCATATAATCAACAGATGGTGACTCCCCACAGGTGAATAAAAAGTGTGTGCAGGCAGCTTCACAATCAATGTGATAGATCAATTCTATCTCTTCAATGTACATATATCAACATGGTATATATGATGTTTCACGTTACAAAACTGTGTGCATCATCTCAGCTCCATAATTACTTGTTGGAGATATTTGAATGACTTCTCATAGCTGACAAAGCCCATGAACCAAAAATCAAAGCCATCAATACTGACTACATCAATATACTTCTCATCTGGATTGTATAAATTTTCCCTCACTGAAGCACTTTTCATCCTCTCTATGGGGATTAACACCTGCAGAAGGTACATATTTTATTAGCTTTGTCCGACATCTTTAGGTCACATTTTATATCTGATAAACTTCAGGTATGCATATTGGAGAAAGAGATTTTGCTTCAATTACCTTGTAAGGCACCCTTGTACTGCCTCCTTTAGGAGACATGAAACTCAAAGGCCTATCACTATAGAAAGCAATCTTCTTAGTTGAGATGAAAAGCATTCCAGCTATTGGACCAGCTATGGTTGAAAGATAGCACTAGAAAGCCTTCCGTAATTTCTCATCTTTCTCAACTGCAAAGTATTCTCTGAAGACTTTATCAATACCGCCAGCTTGGAGAACCTTTGCACCAAAGCTTAGTTTCCCTTTTATAGTTTCTGGAATTTTTGGTCCCATGGTTACTACAAAGAAAAAAGACTTATCAGTGATGAAACATTTTATTTTATCAACATAACCCAGCTTTGTGAAAAAGGACAATGGTTGGATTCTTACAGTGTTCTTTGAATCCTTGCATGTAGCTATCTGTTTTATGGCTTAGTTTGTTCATCCGATGAATGAAGGAACTCGTCTTATTGAAAAAGAAATAGGGTCACATCTTTTCCTATATGATTTTGGTGGTTGAATTGCCCAACGCAAATGATTGGACTAACTAGTTTGCTCTAGATTATATGTTCCACAGGTGCCAAAGGTTCACAACAAACCAATACAAAGTTAAAAGAAAGGGTTCAAAACAAAGGAGCAATGAAAATAGAAGGCTGCCCTGGTCTGGCGCACCGGACTGTCCGGTGTGCCATCGGACAGTGTCCGGTGCACCAGGGAGATCAACTCCGAACTTGCCACCTTCGGGTTTCTGGAAATCGCTCCCCGCTATAATTCACCGGACCGTCCGGTGTAGCACTGGACTGTCCGGTGTGCCAGCGGGACCAACGGCTACAGCACCAACGGTCGTCTGCAAAAGTGAACAGTGAACAGTGTAGACTGCGCGCGTAGAGTCAGAGCGGGCGCCAGAAGGCGCACCGGACAGTGAACAGTGACTGTCCGATGCACCACCAGACTGTCCGGTGGCTCAGCTGTCAGGAGCTCCAACGGTCGAACCCTAATGGTTGGATGACGTGGCTGGCGCACCGGACAGTGTCCGGTGCTGCACCGGACTGTTTGGTGCCGCACCGGACTGTCCGGTGCGCCCGTCGACAGCAGAGTTCCCCAATGGGCACTTTGGTGGTTGTGGCTATAAATACCGCCCAACCACCACACTTCAAGGCATCCAAGTTTTCAGCCATTACATTCAATACAAGAGCTCTAGACTTCACTCCAAGACACAAACAAGAGATCAAATCCTCTCCCAAGTCCAAAGATCACTCCAAACATTTAGTGACTAGTGAGAGAGAGATATTTGTGTTCATTTGAGTTCTTGTCGCTTGGATCGCTTTTCTTCTTCCCCATTTCTTGTTCTCAACACCTTTGTAATCAAAGCAAGAGACACCAAGTTGTGGTTGTCCTTGTGGGGACTAAGTGTCCCAATTGATTGAGGAGAAAAGCTCACTCGGTCTAGGTGACCGTTTGAGAGAGGGAAAGGGTTGAAAGAGACCCGGTCTTTGTGACCACCTCAACGGGGAGTAGGTTTGCAAGAACCGAACCTCGGTAAAACAAATCACCGTGTCACTCTCTTCATTTGCCTGTGATTTGTTTCCGCCCTCTCTTTCGGACTCGATTTTATTTCTAACGCTAACCCCGGCTTGTAGTGTGTGCTCAAGTTTATAATTTTCAGATTCCGCCTATTCACCCCCCTCTAGGCGACTTTCAATTGGTATCAGAACCCGGTACTTCATTAGAGCTTAACCGCTCGAAGTGATGTCGGGAGATCACGCCAAGAAGGAGGTCGTGACCGACGAGATGTCCGCCACAAGCCACAGGAAGACTCCATCAGGAGAGTCCGGCAACAAGGGGAAGGGATCCCCTTCACACACCAAGTCGCATCGGAGCGGCGACAAGAAAAAGAAGATGAAGAAGGTGGTCTACTACGAGACTGACTCTTTGTCGCCATCCACCTCCGGCTCCGACGCGCCGTCTGTCACTTCCAAGCGCCATGAGCGCAAGAATTTTAGTAAGATCCCCTTACGCTACCCTCGCATTCCTAAACGTACTCCATTACTTTTCGTCCCATTAGGCAAACCACCAGTTTTTGACGGTGAAGATTATTGTATGTGGAGTGATAAAATGAGGCATCACCTAACCTCACTCCACACTAGTATTTGGGTTGTTGTTGAGTTTGAAGTACAGGTACCATCCGTAGGGGATGAAGATTATGATTCGGACGAGGTTGCCCAAATCCGGCACTTCAACTCCCAAGCCACTACTATACTCCTCGCCTCTCTAAGTCGAGAGGAGTATAATAAGGTGCAAGGGTTGAAGAGCGCCAAAGAGATTTGGGACGTGCTCAAGACCGTGCATGAAGGAGATGAGGTGACCAAGATCACCAAGCGAGAAACGATCGAGGGGGAGCTCGGTCGATTCATGCTCAACCAAGGGGAGGAGCCACAAGCCATGTACAACCGGCTCAAGACCTTGATGAACCAAGTGCGCAACCTCGGGAGCACAAAATGGGATGACCATGAAATGGTCAAGGTTATTCTAAGATCACTCGTTTTTCTTAATCCTACACAAGTTCAATTAATTCATGGTGATCCTAGATACAAGCTAATGTCTCTCGAGGAGGTTATAGGAAAGTTTGTGAGCTTTGAATTGATGATCAAAGGCTCCAAACAAATCATCGAGCGAGGCGCCACCTCAACACCCGAGGTGCAACCCATCGCATTCAAGGTGACGGAAGAAGAAAAGAAGGATTCTACACCAAGTAGGGTCCCCATCGACGCCTCCAAGCTCGACAATGAGGAGATGGCGCTCATCATCAAGAGCTTCCGCCAAATCCTCAAGCAAAGGAGGGGGAAAGACTACAAGCCCCGCTCCAAGAAAGTTTGCTACAAGTGTGGTAAGCCCGGTCATTGTATTGCTAAATGTCCATTATCAAGTGATAGTGACAGGGGCGACGACAAGAAGGGGAGAAGGAAGGAAAAGAAGAAGTACTACAAGAAGAAGGGCGGCGATGCCCATGTTTGTCGGGAGTGGGACTCCGACGAGAGCTCCACCGACTCCTCCTCCGACGAGGACGCCGCCAACGTCGCCGTCAACAAGGGCCTTCTCTTCCCAAACGTCGGCCACAAGTGCCTCATGGCAAGGGACGACAAAAAGAAGGTAAAATCTAGAGCCTCCACTAAATATACAACATCTAGTGATGAGGATAACTCTAGTGATGATGAAGATAATTTGCTTGCCCTTTTTGCCAACCTAAACATGCAACAAAAAGAAAAATTGAATGAATTGATAGGTGCTATTCATGAGAAGGATGATCTCTTGGATAGCCAAGAGGACTTCCTTATTAAAGAAAACAATAAGCATGTTAAGGTTAAAAATGTTTATGCTCTAGAGGTAGAAAAATGTGAAAATTGACTAGTGAGCTAAACACTTGCCATGACACTATCTCTAACCTTAGAAATGAAAATGCCAAATTAATTGCTAAGGTTGAGGAGTTAAATGTTTGTGATGATTCTCTTGTTAACCTTAAAAATGATAATGCTAGTTTAATTGCTAAGATTGACAAGTTGAATGAATCACTTTCTAGCCTTAAAATTGAGAATGAAAAATTAATTGTTAAGGCTAAAGATTTAAATGTTTGCAATGTTTCTATTTCCAATCTTAGAGATGAGAATGCTATTTTACATGCTAAGATTGATGAATTAAATGCTTGCAAACCCTCTACATCTACTGTTAGTCATTTCTCTATTTGCACTAGATGTAGAGATGTTAATGTTGATGCTATCCATGATCACATTGATATGATTAAACAACAAAATGATCATATAGCAAAATTAGATGCTAAAATTGCCGAGCATGAATTAGAAAATGAAAATTTTAAATTTGCTCGTAGTATGCTTTATAGTGGGAGACGCCCTGGCATTAAGGATGGCATTGGCTTCCAACAGGAAAACAATGTCAAGCTTAATGCCCCTAAAAGATTGTCCAATTTTGTTAAGGGCAAAACTCCCATGACACAGGATAACGAGGGCTATATTTTATATCCTGCTAGTTATCCTGAGGATAAGATTAGGAGAATTCATTCTAGGAAGTCTCACTCTGGCTCTCATCATGCTTTTATGTATAAGAGTGAGGCATCTAGTTCTAAGCGTTCTACTCATGTTAAAATGCCTAAAAAATCTCCTATTGCATCAAATGAACCTAATATTTCATTTAAGACTTTTGATGCTTCTTATGTGCTCACTAACAAATCAGGCCAAGTAATTGCCAAATATGTTGGGGGCAAACACAAGGGGTCAAAGACTTGTGTTTGGGTACCCAAGGTGCTTGTTTCTAATGTCAAAGGACCCAAAACCATTTGGGTACCTAAGAACAAGGCCTAAACTTGTTTTGTAGGTTTATGCATCCGGGGGCTCAAGTTGGATCATTGATAGCGGGTGCACAAACCACATGACTGGGGAGAAGAGAATGTTCTCCTCCTATGAGAAAAATCAAGATCCCCAAAGAGCTATCACATTCAGGGATGGAAATCAAGGTTTGGTCAAAGGACTTGGTAAAATTGCTATATCACCTTACCATTCTATTTCCAATGTTTTTCTTGTAGATTCTTTAGACTACAACTTACTTTCAGTTTCTCAATTATGCAAAATGGGTTACAACTGTCTTTTTACAGATTTAGGTGTTACTGTCTTTAGAAGAAGTGATGATTCAGTAGCATTTAAGGGGGTGTTAGAGGGTCGGCTATACTTAGTTGATTTTAATAGAGCTGAACTCGACACTTGCTTAATTGCTAAGACTAACATGGGTTGGCTCTGGCATCGCCGACTACCCCACGTTGGGATGAAGAATCTTCATAAGCTTCTAAAGGGAGAGCACATTTTGGGACTAACCAATGTTCATTTTGAGAAAGACAGGGTTTGTAGCGCATGTCAAGCAGGGAAGCAAGTTGGTGTTTATCATCCACACAAGAACATCATGACGACCGATAGGCCGCTTGAACTACTCCATATGGATCTATTCGGCCCGATCGCTTACATAAGCATCGGCGGGAGTAAGTATTGTCTTGTAATTGTGGATGATTATTCTCACTTCACTTGGGTGTTCTTTTTGCAGGAAAAATCACAAACCCAAGAGACCTTAAAGGGATTCTTGAGACGAGCTCAAAATGAGTTCGGCTTAAGGATCAAAAAGATTAGAAGCGACAATGGGACGGAGTTCAAGAACTCTCAAATTGAAGGCTTTCTTGAGGACGACGGCATCAAGCATGAGTTCTCTTCTCCCTACACGCCACAGCAAAATGGTGTTGTGGAGAGGAAGAATAGAACTCTACTTGATATGGCGAGGACCATGCTTGATGAGTACAAGAGTTCGGACCGGTTTTGGGCCGAGGCGATTAACACCGCCTGCTACTCCATCAACCGGTTATATCTACACCGAATCCTCAAGAAGACATCATATGAACTCCTCACCGGTAAAAAGCCCAATGTTTCATATTTTAGAGTCTTTGGTAGCAAATGTTTTATTCTTGTTAAAAGAGGTAGAAAATCTAAATTTGCTCCTAAGGCTGTAGAAGGCTTTTTACTTGGTTATGATTCAAACACAAGGGCATATAGAGTTTTTAACAAGTCCACTGGACTAGTTGAAGTTTCTTGTGACATTGTGTTTGATGAGACTAACGGCTCTCAAGTAGAGCAAGTTGATCTTGATGAGATAGATGATGAAGAGGCTCTGTGCGTCGTGCTAAGGAACATGTCCATTGGGGATGTGTGTCCTAAGGAATCCGAAGAGCCTCCACAAGCACAAGATCAACCATCATCTTCCATACAAGCATCTCCACCAACTCAAGATGAGGAATAGGCTCAAGATGATGAAAATGAAGATCAAGAGGATGAGCCACCTCAAGAGGAGGACAATGATCAAGGGGGAGATGCCAATGATCAAGACAAGGAAGATGATCAGGGTCCAAGGCCGCCACACCCAAGAGTCCACTAGGCGATTCAAAGAGATCACCCCGTGAACACCATCCTCGATGATATTCATAAGGGGGTAACCACTCAATCTCGAGTCGCTCATTTTTGTGAACATTACTCTTTTGTTTCCTCTATTGAGCCACACAGGGTAGAGGATGCACTTAAAGATTTGGATTGGGTGCTAGCGATGCAAGAGGGCTCAACAACATTACGAGGAATGAGGTATGGCATTTAGTTCCACGTCCTAACCAAAATGTTGTAGGAACCAAGTGGGTATTCCGCAACAAGCAAGATGAGCATGGTGTGGTGACAAGGAACAAAGCACGACTTGTGGCCAAGGGCTATTCACAAGTCGAAGGTTTGGATTTTGGTGAAACTTATGCACCCGTAGCTAGGCTTGAGTCAATTCGCATATTACTTGCCTATGCTACTTACCATGGCTTTAAGCTATATCAAATGGATGTGAAAAGTGCCTTCCTCAATGGACCAATCAAGGAAGAGGTCTATGTTGAGCAACCTCCCGGCTTTGAAGACAGTGAGTACCCTAACCATGTTTACAAACTCTCAAAGGCGCTTTATGGGCTCAAGCAAGCCCCAAGAGCATGGTATGAATGCCTTCGAGATTTTCTTATCACTAATGGCTTCAAAGTTGGCAAGGTCGATCCTACTCTCTTTACTAAAACTATTGCAAAAGACTTGTTTGTATGCCAAATTTATGTTGATGATATCATATTTGGGTCTACTAACAAATCTACTTGTGAAGAGTTTAGTAGGATCATGGTTCAAAAATTTGAGATGTCTATGATGGGGGAGTTGAAGTATTTTCTAGGATTTCAAGTCAAGCAACTCCAAGAGGGCACCTTCATCAGCCAAACGAAGTACATTCAAGATATACTCACCAAGTTTGGAATGAAGGATGCCAAGCCCATCAAGACACCCATGGGAACCAATGGGCATCTCGACCTCGACACGTGAGGTAAATCCGTAGATCAAAAGGTATACCGGTCGATGATAGGTTCTCTACTCTATTTATGTGCATCTCGACCGGATATTATGCTTTCCGTATGCATGTATGCAAGGTTCCAAGCCGATCCTAAGGAAATTCACCTTAGGGTCGTGAAGAGAATCTTGAGATATTTGGTTTATACTCCTAAGTTTGGCCTTTGGTACCCCAAGGGATCCTCTTTTAATTTATTAGGATATTCAGATGCTGATTGAGCAGGGTGTAAAATTGATAGGAAGAGCACATCAGGGACTTGTCAGTTTCTGGGGAGATCCCTGGTGTCTTGGGCTTCAAAGAAACAAAACTCAGTAGCTCTTTCCACCGCCGAAGCCGAGTACATTGTCGCAGGCCATTGTTGCGCGCAATTGCTTTGGATGAGGCAAACCCTCAGGGACTATGGCTACAAATTTAGCAAAGTCCCTCTCCTATGTGATAATGAGAGTGCAATCCGCATGGCGGATAATCCCGTTGAGCACAGCCGCACTAAGCACATAGCCATTCGGTATCACTTTTTGAGAGATCACCAACAAAGGGGGGTATCGAGATAGCCTATATTAACACCAAAGAACAATTAGCCAATATCTTTACTAAGCCTTTAGATGAGAAAACCTTTACCAAGCTTAGGAATGAGCTAAATATTCTTGATTCTAGGAATTTTGATTGAAACATTGCACACATAGCTCATTTGTATACCCTTGATCATATCTCTTTTATGTCTATGACTAATGTGTTTTCAAGTGTATTATTATGCTTAGTCATAGAATTGAAAGGGAAATGGAGTATTCGGCAAAGACGACGCTTCCACTCCACTTCATCGGTATTATCTACTCTTTGTCAGTATTCCGCCATCTCTCCACATTGGTATAATCTTTCACTCATATATTGTTTGCCAAAGTGGGAGAGAATCTACAAAGGGCTCATATTTCACTCGAAGTATCCATTTTTGGCGATTCAAGCCAAAGTGGGGGAAAAGTATTAGCCCAAAGCAAAAGGACCGCACCACCACCAATGAATTTTAAAAATGAAATTTTCAAATTGGTATCTTAATGTGTTTTAAAAAGGGGGAGAAAGTTCTAGTATCTTCAAAAATTTGTAAAACCCTCTTGAACACTAAGAGGAGAATTTCATTGAGGGGGAGTTTTGTTTAAGTCAAAGGAAAAGCATTTGAAACAGGGGGAGAAAATTTCAAAATCTTAAAAATGCTTCTTTCAATCTTATTCATATACCTTTGACTATTTGCAAAAAGTCTTTGAAAAGAATTTTACAAAGAATTTGCAAAAACAAAACTAGTGGTGCAAGCGTGGTCCAAAATTTTAAATAAGAAGAAAACAATCCATGCATGTCTATTGAAATAATTATATTGGTTTAATTCCAAGCAATCTTTACACTTACCTTACACAAAATAGTTCAATTCTGCACTTATATATTTGCTTTGGTTTGTGTTGGCATCAATCACCAAAAAGGGGGAGATTGAAAGGGAAATAGGGTCAAACCTTTTCCTGTATGATTTTGGTGGTTGAATTGCCCAACACAAATGATTGGACTAACTAGTTTGCTCTAGATTATATGTTCCACAGGTGCCAAAAGTTCACAACAAACCAATACAAAGTTAAAAGGAAGGGTTCAAAACAAAGGAGCAAAGAAAACAGAAGGCTGCCCTGGTCTAGCGCACCGGACTGTCCGGTGCACCACCGGACAGTGTCCGGTGCACCAAGGAGATCAACTACGAACTTGCCACCTTCGGGTTTCTAGAAATCGCTCCCCTCTATAATTCACTGGACCGTCCGGTGTAGCACCGGACTGTCCGGTGTGCCAGCGGGAGCAACATCTACAGCGACAACGGTCGTCTACAAAAGTGAACAGTGAATAGTGAACAGTACGGACTGCGCGCGTAGAGTCAGAGCAGGCGCCAGAAGGCGCACCGGACAGTGAACAGTGACTGTCCGGTGCACCACTGGACTATCCAGTGGCCCAGCTGTCAGGAGCTCCAACGATCGAACCCTAACGGTTGTGTGACGTGGCTGGCGCACCGGACAGTGTCCGGTGGCGCACCGAACTGTCTGATGCGCCCGTCGACAGCAGAGTTCCCCAACGGCCACTTTGGTGGTTGGGGCTATAAATACCCCCAACCACCACACTTCAAGGCATCCAAGTTTTCAGCCATTGCATTCAATACAATAGCTCTAGACTTCACTCCAAGACACAAACAAGAGATCAAATCCTCTCCTAAGTCCAAAGATCACTTCAAACATTTAGTGACTAGTGAGAGAGAGATATTTGTGTTCATTTGAGTTCTTGTCGCTTGGATCACTTTTCTTCTTCCTCATTTCTTGTTCTCAACACCTTTGTAATCAAAGCAAGAGACACCAAGTTGTGGTGGTCCTTGTGGGGACTAAGTGTCCCAATTGATTGAGGAGAAAAGCTCACTCGATCTAGGTGACCGTTTGAGAGAGAGAAAGGGTTGAAAGAGACCCGGTCTTTGTGACCACCTCAACGGGGAGTAGGTTTGCAAGAACCGAACCTCGGTAAAACAAATCACCGTGTCACTCTCTTTATTTGCTTGTGATTTGTTTTCTTCCTCTCTTTCGGACTCAATTTTATTTCTAACGCTAACCCCGGCTTGTAGTGTGTGCTCAAGTTTATAATTTTCATATTCCGCCTATTCACCCCCCCTCTAGGCGACTTTCACTTATCTTTATCATCGAAAGGATATCAAGTAAGTATTGGCACAATTTTTTTCTCTTTCAAATGAAGCACTAGGGAAGCAGGTTGCGAGATTCTTACTTTTTTTATGAACCATGGCAGAACAGGAAGATTTTCCTTGTCTTTCCTCATCGGCATATGCAAACGAAGTCAATGGAATTCCAATGACATGCTCCTGGGTGAAAGTCTCCATCGCTTGGAGAAGGTCTGCCATCGTGAGCATGGGGGAGCGGAGCCTGGCGTTGGTCTCCTGCAGCGCGGTATCCAGCAGCACCACTCGCTCCCGGAGCTTGGCGTTCTTGTGGTCCTTCCCTCTGGCCTCCGCCCGCAGGCGCCCCGCCTCCTGCTCCAGGCCGGACACCCGCCCGAACACCGCCAGCGCGGTGATGCGGCGTGCCAGATCCAGCTGCTCGTAGGGGTCCCGCGGCAGCGTCGCCAGGAGCTCGTCCGGCAGCACGAAGTCCGCCGCCTCTACGCCGTCGCCCAGTGGCATCGCCTCCACCGCCAATTCGCTCATCTCTGGCTCCACGGGGGACAGTGCTGCGCGGTTGTGGTGGGAGGGGCATGGCGGGCTGCTTCCATCGCGTGTGGGAGGGTGCGCGGTTGTGGCTAGCGCGAGATTCGCGGGGGTGAGATCTGCGGCGGGGCGGCGGGGGAAGAGTGGAAGGGCAGGCGGGGGTAGGGCGGGGGCTGGCACGAGATCCGCGAGGGGCGAGATCCGGGGCGGCGAGGAAGGGTGTCTGTCTGCTTCCATGCGCGTGCGTGGGAGAGATCGGCAAAACCGTGCACCAATTCGCTTGTGTGGACGTCTACATTAGAAACATAAGTAGTAGTAGAGATTATGCGAGGGAGAGGAGGGGCAGAGGGGAGAGGGAAGAAGGACGAATTTAGGCCATGGCCCGGTCCACATTGTTACAATAGGCCCACATCTTACGTGGGTCATTTTTTTCATTCTGTTAACGCATTGTCAGGGCAACCTATACAATACGACCCGTCGTATGCCAAAACCGCCGCCATCGCCAGGTTGCATCTTTCACCGGTCGTAGCGGCTCGGCTCACTAGCGCCTAAATCCGTCTGGCCTCTGTGCTCCGGGCGCCGACGTTTCAGCCAGCATCGCCTCGCCCCAGCCACTTCCGTGGCTCCGCCCCTTCGGCCTCGCCCAACAGCTCCCTCCTGCTCGCCCCTCTCCATCTTCGGGCGACCAGGCCTGTAGGCATTGGCGCCTTGCCGTGGCGTCGCCCCATGCAACAGTAAGAGCCTGTTTGGTAGGCTGACTCGGACGCCACACCGCGCCACACTCCAGCCGCCGCGGGTGAGGCGCCCAAATCAGCCGCCGCGGGTCTGGCGTGCTGCGGCTCCGCAGTCGTCTATCCAAACAGGCCTTAAGTCAATCATGTCGCAGAGAGTTCCCTCAACATCAGGAACAGGAACAGGAACGGTGCTTTAAACTTGCGCCAGATGATCAGTTACATGGCTGAACTACTACTTGAGGTTAGTTATTTAACCCAAGAACTGCATGTTTAG
Source organism: Zea luxurians (assembly GCA_029449295.1). Classification (NCBI taxonomy): domain Eukaryota; kingdom Viridiplantae; phylum Streptophyta; class Magnoliopsida; order Poales; family Poaceae; genus Zea; species Zea luxurians. The sequence continues at coordinate 43,017,435 of JAOPSE010000023.1, forward strand.
ATCCTAACTCACTTTATAAGTTGATCAACGGAGATCAAATTTTAATTAGAAGATGTAATTGGGGATTACTTGGCTAGTCTTAATGTTGTTTGACTACATGATCAAGTCAAACACTATTCTCAAAATTAAAAATTAATGATTCTTATTTGTGTTATCTAATTCTGTGGGTAGGTGGAATTTTATTTTATTTTCTAATGCTGTTCTATCCCCACATTTGCATAAATCCATACTTTTATTTGATCAAATTCTGAAAAATTAGTTTGGACTCTGTATTTGACCATTTGTAAGTAGTGATTATGTGGCAGACTGCAGAGCAGGAAGTTGAGCACTTTATGTAGCAGTTTAAGATAGTTTAGAATAATATTTTCTTCCATATGGGCACCAATGGTTCTTGTACAGCCAATAATGTATTGTAAGGTTTTAAAGTCGGTCGACCTTATCGCTAGTCCGAGCTCGATTAGGGTCTCCGACTCGACTAGAGCGACTAGGTAGCGATTAGTCATCCTAGTCGCTGATTGATCGTGATTACTCATCCGACTAGGGGTTATGATCAACTAGTTATGCCTGTTTTGGGCCACTCGTCCGGCCTCTGTTATGTGGGTCGTCCCACCATCTGTACACAACACAAACGTTGTTTTGCCCTATGCCCCTACTTGTACCAATATGGTACGCACTGTTGCGCGTGCGCTCTTCCCCAGCTCAGCCAGTCGCCGCCCCTTATCCATCGCCGCTGTCCTCCTCTTCTGCCGCTCTGTTGTGCTCTAGCGGCCCTCTGCTCGAGCAGCAGTTGTGCCCTCTCCATCGTGCGACGGTTGTAGTCTGCAGAAGCCCCCCTCCAGCGCGCTCCCGTCCTCCTCTGTTGTCTGTTTATCGGCTGGACATGCGAGTAGGCGACCATTCCTCTGTTTAGAATTCAAAGATCGAGATGAGGACCTCTTCAGACGGTAATTGCTTTGATATTTTGGTTGTTCAGTGTTCTCTGTTCACTAACTAAACAGTATTGTGCATGCCTTGGCCTCCTCTGGAGTTGTGTCAACATGTCACACCTAGTTCTAATCCCAAAGTTGTCACGTGCATTGGCGATGAAAGACTTTAGACCAATATGACTACAAAACTGCTTTGTCAAAATCATCTCGAAGGCTCTCACTGCCAGGTTGTAAACTAAGATCTCTTCCCTCATTGACCTAGACCAGACATGGTTCATCTGAGGGCGGGCGATCTCGGAGAACTTCATTTATGCACTAGAACTTATGTAATCCTGCCACAAGCGAAGATTGCCCACCCAAGTGCTAAAACTAGACTGCATGAAGGCCTTCGACATTGTCAACTGGACCGCTCCCAGAACTATCATGCATGGAAGGGGTTTCTCCGAAAAATGGTGCACTTGGGTCCACTATCGAGCTTCTGAAACGCCGCGGGCCTCGTTCCCTCCGGTACACGGTGACGGTCGTATCACAAACACGGTTGATACGGTCTCGCAAGACTCTCGTCCCACTTGGTACAATTACAATGGCTCGCGCAAGAGCTGAGAGGTTATGTGGGTTTTTTTCTAAACTCACTCAACTAATTAGTGATCACCTAGAGCAAGTGCAATAGCGGTCTAACTAACCTAAATACTTCGCAAAGCACCTATGCTAATCATCGAGTGATTCTATTAAACACTTGGGTGTTTGAGCACTTGGAGATGTGTATAACCTTCCTTGGTTCTGTAGCTTTCTATGGCGCACCAGACTGTCCAGTGGTGCACCGGACAAGCCACATGTACTAGCTGTTAGATGTAGCCGTTGGAATTTCCGGACATGGCGCATCGGACAGTTTGGTGTGCACCGAACAACCAACGTAGAACATGATGCTTCGTCTTATTTTGGCCATAACTTTTAGATCCAAAGTCCGATTTTGATGATTTTATACTTTTTAGGAAGCTTATAAAATCCTCTATATCCTAGAGTTGAAGCTATATCATTTTGAATAAATTTGGCACACCATACAGTCTGGTAAAACAGCTCTTGTGCTGCTGCAGTTTGAGTAGATTTAAAATCGTGAAACACTTTCATATCAGTCAGTCCTTCCTCTCAACTTTGTCAACTTCACTTTTGTCTTGTGGCTTTGCATCTCACTTCTACTTCTTGATGTGTTGGACTCTTGGCATGTATAGAGTGTCTTCAATATGACTTTGTAATGTCTTTTGTGTCTTATAATATCTTCCTTAAGATGTTGCTTCCTCAGTGCCTCAGTCCAAGTCACTTTTGCATCCTGTGAACTACAAACACAAACACTAGAAAACACATTAGTCCAGAGGTTATGTTGATCATCAAACACCAAAATTGTTTAGTCAAATGGGCCAGGGTCCATTTTCCTTACACAATAAAAAAAAGGACTGCGGTAGGGAGACCCCCTGTCCCCCTCTCTCCTTACATGTTCCTTCTAGTGGCTGATGTTCTAAAGGCCTTGATCAAGTCGGACTACAACATAGTGCACCCCATTGCTCCTAGGAAGCCAAGTGCGAACCTTTAGTATGGAGACGACACATTAATCCTCCTCAAAGGAATTGTTCCAGCTGCCGTGCCCTGAAGATCATGCTGGACCAATTCAGTTTAGCTACAGGCCTCCGCATCAATTACACCAAATATGTGATAGCGCTGATGCATATGGATAACCTAGTCACCACCCATGCATTGCATGAATACCTTTGTCCCCTGGCCTCAAAGCTACCTCGGTCTCCCCTTTTCCAACTGCAAGCTTCGCCAACACATGTTCACCCCCACTATCACGAAGGCTAACAAATTCCTCTTATGCTGGCAATCCTGCTTCCTGAACCCAATGGGACACATGTTCCTCCTCAACCTGGTCCTCGATGGTCAGCTGAATTATATCATGAGCGTGATGCGGTTACCGGCTGCTACTGTGGGTAAGATTGACAAAAAAAAAACGTCGAGGTTTCCTATGGAATGGAAAGGATATGGCCTCCGGTGCTCAGTGTTTAGTCTCCTAGGATACGATGTGCTCCCAGCGCCATGTGGGTGGGATGGGGGTGAAAAAACGTCCAAACCCAGAACAATTGCCTGCTCTTCAAGATGCTCCACCGCCTGTACACCTCGGTCACCTCCTCCTGGGCGACATAGGTTTGCCAACAAACCTGCATGACAAACCTCATCGCCCCCCTGCAAGGTGATCACTAGAATAGCCTCAAGAAGGTCCCCCCCTCTATCGTGCTACCACAAGCTATGAGGTGGGCGATGGGCATCACACTGCCTTCTGGCTCGATGTCCACGATGTTTGCCGGTCTCTTCAGCCATGCTCGTGTTAAGGACATCAACGTTCACGGTCTTCTTGAGCAAGGCCTATCTACCTCTCTTGACGGGCACCTCTCCACTCAAGTGAGTGATGAGCTCTCCTCCCTGGAAAATCTCATGTCGGGAGTCTCCCTCACCAACACCCCCGTGTGCGCCACTGCCCTGCAGCAGATCAATCCAGACGGCTTCAAACGAAAATCATTTACTCCTGGTTATCGACGAGAGGCATTTTGCCTTAGCTCCTTGTCAGGCTTCATCTGGAAGAGTCATGCACCTCCCCGGGTGAAATTCTTTTACCTAGACGGTGTCGTGCGATCATCTTCAATCGCGTGATTCTACACAGGAAGAACATTGCCCCTGATGATACCTGTGAGGTCTGCACCAACGGTCCAGAGACAACGCCGCATATCCTCTTCCTCCGTGGCTTCGCTCGCGACTTTTGGGCTGCTACCGGCATCAACATCGACGCCTCCACCTGCAGGTCCAGACTATATCAGCTTTCTCGACCTACCACGCCGTCCTAGGAGGCCTTCCCCACATTTGTGGCCATGTGTTGCTGGCATCAGTAGAAACATCAGAACATCTACGTGTTTTGGAATGAGTCCACCGCGGCTGCTGCTAGCTTCCGGGCATGTCTGGCGGATGTCCGCTTGTGGGTATACTGTCTAGCGACTCCATCCAAATGAGTTCTTGGTGTACCACTCTCTCCCGCTTGTAATTCTCCATGTACGCGCTCAGGTGCTGATCTTTAACCTCCCTAGCTAGCCTTAATAACAAGGTCCTGTTTGTTTCAGATTTTTTCAGCTTCTAGCCACTAAAAGGTACTGTCAAACGCTTAGCTTTTAGCCAGCTTCCATAAAAAACGATTGGTAAAAATCATACAAAATCAATATAAACACATAATCGGTCGATGTAATAGTAAGAATCTGTCACTTTCTAGATCCTGAATACAGATACCTTCATCTTTATTCACACGTAATCTCAACGATACTCAGATTTTCTCCACGGCCAGATTTTTCCCACGACTAAATTCTTAGAAAAGCTGGTCAGAAAAAAACTGAACCAAAATAAAAGGAAAAAAATTCTGCATGGTGGTGCCGCATAGGGGCTGCGTTGCGGCACCAGTCCCGATTGATGACGCATGGCAGAGAAGTGTATCGTATGGCCAAGGACAACAGCGCTCCTAAGCAGGCTCCATTACAACTCGACTCTGTTTGTTTTTGCGCTCGGCTCGATTCAGCGTTTGCGTAACGCATCGTCTTCTACCTGGTCGAAACAAACCTACAATCGTCATCTCCCAGCCACCACGACGCCGCCATCGATCCCAGCCACCACGACATCGTCGTCGCTCCAGTCACCAGGACATCGGCCATCAACGTGTGACGATCACTACTGCCATGACAGGGCATAGGAATGATGAGATCAATGCGGATGGTGAGGATTATGGAGAAGGTGACGATGAGATCGGTGCGGAAGTTGGTGGGGATTGTGGAGTGAAAGTTCTCTATGCCCGGGAACAGAGTCTGAATGTCGCCTAGAGGAGGGGTGAATAGGCGAATAATAATTATCACTTTATAATTGGAAATACTTACTCTACTCGAAGGTTGGATTACAGTGGAATGAAAGACCCTTCGAGTAGGTTGCAGCGGAATTGAAGTTCCTGTCTTAAAATACCCCGCATTTCGAAGACAGCTTGTACCACATATAAATATTGAAGTGCAAGTATAAACAACAAATAAGACAGAGAAACAGCACACAACACAAAGCAGAGCACACAGACAGGGATTTATCCCGAGGCTCGGCCAAGCCTGAAATGCTTGCCTAGTCCTCGATGGAGTTAGTGTAAGAGAAATAGGGTCAAACCTTTTCCTAAATGATTTTGGTGGTTGAATTACCCAACACAAACAATTGGACTAACTAATTTGCTCTAGATTATATGTTCTATAGGTGCCATAGGTTCTATACAAACCAATAAAAAGAACAAGTTAGGGTTCAAAACGAAACAAGCAAAAGAAACCGAAGGCTGCCCTAGTCTGGCACACCGGACAGTCCGGTGTGCCACCGGACAGTGTCCGGTGCACCAGGGAGGATCGACCTCAAACTTTTCAGCTTCGGGTTTCCCAGGCACAGCTCCGCTATAATTCACCGAACTGTCCGGTGAGCCACCGGACTGTCCGGTGCGCCAGCGGAGCAACGGCTATCTGCGCGCAACGGTCGACTCTGACGGATGAACAGTGCAGCACAGTAACACGGCAGAAGTCAGAGCAGAAGGTCAGAGGGGCACCAGACTATCCGGTGTGACATCGAACTGTCCGGTGCCGCATGAGGACAAAGCCTACAACGGTCGACCAGCTCCAAGCCCTAACGACAGGATGACGTGGCGGTGCACCGGACTGTCCGGTGCGCCCATCGCCAGCAGCCTTCTCCAACGGCTACAATTTGGATGGTGGCTATAAATATCATCCCAACCGGCCACTTCAAGGGGTGGGAGCCCAAGCAACATTCCAAGTCATATAGTTGACATCTCCAAGCCCTCCCAACCACCTATATTCATTGATCCATCCTATAACAAGATTTAGACCACTACAACCAACACAAGTGCTACAAAAGAGAGATCAAGCAAAAGAAAGATTCTCGTGTGAGTTTAGCAATAGAGCCTTGTGAGAATCATTGAGGGAAAGTGTGTGCTACATCTTGTGATCATTCGCGCATGGAGTTTTGACTCCTATTGAACTTCCTCCAAAGTTTTGGAGGCTTGTAAAGCTAGCAAGAGACACCTAAGAGTGTGGTGATCCTTGCGGGGTCTTAAGTGATCCTTGAGAAGAAGAGCTCGCCGGTCTTGGTGATCGGTGGAGAGAGGGAAAGGGTTGAAAAAGACCCGTTCTTAGTGGACTCCTCAACGGGGACTAGGCCTTCGAGGGCCGAACTTCGGTAAAACAAATCACCCGTGTCTCTTATGTTTATTGCTTGTGATTTGTTTGTTTTCCCTCATTCTAAGTTCTCTTGCATTACTCTTTGCTAACATTATTTGGTGTTGCTTCAAGTTAAATTCTCATTTAGTAAAGCAACGCCTTGCAAGAAAGAACTTGTGTTATTGTTCTACTTATATAAGTCATCTTGCTTTATTCTCCATAAACCTATTAGTTGTATTGATTCATCAATTCCGCATTATTTGAAAGCAACACTCTTTACAAGCAAAGGACTTAGTTTTTATACTCCGATAATTGTGCATCTTGTTCTAACCACTAATCAAGGGATCTAGTTGGGGTGTAAAGTTATAATTTTTAGGTTTCGCCTATCTACCCCCCCCCCCCTTTAGGCGACTTTCAATTGGTATCAAAGCTAGGCACTTCATATTGAGTCTAACAACTCAAAGTGATGCCTCGTAGAAGATCCCAAAAGAACAAGAAGACACCTCCGAAGGAAAACAATGAGGTAACTCTTGAGATATTACTTTCCGATTGTTCTAATTATGATTCATGGTCTACCAGAGTGATAAATGCTTTTAGAACCGTAGATCCACAATTAGAACAAATTATAGACAAGAGTATCGTACCCTCTAGTTATAATAGAAAAAATATTTTCGAGGAAGATCAAAGATGTATACGCTTAAACTACCTAGCTTATGACATCTTAAGTAATTCTCTTAGCAAAGAAGATTATCGTGCCTTCATAATGAATTATAATGAATCTATTCATGATGCGCATGATATTTGGACTAGAATTAAAAATAAATATGATGAGTCCAAACATGATAGTTCATTTTGTGCTTCTACTTCCTTTGGTCCTTGTGAAACTAACCCTTTGAAGGAAGAAGAAAATGAACGATGGAGACCAAACGATGAATCTACCTCTCCAAAAGTTTTGTCTTCCAATTTCGATTCACACATATGTTGTGTGGCCAATGAAAATGATAGTGGAAGCACAAATGAGGATGAGGAGGATGAAAGAAGCTTCATGCAACTCTACGCTCATCTAAGCCTAGAAGATAAGGCGGTCATGCTTAAACTTCTAAAAAGAGCGAGAGAGCAAAGCAATGCTCGTCAAATGCTAGAAGATATTCTCTCCATAAAAATGCTAAGCTTTGATGAGTTGACTAAAGAACATGAGGAGCTAAAGTGCTCTCATGTTGATTTGGTCCAAAGGTATGAATCTATTACAATTGAGCAAGATAACTCTTTATTTTGTATCGCTCAATTAGTAAATAGGAATGCCTTGCTTGAGGACCAAGTACAAAAGCTAAAAGTTGAAAATCTAGCTTTTCAAGAAAAATATGATATGCTTCTATATTCTCATGAAAAACTTATGGATGATCATATCATATTAAACATTGCTCATGAGGTTGTGATAGAAAACTTAAAATCCCAACAACCTCACTCATGCACATGTATTCAAATTGAAACTATATTACCATGTGCTAATACTTGTTGTCCGTCGACAAGCAAATCTTCCTTTGAGCTAGAATTTGTAGAAACAAAAGATGATACATATCAAAAGCTCAAAGAAGAAAATGAGAGGCTAAAGATGAACTTGACACAACTAAAAGGGAAGTGCATTGCTCAACCTTCTCAAGATAACCGTGATCACATGGTGAAGAAGCTTGAGACGGGGACAACCGTGGCATGCACTAAATCCCTTGAAGAAAATGTCAAGGACTTGAGGATTGTCAAGAGGAAGGAACAAAAGAAGAAAATCAATACCTCTGCCAAAAGCCTCAACCATGTCTCCATGCAAGGTAACGTCCAAGGTAATAATCAAGTCACACTTCACACTAAGAGAAGTAAGAAGTGTAGTGAATGCTTTGAAAAGGGACACTCGATTAGGTCATGTCCCTATATTAAAAATGGCTTGATTATTAACAAGGATGATAAACTTTGTTTTAAATGCTCAAAGAAGGGACACTTAATTAAGTCTTGTTCCTATTTGAAATAAAAAGGCATGGTGTTAGAAAATAAAATATTAACTAACCATGTAGCAAGCAAGAAACAAGGAAAGAAGAAATCTTCAAGACTTAAAGATAGCCTTTGCTACATATGCCGAAAGAAGGGACATCAATGCAAGGATTGTCCCATTGGTAACTATTCTGCTTCTAGCTTGTCAATTAATTCACATGTAACTAGGTAATCCAAAATTGCAACTTGTGCTAGAAAGGTAATGATTTTACCAAGTGCTAACACAAAGGACATTTGGGTTCCTAGATCTTTGTTGACTAACCTTGATGGACTCATCAAGCGATGGGTACCAAAATATGCTTGACAAGCTTTGCAGGAGAAGGAGATGATATGAAGCTTTGGGATGCTTGAGAGAGTCAATTCAATTCGTATTAACTCAAGCTATCAATCTTACAATGATCTATATATCCAAGATTGACCCAAAGTTATTTTGAATTGTTATATCTAAAACTCATATCATCTCGGGAAAGATATTGATGTTGTAGGAAATAAAGAATTATCCTGTGCGGAAAATCAAGGCCTACAACATGGAGGAAAGCCAAAGGATGGTAACATTTATGCTTTTAAGTGCAAGTATCTTAACTTATCATTTCTTATGTGTCTTGTGTAGCCACAAAGAAAAAGAAAGCACTTCAATTGTTTTAGAATTATGTCATCATTCTTTGAAGAAGTTCCTCTCATATGGTAGATTGCATTTTCATCATTCCTATACTATAGCAATCTACATATTTTAAATTATCATAAGTACCTCATGGCATGTTTTACATTAATTATCCTATTATTGCCATGTTCTAGACATAGAGACATATTCCATGCTCTTAGAAGAATAAGGTGTCATATAAGGAATTCAAATCCTTATGACACTTATAAAGGGAATATCTCTTTATGACTAGAATTGTGAGACTCTTGTCTTTGTCTATTTAACCTAAGTAGTCTCCCATAGAGAGAATAAGTTTCTCTATGGAAATGCGTAATCTAACATGAAAAGAAAAATCAATCCAATGATTTATGATGTATTTCTTCTTGCTTTAATTGGATATGATTCTTCTACATTTGTCGCTCTCCATGTTATGAACTAGAATTATTCCATAATCTTAAGAAATTATTTATGCTTGTTTTATGAGTTAAAATTGAGCATAACATCATCTATAGGATAATCTAGTTCATGCTATGAAGTTTCCATGTTTTAGTAATCTATCTTTTCATTCCTTATCAAAAATGATTACAAAAAGGGGAAACTAGTGCTTGTGTTACTAATGACATATCTCTTAAGTTTACTTATGGAAATCTACAAGAGAGTAAGTGCATGTTTAAAGCCACAAGCATCAAGGGTTGCTCTTCACCCAAAGGGAGAAAGGTAAAAGCAAAGGTATGGGAACTCATCTTCTTAATCAAATATGGTTCCCATCAATGATTATTTACTCTAAATTATCATATTCTACCTGTGTGAAGAATAGATTCTTTATTAGACTTAAATCAGCTAGATGTGCATTCAATCTCGTTCTCATAAATGCACTTGTCCAATAGAATCTAATTCATGCCTTTGCTATATCTGTTCTCATATTGATATGCTTCTAAGTTATGATAATAAATTCAATATGAGAAGTAAATTTCTCATGATTGATCAAAATGTTTAAAAGGTGCATATTGCTCTTTTCTAATGAAATGCACTAATGTTAAGGATTTTACTTCATGTCTATGTGACTTATGGATGATGAATTGTTTATATTTCTTAACTAAAGAAATCATCCTTCATCATATACTCCCTTATGCTATTAATATCTCTCTTAAGTATTTTCAATAAGTTTGGAAGGAAAAAGAAACAACTACAAAGGGAGGACTCTCAAATGAAAGAGGAAGACATCAAGAACAACAATACCTACTTGGACAGTAAGATCTTCAAAACAATCATTGGTGTGGTTGTAAGCATTCTAAATCTTTTTCATTGTGAGAATACCAGGCACAAGTTGTTTATTGCAAATTTCATAAGCCTTGATCAAGACGTATAATGCTTCTCCCTATTTGAGTGAGTGAATCTATCCAATTCATTCAAACACTTGATGCATATCTTTAGGTGGAGTCTATTTCTATATCTTGATTATATTGAGACTAACACTTTATCTTAGTAATCTCATATAGTCTCAAGTATGAGAATTAGTTTCTCATGAAGTATGCTACTACATATCAATCCAACTTGGTAAAGTAATGTCATCTTTATCAAGGATTGTAACTTTCACTGTTAAAGTAGCATATTTACTAGATTCTCCTATTTTAAGCTTATTTGATAATCTAATGCATATGTTGTTCTTTTTATCGCATCTGTTATTTGTTTGATCATTGAATAACTTCAATTAACACTTATGTCTCTTAGTGCCTCATATACTATCAACCAATATCTCTCTTGATATGCACTAAGTTAAAAGGAGAACTCAGGATATATTTATGCAATTCGTGATTCACTTGATATATGATATCTATAACCTAGAAAAGGATCACTAGTTGTAGAACTCTCTCTCTTGTGCAAAATATTTCCATACATTGTCTTGAATATAGGTCTTAAGTAACTAAGACTAAGGACAAAGCACAATGAAGAGAGTGTCTTTATGTGAAGGTACAAAAGGGTAAAACTACTTCCTCTCATTTACACATGTACCTAAATCTTCCTCTTCTATACATTCATTGCATATCTTGTATAAAAGGAAGAGAAAGCATGTCTATGCATTATCCCTGCTTCACACCTAGTTTAACCTCTCAAAAAATTCATTCCTGCATTTATGCATTTTTGTTAATACTAGGTGAAGTGATTTTATTGTCAAAGAGCTTAAAGCTTAACCTTGTAACGAGGATAAGCTACCTTTGTTCCAAAGGTGGAAGTTCCTTAAGTCTCTTTGAAATTATCATGCTAATTGCTTAAAATGTTTCCAACATGCTTTCATAAGTGCATAGTCTGTCGTGAGCATCACACTTATATTATGACACATTGCACTTCACATTCTCTGTAATATAGATACGTTCTCATCAACCTAATTATGTGCACTTGGCATTGAAGGCCAAAATCTGTATTCCTCTCAAGGCACATATTTAGGGGGAGCAATCTATATTATATAGAACTGCTTAAGCTTAATTAACATATCCTTTTAACCATGTCTCTTTCCTTTGGTACATATGCATATTTCCTATCTCTCTTGTGCCAAGGCTAAGACTAATATGTTTCCATGAGTATCTTATGTATTAAGTCTTAGATTGAAAGGGAAATGGAGTATTCGGCAAAGACATCGCTTCCACTTTACACCATCGGTATTATCTATCCTTTGTCGGTATTCCGCCATCTCTCAAATTGGTATAATCTTTCACTCATATTTACTTGTACCAATGGGGAGAACGCAAAAAGGGCTCATATTTCACTCACAAAGTATCCGTTTTTGGCGATTCATGCCAAAGGGGGAGAAAGTATTAGCCCAAATCAAAAGGACCGCACCACCACTTAATTTTTAATTGTGTTTTGAAAATTTATATTGGTTTTATTGGTATATTTTAAATTGGTATTCCTCTAATGAGAAGTATCTCAATTGGTATATCCCCAAACCCTCTTGAAAGCTAAGAGGAGAATTTCATTTAGGGGGAGTTTTGTTTGAGTCAAAGGAAAAGCATTTGAAACAGGGGGAGAAAATTTCAAATCTTGAAAATGCTTCTTTCAATCTTATTCATATACCTTTGACTATTTGCAAAAGGATTTTGAAAAGAATTTTCCAAAGAATTTGCAAAAACAAAACTAGTGGTGCAAGCGTGATCCAAAATGTTAAATAAGAAGAAAGCAATCCATGCATATCTATTAAAATAATTATATTGGTTTAATTCGAAGCAACCTTTGCACTTACCTTATGCAAACTAGTTTAATTTTGCACTTATATATTTGCTTTGGTTTGTGTTGGCATCAATCACCAAAAAGAGGGAGATTGTAAGGGAAATAGGGTTAAACCTTTTCCTAAATGATTTTGGTGGTTGAATTGCCCAACACAAACGATTGGACTAACTATTTTGCTCTAGATTATATGTTCTACAGGTGCCATAGGTTCAACACAAACCAATAAAAAGAACAAGTTAGGGTTCAAAAAGAAAGGAGCAAAAGAAACCGAAGGCTGCCCTGGTCTGGCGCACCGGACAGTGTCTGGTGCACTAGGGAGGATCGACCTCAAACTCTTCAGCTTCGGGTTTCCTAGGCGAAGCTCCGCTATAATTCACCAGACTGTCCGGTGAGCCACCAGACTGTCCGGTGCGCCAGCGGAGCAACGGTTATCTGCGCGCAACGGTCGATTCTGACGGATGAACAGTGTAGCAGTAACACGGTAGAAGTCAGAGCAGAAGGTCAAAGGGGCACCGGACTATCCGGTGTGACACTAGACTGTTCGGTGTGACACCGGACTGTCCGATGCCGCATGAGGACAAAGCCTACAACGGTCGACCAGCTCCAAGCCCTAACAATAGGATGACGTAGCAGTGCACCGGACACTGTTCGGTGGCGCACCAGACTGTCCGGTGCGCCCATCGCCAGCAGCCTTCTCCAACGGCTCCAATTTGGATGGTGGCTATAAATACCACCCCAACCGGCCACTTCAAGGGGTGAGAGCCCAAGCAACATTCCAAGTCATATAGTTGACATCTCCAAGCCCTCCCGACCACCTATATTCATTGATCCATCCTATACACAAGATTTAGACCACTACAACCAACACAAGTGCTACAAAAGAGAGATCAAGCAAAAGAAAGATTCTCGTGTGAGTTTAGCAATAGAGCCTTGTGAGAATCATTGAGGGAAAGTGTGTGTGCTACATCTTGTGATCATTCGCGCGTGGAGTTTTGACTCCTATTGAACTTCCTCCAAAGTTTTGGAGGCTTGTAAAGCTAGCAAGAGACACCTAAGAGTGTGGTGATCCTTGCAGGGTATTAAGTGATCCTTGAGAAGAAGAAGAGCTCGCCGGTCTTGGTGATCGGTGGAGAGAGGGAAAGGGTTGAAAAAGACCCGTCCTTAGTGGACTCCTCAACGGGGACTAGGCCTTCGAGGGCTGAAACTCGGTAAAACAAATCACCCGTGTCTCTTGTGTTTATTGCTTGTGATTTGTTTGTTTTCCCTCATTCTAAGTTCTCTTGCATGACTCTTTGCTAATATTATTTGGTGTTGCTTCAAGTTAAATTCTCATTTAGTGAAGCAACGCCTTGCAAGAAAGAACTTGCGTTATTACTCTACTTATATAAGTCCTCTTGCTTTATTCTCCATAAACATATTAGTTGTATTGATTCATCAATTCCGCATTATTTGAAAGCAACACTCTTTACAAGCAAAGGACTTAGTTTTTATACTCTGATAATTGTGCATCTTGTTCTAACCACTAATCAAGGGATCTAGTTGGGGTGTAAAGTTATAATTTTCAGGTTTCGCCTATCCACCCCTCCTCTAGGCGACTTTCAGTTAGCTACACCTTGGCTTGGAGTCTATTTCAACTCCTTCCTCCATTTGCTCAGATCTGTCAGTGCGACAGATAGAGCCTTCCACTATGTTGATATCAGTTACAACGATGTTGTGGCTGCTTGCAATCTTCTCGAAAGCACTCCGGCAGAGTAACAATGCGCTCAAGATTTTGCTCTAGCTCTCAGCAGCACTTCCCCTCTCTCTAAAGGCTTATAACTTTGCCTCTACACAAACTAGAGAGATACACAAGAGAGGAAGAGAAAGAATTGATCCAAATGATGTATGGACTTGTTGGCTGCTCTTTTGTACTTGTTGGAGGTGTCTAGGGGTCCCTTTTATAGTCCCAAAGGGCCTAGGAGCCGTTGGAGCTTCATTTAGAAGCTCCCAGCCTTCCATGGTTGTGGGTGCACCGGACTGTCGGGTGCGCCACCGGACTGTGAACAGTAACAGATCTGATTGACAGTTTCCTTCTTTGGAAGATCTAGCTGTTGGTGCACCGGACAGGTTACTATTCACTGTCATGTGCACCGGACATGTTACTATTCACTGTCCTGTGCACCGGACAGAGTAACTATTCACTGTCCTGTGCACCCGACATAGTAACTATTCACTGTCATGTGCACCGGACAGAGTAACTATTCACTGTCCTGTGCACCGGACATGTTACTATTCACTGTCCTGTGCATGAGCCAACAACACACTAAGTGCTTTTTCCTCCATTCTTTCTCCGTTTGACTTCAACTTTTGGGAGTATTTTCATGAGACTTAAACAAACACATTTAGAGTATAATCCAATTGACTTAGTCCTAGAAACTTACCTCTTTCTTGTTCTTCTCCTAGCTTTTCTGTTTCTCCTCAAGTAGAGCTCAGAATGGCACTTTCTCTACAGAAAGAGTTAGAGAGCAAACCAAAGCACCAAACTTGTAGTAAGAGGTGTATGCAACATGGTTGAACACTCAAACCTTACATACTCAACCTTTTTCATCATTTTACCCAATTTGGCATGTTTGAGGTCGATGTTGGACTCTAAATCATCAAGTCAACTTGACTTGATCTAGATTGACATATCTGAGCCCCAACTCCCTTGTTCACTTCTCAAGCTTGATCTTGAGCCTTATGACTTACACCACATAACTGTAGATGTTACCTCATTGGTTGTAAGTCATGTCCTTATGTAGTGATCCTTGATGCACCATAACTCTTATTAACTCGATCAACCTTGACTTTGCAAGTCTTCTTCTTCACCCTTGACTTTGGGTTCCTAGTCTCCTTGACCTTCTCCCGTGCACTCGGTACCTCGAAGCTCTTCTTGCCTCCATCTTTGGCTTGATCGGTTGTCTCTGAGTTACGCACACCGAGTCTCACTTAAGCAATGTCCATCTTACTTGTGATGTCCATTATCTATAGATAATCCCGTCTTTGGACCATCACACTTATTCACTTGTGTTGAACCCTGTTAGCTTTGCATTAAGCACCTGTTCAACACTTAGCACACTTGTTAGTCCTTTAATTGGGTTGTCATCCAAACACCAAAACCCATAAGAGAGCATTCATGGAGAAAGAGTGCAAGCAACTCGCGTAAGGATGCCTTGTTCAATCCTATATTTTTTCACTATGTTGTTTCCTCATGCATGAACTTGCTTAATTTTTTTACCCACGTACAACAGGTGAATGATAAAATCAGTCATACTTTGATTGCTCTAGAAGTTGGAATGGCTTTTGATTCAGAGGAAAAAGCTTATGACATGTACAACGACTATGCTGGTGTGATTGGATTCAGCATTAGAAAGAGTACGACAAGGCACCAATCGGATGGTGGTGTATATCAGAAACATCTCGTTTGCAGTTGTGAAGGATATGCAAAAGTCGAGCCCTCGAAGGGCGTTACAAGGACAGGATGTGGTGCTCGTATTCAGTTCAATGTTAGTAAAGAAGGGATTTGGTCGGTGCAAAAGGTTGTATTGGAGCACAATCATTATATAGCTAGTCCAAATAAGAAGAAAAACTTAACAGTCCAACGACGTGTTATAGAAGCAGATAGGAAGCTAATTGGGCACATACGGGAGGCTGGAATGAGGCCTGCCCAGGTGTATGAATTCATGAAGGAGTTTTATGGAGGAGCCAACAAAGTGCCATTTACAAAGATGGTTTGCAATAATGAGATTGGGCGTGAGCGCACAAAGTACTTAGAATCCAATAATGCAAAAACACTATGCAATTATTTGAGGAATAAGCAAATAAAGGATCCTACATTCTTTTATGCAATTGATATTGATCCGGATAATGGTTGTATAGCTAATTTTTTGGGCAGATGGTCAATCTATCATGGATTATGCATGCTTTGGTGATGTTGTATCATTTGACACCAATAAGTTTGAAATGCCTTTTGCTCCAATCCTCGGTACCAACCATCACAAGCAAACCATAATTTTTGGAGCTACATTGTTGTTTGATGAATCAATTCCATCATTTATTTGGTTGTTCGAAACATTTTTTAGAAGCAATGTCAGGGAAACATCCAAGTACAATTTTTACAGATCAAGATGCAGCTATGGCAGGTGCAATTGCTTATGTATTTCCAAACACAAGTCACTGCTTTTGTATATGGCATATTTATCTTAATGCTGCGAAACATCTCGGACATGTAATTCGGGAGCACAAAGAGTTTCTATCTGCTTTTAAGAGCTGTGTATATGAAGATAGATCAGAGGTTTACTTCAGTAAGAAGTAGCATGAGTTGTTGCAAGAGTACAATCTTGAGAATAATGAATGGATGTCAAACCTATATACTTTGAGAGAAAAATGGGCTATTGTATACCGTGACTCTTTTACAGCGGATATGATGTCTACTCAGAGGAGCGAAGGAATGAACAATGTTTTCAAGAAAAGATTTCGTAGAAAACTGGGTCTTTCGGAGCTTCTTGTAGAATGTGAGAAAGTAACTGATAGTCTTCGTTAAAATGAAGTCAATGCAGATTTTCATTCACGTCAAAAGATTCTGGTTACTTATAGCCCAAATTTACCTTTATTGAAGATGGCAGCTGAATCATATACAAGAAGAATTTTGTCACAGTTTGAGAAAGAATTCAAAGATTAGTTTTTACTAACAGGTCAATTGTTACAAACAGAAGGATCAATATTGACATACATGGAGCAACAATTGTATTCAACACTGCGGATTTTACCATCCAATGTTCTTGCAGAAAGTATGAATCTATAGGTGCGTATACAAATTTTGAATTGCATTTTTTATTTTTGAACTACAGATATTAATTTTTATAATTTTGAAATGCAAATAGGTATATTATGCAAGCATGCCCTCATCGTTTTCAACATGAAGGATGTTTTTATTTTGCCATCACAGTATATACTGCATAGATGGACAAAATATGCAAAAAGAGGATTTATTATTGAGAAACAACGGAACGAGAATGCCGATTTGAAATCCCAAGCTGCACGTATCGCACGAAAGGCGACATCTGTTTTGCTGGTGTATTTTGTTTATTTATGTTTATTCTGCAAGCTACAAGTGCAAGGCCAAGAGTGTGACCTCTGTTTCTGCACTGCTTCGCACCAGCATCTCGCCTCCAAAATGCAAGGCCAAGAATGCTTATGCACTGCTTCTGGAGCCAAGCCATTTTAACGGCAGGACCTTTATACCAGACGCAACAGAATGCTAGGATCGTTTACGTCTCAGACAAATACAAGCATGCACACGATGAACCGAGTCGAATACAAAGACAAATGGAGTCGAGCCGTCACGGAGCCTCCTTAGGCCCTGTTCGGTTGTTAGGGATTGGAGCTCCGGATTGATTCCTAGCCGGATTACTTCTCTAATTTATATAGATTTTGATGAGCTGAAATAAATTCTGCTCTATTCCGGTGAAACCGAACAGAGTCTTAGGAGCGTTGTTGTCCTTATCCATACGATGCACTTCTCTGCCACGCGTCATCAATGGGGACAGGTGCCGCAGCGCAGCCCCCTGTGCGGCACCGTACCGCTGTGCAGAATTTTTTTTTTCCAAACAAAACAGGAGGGGAGTGGGGGGCGAACACCTGACGAAACGACCCTGCCCGCTCTTACCGTACGCGCTGCCTGCTGTCTGTCCCCGATGATGATATTGCAAGTGGATAGTAATGAAGTTGCAAATAAAGAGGTCGGATATTGCGCCACTTGGAGCGGCCATCATCGATCGTTATCGGTCGCAACCGCGTGGGCATGCAATATGCACGTACGACCATGGACTTGTGCTGCGAGACGTGCACTGCCGTATAACGCCCATGCATGTGCGTACCGGCACACTCCAGCTAAGATAGATATACATTGATGATTGCTGTGGCGCTGCTGGGCCGGTCAACTGCATGCAATGCAACTAGCTGCCGGCCTGGAAACAGTATATAATATAATATATACGTAGCCAACCACCCACCCATGTACGCTTGATGTATGCATGTACGTACTTGCAGCTATGCATGCCTGCCTATATATGATTGATCCTATATATATATATATATATATATTGTTAGAAAGTTAGGCATTTTCAGTATTAATTTAATCCAGAAAAACAGTGCGATATATGTGATGACATGTATGTGCATGTGTGTATAACTACTCGCATAAGCAGTAAACAGCAATAAAACATGCACAAATACGAAGAGTAGAGTGTACCCAGCGGAGGGACCGATGCTCAAGGCATCAGTGGCTCCATTCACACGAGTCATCTCGTGTGTTTGTTCGATGTAGCCGTACGAAGTCGATGCAGGAAGGTGTACGCAGTGCAGTCCCTCGAACGGTCGCCGGGAAGAAGACGAAGCAGATCACGCGAGCAGTCGCGAAGACGCTCCCCAAAAATCTGATCGCCCGCACACCCGTGCAAGTGTATCTCCAGCGGACGGTGATTTCGGAGGCCTGCTCTCCCACTCTCTCTGTGCTCGCAGAAGGTGGGACGGGAATGTGTTGCTTGCAATTCGCGTGAGGTGATTCGCATGCCTGGAAGAGCCCTCCCTCTCCATTCTTATAGGCGGTCAGAAGGAGGGAGAAGACCAACGGACAGAAACGGTCGCGCATTAGAACTGGAAACTGACGACAGTAATGACGTCCGTTACTAGCCATAATGACGTCCGTTACTAGCCATTAAACGGACGGTTATTATGACGTCCGTTACTAGCCATAATGACGTCCGTTACTAGCCATTAAACGGACGGTTATTATGACGTCCGTTACTAGCCATAATGACGTCCGTTACTAGCCAGCGCAACCGTTTGAAAGGAATATTCAGACCAAGGTCCGATCTACCACGAGCCACGAGCCACGGCCACGGCCACGGCCCGGCCCGGCCGGCGGCGGCGGCGGCGCGCGCGCGCGTGTGGCAGTCCTTCATCCTTTTCTCAACTTCTCAATAGATGCACCAATGGTCCACCTATTTAAGTTGATTGATTTGTCTTTTGAACTTCCAATATGGTACTAAATAATTAGTACACCATAGCATTAAAGTGGGCCATTAGCATTGACTATTATTGAATATTAATTTGGGCCAAGCCCACATTAATCCAACAATCCCCACCAAATGCTAAGTCACACTAAAAAGCTCTCATTACCTCAAACGTTTGATATACTGGTGTTTCGATGGAGACTGTTAAGTTGAACATCCACCTAGAACTTAGACTACACTTGACCACAACTGCACAATGGACTAGGCCTTGAATTGGCAGTTTTGCGTGGAATGAGTTTCATCTAAACTCTTTACCAGTACTAGATTGCTGAACGCATCCCCTCTGGTTGGAGCATATAAGTCAAACTCCATAGCCTTTCATGGGTATCTAGAAACCACCCAGATCTCATAAACTGTGACTAGCAGTTAACCCATATAGGTATGTTCCTCTAAAGATGTTCTGTAGGACAACATCTTTGCTTCACAAAGCCACTTGGAACATATTAAGGTGTAAACACCAACCTACCTTACAGTAAGGAAAGATATGCATCTGAAATGAGCCTTATTAAGGGTCTTTCCTCTCAGTCTACCACTAGCTTGTTTCACCATTCTAATTCACGGGATCTCCGATCACATAGAACAGGTTACCACTATGATAAACTTTAGGTGGGTCTCATGCCCATCTCACTTGATGCACTATCTATCACACTACGTGATAGCCCCTTAGTAAATTGATCTGCCAGATTTTTAGACGTATGGACATAATCCAACGCTATTACTCCGGAGTTTCTCAATTTCCTGACAGATTTCAAACGCCTCTTTATGTGCCTTGTCGACTTCATATTATCCTTAGAACTGTTTATCTTAATTATCACAGTCTGATTATCACAGTTCATGGAAATAGCCGGCACAGGTTTTTCAACCACCGGTAAATCCATAAGGAGTTCACGAAGCCACTCAGCCTCAACTGAAGCGGTATCTAATGCTGTGAGTTCTGCTTCCATAGTCGACCTCGTTAAGATGGTCTGCTTGCAAGACTTCCATGAAACAGCACCACCTCCAAGTGAAAACACATATCCACTTGTGGCATATATCTCATCAGCATCAGATATCCAGTTTGCATCACAATAACCCTCCAGTACTGTTGGGTACCCGGTATAATGGATGCCTAAACTCATAGTACCCTTTAGATAGCGCAAAACTCTCTCAAGAGCACGCCAGTGATCATCTCCCGGACTTGAAACAAATCGACTAAGTTTGCTCACAGCAAATGAGATGTCAGGCCTCGTAGCGCTAGCTAAATACATGAGTGAACCAATTATTTGGGAATATCTCAATTGATCCCTAGCTATCCTTCGATTTTTCTTTAATAGCTTACTAGGATCATAAGGCGTTGGAGCAGGTTCACATTCGCTAAAACCAAAGCGACTCAAAACCTTTTCCACATAATGGGATTGCACAAGTGTGATCCCACCAATGCCTTCTCTCAGTAGCTTAATGTTAAGAATAACATCAGCTTCTCCCAAATCTTTCATTTCAAAATTATTAGACAGAAAGTCTTTTGTCTCTTTAATCACATCAAGACTCGTCCCCAAGATTAGAATGCATCAACATATAGGCATAAAATTACTCCCTCGCCCCCACCATACCGATAGTATACACACTTGTCTGCTTCGTTCACAACAAAACCGGCAGATGTCAAAATTCTATCGAACTTTTCATGCCATTGCTTAGGTGCTTGTTTTAGGCCATATAAAGATTTCAATAATTTACACACCATGCCTTCTTGACCGTTTGCTACAAACCCAGCTGGCTGCTCCATGTAAATTTCCTCATCTAGCTCTCCATTTAGGAATGCTGTCTTAACATCCATTTGATGGACGAGTAGACCATGAGAGGCAGCCAAAGAAAGTAGCACACGAATTGTTGTCAATCGAGCCACAGGTGAATAAGTATCAAAGAAATCCTCACCTTCCTTCTGTGAATAGCCTTTAATTACAAGCCTCGCCTTGTACCTTTCAATAGTACCATCAGGCCTAAGTTTTTTCTTGAACACCCATTTACTTCCAATGGGCTTACACCCATAAGGACGCTCAACTACCTCCCAAGTTGCATTAGACATAATAGAATCCATCTCACTCCTTATTGCTTCCTTCCAAAAGTCAGTATCAGGAGAGGAATATGCCTCTTCAATGGTACTTGGTGTGTCATCCACAAGATATACAATGTAATCATCACCAAAGGACTTTGCAATCCTTGGTCTCTTACTCTTTCGAGTTGATACATTGTCATTTTCCACATGATTATGTATATGGGATTCCTCAGTGTGTTCTACCGGAATAAAATGCTCATGGGGTATCGTTGGTTCATCATTAGACGTATCATGTGTAGCTTTCATGGGAAACTCGTCCTCAAAAAAACGTAGCATCTCTGGACTCCATAATTGTACCAACCAACATGTCCGGTACTCCAGAGTTTATAATTAAAAACCTATATCCAATGCTGTGGAAAGCATACCCAAGGAAAACACAATCAACAGTTTTCGGTCCTAATTTGCGCTTCTTGTTAATTGGCACATTCACTTTAGCCAAACAACCCCAGGTGCGCAAATAGGAGATATTTAATTTCTTCTTTTCCCATTCCTCGAATGGTGTGATTTCTTTGTTCTTTGTGGGAACTTTATTCAGGACATGACACGCTGTCAAGATCGCCTCACCCCACCATTCCTTAGATAGCCCTGAAGTCTCTAACATGGCGTTAACCAAATCAATTAGAGTATGGTTCTTTCTTTCAGCAATCCCATTGGATTGTGGTGAGTATGGCGGTGTCCTCTCATGAATAATACCATGTTCCACACAAAAATCAGAAAAATCACCCGAAAAATATTCTCCACCACGATCAGACCTTAACCGTTTAATTTTCCTCTCGAGTTGATTTTCAACTTCAGCTTTGTAGGTCTTAAAATAATGCAGAGCTTCATCTTTTGATTTTAAGAGATACACATAACAAAACCTAGTAGAGTCATCGATAAAAGTAATAAAATATCGCTTGCCTCCTTTAGTCAATATTCCGTTCATCTCACATAAATCGGAATGTATTAAGTCTAGTGGTGCCAAATTCCTCGCCTCCGCAGCCTTGTGAGGCTTGCGAGGTTGCTTAGATTGCACGCACACCTGGCACTTAGAACCTTTGACTAAATCAAATTTCGGGATTAAATTTAAATCTGCTAACCGCGAGACACAACCAAAATTGATATGACAAAGTCGTGAATGCCAAATATACGACTCATTCGAAATAACATTGTTCACAGACTTATTACACGCATCATGCAAAGATAAGCGGAACAAGCCTCCGCTGTCATAGCCTTTTCCAACAAACGTTCCATACTTAGACAGTATACATTTATTAGACTCAAAGACAATTTTGTAGCCATCTCGGCACAATTGAGAGCCACTAACTAGATTCTTTTTGATGGAGGGGACATGCTGCACGTTCTTCAATAGCACCGTCTTTCCCGAAGTAAACTTCAGAATGACTGTACCAACACCAAGAACACGCGCATGTGATCCGTTCCCCATCAGCAAGGCTCCAGTCCCTTTGCACTGATAAGAAGAAAATAAAGAAATATCAGCACACACATGAATATTAGCACCGGTATCAGCCCACCACTCAGGGGATTGACACACTGAAAGAACAGTAGGTAAAAGATTACCATACCCCGATGTTCCTTCTGCAGTCTCGCTAACAACCATGTTTACTGTTTTCTTCTCTTGAGCTGGTTTTTTCTCTTGCTTAAATTTGCGGTCTGGACAAGCGCTTGCCCAATGATCAGTACTCCCGCAAACAAAGCAACCAGCTCCTTTGTTCTTCTTTTTGAACGAGGCTGCCTGTTTGGGCTTCGTGGCATTCTGTTGCTTGTTTTTCTTTTTATTATTATGTGATGCATTGGAGTTCTTCTTTTGTACCATATTGGCACTAGAAGTCTCAACTCCTTTTCCACGAGTGTCTTTTGCTCTCGCCCTCTCCTCAACATCAAGAGAACCAATAAGCTCAGCCACGCTAAACTCTTGTCTCTTATGTTTTAGAGTGGTAGCAAAATCCGTCCAAGAAGGTGGCAGTTTAGCGATAATACCGCCGGCCACGAACTTGTCAGGC
Source organism: Zea luxurians (assembly GCA_029449295.1). NCBI lineage: Eukaryota > Viridiplantae > Streptophyta > Magnoliopsida > Poales > Poaceae > Zea > Zea luxurians. The sequence goes on from JAOPSE010000023.1 coordinate 43,040,734, forward strand.
AAGACACATGGGAACTGTTCGAGTTCTTTAGCCAGTGCCTGTATTTCATGAGCCTGTTCAACTACAGGACGGTTTTCCACCATCTTATAGTCAAACAGCTGCTCCATGATGTACAGCTCGCTACCAGCATCAGAAACACCAAACTTCTCATCTAATGCATCCCATAACTCTTTTGCAGATGTGCACGTTAGATAAGAATCAACATACTTGTTGGCAAGAGCGCCAATCACGGCGCCTCGAAACAGGTTATCGGCAACGTCGAACATTCTCTCCTCTTCAGGAGTGAACTGTTCGGGTTTCCCCTGTGCGGCGTGATAGCAGTTCATTGCGGTCAACCACAGTATCATCTTACTACGCCATCTCTTGTAAAACGTCCCATCAAAAGGTTCACTTGGTTTTAACGCAGCAGCAAAACCACTAACAGAAAAATGCCTAATATCAGATTTTTGGATTGTTAGAAAGTTAGGCATTTTCAGTATTAATTTAATCCAGAAAAACAGTGCGATATATGTGATGACATGTATGTGCATGTGTGTATAACTACTCGCATAAGCAGTAAACAGCAATAAAACATGCACAAATACGAAGAGTAGAGTGTACCCAGCGGAGGGACCGATGCTCAAGGCATCAGTGGCTCCATTCACACGAGTCATCTCGTGTGTTTGTTCGATGTAGCCATACGAAGTCGATGCAGGAAGGTGTACGCAGTGCAGTCCCTCGAACGGTCGCCGGGAAGAAGACGAAGCAGATCACGCGAGCAGTCGCGAAGACGCTCCCCAAAAATCTGATCGCCCGCACACCCGTGCAAGTGTATCTCCAGCGGACGGTGATTTCGGAGGCCTGCTCTCCCACTCTCTCTGTGCTCGCAGAAGGTGGGACGGGAATGTGTTGCTTGCAATTCGCGTGAGGTGATTCGCATGCCTGGAAGAGCCCTCCCTCTCCATTCTTATAGGCGGTCAGAAGGAGGGAGAAGACCAACGGACAGAAACGGTCGCGCATTAGAACTGGAAACTGACGACAGTAATGACGTCCGTTACTAGCCATAATGACGTCCGTTACTAGCCATTAAACGGACGGTTATTATGACGTCCGTTACTAGCCATAATGACGTCCGTTACTAGCCATTAAACGGACGGTTATTATGACGTCCGTTACTAGCCATAATGACGTCCGTTACTAGCCAGCGCAACCGTTTGAAAGGAATATTCAGACCAAGGTCCGATCTACCACGAGCCACGAGCCACGGCCACGGCCACGGCCCGGCCGGCGGCGGCGGCGGCGCGCGCGCGCGTGTGGCAGTCCTTCATCCTTTTCTCAACTTCTCAATAGATGCACCAATGGTCCACCTATTTAAGTTGATTGATTTGTCTTTTGAACTTCCAATATGGTACTAAATAATTAGTACACCATAGCATTAAAGTGGACCATTAGCATTGACTATTATTGAATATTAATTTGGGCCAAGCCCACATTAATCCAACATATATATATATATATATATATATATATATATATATATATATATATATATATATATATATATATATATATATATATATATATATATATATATATATATATATATGTTGGATTAATGTGGGCTTGGCCCAAATTAATATTCAATAATAGTCAATAATATATATATATATATATATATATATATATATATATATATATATATATATATACCTCCGAACGTGAAGAACCTGCGGTGGTTGGTAAAAGTTGGATGTGTCTGTCTCTTGAAGGGAACTCGACTTCTCCATCGCTGCCCGGTGAGTGACGAGCCAGCTCTGCCTTGGTTGTTGCCGGCTGCTGCGACAGCTTGCTGTAGTACAGTACAGTACAGTACGTACGTTGCAGTAGAAGCAATCCATGCATAAATACGTCTGCCACACCGGTGGAGAAAAAAAAAAGGTAAAGCAATGTCAGCCAGCGGATAGATTCACCAAAAATGTGATGATGCCATCGTCATGATCCATACAGACTACTTGCCCGGTTGCCCCTGCACTTTCACTTGAACAAAAGCAGTAGAAAGCCTGGATGGAGTAGCACCGTGCAGTGCACCGACTGTCTGACGACGTAGACGCGGTGGCGTGTTCACCTCACTGAACCCCTGCTGTGTGTCTCTGACCGTCAAACGACGTACGTACCACGGTCAATGGATGATGAGCTGTCCAGAGGCACAAGCAATGGCCACAGCCCACAACCAGCAGCCCTCTTGCCTGAGGCATGTGGGCTTGCTTTCTCCCTGCTGCTAAAGCACCGCCAGCTAGTAGTCGGAGTCGATGACAAATTTCCATCCGCCGGGCCCTGCCTCCTGCCTGCCTGAGACGTCGCTCGCTTTTATATATCATGCCTGATGACCAGACCCCGGCAGCGGCCTGCACTGCGTGGAATTGAAATTGGATTCGGTCGTAAGCCAGGCTCGATCGTTTCCTTTTCGTTTCCTCTCGACATCGCTCATCAAGCCTCAAAGGCTTATAGCATATTAAACTAATTTACACCACAATAAATTTCAGCATACGTGGATCGAGCTCAGTACTAAAGCACCCAATACCAATTTAACGATAATATGACAGGATAATCTCCTCCCACGTCTTCAATCAACCATTCGAGAGTAAATAATGCTCTACAGTATTAATACGTACATTTATATTTATATATATAAGGTATTAATGTGGCCATGGAAGCTCTAGATCTCAACGTAGTACGGTTGTTCCTTAATACAGTAGTCCTTACTATGGCAGCTGGTGTTGGGGGCCTTCGTCCTCCGAAGGTTCTCAAAAACAAGATTTGACAATATTTTCCAAGTGAATTATATGAACAGGTATTCTTGGACTCAGATTGTGAACATGGAGTACGGACAGGACGAAGCTTAAGCCAGACGAAAGAAGGTTGATGAAGGATGGGCTGGTTACCATGCTGTACGAAGGATGGCGCGCAGCCGAAGCTATGCGCAGGAAAGCTTCGTCTCGATAGCAGAACGGGGAACCGACCTAAAGATGAAAAGACTACTTAGGTCTTGACAGACTCCCATAGGTCATTAGCAAATGTAATGGACATGAATGTAATTTTACATGGGTCGCGTCTCACGCCTATAAATAGATGAACAGTACTCCCGTACTGTTCACGCTGACTTGGCATTTGCTTTTGCGTCATCCTTGTACCTTTGCCTTCCTGCAATCCGAAGGTATATTTGTAATTTGAAGTCATTTCTATTGTTACATAATAATAAAATAGAAATGACATTGTGATAAAGTTTAAATGTTTATATTGCTTTTTATGTTATGCATAAGTTCTTCGTCATAACTTATTGTGCTTACGAAGATATATTGTTTATGACCTTCGTCCGGAGCACGTTATATCCCGAAGGGAAATAATGTTTCAAAGGACGAAGGACCTTATCATTTAACACTTTTTATGTTGCCTTGTTCTTAATCCGAAGCATTTGAGAACAAGTCACCAACATTGGCGCCCACCTCCGGTGAACTCACTTCCACTTTGAGTTTTTTGAACACCTTCGGAAGCTATAGACCCTCGCTATGGCGCCGAAGAAAGCTTCAGCGACTGGGGCTGCAGCACTGCAACCGCTGGACCCCAACCAGGAGACCGTCTCTCTTCGGGAGGCCCGAAGCCAGAAGAGGAAGGCCGTCAGCCCGACGCTTCAGGAGGATGAACTAGACCAAGAGATCAGGGATATGGAGATGCTTCATCAACAGGTGCAGAGGAAAAAGGAAAAGATGGCCAGGCTAGCTGAGCTACAGAGGCAGATAGACGAAGCTTCTGAAGAAGTTCGCCATCTTACTCACGATGAGCAGAACAGAAGGCCTCAACAAAAAGACCTTCATCAGGAGGGCTTCTTCAACAAAGATGACTGGTATGACAATTTCCATCATGGAAATTTTGTTTTCGATGATGCTTCTCCCCTGTCCGCTGAGCTGCAGGCTACACCTTGGCCTCCGTCCTACAAGCCACCCCAGCTTCCCATGTTCGATGGCCACTCAGACCCGAAGCATTTTTTGATGAGCTACGAAGCAACAGTGTCTTCGTATGGTGGCAATGCTGCAGTCATGGCAAAATCTTTTGTTATGGCTGTCAGGAATGTTGCTCAGACCTGGTATTCCTCCCTTCGACCAGGAACGATTACTTCATGGCAAAAGCTGAAGGACATGTTGTTAACCAGCTTTCAAGGGTTTTAGACGAAGCCGGTTACTGCTCAAGCCTTGTTCCAGTGCACTCAGGATCATGAAGAATACCTTCAGGCGTATGTCAGAAGGTTCTTACGTTTGAGGGCGCAGGCACCAACGGTGCCCAATGAAATTGTCATCGAAGCCATGATCAAGGGGCTTCGTCCTGGACCTTCAGCTCAATACTTTGCTAGGAAGCCTCCTCAGACTTTGGAGAAGCTGCTCCAGAAGATGGACGAGTATATTCGTGCCGACAATGATTTTCGCCAAAGAAGGGAGGAGGCCTTCAGATTTTCTGAAATAACCAGGGGCTTCGGAGGAAGATTCTATCCGAGGCATGTCAGGTCCATCCACAACTCTACTCAAAATGATGATAAGGGGAATCAGTAGAACAGGCCGCAGTGCTCCTCACAGGCTTCGGGGCAACAGCAGACTTTCTTCCGGCCACCAGCTCCAAGAGGCAGAGGCGCCAGGGGCTTCGGCGGAAGATTTGGAGATCAACCAAGGAGAGTATTTTGCTTATTCTGTGGTGAAAACAAGGGCCATACCACCAGGATGTGCCATGTTACCATCCAAAAGCAAAAGGAGATAGCCGAAGCTGCAGCGCAACAAGCTCAGCCGAAGCAGGTCATGCATACTGCTTCGTACCATCAGCCTTACATCCCAGAATACGTGGGCAACCACCCTGCAGTTTCTGTAGCTTCGGCGAGTCAACCTCAAGCTTCATGGCAACAGCCCCCGCCTCCACCACCGCTGCAACAAGGCCAACAGCCGGAAGGGAGCCAATATGTTCCACACCAAAGGGATCTCAGAGAACAATCTGAAGCTCGCACAGTCAATAGCACTGTGCCAGAGTCGAAGCACATTTATTGACAAATATCCTACCTTGATAGCAGTCTTTTCCATTTAGTTCTATTTTCTGTGTAATAAAGAACATTTCAGTTTTCATGTAATAGTTTCGTGGTTGGTCATAAGGAAAATCTATCTTCTCCACAGGCTTAAGTTGCTGAAGCTTAAAAACTCGTGATAACAAGGAGGTCCTTCAAATTATAAAAAGTCCTTCGTAGCAACAAAAAAGTCGTTCTAAGGAACGCAGAGTAAGTTGCTGAAGACACAAAAAGCCGTTCCAAAGGGAGCGCAGTGTAAGTTTTCTGCTCCAAAGTCGTTCCTAAGGGAATGCAGAGCATACAGCGAAAAGTCAACGCTGATACCGCCTAAGTAAAAGGCGAAGAAGCTCCAAAGACGTTTCTAAGGGAATGCAGAGCTTACAGCGAAAAGTCAACGCTGATACCGCCTAAGTAAAAGGCGAAGAAGCTCCAAAGACGTTCCTAAGGGAATGCAGAGCTTACAGCGAAAAGTCAGCGCTGATATAAAGATATTTTGTGAGGATATGTGTGTATCTTCGGAACGAATGTCATCCACATAACATAGCATCATCACATCATTTTGCATAGCATAAGCATCATACATCATGTTGCATATGGCAAAAGAAGGGGACACAGTATCAACCTTCGAAAGGACGCTTTGAGAAAGTGAAAATTGTGCAGTCACGAAGGAATACAATGTTGATCTTCGAAATTGTACAGCTTTGGAGAATATTTTCACGAAGCATGGACGTGATTCATCAGAATAGTATTAAAGGAGAATGTCTTCTTTACGAAGCATGAAAAGAAGGGAAGGTGTTTTTTCGCCGAAGGCTCAAAAATGGTATGTATGTAGAATTTCATGCATCGTAAAGAATTGAATAATGAAAAGAAACTTGTATATTACATTCAAATGTACAAAATATTACAAAGATCACATATCAAATGTTTTTTCTAATAACATCTAGTCTTCTCTTAGTACTACTTCGGCAGCCTCATTTAGAAGTTGATCAACAACTTTATCCATGATAGCTTCGGCCATTTGTTTAATTTCGTCATCCCCTTTCGTGTGAGGGTCTGCAGACGATCCAGCAGGTTCTGAGGGAAGAGAATATGTTTACATTACTATAACAGACCGCGAACAAAGTCTGAAATTAAAAATTACAACATAATAAGAACGACTAATTAATACCTATTCGCCCTTCGGGCTCTATACTTTTTTCGGCAACTTCTGTCACTTTCCTAGCATCATGGATGCCTTTTTCACTCTTTTGAATAATTTCTTGTGCCATTTCTCGGCCGCCGTTGTCCCAGATATCAGTAAAGAATTTTCCGCCAACCATGCTTGCTTCGGCCGAGGGGTCTTTGATGTCTTCAGAAGACAAGGCAGCTTCGGACTGAGCTAAGGATTTTACATGCTCGCAACCTTTTTTCTCCAAAACAGTGGCAATTCCTCTAGCACCCGAAAAAGCGCAGATGTCACTGCGGCTACTCAGGATTTCCTCGAAGGCCTCTGCTTCGTGGCTGATCCATTCCATTGGACCTTCGGGATTGCCTCTTGAGAAATTCTCTTCACTAGAAAATGCGCCAACGCTGGCGAAGCTGGATTTTATCTTTTTGACGCATTCTATAGATTTAATGTAGCATTTCCTCTGGGATGCACGAAGCTCCTTAATACTTAACTCTAAATGATTGACCAACTGATCACTGAGCTCTCGTTTTGTTTCTTCAAGCACACGTTCCTCTTTAGCTCTAGCTAGCTGTTTCTGAAGATCTTTAATCTCACGTCTTTGGGCTTCGGCCTGGACCTTTGAGGCAGCTTCGTCCTTTTTTACCTTGTCTACCAATGTAAGCAGAATTTTATCCTTTTCCAAAGCTTCGTTTCTCAGTTTAATAACTTCTGACCGTAGGTTGCTGAACGCAATTTCAAAGCTCTCATCTTCCGCACTCTTTTGTGCTCTTAATGCGTTGCTTAGGATTAAACCCTATATGTAAAAAAAACAAGTTGCTATAAGAAAAAAAATGAGTTACGAATTAAATTTTTTTTTCAAGTGCCCAATTCCCATACCTTTAGGCTATTGTACGCAAGACTGTCCGCGAGATCCTCCTTCGTCATAGCACTTAATCCAGCTTCGAGCTTCGGGAATCCCATACTTCTAGCCATCTCTCGGCAGACAGTTAATTCTTTGTTATCAGGAAGGCAGTATAGGAAGTCATCTTCATTTGTCCCATTGAACACTACTGCCCCCTTCGGATATTTTAACTCTCTGGCATAGTGATTGGCTTCATAAGTCTTTTCTTCAGATAATTTCTTCCCCGAAGCATGTCGCACGATGTAATCGTATATGTTGGAAGGAGCTTCGGGGACGGCAGTGTCAAGTTCTTCAACCAAAACTGGCTCTGATATTTTTATTTGTTCGGTTTCCAAAGATTGTTCCTTGGTGGGCTCTGAAGGCCCAGCTTCAGCTTCAAGATGTTGCTTTGAAGCTTCAGTAGACGCTTCAGCAAGTTCAACAGTCTTCTTTGGAGTTGTGCTTGAAGACTTAATTGTCTCCAAGACATCTAGCACGTTCACCATTCTTTTTCTTTTTGGGGTCACCGATGGACCCTTTTGATTTTTTATTATTTCAACATTTGCTGAAGGACTTAAGATTTCCAATATTTTTTGCCCTTCAATTCTCGGTTTTTCTGCCTTCTCTGCTGAAGGCGCTTCAGTTTTATCTTCTTTCTTCGGCACTGGAGTTGGTTCCGAAGTTTCAGTGGCCAGAGAGACTTCACCAATAAACTCAGGCACTGTGGCCGGCTCAATAAAACGCGCTCGGTGGGTGAGCACCTTCATCTTTTTCCTTTGCGGCGCTGGCTCACTAGTGGCACTCGTGGCAGCTTCTGTCGCAGGAGAAGTATTTTTTCTTTTGCGGCCCGACACCGGATAGTGGTAGTCAGGGTAGACAAACCCGATTGCATCAAATACCCGGTTGAGCCTTTTCTTCTTTCGGCCTCCGAAGGCTGCAGATAGTGCAGTGTTCTCGGCCTTCGAATACACCCCAAGCAGTTCGTCACTTAATGTTTCAATGCTTTTCAACCAGTCGTCATCAGGTTCAACAAACTTATCCCCGTATTTGAATGTGTATTTCAATCTAACCAGTCCGCCTTCGTCGGACTCTTTGATGGTCTCCTTCGGCATTTCCCACTTTCCTGCAAGTGGCCACACCCTGAAGGCAATATGCTCTTGGACCAAGTCCCTTGTCCCAATAAAAGAGCAGACTACGCCGAAGGCTCTTTGGCATTCCTCGGCTGCTTCATCCATTTCAACCTTCGGCCTTCGAAGTCCGAAGCGTTGCCAGATGGGGCGCATAATGATATTCTTAACATCTTCCTGCGCTGTTAAGTCATTCTTTACATAGAACCACTCTGTCATCCAGGCTCCGGGCCACCTCTTCCGAAAGGTTGGCACAGGGCGGCTTGACCCGGAGCGGGCACCAAAGCTGTAACACCCAAAGTTGTTGTGATATTGTTCTTTCCCCCAGGGCTTCGTCTCATATAACAACTCATGAATGTTGCAAAAGCTTTTAGCATTTGGTTCTAAACCTTGGCTTTTCACAGCCCAGACAAACATCCCCATTCTTATGATAGCTTCAGGAGTAATTTGATGAAGGTAGACTTGAAATGTCTTCAGGACTTCGACAACAAAGCTGCTTAGGGGGAATCGAAGCCCAGCCTTGAGAAAGCTTCGGAAGATTACGACTTCATCTTCTTCGGGAGTGGGAGAAGTTTTTTCTCCAGCATCAGCCCTCACAATAGATATATCTCGAAAATATCTCCCTCTCATATTGTCGATATGACTCTGCTTAATGGTGGTTTCCACGAAAACTGTGTGACTTGGCCGCCATGGTCGATCTTCGGACTCTTCCCCACCACTTTCTACATCATAACTGTCGCTGTCACCAGTATCTTCAGACAAACCTTCCAGAATCTCCTTGGTGATTTTTTCCGTATTGGTCTCCGCCATCGCTATAAGGAACCCCAAGTTCTTCTCTTCGTCGAGACTCAGCTTCATCTCAGCAGGGACCTTCTTATCTTCAGACATCTTCGGAAACACTAAAAAACTGTTTTCAAGGCCGAAGCTTCAAAACCAAAAGATCAGCAAATCTTAGTGCGCAAGAGCTAAAAATTTAGTGGACGGAAGCAGATGGCAAGTGAGAGTACCAAAATGAGTTTGCGGTATGATCTTATTTATACGCCCAGTGCGTTGAAAATCGAAAAACCCCGCTTGTCAGTGAATGTTGCTATTCTAGCAAAGGGAAGGTGTTTTTTCGGACCTTCGGCTTAAGGCCTTCGTCCATATCGCAATCTGAATTTGTCACTAACAAATTAATATTGCGAGGGGCTACTGTTGGGGGCCTTCGTCCTCCGAAGGTCCTCAAAAACAAGATTTGACAATATTTTCCAAGTGAATTATATGAACAGGTATTCTTGGACTCAGATTGTGAACATGGAGTACGGACAGGACGAAGCTTAAGCCAGACGAAAGAAGGTTGATGAAGGATGGGCTGGTTACCATGCTGTACGAAGGATGGCGTGCAGCCGAAGCTATGCGCAGGAAAGCTTCGTCTCGATAGCAGAACGGGGAACCGACCTAAAGATGAAAAGACTACTTAGGTCTTGACAGACTCCCATAGGTCATTAGCAAATGTAATGGACATGAATGTAATTTTACATGGGCCGCGTCTCACGCCTATAAATAGATGAACAGTACTCCCGTACTGTTCACGCTGACTTGGCATTTGCTTTTGCGTCATCCTTGTACCTTTGCCTTCCTGCAATCCGAAGGTATATTTGTAATTTGAAGTCATTTCTATTGTTACATAATAATAAAATAGAAATGACATTGTGATAAAGTTTAAATGTTTATATTGCTTTTTATGTTATGCATAAGTTCTTCGTCATAACTTATTGTGCTTACGAAGATATATTGTTTATGACCTTCGTCCGGAGCACGTTATATCCCGAAGGGAAATAAAATAATGTTTCAAAGGACGAAGGACCTTATCATTTAACACTTTTTATGTTGCCTTGTTCTTAATCCGAAACATTTGAGAACAAGTCACCAACAGCTGGCTTCCTTTATACTCCCTCCAGTGCAGTAAAGGTAGTCGTTTAGGACATGATTGTGCATACCAAGGAGTGATTAATTATCATAGAGTTTTCCCTGTTTGCCCCTATTAAATAGGGATATGGGTGCATTAATGTCACGAAAACAATCAAGCTTGATTGGTTACTGCAGCACCTCCAAAGCATTCTAGACTGGAGGTCTCAACTTTGATTCTTCTTAAGTGCATCTTTTTTTGTGCAATTACTAGGGGCAACAACGTCCAAATCCCAGACCCACGCGCGCTATGACTTCTTTTTGTGCACGCTCAGTCACGCGCAGGATGACTTCTTTTACTGTACCGGAGGGAGTATATATATATGATGATCGATATCGGCTGCGGTACGTCAGTCCGTGTACGATCGAGAGAGATAGAGGCCGGTCAACGGTGCATGCTAACATTAATGATTAGCGTCCAAAGAACTAACGGCCGGGCCCGATCGAGAGACATGCTAGCCTAGCCATGCCATGTCCGTCCGCCGCCTGCTCTTCGTAATCGTATACGACTACTAGTCTACTACACCTGCATCCGCATGCGCCCCCCGAACGACGAAACGCTCGCAGCAGCAGGTCATGCATGCATGCCATGCATCGGCTGTTCCTCCATGACCACGACGACGAATTGAACTGATTATCCATCCCCCGATCATGCATGCGCTCTTGGAGAGATCCTCCGCGAAGCAGAGACGACTCTCAGTCTCACGCGGCGACAGACTTTTTGCCCGTGATCATTGGGGCCGGCAGCCGGAGATTTCAAATCGATCGGCCGCGTTCAGCGCCGGGCATTAGGGGGGGCCGGCGGCGCGGCACCACGCCAATCAAACCACATTATTATTCCAACCAATAATCCGTCGCGGCTGCTGTACAGCGCACAGGCGTCGCGTCACATTACCCCGCGCCGCCGCCGCCCGCGTATCGCGACGGACGACCGCGTGCCTCTCCCGGAACACATGGGCCAAAATTCCAAGCCGGCCGGTGGTGGGTGTACTTGTTGAGGGCTATATCAGTTCTACTACCTAGCTAGGGACACTAGTTTAAGTACAGGTGTCCGCTCGTCGTCGTGCATACAGCTCTATGCAGTCATGCAGATGCAGCAGCCATGCAGGAAAGTCCGTGAGGTTCTGTGAAAAATGAAAAACAAAGTACCCGAACCCGATCAATTGGACAAAGGGCAACACGTACTAATCGAGCGAACAGCGTTTTCCTAGCTAACTGTCCCAGTTAGATTTAATGGGGGCAGTTAAATGGCTACATTGTTGGTAAAGATATAGTACGACTATATACTAAATCTAATCATGATTCTGACACATGCTATAAGATCGAGGTACAATTTACTATCCGAATTTCTTAAATTCAATTAGTTTTGATTAGATTTACTATATACTATACTTAAAGCACCAGTCGGTGCAAGAGGTGAGGTTCGAACTCATGCCCCGATGAAAGAACGGCGGGAGACACTGGATGAAGCTGTCTAACCAATACAACATCATGCTTAGATGTTTTTAATATTGAATATAAATTGTGTATATATATATATATATACGTTTTTTTAAATAAAAAATATAATCATGTCAGGTCGGGCCAACACTACGGGCCGAGTCTACAGCCCAAGCACCGCACGACGTTCTTGGCTCTTGCAAGCATTAGGTCGTTTCTGAGACCACATTGGCGCAATAGACTATAGTGTTTGAGGTTGCTGAATTGGATGGAGCAACAATGATTTGTCACACTAACAGTAAATTAAAATGTTATTTGTTGGTTTTAAACGTTAGTAATTGCTACGAAGTACTATAATTTATATAGAGCGCATCCAGTTTTTATTGATGCCTGACTTTAGCAATCACTCCATATTTTATCTATCTTTTTTATAAGTTTGAGTTCATGTAACTTATTTTAAAAACTATAGCTCATAAAATTTCTCTTATTTAGTCTCTGTATAGTTGATTTATGTCATTTTATAATCTCTATTTATTCAGCCAGTCGTTGTGAACTCTCTTCTAATCGCTCACTTTATTGGTCGTGTTGTACCAAGACATATTGCATGGAGTAAACAATAACATCAGTTAGACAAATCAAAAAAATATTGTACAGAGAGCGGAGACAATCAATAAAATATCTTAAATTTTTTTGTGGATAGTTTACGTAGGTATTATTGTAAGTCGTCGTAACACACTGTCAACCGAATAGTATAATTTACATTTATGTTGGCAACAGCTAATAAAGCGATAAGCCAAGCAGCAGTTGTCTAAGCACACGTTATCGCTATGACATGGGCCCTGTTTGTTTCGGCTTCTGGCAGCTTCTGGCCATCAAAAGCTGCTGCGGACTGCCAAACGCTTAGCTTTTCAGCCAGCTTCTATAAAATTCGTTACAGCAAAAATCATCCAAAATCAACATAAACACATAATCGGTTGAGTCGTTGTAATAGTAGGAATCCATCACTTTTTAGATCCTGAGCCCTATGAACAACTTTATCTTCCTCCACACGTAATCGTAATTATACTCAGATTCTCCTCACAGCCAGATTCTTCCCACAGCTAGATTTTCAGAAAAGCTGGTCAGAAAAAAGCTGAACCAAACAGGTCCATGAGCCTGCACGGCAGCGCACCCTGTCTAGTCAGCTTTATCAGTAAAATATATATAAAAAATGATACGGAGTACGATTTAAGTTGAAGAATTCATAACAATAGTAGAAAATTTCTAAATAGATAAATACTAATAGCATGTGTCAGAATCATGAAAATTACAATAACAACCACCTATACATATGGTCTCCATCAGTTGCGTTGCGTGGCGGCAACGCAGAATGGGGCAAAAAAAAAAAGCGCAATCCTGACACGGGCAGGGCGACCTTGAACTTGAAAGCAAAAGGGAGAAGCGATCGAGGACAGAGACGACGCATGCTCTTGAGTGTAGACGTGATCGTAGCGTGGTGCTCTGTTTTTGGCCTTTTCTCGGTCTCTTGATTGAGCTTACTTGGAAGCTTGGATCATGCATTTCGGTCTTGTGCATAATACAAGAATGCACAAGGACAAATCTAGTGCGGGCTATCTGTATTTTGCAGAGGGTCCATGTCAAACCAAGGACTTTTTGGTTCGATGGCAACGTTTTTTTATCACTGTGTCTTGCTAGGGATGGCAACGGAGAACTAACCGCAAGGGAATAGCTCTTCATCTTGGCGACGAAAAAATTTATCTGCTGGAATTACTAGAACATTTATTCTCCATCACCGTTCCACACGGGGATAAATCCCCAACGGGATCCATCCCCGTTTAAATTATAGCTAGCACATATTTTTTTGTTATTAATGTAAAATATTGTCACGTATACGCATTATCAAATATAAAAAATCATTATTCATACATCAAAATAAACACATTTGTACAATTAGTAGTCTCTTGATAATGTAATTATTCATTTTATCGTGAACTAGTACGCGAAATATCGTCATGTGCAAGTTTAACGGGTCCTCGCAGGGAACATGATGGGAATGCTTCCCTATCCCCATCTCGTTTACCCGTCGAAGAATGAATTTTTCCGTTTATATCCCCGCACAGGAAATTTCTTCCCCATCCCTTAGAACTAGTTTGAAAGCTACAAAATCAAAGGGGATTAGAGGGGCTAAAATCTCTCTCTCTTATTCAACAATGAATAAGAGGAGAATTTTAGTCCCTCCAACTTTCTTTATGGCTCTCAACTAGTTTTTAATGGAGTAATTTCCCGCGAGGAATCGTGGATCGGTCTCCATGGCCATCTCTATGCCTTACCTGTTTTTTAGGCGCATGATAACAAATGTGATCGATAATTTTGTTTTAGAGACTCATGAGTGGCGTCCCAAGCAACAAGCCACAAACTAAGTAAAATTTGCCAAGGAGACAGCGAGATGAACTGATGCAACAGCGCCTTGCACGCATGTGTTGCTCCTGAATGGTGATGGATTGGCGTACACATCACCGGAAGCGTTACTACCTTGTCTGTTTCTTTCATGCATTCCAGGACACGCGTCCTGCGTCCGTTAACGACTGATCACTCAGTGATGAACCTAATAAGCAAAGCTCGTAAATTTCCTTAGACCTAGTTTATATACTCTAGTAATGAGTGAGATTAAAGTGGGTTGAGATATATTGTAGGAGTATTTGATCTATTAGGGATTTACACCCTCTCAAATCTCTCCAAAACACTCTAATACCAGAGTATCCAAACTAGGCCTTACGTGACGAGTCTCCCAATGATAAAATATTGCGATGAGCACGTGATTCTCCAATCATCACGAAAATAGGAAAATTAACGCAGCACAAGGAATGCCCTTCAAATTGCAATGCGTGCTAACCTACGTCTGCGTTAAGCGCCTGATTTAGTTACACCGTCACACTCAAACCCATGATCGATTATTGCATCCAACCAATCCAAACAAGGGTGAGGCGAAGACACTGCCCTGCCGGTAAGCCACCGTGAGAAAACATATACGCTAGCACCATTAAATGTACCGTGTTTAACAAAGGATTATGGATCGTTATTACAAGACGATATAGTACAAGATGATAGGATTATGGATCGTTGTTACGTTAAGTTCGTGGGTCAGGACCCTAATCGTTAAAGCTATTGAGTTTGTGATCCAAATTCTGAAGAAGGTGGCCAAGTTAGCGAGCGAAGCGGAGGCCCATTATGGGGACTGGCCTTCCCGCGGCCCAGGGACGCCTGGGGCGGTGCGGATCACTTCCCTACTCGTTTTAGGGTTTCACCTTTATAAATATCTTTGTAAGCCGCAAGAGATAATCATCTCATTGTAAATCTCCTGCGATCTGTAACCACCCGAAAATAGTGAGATTGTTGCTGGCCGGCGCCCGTGGTTTTTTCCCCTTCGCCTTGAAGGTGTTTTCCACGTTAAATCTGTGTCTTCTCTGTAATTAATCTTCTTTGTATCGTATTCCTTCGTAACAAGAGCTATGGAAATTGATAATGTGGGTACCCACGAAATTAACTTAAGCTTGTGGGCCACGACCACAACCACAACCGTCAATTGACTCTAACACATGAATTCCTTTGTATGTATATAGCATTACTAATTAACTTTTATTTTTAAAATCTATCGACGTTCTTAGAGGTTGCAAATTGCAATTTCTTTTTGTCGCATATAGTCTACCGTCACAAGTCACTTAGCAGCTTGATCGGAAACAGTAGTGGTTACCATAATCGAACCAATCGGCTGCTCATACTGTCGAGACCGCCTTCAGTGGAGGGGGCAAGGCTAGGTTAAAGATAGTGGGTGCACATTCACCCATGAAACACACGGAAATTTGTAAAACTACGGTTTTTTTTATCAAATTTTCATCATATATAACTATATTTCTTTCGGTATCCTATTAATTGTTGTTTAAGATAGCGACATGGTCTCTAAAATATAACTTTGACTAATGTCTTTTTTGTCAAAATATAAATAAACTCCTAATACATGTATACTAATATAAAAGTACTTTTAAAGATACATTGTTGCATATAAATATTAGATTTCAAAACTAAATAATAAAATAGTTATTTGTAGTCAACATTTTATAAGTTTAACTTAAAGCTTGTCCAGAACGACAACTAATAAGACACCAGAGGGAGTACACCTAAGGCTATTTCTAACAGCTTACCTATCTCTGTACCCTTATTTAAATTCCGCTATACAAAAGTGCAAAACAGTGTTTTTAGATCAACTTTGGATAGATTGCTACAGACTGACTGCCTCTAAGACATGCGCATTGCTTCTTTGTTGTTGTTGCAGATGGCCTCAAGACATGCGCACTGCTTCTTTGTTGTTGTTCCTTGTCATTACACCGGTTGGTGCGTAGTCAGACGACAGCCAAAACACTATTGTCAGCAAATCAGAACGCGCGCGCGGTGTGCACGTACAGCTTTGTTGTATGGTTACCTCACTCACGGTAACAACCAAAGCTTCGTTAAATTTGTGGTGGTATAATCCAATTTCCCGCCGCCACGATGTGGACTGGACTGGAGCCCTGTGCGGAAAGGCGATGAGCCTTTCAGGCGGCGGTCCCTACGGCCTAGGCTACACACGCCACGCGACGCGGCGGATGCGTCCGTGTAAACGGAGAGGGACGAGGAGGGAATCCAACCGAAATCCGGCGCAGCGAGGGAAGCTTTGACCCGCGGCGAGAGAGCACCTGCCGCGACCGGCGGCCAGCAGGGCGCGCACAAGCACAAGGCGCCGCACGAAGCGCAGCGCGTCACCACCCACCCACAGCCCAGCACCATCTCTCTGTCTCTCTCCACCCCGTGTCCATGACCATGAGATGAGAGCACGAGACTGGCCACGAGCCACAGAAGCAGCCACGCCAACAGCGCCAAGCGCGGCAGGTGCTGGCCCGCCCGCCCGCGCGCTCCGCAAGGCTGCGCCCTGCCCTTGCGCAGCAGAGCCACCTAAACTAACCTAAAGCCACCCGTGAATACTACTATACTCCCATCCCAGTAAATAAACAAGTAAACCGCCTCCGCGCTTGCAAGATAAATACGCACTCCGAGGCCGCGCACACACGCAGCCCGAAACGCGAGCGCAACCAACACCACCATTACCCACCGCAGCAGACAGCAGCGGCGTTCGCAATGGCGGCTCGTCTTGCCTGAGCAGAGCTTCAAGGAGCGCGCGCATTGGCGCCGCCCGCGGCGTGGCCCACCGCCGCCGATCGCCGGCGCCCCATCACCGCGTTGTGTTGGCGGAACAGCTTGAGCCAGCTTGCTGCGCCGTCAGGAAGCCGAAACGCGGCGTCCCCGCGGATGGCGGGCCGCCGTCTGGCGACGACGCTGACGCTGCTGGCGGCCGCGTTCCTGGCCGCCGCCGGCGCAGCAGCAGGCAGCAAGCCCTCGGCGAAGTTCGAGCTCATCCACCGGGAGCAGGCGCCCTGGGACGAGGTGGCGCGCATGGACCAGGAGCGCACGGCGTTCATATCCTCGCACGCTCGTCGCCGCCGCGCCACGGAGGCGGCCGCCGGTGCCAAGCCCAAGGCGAGGGCGAAGGGAACGCCGCCGGCGGACGAGGCCTTCGCGATGCCGCTCTCGTCGGGCGCATACACGGGGACAGGCCAGTACTTCGTGCGCTTCCGCGTGGGCACGCCCGCGCGGCCGTTCCTGCTCGTGGCCGACACCGGCAGCGACCTGACCTGGGTGAAGTGCCGCCGCCGCCGCCACGACGCGCCAGCCCCGGGCTACGGCGCCCCAGCGTCGAACGGCTCCTCCTCCTCCTCCTCGCTCGCGCCGGCGGCATCCTCCCACGCGCGCGTGTTCCGGCCGGACAGGTCCCGGACGTGGGCGCCCATCTCGTGCTCCTCCGACACCTGCACGGCGTCCCTGCCCTTCTCGCTCGCGGCCTGCCCCACCCCCGGCAGCCCCTGCGCCTACGACTACCGGTGAGTCCCCGCCACCACACGCTCCTCCCGTTCCATCCATCCATCCATCCCCTCGTAACATAAACCCGTGCGTGGTGGAGAGCATTAACCCGTGCTTTACTTGTAGTGCGCTATATAAAACCTCTGCGCGCGTTAATGGCGGTCCTCCGTCGACCCATCGATCTGGGGGGGCTGTGTGGGGCGTGCGTGGTTAATTCGGTCCTGGCATTGATGAGATGCAAGAGGCAACAGCAGCTGCCCGCAGCAGCAGCCTGCAATTAGTGGCTGCCTTGTTGGTTGGTGGGTGAGTGAGTGAGTGAGTCGGGAGATCTCGGGGGGGAGAGGTTGTAAAGCCAGGCAGGCCGTGCCGCCGGCAACGGCGAAGCAGAGCGGGGTGGGCATCGAGGGCGCGCGTTCAATGCGCCACAGCTTTGCCGCCCGTCCTATCGCCGCGGCAGGATAGACGGGGCACTGTAGCAGCACTGGGCTCTTGAGATTGGGGGGCGGTTTGTGGGTGGACGACGATTGCGTTGCGCTTGCCATGCGCCGGAGCTCTGGCGATCGGCGGATCGTCGCTTTCGATTCTCGATCGGGGACCAAGCAGATCCATTCATCAACAACGTCTTGCCGCCCCCGCCCCGGCCCTTTTTCAGTCACGGAGACACTGAGTGAGCGGTCATCATGCATTCAGCGCCCCTGCTCACCCAAAAGCGGAGCGTCCCGGACAAACAACAATGACACTGACGCTTGCCCCTCGATGCGATGCCGACCGATCTCCTTTACCCATCGGCCTCAGTGGCGTCGGCGTCCCGATAAGCATCACGTTGCGTGCACGCGCGCGCGCATGTGCGGTGGATGCTTAGCTCCACAGAAGGACGCCCATGGCGAGCAGGCGGGCACGATGGCATCCATCCATCGATCGGTGCCAATGGTGTGTCAGTCCGCGCTCCTCTGTTCCTCCGCGCCCTGCGTCGACGCGCGGGGTGGGGTTGTGGACTTGTGGTGGTGTACTGGTGTTGCTGAATGCTGGGCAGTGAGCAGTGGTGGCATTCGTATCTAGGCAGGCAGCAGGCTTGGCGGGCGGGCGCTCGCTGTTGCCTGCCGCGTCCTGCCAACAGCGGCGCCGCGGAAAGCGAGCCGGCACTCGAACATGGCGGGTGGCCGCGAGCCGCTGCGGCAGCCACGCTGCGCCCCCGTGCTCCGCCATGTGCGAGCGCGACGCCGGATCGGGGTGTAGTGTAGTGTACTCCATCCGCTGCGCTCCACTCATGGGTGACCGTGTCAGCTTGTCAGGGCATTGAACATATTCCTTGGCAAAAGCGACGGTGTGAAATATCTAGGCTAGGCCCTTGTTTATCCTGAAATTTGCTTTTCACTGACGCCGCCAAGAGCCACGAGAAGAAGGGATGCATGGCGCCCAAGCAACCAGGGGCTTGGGCTGTGCCAACGGTACAGAACGCTTCGGGATTCCACGGATTCGCTCGGCTGGACTGGCCCTGGAGCTCAGCAACATGTGTCGCTACATGGCCAAAAAGGACATGCGGTCCGGTCCCATCATGGCCCTTTGCCTGGCAACTTTTGATCATCGAAGGCCCGGTCTCCTGTCTCGAAAAATTATCTCGCTTCCGTTTTGCTGATAGCAATATTGTGTTTAGGAGTAATGCCTTAGCTTCATGCTACTAGTAGTACCAAGCGTCACGGACACAATCCATTCTCGTGGGCCATATACCGTACCCGAGCCACGTCCTCTCTTTGTCAAAGCTCTGCTTCTGGCTGGAACAGAATAGCTAATCCTCTAGTTCAAAAGCAAATACATCCTGCCACTGAACAAAGATAGCTTGGCATTCTGCATTCTGTGAGATGCTACGGCGATGATTGCCATCGCCGGCTCTCTGGCGAGGCAGGTAACGTAATAAGGCTGCTAAAGATCAGGTTGCCACAGCGCTTGCCAGGCTAGGCCCCATGTCCATCTTGGATGCTTTTGTACAGTCTCCCTGCCCGTGACGTTCAATCATTTTGGAGTGTGTTCGCTGCGGCTTAAAGCCGTACTGTTACGGCTGTTTGTACTGCTGCAGCTGCAATCAGTAGAGACAAAATACTGTAGAAGCCGCAGCCGCAGCCGGATTAAAGCCGCTTTAAGCCGCAGCGAACACAGCCTTGCTCAAGAAGAGGGCTTGCATCTGCTGCTCGATGTGAGCCATGCATGGCGTTGGCGTGCCACTCATGTTCCCTGCGAGTCGAAAGCGCGCAAGCATGCTCCATGATACCGTATTAGGTACATACAATCTTGTACGGGTTTTTGTTATTTCTTGGTCAAACTTGGTACGTAGTCGCGTCGCGCTCAGGAGATGTTTCGATTAGCGTACAGGCAGCTAAACCAAGCAATTGTCTAACTGCAATTTGCAGACGAAACGTTTTTTTAGTCGGAGTAGATGAGGATTCACCGAGGCACGGTAGCGCGGCGGCCGGCGGGCGGGCTCAAAAGAGACGGATCGATCCCTGAATCGCGCGCCATACATGCCGTGATTGACTAACCGCCACCCATTTTCCTTGCGGGCATGCAGGTACAAGGACGGGTCGGCGGCGCGCGGCACGGTGGGCACCGACTCGGCGACCATCGCGCTGTCGTCGTCGTCGGCGCGGCCGGCCGGCAAGAAGCGGCGGCAGGCGCAGGCCAAGCTGCAGGGCGTCGTGCTGGGCTGCACCACGGCCTACGACGGCGAGAGCTTCCTGGCCTCCGACGGGGTGCTCAGCCTCGGCTACAGCAACGTCTCCTTCGCGTCCCGCGCCGCGGCGCGCTTCGGCGGCCGGTTCTCCTACTGCCTGGTCGACCACCTCGCCCCGCGGAACGCCACCAGCTACCTCACCTTCGGCCCCAACCCGGCCGTGTCCTCGGCCTCCGAGACGGCCTGCGGGGGCGGCTCGGGCTCGGCGGCGCCCGGCGCGCGGCAGACGCCGCTGCTGCTTGACCGCCGGATGCGCCCGTTCTACGCGGTCGCCGTCAACGGCGTCTCCGTCGACGGGGAGCTCCTCCGGATCCCGCGCCGCGTCTGGGACGTCGAGAAGGGCGGCGGCGCCATCCTCGACTCCGGCACGAGCCTGACGGTCCTCGTGAGCCCGGCGTACCGCGCCGTGGTGGCGGCGCTGAGCAGGAAGCTGGCCGGGCTGCCCCGGGTGGCCATGGACCCGTTCGACTACTGCTACAACTGGACGTCGCCGTCGACGGGCGAGGACCTCGCCGTGGCCGTGCCGGAGCTGGCCCTGCACTTCGCGGGGTCGGCGCGGCTGCAGCCGCCGGCCAAGAGCTACGTCATCGACGCGGCGCCCGGCGTCAAGTGCATCGGCCTGCAGGAGGGCGACTGGCCCGGGGTGTCCGTCATCGGCAACATCATGCAGCAGGAGCACCTCTGGGAGTTCGATCTCAAGAACCGACGGCTAAGATTCAAGCGGTCGCGGTGCATGCAATGATTGGACCCACCGCGGCCTTCCAACCGCTCCTCACTCCACTTCTTGATTTTTATTTTTTTACCCCTTGGTGGTGGTGATCTTTCTGATTCTTTTTCTTTTTTCTTTTATTATCCATGTTCAGATACTGATGCAATGAGAAAATTGTACCTTCTTGCAATGCAAAGTGATAAGCTGTAATCAGTTTTCCTCTCTTGTTCTTCTCATTCTAGTGAATATATTCGTTCCGAGTTCACTTGCTCCTGTTCCACACCTCTGTTACATGAGAATGACTACCAAAAAGGTTAAATCGATGTTTATCCTGTCAAAAAGGTTGTCCTAGGATCCACAATACCATCTAAAACATCACTAAATCTCACAATGAGAAGCGACAAACAACAAGATAAAGAAAAAATGGTACAAAGTTAATGGATATATTTTTTAATCATTTGATGCTGATAACTCAATTGATCACACAGAAAAGTTGTCTTGGCCTAGTAGAAAATCACCCCAAAACACGTTTGACAAGTTTGGTTTTAAAAAGCAATTAGAAAATCAACAAAGTTGACCTAGCCAACCGCCAAAATTAGCTAGATCGGGTTTCACAAACAAAGCAAACCACTGTAGCTAACTTGCCCGAGTTAAGAAGGTGGCATGGCCGACTTTGGTCTAGGAAGTCGGCCTGATCAGGTTTTAAGGGTGGCCTAGTCAACTTAGATGATCTGGCCTGGCCATGTTAGGGATCAGGCCTAGCTGACTCCGGACAGAGGTAACATCCTCATTATTCTTATTCCACTTTTTATATTGACATATGTTATTCTATTTTTATATGAAACTTTAATGAATATAAAACATTAAATAGTGGGATGTCCAAGTCATCGATTATCTAGTATTAAATATGATATATACATTAATCATATTTGTTCTAAGGACGACACAAGTGTTGCCCATTATTTAAAAGACACGCTAGGCTTCTTGCCAAACACTTGTCAAATATTTTTTTCCAAATATCTTATGGTGATTGCTCTTTGGAGATTATCATTGTAGCATCTCTAGCATATATGAACTTTCAAATATAACTTTGATCACTTCATAAGGACCTTCCTAGTTTGGTGGCCACGTGCCAAATTTATTGCTCTTTGATTCAATCATTAGTATAGTTTTTTACACTAGATATCTAATTTAAAATGACTTGCTTTTGAGTTTCTTATTGTATGTTCTAGCAACTGGAGTTTGTCCTTTGTCGGATCTTTAAGAGCCTTTAATCTCTTGCCTGTTACCCATAAAAATTTTCCATCATCAAATCATGATACATAACAGTAGATAACTCTTTTTCTTAGCGATCCTATATGCACCTAAATTTACTTTGATAGGTAACACGAACCCTTGCTTATATACCAGGTTAAAAAGAGTAACTTTAGTAGCACCATGTATAGCCATGATGTGCCCATAGAGCTTCAGATAAAACATCATGCCACCTCTTCAGAATATCCTCAACTTTATTTTTATAATCTTGATAAAAGTCTTGTTTCTAGATTCAGCTTGACCATTAGCTTGAGCATACTATGGAGAAGAATTGAGCAACTTGATCAATTGATCTTATATGTATGTGTCATATTCTTCAAAGAAACAATCCTAGTCTATTTAGTGAAGTAATCTGTAGTAACCAAGACAAAGCGGTGTCCATTTAATGATGGAGGATGAATTTGATCAAGAAAGTCTATCCCCCAACCATAAAAACAACATAGTTTGATAATAGGATGAAGCATAACAACAGACACAAGCAAAATTTTACCAACCCATTGGTACTCTTCACAACCTTTGTAGTAGTGAAAATGATTAACTATCATAGTAGGCCACTAAAACTAGCTCTATACAGTAACCATTTCATCCCAAAAGGCGACTAATGCATACCACATTTATCTTCATATACTTGTCACATAACCACTCTTATTTGATCAGAATCCAAACACTTAAGCAATAAGTCTTCAATAACACTCTGGTATAATTCATCATTGTGCAACATAAACTTAAATGCACTCTGCTGAATACACTTTGAAAGGATCACGATGCCCAAAGTGGGTGAATTGGGCTTTTCTAAAAATCAACACTAATTAAAACCTAAGCAATAGCCCAACTTCACCCCGACAACTAGCAATAAGAGAATAATACTAGAAATACAACAATGCTAAGACAATACTTCAAATACTTGCTAAACAAATACGCAATGTAAAATGCTTGAATTAAGTGTGGAATGTAAAGCAAGGTTTAGAAGACTCCTCCAATTTTTCCCAAGGTATCAAAGAGTCAGCACTCTCCCCTAGTCCTTGTTGTAGCACTCGCACAAGGGTATCGCTCCCCTTGGTCCTCGCAAGAACCAAGTGCTCACTATGAGATGATCCTTTGCCACTCCAGTGCGGTGGATCCCTCACAACCGCTTACAAACTTGAACCGGGTCACCAACAAGATCTCCAAGGTGATCACCGAGCTCCCTAGGCCACCAAGCCGTCTAGGTGATGTCGATCACCAAGAGTAACAAGTCGTAGACTTTCACTTGACCAAGAGAAGCCTAATGCATGCGGTGTGTGCTCTAGGTGGCTTTTGCTAGCGTTAATGAGGTCCAAATGCGGGATTAAGACTCTCAAATCACCTCACTAGGCTTTGTGGTGCTTGCAATGCTCTACCAAAGTGTAGGAGTAAATGTGGGCAGCAAGACAATCAATATGGTGGGTGGAGGGGGTATAAATAGCCCTCACCCACCAACTAGCCGTTACACAAATTCTGCTACGCATGGGCGCACCAGACAGTCCGGTGTGCCACCAGTGCGCCGACGGTCATCTCCAACGGCTAGTTCTGACAGCTAGCCGTTGGGCAGATAGCACACCGGACACTCCGGTGTGCCACTATAATTCATCTTACGAACTATGCACTCTTGGGTTTCTGTGCAGGGAACAGCTCTTCCCCGGGCCAGGCTGGCCCCACTAGCAGAGGGTGCATCGGACAGTCCGGTGCCCCAAAGCCAGAAACCCTAGTTCCTGTTTTCTGTTATTTTTCAAATCGGTTTTCATTCTAACTCGTGAGTATGTTCTAGAGTGACACCTAGCACTATATGTGAGTGTGAATATGCACCAACACTACACTAGAACTCTCTTGGTCAAACTACTCATCGACAACACCTCTTTACAGTATGGCTAAAACAAAATAAAAGACCTAACTATATAACGAGTGTCCGCAACTCCTTGACACTCGGAATATGAAGACCTTCACTTTTTGTTTCGTCGCTTTAGCCGTCGCTTCAAGTTTTTATCTCCGGGATTGTTTTCACTGTTGTAGTACATCTACCTGTAATGCGACCTAACTTACCAATTGTCTCTGCAAAACACACGTTAGTCATATATAATATTACGTTGTCATTAATCACTAAAACCAACCAGGGGCCTAGATGCTTTCACAGTTATTCACTTTAGCACTTGGATTATGTAAATATGTTATTATGGGATCTCTATAATAATATGAATCGACATTAGTGTCACCGAGATTCAAATTAGCTGGTATGAGCTTTCATTGAGAAAGCTGGCCTATATGACTTCAGAAGCCGACCTAGCTAGGTTTACCTCATGTGCAGAAATACCATCAAAGTTTTAGTAATGTATGTGGTATAGTAATTATCGACCATTAAATGAAGATAATATGTACATGAAACATTTGTTACATATAATTAGGTGGACGAGGTTTTTTAATATAATATGACCAGATCATCCATTAGATTTTGTGGACGTCGAATAAGGTTGGTACAGTCATGAATGCATTTGTTGGAGATGATGGGAGTAAAGGATGACCCTAAGAGAGCAAAATTGGCTTGTATAGAAGGGAGGGGGCTTGTTGCCTCTAGAGATGGCAGTCACACCCATGGGTGCGGGTGTCCACGAGTTTCACACCCATTGCATGTGGGTTTGAGTGTTAAATTCCACCCATGTGTTTACACTTGACCTAATCCGCAAAATGATGGGATCGCCTGGGTGTGACTTTTCATCCATGGGTGCTGTCGGAGAGGAAATTCTCCGACCAGGTGGCGGAGTGCACTCGCCCTAAGTCCTAAGATGTGGAGGGGGCTTAAGCGTTTTGCTTGTTAGAGATCGGAGGGATGAACACAAGAACACGCAAGGGTTTAGAGTGGTTCGGGCCGCCGGAGCGTAATACCCTACTTCACTAAGTGTTGTATTGCTCGAGAGCTTGAGTTGTGTGTAAGCCTCAATGACTTGCGTCCCCCATGTAACGTTGCATGCTCCCCCTTTTATAGCTCAAGGGGGCATGTACAAGAGTGCTGAGCCCCGACATGTGGGCCCAGGAGCACAATGGATGTAAGACTTGGGGCAGCAATAGTTGTCTGCTGGAGCAATCTTCCCGCGCTCTGACACCGTGGTACGCGTAGTCTTGGTGTGCTAGGGAAGCTTCCTTGGTAATGCATAAGTGCTCGTGGACATAGCGTATCTGCGTATCCTACAGCACAGGCATACTGTTCGGATTAGATGGGCACGCCGCCTACTGTATGGCTTGGGCGCCGTCTGCCAGCGGAGTGGACAGGACGCATTAAATGCCGAAGGGGCACATCACCTGTCAGCAGGGCGGACAGGCGGCACATCCACTCTGCAATAAAATGCGGAGGCCGTGCGGCCCAGAGTCCTTACGTCATGCTCCGCCCGCTGGCCTACGTCACGGGCAATAAGCCATGTGGCAGTATTGGGCCCTCGGCCGAGCGGGGAGTAGAGGCATACCGGATAGAGCCCGGACACGCGTCAACACCGGACCCATGCCTAGGCCACAGCACTTCCTCCCCTAGGACCTTGTTATGGGTGGTTCGGAGCTTACTTGTTGGGGTCCAAACTCCATCCAATGGCTCCAGGCTGCTTTACTTCGTGGGTCCGGTTTGTGCGTACAGGGGTCCTGCGCCTTCTTGAGGAGGTCTGGGCCCGATGATGTTTTCTCCGAGAACAACACCTTAACCGCTCACGAGATACCCTTGGGGCTGTTCTCCGCGTGGCTAGGGATAGCCGCACAGGCATCATGCCTTCATACCGTAGTAAGGGGTACCCCTGATCCAGGGTACCGACAGTGGCCCCCGGGCCCGCCTCAGGGGAGGGAACGAGCCTGCAGGTGGGGCCAAACTTTGATCGGCGGCTGCCATGCTGCTCCAGCTCTCCCGCTATTGACCCGTGACTTCCGTATTTGACTGTTTTCGCCGGGTCATGCGCAAGGCGCCCTGATACTGCTGTATTAGCTTTGAAAATTTAACCTCCCCATCTTCTACGACTGTCCCAAGGAAGCGCGGTATTGGCACGAGCGGCGGTTTGACTCCCCTGCACCCAGGGACTATCACCCACGGTGGATGACCCGTGGGTCCGGGCCCCTGCGTGAGAGACTGGGCCGTTGCTTTTGGTGGAGGCGGAGAGGCACGTCACCGCAGGCGGTGGCGTGCCTCTCCCACGGTGGTCCGTCTTCTCTGCGCGCAGGAACCGGCACGCCAGGTGCCTGACATGCAGACCTAGCCCCTGGTCTGAGGTTGGACCATTGGTTGCGGCGAAGACAAAGCGGTGCACCTACCGTGGGGCGGTAACACGCTCCTTGCGCGGCGATTCGCCTTCTTCGAGCCAGCTGCAAGTTATGCAGGGTCGGGCCCCCATGCCATAGGCTGGATACCTTGGTGTGCATTGGGGGAGACTCGCCCGTGATGCTTCGGGGCACGAGCGGGGAGATCTGCCTTCAAAAAGGAGCTCATCCCCTAGGCAGTAGCCATGCCTCGCTTTTCTTCCGCTCGTCGTGCCCTTCCGCCTTCCGGGCCTCTGGATGGAGCACACCAGTGTTCGCTGGAAGGATCCACGTCAGGGCGCCCCCTAGCGGTCTCACCGCCAGGGAGCTCGCTGAAAGTCGCCTAGAGGGGGGGTGAATAGGCGGAATCTGAAAATTATAAATTTAAGCACAACTACAAGCCGGGGTTAGCGTTAGAAATATAATCGAGTCCAAAAGAGAGGGCAAAAACAAATCACAAGCAAATGAAGAGTGAGACGCGATGATTTGTTTTACCAAGGTTCGGTTCTTGCAAACCTACTCCCCGTTGAGGTGGTCGCAAAGACCGGGTCTCTTTCAACCCTTTCCCTCTCTCAAACGGTCACTCATACCAAGTGAGCTTCCTTCCTTGATTTCCCGGGTCACTTAGACCCCGCAAGGACCACCACACAATTGGTGTCTCTTGCTTTGCTTACAAGGTTTTGAGAGTAAGAATGAGAGAAAGAAGAAAGCCAACCAAGCAACAAGAGCAACAAAAGAACACAAGTCGATCTCCTCACAAGTCCTAAAAACTAGAGTTGAATTAGGGACTTTGATTCGATCGGAGGCTTTGATTTGTGTCTTGGAGTGTTGTGTATTGCTCTTGTATTGAATGAGGTGTAGTGAATGCTTGGATGCCTTGAAGAGTGGTGGTTGGGGGTATTTATAGCCCCAACCACCAATATGGCCGTTGGTGAAGGCTTCTGTCGTATGGCGCACCGGACAGTCCGGTGCGCGACCGGACACTGTCCGGTGTGCCAGCCACGTCACCAGGCAGTTGGGTTCCGACCGTTGGAGCTCTGACAATTGGGGCCACCAGACAGTCCGGTGGTGTACCGGACAGGTCCTGTAGACTGTCCGATGTGCCTTCTGGCGCCTGCTTTGACTTCTGCGCGCGCAGGTGCGCACTGTTTGCTTTTACTGTTCACTTGCAGGCGACCGTTGGCGTGAAGTAGCTGTTGCTCCACTGGCACACCGGACAGTCCGGTGTTACACCGGAAAGTCCGGTGAATTATAGCGGAGCGGTCTCCCAAATTCCCGAAGCGGCAAGTTCAGAGTCGATCCTCCCTGGTGCACCAGACACTGTCCGGTGGCACACCGGACAGTCCGATGCGCCAGATCAGGGCTGCCTTCGGTTTAACTTTGCTCCTTTGTTTTGAACCCTTTCTTTTGTCTTTGTATTGGTTTGTTGTGAACCTTTGGCACCTGTAGAACATATATTCTAGAGCAAACTAGTTAGTTCAATAATTTGTGTTGGGCAATTCAACCACCAAAATTCATATAGGAAAAGGTTTGACCCTATTTCCCTTTCAATCTCCCCTTTTTGGTGATTGATGCCAACACAAACCAAAGCAAATATAAAAGTGCAGAATTGAACTAGTTGGTATAAGGTAAGTGCAAAGGTTGGTTGGAATTGAAACCAATATACTTATTTCAATAGATGTGCATGGATTGTTTTCTTCTTATTTTAAAATTTTGGACCACATTTGCACCACGGGTTTTGTTTTTGCAAATCCTTTGTAAAATTCTTTTCAAAACATTTTGCAAATAGTTAAAGGTATATGAATAAGATTGAAAGAAGCATTTTCAAGATTTTGAAATTCTCTTCCCCTGTTTCAAATGCTTTTCCTTTGACTTAAACAAAACTCCCCCTAAATAAAATTCTCCTCTTAGTGTTCAAGAGGGTTTTGCAAGTTTTGAAGATACTACTTTCTCCCCCTTTTGAACACAATAAGATATCAATTTGAAAAACTTCATTTTTAAAATTCGGTGGTGGTGCGGTCCTTTTGCTTTGAGCTCATACTTTCTCCCCCATTGGCATGAATCGCCAAAAACGGATACTTGAGTGAAATATAAGCCCTTACACTTTCTCCCTAATGGCAAATAAATAGAGATGAGTGAAGATTATACCAAAGTGGAGAGCGATGTGGAGTACCGGCAAATATCGATGGAGTTGAGTGGAAGCATCGTTTTTATCGAATACTCCATTTCCCTTTCAATTCTATGACTAAGCATAAGATGACACTTGAAAATACATTAGTCATAGACATAAAAGAGATATGATCAAAAGTATATAAATGAGCTATGTGTGCAAAGAATTAATCAAAATTCCTAGAATCAACAATATTTAGCTCATTCCTTAGTTTGGTAAAGGTTTTCTCATCTAAAGGCTTGGTAAAGATATCGGCCAATTGATCTTTGGTGTTTATATAGGCTATCTCTCCCCCTTTTGCTGGTGATCTCTCAAGAAGTGATACCGAATGGCTATGTGTTTAGTGCGTGTCGGCGTTTCGACCCCGAGGGGTCCCTGGACCGACGAGTAAATTGTCGCTGCGTGTCCCAGCCCAGATGGGTCGGCGCGAGACGGAGACACAAGGGGGGAAAACAGTAAGGGGAACCGCGGCCTCGTGTTGTCCTGCGCCCAGGGCAGATGAGCTTGCAGTTGGGGGTTACAAGCGTTCGCGAGGGAGGAGTGAGAGAGCCTGTGCGTCAGCCCATCCTCTCGCACGACCACCTTTTTTCATACGAGGGCCCTGGACCTTCCTTTTATAGACGTAAGGAGAGGGTCCAGGTGTACAACGGGGGGTGTAGCAGTGTGCTAACGTGTCTAGCAGAGGGGAGCCAGAGCCCCATGTACATGCCGACGTGGCTGTTAGAGAGGTGTTGGAGCCCTGTTCATGTGGCGTTGTGGCCGTCAGAGGAGCGCTTGAGCCCTATAGAAGCACAGCTGTCGGGGCTGTCGGATCCTTGCTGACGTATCCTTGCTTCCGTAGGGGGTTGAGAACCGCCATCGTCATGGAGCACGCGGGGTGCCATCATTACTTGTTTTACCGGGGCGAGCCAGATGGGACGCCGGTCTTGTTCCTCGTAGCCTGGGCTAGCTAGGGGTAGGGTAATGATGGCCCCCCTTGTGGCGTGGTCGGTCCGAGCCCAAGGTCGGGTGAGGCGGTGATTCCTTCGAGGTCGAGGCTGAGTCCAAGCCCTGGGTCGGGCGAGGCGGAGACCGTCGTCCGAGGTCGAGGTTGAGTCCGAGCCCTAGGGTCGGGCGAGGCGGAGACCGTCGTCCGAGGTCGAGGTGGAGTCTGAGCCCTGGGGTCGGGCGAGGCAGAGACCGTCGTCCGAGGTCGAGGTTGAGTCCGAGCCCTGGGGTCGGGCGAGGCGGAGACCGTCGTCCGAGGTCGAGGTGGAGTCCGAGCCCTGGGGTTGGGCGACGCTGAGACCGTCGTCCAAGGTCGAGGTTGAGTCCGAGCCCTGGGGTCGGGTGAGGCGGAGACCATTGTCCGAGGTCGAGGTAGAGTCCGAGCCCTGGGGTCGGGCGAGGCGGAGACCGTCTTCTGGAGTCGAGGTTGAGTCCGAGTCCTGGGGTCGGGCGAGGCGGAGACCGTCGTCCGAGGTCGAGGTGGAGTCTGAGCCCTAGGGTCGGGTGAGGCGGAGATCGTCGTCCGAGGTCCAGGTTGAGTCTGAGCCCTGGGGTCGGGCGAGGCAGAGACCGTCGTCCGAGGTCGAGGTAGAGTCCGAGCCCTAGGGTCGGGCGAGGCAGAGACCATCTTCCGGAGTCAAGGTTGAGTCCGAGTCCTGGGGTCGGGCGAGGCGGAGCTTCCTATGGCGCCCGAGGCTGGACTTGGCTGCTATCAGCCTCACCCTGGTAGGTGGCACAGCAGTCGGAGCAGCGCAGGCGGCGCTGTTTTCCTGTCAGGTCAGTCAGCGGAGGGGCGAAGTGACTGCGGTCACTTCGGCCTTGTCGACTGGAGAGCGTGCGTCAGGATAAGGTGTCAGGCGATCCTTGCATTGAATGTTCCTGCGATACGGTCGGTTGGTGTGGCGATCTGGCTAAGGTTGCTTCTCCGCGAAGCCTGCCCGAGCTGGGCCTCGGGCGAGTCGAAGATGTGCCCGTTGCTTGAGGAGACCCTCGGGCGAGGCGTGAATCTGCCTTGGTCTACCATTCCTACCCGAGGCTTGGCTCAGGCGAGGCGAGATCGTGTCCCTTGAGTGGACGGAGCCTTGACCGGAATTGCGCCCATCAGGCCTTTGCAGCTTTGTGCTGATGGGGGTTACCAGCTGAGATTAGGAGTCTTGGGGGTACCCCTAATTACGATCCCCGACAGTAGCCCCCGAGCCTCAAAGGGAGTGTGGGTACTCGCTTGGAGGCTTTGTCGCACTTTTTTGCAAGGGGACCGGCCTTTCTCGGTTGTATTTCATTCCGGTGGGTGCGCGCGAGCGCACCCGCCGGGTGTAGCCCCCGAGACCTCAGAGGAGTGGTTTGACTCCTTCGAGGTCTTAATGCCTTTCGTGATGCCCCGGCCGGTCTTGTTGTTCCCTCATGCGAACTGGTCGTTGCCCGGGTGCATAGTCAGGTTCCGAGTTCTCGGGCTGGTATGTTGACGCTGTCAACGGTTTGGCCGGAGCCGAGTTTGCGAGAGCAGCCCCTGAGCCTCTGCACAGGGCGAGAGGATGGTCAAGGACTGACTCGGCTTTTTTCATACGCCCCTTCGTCGCCTTTCCGCAAGGAGGAGGGGGGGGGGGAAAGCGCCATGTTGCCCTCGGAGGGCGCCGAACATGGTGTCTCCGGTGAGTTGCTAACGGGTGATCCGAGTGGACGCCCGTGCCCCGTTCGATAGGGGTCGGCTAGTGGCCCAGAGGCGCGCTCCAAAAGTACATGCAGGTGATTTGCCGGACCTGGTCCCGTTCGATAGGGTCCGAGGGCTCGATGCCTCCCTCTGATGGGATTCCATTACAGAATCGCTCCTGCTGGTCTCGGAAATGTCCTAGGGTACCTCGGGAGCGTAGCCCAAGCCTTGGTTATGTATCGAACGTACCCAGAGTCATCCCTCACTCTGCGTGCTCTGGGGCGACTGTCGAACCCGTCGGGGGCCAGCCTACGAACCCCTGATCAGTAGTGGGCGCGGAGCCCGAGTGGCCTGAGGCGGCTGTTGAACCCTTCCGAGGGGCCAACCTTCAAACCTCTGACCTGTAGTGGGCGCGGAGCCCGAGTGCTCTGAGGCGACTGTCGAACCCCTCCAAGGGGCCAGCCTTCGAACCTCTGATCGGTAGGGGGGCTCAGGGCCCGCTTCCTTCGCGGAGAAGGATCCCTTTCGGAGTATCCCCTTTCCCGCTCCCTGTTAGCAAGAGAGAGAAAGGGGAAGCGAAAAAGGATACGAAATCGAACGACGTGGCATACCTTTTTTGACGCGGTCATTATGGCGGAGGCGAAGCGTCGCCTGCTTCGCCTGCCAAAGGTGTCGCCTGCCCTGCCGCAGAGTTAATGCGACGGGACGAGTGGTTCGCGGGGCAGTCGTTGTGCGTGTACAAGTCGTTCGAGGAACGGAACACGGGCGCGTCGTCTTCACGCCGTGGGAGAGGGCTCTCTCGCTGTTCCAAGAGAGGACGTGAACCTGCAGACGATTTGACCGCCGCTTCCGCTCGCCTGCTGCCGCCATTACTGTCAGCCCACTTCTGGCCATATCGACCATCGCACCTTCTCCCGCGGCTGACTGACCCGTGACCGGCGTGCCTGGTTGGCACTGCTGGGCCGTGCGCAGGGTTGCCTCGAGTCGCGGCACCGATTCCGCGATCGAGGATGCGCGGCACTGGCACAGGTGGCGGTGCAGTTTTTCGCACGCAGTAACCGGCGCGCCGGTTACATGACGTGTGGGCCTGGGCCTCCATGCTGGACACGTGGAAGTCGAAAAGGGTGCGCCCCTTGGTGTAGTTTTATGCCGTCTGCATGGCGGTCCGCCCTTTCACCCGCTGGTTTGGGCGAAGACGAAGGAATGCTTGTAACCGCTGGGCGGTTACACGCTCCGCGCGTGGCGGTTTGGCTTCTTCTATCCTGGGCCAGCTCGCATGACGTGTGGGACCTAGCCCCCGTGTCGTAGGGGGAGGACCTTGGAGCGTGTTGGTGAAGACTTAGTCCGTGACGGCTAAGGACGCGAGCGGGGAGAGTCGCCTTTAAAAAGGGATCGACCTCCTGGGTGGTAATCATGCCTTCGCACTTTCCTCATGCGTCGCGCCCTTCCGCCTTCCGAGCCCCCGGATGGGGAGCGCCCGCGTTGTCTTCGTCTCGTTGTGGAAGGAGCGCAACCTCGTGGAGGTTGGTACCTTTCAGCCATCGCTCGGCTTCAAGGATTTTCGTCGTGCAGCCTGGCTGCATCCCCTCGTCGATGGTCACCCAAGACGGTGACCACCAGTTTGATGGTGGGGAGAAGCAAGCCGGGCTGCGGCCTCTGCCCCGCCCTCAGCTTCAAGGATCTTCGTCATCCTTGCTGGGGAGGGGGGCGAGGCGAGCCGGGGCCTGCCTTGGCGTGGTCTGGCGTCCTGCTTCTTCCTCCAGCTCCTGGGGGTGGAAACCATCCTCCAGCTCTGCGGAGGAGGCGTCCTCCAGCCATGCCGGGGAAGGCAAACTGCTGCTGCCCAGCCAGGGTGCAGCATTCCGTCCTTCGTCCGGGTGGCGGTCGTGCCGCGTACGGGCCGGCCACGTCCATGTCTTCCTCGCGCCGATAGCCGTGCCAGAGGGTTGCCCAGCACGTCGTACGCCGCAAGGGCGGTGCTCATGTTCTGCGGCGGCCTCGGTGAGGGCGGGAGTGAGGACCTGTCGGTGCGCTTTGGGCGGCCGGCACCCGCTGGTGCGGTGTTGGCGGACAGGTGGACGCCGCCATCGATGCTGTGGTGGCAGCAGCCGGAGAAGGTTTCTCTGCCGACGAGATCGCCAACTCCGCCCGCACCCCTGGACCTCCGTCTCCCTGGCTTGAATGGCTGGTTCTCGTCCTTCGTGGGCAAAGGCTTTTCCGCCGCAACATTTGCCCTGAAGCCGTTGCTGCAGCTGTCTTGCCGCCTGGGACGGAGGTCGTTGTCGCTGTTGCAGGAGTGGGTGGCGGTGAGCCGCTTGGAATTCATCGCCCCGCGGGCCTCCTAGTATGGAGGTTGTTCATACCCGCGGGAACGGAACCGGAGTCCCGTTTGTAATGGCATCTTGAGTGTCGGCGTATGTTCACTGCGGTTGTCGGGGCCTGAACATCGGTGTATTCGGGCGTAAAGCCATGTTTCTTCCCCATTTCGAGCACCAGGACTTGCCTGTCGGCTAGTTGGACCGTTTAACCAAGTGTGAGTTGCCCTGTGCGGAAGGTGACGAGTGAGGTATCCGTATCCCGGAGGCGTAGGAGTCCCTCGGCTCGGTTGGCCTTGCCGCTCAAGGCTTCTCTTGCTTAGTGAAGGAACCCTCGGCTGCTCTGCGATGAGCCGAAGCCGGAGGCAGAGGTGTCAGCATGGACAGAGGCGGAGTCGACTGGAGAAGAAACTTCGTCGGCCCAGGAGTAGGGGACTTCCCAGGCCGAGGAGGCGTAGCAGTGGCGGCTGGGACCTGGCCAGGTCGTCCACTGGCGGGACCAACCCTGGAGTCGGGCTGCCGAGGCCATGAGCCGGGCTGGTGTCCTCGGGGGACAGCTGGCTGAGGCTACGAAGCGGCCGGTCCGGCCGTCTGCTTGGGCCGGGTTCCTGGAGGAGACCCTGGCGGCGATGGCCCAGGCGCGGTGCTGACATCTTCCTTCGAGGTGGAGATCCTTCGTTCGTGACGCCGTCCGAGGCCGGGTTGGATTCCGCCGAAGGTGGAGTCGATGCCGAGGGTGCTGCTGCTCCCCCTACTGACGTCTGAACCTGCAGGAACAGTTTGTCTGTAGTGTGCGTATGTTTTTTGCGGCCGCCGAGGCCAAAACATGTCGTCGTCGTGTTGTAAAGCTGCGTTTCTTTTCCCCTTGTTTCGAGTATCAAGACTTGTTCGTCGGTAACAGAATCGTTTATCTGAGCGAGAGTTACTTATCCCAGAAGGTGATGAGTGAGGTATCCGTATCCCGGAGGCATAGGAGTCCCTCGGCTCGGTCGGCCTTGCCGCTTACGTGTACTCTTACTCGTCCGTAGGATTCTGTTATCGATATAGTCGAGATGGCACGAAAAATCGTTTCGGCCGAAAAATTTTCGAGCGCTAAGACTTGTTCGGAGAGCAGAATCGCTTATCCGAGCGTGAGTTACTTATCGCAGAAGGTGATGAGTGAGGTATCCGTATCCTGGAGGCGTAGGAGTCCCTCGGCTCGGTCAGCCTTGTCGCTTACGTGTACTCCGTCGTTTTCAGGATTCCACTATCGAGGTAGTCGAAAAGCACGAAAGATGTTCTGACAGGAAGACTTTTTCCGAGGAAAATTTTGACGCAGAGGGGGTTCCCCCCTTCTATCCCCTGAGGGAGGGTCGGGCTTTGCCGAGGCAAGGTTGACCCTTCCTTGATGGTTAGACTTTATTTGTGTAAGTGAACGAGGTATATGAACGACTTGAAAACATCTTAAGGGTAGAAGCGACGTAGCTGTCGGATGTTCCAAGCGTTGTTGTAGACCTCGCCTTGACTGTTGGCCAGCTTGTATGTTCTGGGCTTCAGAATCTTGGCGATGATGAACGGCCCTTCCCAGGGAGGCGTGAGCTTGTGGCGCCCTCGGGCGTCTTGTCGTAGCCGAAGCACCAAGTCGCCCACCTGGAGGTCTCAGGACCGAACCCCTCGGGCGTGGTAGCGTCGCAGAGACTGCTGATACCTCGCCGAGTGTAGTAGGGCCATGTCCCGAGCCTCCTCCAGCTGGTCTAGTGAGTCTTCTCGGTTTGTCTGGTTGCTTCGGGTGTCGTATGCCCTTGTCCTCGGGGAGCCGTATTCTAAGTCTGTGGGCAAGATAGCCTCGACCCCATAGACTAGAAAAAACAGCGTGAAGCCCGTGGCTCGGCTTGGCGTCGTCCTCAGACTCCAGACCACCGAGGGGAGTTCCTTCATCCACCGCCTGCCAAACTTGTTGAGGTCGTTGTAGATCCTCGGCTTGAGTCCCTGTAGAATCATGTCGTTGGCATGCTCTACCTGCCCATTCGTCATGGGGTGAGCTACGGCGGCCCAGTCCACCCGGATGTGGTGGTCCTCGCAGAAGTCCAGGAACTTTCTGCCAGTGAACTGGGTGCCGTTGTCGGTGATGATGGAGTTTGGGACCCCGAAGCGATGGATGATGTTGGTGAAGAACACCACCGCCTGTTCGGACCTGATGCTGTTTAGGGGTCGGACCTCAATCCACTTGGAGAATTTGTCGATGGCGACCAGCAGGTGTGTGAAGCCCCCAGGTGCCTTCTGCAAGGTACCGACGAGGTCCAGACCCCACACAGCAAACGGCCAGGTGATGGGTATTGTTTGCAAGGCCTGAGCGGGCAGGTGCGTCTGCCTTGCATAGAATTGACACCCTTGGCAGGTGCGTACAATCCTAGTGGCGTCGGCTACCGCGATTGGCCAGTAGAAACCTTGTCAGAAGGCGTTTCCAACGAGGGCCCGAGGTGCTACGTGGTGACCGCAAGCCCCCGAGTGTATTTCTTGCAATAGCTCCTGTCCTTCGGCAATGGATATGCATCGCTGGAGGATGCCTGAGGGGCTGCGGTGGTAGAGCTCCTTTTCGTCACCCAGCAAGACGAACGACTTGGCGCGTCATGCCAGTCGCCGAGCTTCGGCTCTGTCGAGGGGTAGCTCTCCTCGATGGAGATATTGCAGGTATGGGGTCTACTAGTTTCAATTAGGCGTGACCCCATTCTGCTCTTCCTCGATGCGCAGTGCCTCACCCTCGGGGCCCGAGGGTGCCTCGAGCGGGGCTGAGGCTGCCTCGGGCTGGGCTGAGGGCGCCTCGGGCAGAGCCGAGGCCTTCTCGGGCTCGGGCGTGTCGTCGGTATTGACGGAGGGTTGATGTAGGTCTCGGGAGAAGACGTCCGGAGGAACCGTTGTCCGCCCCGAGGCTATCTTAGCCAGCTCGTCTGCAGTCTCGTTGTTTCGTCGAGCGACATGGTTGAGCTCGAGCCCGTAGAACTTGTCCTCCAGGCACCGAACCTCGTCGCAGTAGGCTTCCATCTTCGGGTCGCGTCAGTGGGAGTTCTTCATGACTTGGTCGATGACAAGCTGCGAGTTGCCATGAGTGTCGAGGCGCCGGACCCCTAGCTCGATGGCGATGCGCAACCCGTTAACCAGAGCCTCGTACTCGGCCACATTGTTGGACGCTGGGAAATGGAGGCGCAACACGTAGCGGAGGTGCTTCCCAAGGGGTGAGATGAAGAGCAGGCCCGCGCCCGCTCCTGTTTTCATCAGCGACCCATCGAAATACATGGCCCAGAGTTCCGGTTGGATCGGAGCTGCTGGAAGCTGGGTGTCGACCCATTCAGCCACAAAGTCCGCCAAGACTTGGGACTTGATGGCCTTCCGAGGGGCGAACGAGATTGTCTCGCCCATGATCTCCACCGCCCACTTTGCAATCCTACCCGAGGCCTCTCAGCACTGGATGATCTCCCCCAGGGGGAAGGATGACACCACAGTCACCAGATGAGACTCGAAGTAGTGTCGCAACTTTCGCCGTGTCAGAATTACTGCGTACAGTAGCTTCTGAATTTGCGGGTAGCGGATTTTGGTCTCGGACAGTACCTCACTGATGAAGTAGACCGACATCTGGACGGGCAATGCGTGCCCCTCTTCTCGTCTCTCGACCACAATCGCGGCGCTGACCACCTGAGTAGTAGCGGCGACGTAGATCAAGAGGGCTTCTCCGGCAGCGGGGGGCACCAGGATGGGCGCGCTTGTAAGGAGCGCCTTCAAGTTCTCGAGGGCTTCCTCGGCCTCGGGGGTCCAAGTGAAGCACTCAGTCTTCCTTAAGAGGCGATACAGGGGCAGGCCTCTTTCGCCGAGGCACGAGATGAAGCGGCTCAGAGCCGCAAGGCATCCCATGACCCTCTGTACTCCTTTCAAGTCCTTGATAGGCCCCATGTTGGTGATGGCCGCGATTTTCTCCGGGTTGGCCTCGATGCCCCGCTCGGAGACGATGAACCCCAGGAGCATGCCTCGGGGGACTCCGAAGACACACTTCTCGGGATTGAGTTTTGCGCCTTTCGCTTTGAGACACTTGAATGTCGTTTCAAGGTCAGAGAGGAGGTCGGAGGCTTTCCTTGTCTTGACTACGATGTCATCGACGTAAGCCTCGACCGTTCGACCAATGTGCTGTCCGAACACGTGGTTCATGCACCTTTGGTATGTCGCGCCTGCATTCCTTAAACCGAATGGCATAGTAATATAGCAGTACATGCCAAAGGGTGTGATGAAAGAAGTCGCGAGTTGGTCGGACTCTTTCATCCTGATTTGGTGATACCCTGAGTAGGAATCAAGGAATGACAGGGTTTCGCACCCAGCAGTGGAATCCACGATTTGATCGATACGAGGCAGGGGGTAGGGAGCTTTTGGACATGCTTTGTTTAGACCAGTGTAGTCTACACACATCCGCCATTTCCCTCCTTTCTTTTTCACAAGCATAGGGTTAGCTAGCCATTCGGGATGGAATACCTCTTTAATGAACCCTGCAGCCATCAGCTTGTGGATCTCCTCGCCTATGGCTCTACGCTTTTCTTCGTCGAATCGGCGCAGAGGCTGCTTCACGGGTCGGGCTCCAGCTCGGATATCCAGTGAGTGCTCGACGACATCCCTTGGTATACCAGGCATGTCCGAGGGACTCCACGCAAAAACCTCGGCGTTTGCGCGGAGAAAGTCGACGAGCACTGCTTCCTATTTGGGGTCGAGCTCGGAGCCGATCCGGATCTGCTTGGAGGAGTCGTTGCTGGGGTCGAGAGGAACAGACTTAACCGCCTCTGATGATTCGAAGTTGCTGGTGTGGCGCTTCGCATCTGGCACCTCCTTGGAGAGGTTTTCTAGGTCGACGATGAGGGCCTCGGATTCGGCGAGGGCCTCAGCGTACTCCACACACTCCACGTCGCATTCGTACGCGTGTCGGTATGTGGATCCGATGGTGATGACCCCGTTGGGGCCCAACATCTTGAGCTTGAGGTAGTTGTAGTTGGGGACGGCCATGAACTTGGCATAGCATGGTCTCCCCAGCACTGCATGGTAGGTTCCTCAGAACCCGACCACCTCGAACGTGAGGGTTTCCTTTCGGAAGTTGGAGGGAGTCTCAAAGCAGATGGACAGATCGAGTTGTCCAAGGGGCTGGACGCGCTTCCTGGGAATGATCCCATGAAAGGGCGCCGCACCGGCCCGGATCGAGGACAGATCGATCTGCAGGAGCCCGAGGGTGTCGGCGTAAATGATGTTGAGGCTGCTGCCTCCGTCCATGAGGACCTTGGTAAGCCTGACGTTGCTGATGACGGGATCAACAACGAGCGGGTACTTCCCCGGGCTCGGCACGCGGTCGGGGTGGTCGCCTTGGTCGAAGGTGATGGGCTTGTCGGACCAGTCTAGGTAGACTGGCGCCGCCACCTTCACCGAGCAGACCTTCTGGCGCTCTTGCTTGCGGTGCCGAGCTGAGGCGTTCGCCACCCGCCCACCATAGATCATGAAGCAGTTATGGACCTCGGGGAACTCCTCTGCCTTGCGGGCTTCCTTCTTGTCGTTGTCGTGGGCTTTGCCACCTTCCGCTGGTGGACCGGCCTTGTGGAAGTAGCGCCGGAGCATGACGCACTCCTCAAGGGTGTGCTTGATGGGACCCTGATGATAGGGGCACGACTCCTTGAGCATCTTGTCGAACAAGTTGACGCCACCGGGAGGCTTCCGAGGGTTCTTGTGCTCGGTGGCGGCGACAAGGTCTGCGTCGGCGGCGTCGTGTTTCGCTTGCGACTTCTTCTTGCCCTTCTTCTTCGTGTCGCGCTGAGCGGACGCCTCGGGGATGTCATCCGGCTGGCGCCCCTGAGGCTGCTTGTCCTTCCGGAAGATGGCCTCGACCGCCTCCTGGCCATAGGCGAACTTGGTGGCGATGTCCATCAGCTCGCTCGCCCTGGTGGGAGTCTTGCGACCCAGCTTGCTCACCAGGTCGCGGCAAGTGGTGCCGGCAAGGAACGCGCCGATGACATCTGAGTCGGTGATGTTGGGCAGCTCGGTGCGCTGCTTCGAGAATCGCCAGATGTAGTCCCGCAGGGATTCTCCCGGCTGCTGGCGGCAGCTTCGGAGATCCCAGGAGTTCCCAGGGCGCACGTATGTGCCCTGGAAGTTGCCGGCGAAGGCTTTAACTAGGTCGTCCCAGTTGGAGATCTGCGCAGGAGGCAGATGCTCCAGCCAGGCTCGGGCGGCGTCGGAGAGGAACAGGGGGAGGTTGCGGATGATGAGGTTATCATCGTCCGTTCCACCTAGCTGGCAGGCCAGCCGGTAGTCCGCGAGCCACAGTTCTGGCCTTGTCTCCCCTGAGTACTTGGTGATGGTCGTCGGGATTCGAAACCGGGTCGAGAAC
Organism: Zea luxurians; assembly: GCA_029449295.1. Classification (NCBI taxonomy): domain Eukaryota; kingdom Viridiplantae; phylum Streptophyta; class Magnoliopsida; order Poales; family Poaceae; genus Zea; species Zea luxurians. The sequence continues at coordinate 43,080,856 of JAOPSE010000023.1, forward strand.
GACGCTCGTCGTATGGCCCAGCTGAAAGCTTGCGGACCGGGTGGTTTGGGCGAGGGGCTCCGATCCCCCCGCTGTCGTAGCGTCCCCCACTCCTGGGGTGGTAGCCTCGGCACACCTTCTCGTCGAGGCGGGCTCGATGGTCGCAGTGGTGGTGCTCGTAGCCGAGGCGACCCAGGGCCACAGGCGCTGTGTCCCGCGTACGCCCGGTGTGGACCGAGGCTTCCCGCATGAATCGGGAAGTCGTGGCGCGATACCCCGGGGGTATCCCTGCCTTCGGGAGGCAGAGCTTTTGGCCCGTCGGACCGCGGCATCCTCCAGGAGATTCTTGAGCTCTCCCTAGTTGAGACGGTCGTCAATCGGTCCTAGGTTGACCACATATGATGCCTCGGAAGGTTCGGATATGCCTTTACGAAAGCGTCCACCGAAGCGGGGTTGCTTGGTGGGCCGAAGCTGAATCTAAAAGGCACAGGATGGGAAACGGACGGTACCTCTTGATCGACGGATGGTGACGAAGTCACGTCGGGGACGGACTGCACCGTTATCTCAGGTACGAGGCTAACGCCCAACAGGTCCTTCGCGAGCGTGCTGGCGTCGTCCGTCTGCTTGAGGTTGGCGTGTTGTGGGGAAACGACGCTCATCTTCGTCTCAGACGCGAGGTCAACGCCCGACGTGTCCCTCGCTGGGGCGCCGGCGTCGTCGACTCGCTCGACAGCCGACGAGGTGCCGCCTCCTGCTTGACCATGATTGCCCCGCCTCCTTCCCCGTCGATGGGGAAGGTGACGGGACAGACTCAGATGCTGTTCTTCCGCCACGCGGGAAAGACGTCGTCGATTCCGCCGCCGGTGGGCGGGCTGATGGCCGCCATTGTCGTTGTCGCGTGGCGGAGGAAGGAGTATCATGTCGTAGCTGCTGTCGAGGGACATGAACTCGAGACTCCCAAAACGGAGCTTCGTCCTGGGTTGGAGAGGTTGCTAGAGACTACCCATCTGGAGCTTGACGGGAAGCTGTTCGTCAACATGCAGCAGGCCCCTACCTGGTGCGCCAACTGTCGGCGTTTCGACCCTGGGGGGTCCCTGGACCGATGAGTAAATTGTCGTTGCGTGTCCCAGCCCAGATGGGTCGGCGCGAGACAGAGACACAAGGGGGGAAAACAGTAAGGGGAACCGCGGCCTCGTGTTGTCCTGCACCCAGGGCGGATGCGCTTGCAGTAGGGGGTTACAAGCGTTCGCGAGGGAGAAGGAGTGAGAGAGCCTGTGCGTCAGCCCATCCTCCCGCGCGACCACCTTTTTTCGTATGAGGGCCCTGGACCTTCCTTTTATAGACGTAAGGAGAGGGTCCAGGTGTACAACGGGGGGTGTAGCAGTGTGCTAACGTGTCTAGCAGAGGGGAGCCAGAGCCCCATGTACATGCCGACGTGGCTGTCGGAGAGGTGTTGGAGCCCTGTTCATGTGGCGTCGTGGCCGTCGGAGGAGCGCTTGAGCCCTGTAGAAGCACAGCTGTCGGGGCTGTCGGATCCTTGCTGACGTATCCTTGCTTCCGTAGGGGGCTGAGAACCGCCGTCGTCATGGAGCACGTGGGGTGCCATCATTACTTGTTTTACCGGGGCGAGCCAGATGGGACGCCGGTCTTGTTCCCCGTAGCCTGGGCTAGCTAGGGGTAGGGTAATGATGCCCCCCCTTGTGGCGTGATCGGTCCGAGCCCAAGGTCGGGTGAGGCGGTGATTCCTCCGAGGTCGAGGCTGAGTCCGAGCCCTGGGGTCGGGCGAGGCGGAGATCGTTGTCCAAGGTCGAGGTTCAGTCCGAGCCCTGGGGTCGGGCGAGGCGGAGACCGTCGTCCGAGGTCGAGGTGGAGTCCGAGCCCTGGGGTCGAGCGAGGCGGAGACCGTCGTCCGAGGTCGAGGTTGAGTCCGAGCCCTGGGGTCGGGCGAGGCGGAGACCGTCGTCCGAGGTCGAGGTGGAGTCCGAGCCCTGGGGTCGGACTTGGCTGCTGTCAGCCTCACCCTGGTAGGTGGCACAGTAGTCGGAGCAGCGCAGGCGGCGCTGTTTTCCTGTCAGGTTAGTCAGCGGAGGGGCGAAGTGACTGCGGTCACTTCGGCCTTGTCGACTGGAGAGCGTGCGTCAGGATAAGGTGTCAGGCGATCCTTGCATTGAATGTTCCTGCGATACGGTCGGTTGGCATGGTGATCTGGCCAAGGTTGCTTCTCCATGAAGCCTGCCCGAGCTGGGCCTCGGGCGAGTCGAAGATGTGCCCGTTGCTTGAGGAGACCCTCGGGCGAGGCGTGAATCTGCCTTGGTCTACCGTTCCTGCCCGAGGCTTGGCTCAGGCGAGGCGAGATCGTGTCCCTTGAGTGGAGGGAGCCTTGACCGGAATTGTGCCCATCAGGCCTTTGCAGCTTTGTGCTGATGGGGATTACCAGCTGAGATTAGGAGTCTTGGGGGTACCCCTAATTACGGTCCCCGACAGTGCGGTTGTGTTCAACGGGATTATCCGCCATGCGGATTGCACTCTCATTATCACATAGGAGAGGGACTTTGCTAAATTTGTAGCCATAGTCCCTAAGGGTTTGCCTCATCCAAAGCAATTGCGCGCAACAATGGCCTACGGCAATATACTCGGCTTCGGCGGTAGAAAGAGCTACTGAGTTTTATTTCTTTGAAGCCCAAGATACCAGGGATCTCCCAGAAACTGAAAAGTCCCTGATGTGCTCTTCCTATCAATCTTACACCCTGCCCAATCAGCATCGGAATATCCTAATAAATCAAAATAGGATCCCTTGGGGTACCAAAGACCAAACTTAGGTGTTTGAACTAAATATCTCAAGATTCGCTTCACAGCCCTAAGGTGAGCTTCCTTAGGGTCGGCTTGGAACCTTGCACACATGCATACACAGAAAGCATGATGTCCGGTCGAGATGCACATAAATAGAGTAAGGATCCTATCATCGACCGGTATACCTTTTGATCTACGAATTTACCTCCCGTGTCGAGGTCGAGATGCCCATTGGTTCCCATGGGTGTCTTGATGGGCTTGGCATCCTTCATTCCAAACTTGGTGAGTATATCTTGAATATATTTCGTTTGGCTGATGAAGGTGCCCTCTTGGAGTTGCTTCACTTGAAATCCTAGAAAATACTTCAACTCCCCCATCATAGACATCTCGAATTTTTGAATCATGATCCTACTAAACTCTTCACAGGTAGATTTGTTAGTAGACCCAAATATGATATCATCAACATAAATTTTGCATACAAACAAATCATTTTTAATGGTTTTAGTGAATAAAGTAGGATCGGCCTTGCCGACTTTGAAGCCATTAGTGATAAGAAAATCTCTTAGGCATTCATACCATGCTCTTAGGGCTTGCTTGAGCCCATAAAGCGCCTTAGAGAGTTTATAGACATGGTTAGGATACTCACTATCTTCAAAGCCGGGAGGTTGCTCAACATAGACCTCTTCCTTGATAGGTCCATTGAGGAAGGCACTCTTCACGTCCATTTGGTAAAGCTTAAAGCCATGATAAGTAGCATAGGCAAGTAATATACGAATTGACTCAAGCCTAGCTACGGGTGCATAGGTTTCTCCAAAATCCAAACCTTCGACTTGTGAATACCCTTTGGCCATAAGTCGTGCCTTGTTCCTTGTCACCACACCATGCTCATTTTGCTTCTTGCGAAAGACCCACTTGGTTCCTATAACATTTTGGTTAGGACGTGGAACTAAATGTCATACCTCATTCCTCGTGAAGTTGTTGAGCTCCTCTTGCATCGCCAGCACCCAATCCGAATCTTGAAGTGCTTCCTCTACCTTGTGTGGCTCAATAGAGGAAACAAAAGAGTAGTGTTCATAAAAATGAGCAACACGAGATCGAGTGGTTACCCCCTTATGAATATCGCCGAGGATGGTGTTCACGGGGTGATCTCGTTGGATTGCTTGGTGGACTCTTGGGTGTGGCGGCCTTGGATCTTCATCATCTTCCTTGTCTTAATCATTAGCATCTCCCCCTTGATCATTGTCCTCCTCTTAAGGTGGCTCATCTTCTTGATCTTTTCCTTCATCATCTTGAGCCTGATCCTCATCTTGAGTTGGTGGAGATGCTTGCATGGAGGAAGATGGTTGATCTTGTGCTTGTGGAGGCTCTTCGGATTCCTTAGGACACACATCCCCAATGGACATGTTCCTTAGCGCGATGCACAGAGCCTCTTCATCATCTAGTTCATCAAGATCAACTTGCTCTACTTGAGAGCCGTTAGTCTCATCAAACACAATGTCACAAGAAACTTCAACTAGTCCAGTGGACTTGTTAAAGACTCTATGCCCTTGTGTTTGAATCATAACCAAGTAAAAAACCTTCTACAGCCTTAGGAGCAAATTTAGATTTTCTACCTCTTTTAACAAGAATAAAGCATTTGCTACCAAAGACTCTAAAATATGAAACATTTGGCTTTTTACCGGTGAGGAATTCGTATGATGTCTTCTTGACGATTCGGTGTAGATATAACCGGTTGATGGCGTAACAAGCGGTGTTGACCGCCTCGGCCCAAAACCGATCCGAAGTCTTGTATTCATCAAGCATGGTTCTTGCCATGTCCAATAGAGTTCTATTCTTCCTCTCTACTACACCATTTTGTTGTGGTGTGTAGGGAGAAGAGAACTCATGCTTGATGCCCTCCTCCTCAAGGAAGCCTTCTATTTGTGAGTTCTTGAACTCTGTCCCATTGTCGCTTCTTATTTTCTTGATCCTTAACCCGAACTCATTTTGAGCCCGTCTCAAGAATCCTTTCAAAGTCTCTTGGGTTTGAGATTTATCCTGTAAAAAGAATACCCAAGTGAAGCGAGAATAATCATCCACAATAACTAGACAGTACTTACTCCCGCCGATGCTTATGTAAGCTATCGGGCCGAATAAATCCATGTGGAGTAGCTCCAATGGCCTGTCAGTTGTCATGATGTTCTTATGTGGATGATGAACACCAACTTGCTTTCCTGCTTGGCATGCGCTACAAATCCTGTCTTTCTCAAAATGAACATTTGTTAGTCCCAAAATGTGTTCTCCCTTTTGAAGCTTATGAAGATTCTTCATTCCAACGTGGGCTAATCGGCAACGCCAGAGCCAACCCATGTTAGTCTTAGCAATTAAGCAAGTATCGAGTTCAGCTCTATTGAAATCAACTAAGTATAGCTGACCCTCTAACACTCCCTTAAAGGCTATTGAATCATCACTTCTTCTAAAGACAGTAACACCTACATCCGTAAAAAGGCAGTTGTAACCCATTTTACATAATTGTGAAACTGAAAGCAAGTTATAATCTAAAGAATCTACAAGAAAAACATTGGAAATAGAGTGGTCAGGTGTTATAACAATTTTACCCAATCCTTTGTAATACCCAATTTGTAATCTGTTAGACCTAGTATAAATAGAGAAAACAAGTTCACTTTATCTATGTGGGAGTTTGAACTTTTTATGCTGTCGCATGTGAACACCATTTTTTAAAATAGATAATTGTAGAATATATGCCACCCAAATCAATGCATCATGCTCGGATTTTATTTGGTGTGCATTTTGTGACAATATAAAAACAATGTGACAAGAAATACATTAAAGTCCAAAGTGGAATTTAACATCTAAAAGAAATTCTAGAAGTGAAACCAAAAAGAGAAAAGATATAAAAAAATAATATAAATAATAATATATCTTCAAAGTAGTACTGTTTATAGCGCAATATCATTAAAGAATATTTGGCCCTTGGAATTTGAAGCTCAAAACAGGGATTTAAATTTGGTTTGAACACTTGATGCTGAAAATAGGAAGAGAGAAAACAGAAAAGAAATAATAAAAAGAAAGAAAAAGAGAAATTGGCGCTTGGGCCAAAATCACCCCATCGGCCCACTTCATTTCCTCTTCCGCGCGGCCCACGCTGGGGATTGGGTGCCGACAGGTGGGTCCCTCGGATCGGCCTCTCGCGCACACCGGCTTCTCCGTTTCCGTTCACTGCTTGATGGGGCCCGCTTGCCAGGCTCGCTACGCGGCTTCACCCACAGACGCGACTTCGGGAACGCGTTGGCTCACTGACCCGTGGGGCCGGGATGTCGGGTTCCGTCTTCCTCGCGCGTCGGGCGCAACAGCTTGCCCGGGCTCGGCGGAACTCGCCCATCAAAACCGGTTCGCGTTGACCACGGGGGGGGGGGGGGGGGGGGGGGGGGATAAAAGCTTGGGTCGCGACCGTCCTTCGCCGAAGCCTGCTCCTAAGCCCTCCACGTCGCTAACCCCTAAACCACCACTGCTCCGCACTGCATTGCGCCGCCGCCTGGGTAGGACACCGTCCGCCGCGCGCCCGGGGGTGCTCGCCGTCGACTTATCCTCGATTTAGTGCGCGGGATTCATCTCCGTGAGCCCTTGAAGCCGGTGCGGGGTTGCCCAAACTTGTCTTCGTTCCTGGAGCGTCGAATCGCTCGCCGGAGTCCAGCCGGGACCGGGGATCACGCCGTCGCGTCGTCGGGGCTCGTCCTCGCGACTACAGGCTGGTATGACCACTCTGGCGTGTTCGCCTTCCCCTCCCCTTTCTCTCGATGCAAGTATCGCTCTGTTTAGGGTGGTAAGCTGTCGATTCGTCCGACTCCGGCGATGGGCCACCGTGTCCCTGGGCGGCGCCGCCGTCTCGTTGTCCTGTCGGTGGGGATGACGTTTTAGCCGTCGATCGGCTAGGGAACGGTTAGGATAGGTCGAGGGAGGAGGATACACTTGCGCCGTCGGATGAGAGTTGGACGGCGTGGATTAGGTACCGGTTCGCGAAGGCGCCGATCTAATCTGGGCCGCCAAGGTTCGATCGGATGGTGGACATATCACGATACCCCTTCACTCGTCCGTTTTGCAGAAGACCCCTCCGGGATTTCTGAAAATAACCCGCCATCCTGAGTCACTATTCCCTGTGTCTCTGGAATCTTACGCCATAGCCCCTGCTGTTCCCAGATTTTGACGCCCAGTCCAGACAGTGAGAAAACTTATAAAATAATTCAGAAAATAGATTTTTATGTGTAAAAATAATCCTAGAACTTGTTTAATCCATAGAAAATCCATTTTTAGTCCAAATTGATCCATTCCACTTTCTAAATTTTTGTAATAATATTGTCTACCCATTAGTGCCTCTGTTCTGACATGACAAACACATTAAAATTATTCTTTCACTTAATCTTATATCAAATACATAAAAACCTTAGGAAATTCATAACTCCTCCGTTTTAACTCCGATTTGATCCGTTCAAGTTGCGTTAGTCTCGTAGCAACGTGTAGATCATTATTATGCAGTATATTCTTATGTTTGGTGTGATGTTAATTTTGTATATACCATGTTTGTTTGTATTGCTACGACTAGCGCGAGGACACGTGTCATCTGAAAAGCAAGTTGGTACCTGGAATCTCAAGTGCCAGGCAAGTTGTGCCCTTGATCACTTCTTTTACCCATTCATGTTCTTATTATTCATAATGATCTGCATAGGATAATTTTGCTGGGACCCAATAGGATACCCTAGATTTGACTATCTTTATACCTTGCTTCACCACTGGTTTTACTACTAAAGTTTTGGGTAGTACATGCTATTGCTATATGTGGATTTGGGTATAGAGATATTCATCACTCATTGTTATATTGTTTATTGTTATCTGTTTTATTATTCCTTGTTCATGTTAAGATCATTATGTTAATGGGAACATGGAGCGACCACCCGGGAAAACAGTGCTACCACAAGGGTGGAATGGGACGCCCTTGGCTGATTAACTAGGAAAGCTAGGGGAGGGCTACCTTACCCGAAAGGGGCAAGGGCAGTAGGGGAGAGGTCAGTGCGGGGAGGTCCCTGGTTGATTTTGCTGCGATGGCGGTCAGTCAGGAACCCTGTACTGGATCTTCCCATAAACTGTAGCGGGTAGTCTGAAGCTAGTGGAACTTTGTAAAGGCCTCGTAGTGTTACCCTGCCTCGCCTCCTCGGTAGAGGTGTATGGGATTGGCCATCTCTTGGCAGATGGGTAACATGACTTGTGGGTAAAGATGCGCAACCTCTGCAGAGTGTAAAACTAGTATACTAGCCGTGCTCACGGTCATGAGCGGCTCGGACCCTCACATGATTAATTTATGGAACTTAAACTTAATCTGTCATTTCATTGCATTTGGGATTATTTTACTATTACTGTTCTTTATTATTATTAAGGTTTGGTATTTACTTACACTTAGTAATTGCTAATAAAATTTTGACCAACTTATAAAAGCAATGCTCAGCTTCAGCCTTTATTTCATTGATCAGCCTTACACTTCATGAACTCCCACCTTTGGTGAGTTCATGCCACATTATTCCCCACGACTTGTTGAGCTATGAACGTATGTGAGCTCACTCTTGCTGTCTCACCCCCCCCCACAGGAGAAGAACAGGTGGTTTCAAGTGGAGTCAAGTATCGAGGAGTTTGATCTGATCTAGGTGGCGTTTCTCAGTCGACGTTGGCGCCATCGATCCTTAGTTCGTTTTATCTTTATTATTTTATTTTGTAATAAGACTTCCGCTATGTAATAAGTACTCTGATGTTTTATGACATTTATCTCTATTCACTCTGTTATTATATATGTTGTCTTCTTGGCGCATGTATGAGATGCACCCGGCTTTGTCCTTTAAAACCGGGTGTTACAGAAGTGGTATCAGAGGAAATGTTGACTGTAGGACGAAACCTAGATAGAAATGGACAAAGCCCTTACCTACTTATCTTATTCTGATTCATCCTATACTTACCTTACTCTGAGTCATTCTATACTTATCTTATCTTGATCCTGTCTCACCTTTTGTTGTCATACTCTGATCATTCTTACCTTTTCTACTCTGAGACAAGATGGATTTCACACCTTGGAATCCCTACCCCTATGACATTTTAAGAGATAGGAGACCTAAGACAAAACTCAAACTATTTTCTCTATTAAAAAAAATGTGTTGATTGATTGTTCTGATGATCAATGTCTGATTTGCTTCTTTGATTGATTGAAACATTATAGTTGGGCATCTTAGCATGTACCACTATAAGGTATTGTATTAGCTTTAGTAGGTGACACACTAATCTACTTAGCTAATAAGTCCCCCAAAGTAACATGATTGTAATTACTGCCTTGCCTATTGCTCTTTCTTACCTTAGGTATCTAACTCAGATGGTCAATATCAGGAAAGGAAAGATTATCACGCAACAGCAAACAGAAATGAATCCTCCAAATCCTCCACCTGTTGAAACCGAACAAGTGATCGCAACCCAAAGGCTGGTAATACAGCAATTGACGGACATGATGACCGAAATGCAAAACCAGATAAGACAAGAACGCGAGGAAATACGTCAGGCCCGTTTGGAGATACAGCAAGAAATAAGGCAATCACGGTTGGAGAGGCAACACCAAGAGCAACCACCATCTCCACCACCACCGGCTCCACCAAGCTACATAAACATATATGTAAATTACTACTATTTGTAGGATCTACATGTTCCTTTAGTTAGTGTTCGGTATGATACTATTTTAGGAGGAATAAAAAGGTCTATTTGTCCCCATGAGTTGCTAATAAAATTATGCGTCATGCTGAGATTTTGGGTTTGTGCAAATGTGTTGGACAATATGAGAAAACCCATGAGAGTAATTACACCTAAAGGGCCTGTTGTGGCGAATCAAATGACACGTAGAATGACATTGACCATTATGGGTAGAGAATTTGGAGTTACTGCTATAATATTGGAGCCAAGCAGTATAGAATGTCTGTAGAAGAGTTAAACGAACTCAAGAAGCAATTAACAGAGTTACAAGAGGCCGTGTATATTCATTCGGATTCTTCACCTTGTGGAGTGCCAGTTCTGTCGGTACATAAGAAAGATGGATCGCAAGGGATGTATGTGGATTATAGGACCCTTAATGATGTTACGGTGAAGAACAAGTACCTATTACCCCGTATTGAGAATTTGTTTGACCAAATGAGAGGAGCAAGGGTATTCTCGAAGATTTATCTCCGATCAGGATACCATCAGATGAAGACTGGACCATCAGATATTCCTAAGACGGCTTTCTCGACTCGATATGGATTATATGAGATCATCGTTATGTCGTTTGGATTAATTAATGCACCAGCTTATTTTATGGATTTGATGAATAAGATGTTTTTGGAGTATCTGGACAGATTCGACGTGGTGTTCATCGACGATATTCTCATCTATTCTAGGAATGAGAGTGACCATGAAGAACATCTAAGGTTGGTGCTACAGAAGTTACGAGATAATCAACTCTACGCTGAGTACAACAAATGCGAGTTTTGGATTGGCGAGGTGCCATTTCTTGGACATATCATTTCTAATGGAGGGATATCAGTGGATCCTGCTAAAGTCAAGAATATAGTGGTGTGGAGCATACCCACTACGGTTACGGAGGACCGAAGTTTCGTGGGACTTGCAGGATATTATTGGAGGTTTATTGAAGGATTTTCTAAGATTGCTAAACTTATGACCTCGCTTTTGGTGAAGGAAAGAGAATTCAAGTGGGACGAGAAGTGCCAAGTATATGCAGATCATAAGAGTTTGAAGTATATATTCACTCAGAAGGATCTCAACCTTAGGCAACACCGTTGGTTGGAGCTTATTAAGGATTATGATTTGGAAATTCACTATCACCCGGGCAAGGCAAATTTGGTTGCAGATGCCTTGAGTCAAAAGGAGCATGTTCATTTAGCTGTTGTTGCCCAGCTACCCGATGAGATTGATGAGGATTTCAGGAGACTTAACCTGGGGATAGTTGCTCACACTGGAGGAGTTACTATTGATGTGGAATCTACTTTGGAACAAGAAATCCACAAAGGACAAATTGGTGATGCTAAGATAAAAGAGATTAAGGATCTGATTACTGAAGATCGAGTTCCGGAATTCACGGAAGATGAGCAAGGCACCGTATGGTTCAAGGACAGGATGTGTGTTCCTGATATTGAAAGCCTTCGTGTGACTATTTTAAAGGAAGCCCATGACTTGGATTATTCTATTCATCCTGGTAGTACGAAGATGTATCAGGATTTGAAGTATAAGTCCTGGTGGTAGAGATTGAAGAGAGATATGGCTGCACATGTGGCTATGTGCGATGTGTGTCAAAGAGTTAAGGCTGGACACCATAGGACAGCTGGACTACTGCACCCACTAAAGATGTCCAAGTGGAAGTAAGAAGAGATTGATATGGATTTCATTGTTGGACTACCCCGCACCCCTGCTGGGTACGACTCTATTTGGGTAATTGTGGACAAATTGACAAAAGTGGCTCATTTCATACCAGTGAGGACTAATTACACGGGAGCCAAGCTAGCAGAGTTGTATATGACTCGGATAGTTTGTTTACATGGAGTACCTAAGAAGATCGTGTCTGATCGAGGATCACAGTTTACTTCTCGATTTTGGAAGAAGTTGCATGAGAGCTTGGATACAAAGTTGAATTTTAGTTCGGCCTACCATCCCCAGACTGATGGACAGACAGAGAGAGAGCTAATCAAGTGCTGGAAGATATGTTAAGAGCTTGTGCTCTCAAGCACGGTGGCAGTTGGGAAAAGAGTCTACCTTGTGCTGAGTTCTCATATAATAATAGTTATCAGGCCAGTCTGAAGATGTCACTGTTCGAGACTCTATATGGCAGGAAATGCAGGATTCCTCTACATTGGATCAGTCTAGAGGAAGACAGTTCTTTGGGCCTGAACTTATACAAGAGGCAGAAGAACAAGTTCGGATGATAAGAGAAAATTTGAGAATTGCACAATCCAGGCAAAAGAGCTATGCTGATAATAGGAGAAGATTACTGGAGTTTAAGGAGGGTGATCATGTCTACTTGAAGGTGTCACCACTTCGTGGTATGAGGAGATTTAAAGTTAAAGGAAAGTTGTCCCCTCGCTTCATTGGACCTTTCTTGATCTTAAAGCGAGTGGGAGAAGTTGCATATCAACTGGAGTTACCCGATCTTCTGTCAGATGTACATGATGTATTTCATGTGTCTCAGCTAAAGAAGTGCCTCAGGGTACCTGAGGAGTAGCTACCACTGGAGGACCTCAGTGTGCAAGATGACCTGACCTATGCTGAGTACCCTATCAAGATTCTGGATACACTGACTCGTGTCACGAGGAATAAGGTTATAAAGATGTGCAAAGTTCAATGGAGTCACCATGGTGAGGATGAAGCTACATGGGAAAGAGAAGAAGAGCTCCGCATAGATTTTCCCCACCTTTTTCCCTAGATCTTCTTAAATCTCGAGGACGAGATTATTTTTAAGGGGGGTAGGATTTGTAATACCCAATTTGTAATCTGTTAGACCTAGTATAAATAGAGAAAACAAGTTCACTTTATCTATGTGGGAGTTTGAACTTTTTATGCTGTCGCATGTGAACACCATATTTTAAAATAGATAATTGTAGAATATATGCCACCCAAATCAATGCATCATGCTCGGATTTTATTTGGTGTGCATTTTGTGACAATATAAAAACAATGTGACAAGAAATACATTAAAGTCCAAAGTGGAATTTAACATCTAAAAGAAATTCTAGAAGTGAAACCAAAAAGAGAAAAGATATAAAAAAATAATATAAATAATAATATATCTTCAAAGTAGTACTGTTTATGGCGCAATATCATTAAAGAATATTTGGCCCTTGGAATTTGAAGCTCAAAACAGGGATTTAAATTTGGTTTGAACACTTGATGCTGAAAATAGGAAGAGAGAAAACAGAAAAGAAATAATAAAAAGAAAGAAAAAGAGAAATTGGCGCTTGGGCCAAAATCACCCCATCGGCCCACTTCATTTCCTCTTCCGCGCGGCCCACGCTGGGGATTGGGTGCCGACAGGTGGGTCCCTCGGATCAGCCTCTCGCGCACGCCGGCTTCTCCGTTTCCGTTCACTGCTTGATGGGGCCCGCTTGCCAGGCTCGCTACACGGCTTCACCCACAGACGCGACTTCGGGAACGCGTTGGCTCACTGACCCGTGGGGCCGGGATGTCGGGTTCCGTCTTCCTCGCGCGTCGGGCGCAACAGCTTGCCCGGGCTCGGCGGAACTCGCCCATCAAAACCGGTTCGCGTTGACCACGGGGGGGATAAAAGCTTGGGTCGCGACCGTCCTTCGCCGAAGCCTGCTCCTAAGCCCTCCACGTCGCTAACCCCTAAACCACCACTGCTCCGCACTGCATTGCGCCGCCGCCTGGGTAGGACACCGTCCGCCGCGCGCCCGGGGGTGCTCGCCGTCGACTTATCCTCGATTTAGTGCGCGGGATTCATCTCCGTGAGCCCTTGAAGCCGGTGCGGGGTTGCCCAAACTTGTCTTCGTTCCTGGAGCGTCGAATCGCTCGCCGGAGTCCAGCCGGGACCGGGGATCACGCCGTCGCGTCGTCGGGGCTCGTCCTCGCGACTACAGGCTGGTATGACCACTCAGGCGTGTTCGCCTTCCCCTCCCCTTTCTCTTGATGCAAGTATCGCTCTGTTTAGGGTGGTAAGCTGTCGATTCGTCCGACTCCGGCGATGGGCCACCGTGTCCCTGGGCGGCGCCGCCGTCTCGTTGTCCTGTCGGTGGGGATGACGTTTTAGCCGTCGATCGGCTAGGGAACGGTTAGGATAGGTCGAGGGAGGAGGATACACTTGCGCCGTCGGATGAGAGTTGGACGGCGTGGATTAGGTACCGGTTCGCGAAGGCGCCGATCTAATCTGGGCCGCCAAGGTTCGATCGAATGGTGGACATATCACGATACCCCTTCACTCGTCCGTTTTGCAGAAGACCCCTCCGGGATTTCTGAAAATAACCCGCCATCCTGAGTCACTATTCCCTGTGTCTCTGGAATGTTACGCCATAGCCCCTGCTGTTCCCAGATTTTGACGCCCAGTCCAGACAGTGAGAAAACTTATAAAATAATTCAGAAAATAGATTTTTATGTGTAAAAATAATCCTAGAACTTGTTTAATCCATAGAAAATCCATTTTTAGTCCAAATTGATCCATTCCACTTTCTAAATTTTTGTAATAATATTGTCTACCCATTAGTGCCTCTGTTCTGACATGACAAACACATTAAAATTATTCTTTCACTTAATCTTATATCAAATACATAAAAACCTTAGGAAATTCATAACTCCTCCGTTTTAACTCCGATTTGATCCGTTCAAGTTGCGTTAGTCTCGTAGCAACGTGTAGATCATTATTATGCAGTATATTCTTATGTTTGGTGTGATGTTAATTTTGTATATACCATGTTTGTTTGTATTGCTACGACTAGCGCGAGGACACGTGTCATCTGAAAAGCAAGTTGGTACCTGGAATCTCAAGTGCCAGGCAAGTTGTGCCCTTGATCACTTCTTTTACCCATTCATGTTCTTATTATTCATAATGATCTGCATAGGATAATTTTGCTGGGACCCAATAGGATACCCTAGATTTGACTATCTTTATACCTTGCTTCACCACTGGTTTTACTACTAAAGTTTTGGGTAGTACATGCTATTGCTATATGTGGATTTGGGTATAGAGATATTCATCACTCATTGTTATATTGTTTATTGTTATCTGTTTTATTATTCCTTGTTCATGTTAAGATCATTATGTTAATGGGAACATGGAGCGACCACCCGGGAAAACAGTGCTACCACAAGGGTGGAATGGGACGCCCTTGGCTGATTAACTAGGAAAGCTAGGGGAGGGCTACCTTACCCGAAAGGGGCAAGGGCAGTAGGGGAGAGGTCAGTGCGGGGAGGTCCCTGGTTGATTTTGCTGCGATGGCGGTCAGTCAGGAACCCTGTACTGGATCTTCCCATAAACTGTAGCGGGTAGTCTGAAGCTAGTGGAACTTTGTAAAGGCCTCGTAGTGTTACCCTGCCTCGCCTCCTCGGTAGAGGTGTATGGGATTGGCCATCTCTTGGCAGATGGGTAACATGACTTGTGGGTAAAGATGCGCAACCTCTGCAGAGTGTAAAACTAGTATACTAGCCGTGCTCACGGTCATGAGCGGCTCGGACCCTCACATGATTAATTTATGGAACTTAAACTTAATCTGTCATTTCATTGCATTTGGGATTATTTTACTATTACTGTTCTTTATTATTATTAAGGTTTGGTATTTACTTACACTTAGTAATTGCTAATAAAATTTTGACCAACTTATAAAAGCAATGCTCAGCTTCAGCCTTTATTTCATTGATCAGCCTTACACTTCATGAACTCCCACCTTTGGTGAGTTCATGCCACATTATTCCCCACGACTTGTTGAGCTATGAACGTATGTGAGCTCACTCTTGCTGTCTCACCCCCCCCCCCACAGGAGAAGAACAGGTGGTTTCAAGTGGAGTCAAGTATCGAGGAGTTTGATCTGATCTAGGTGGCGTTTCTCAGTCGACGTTGGCGCCATCGATCCTTAGTTCGTTTTATCTTTATTATTTTATTTTGTAATAAGACTTCCGCTATGTAATAAGTACTCTGATGTTTTATGACATTTATCTCTATTCACTCTGTTATTATATATGTTGTCTTCTTGGCGCATGTATGAGATGCACCCGGCTTTGTCCTTTAAAACCGGGTGTTACATCCTTTGACCAAACCTTAATTTCCATCCCCGAATGTGATAACTCGTTGGGGATCTTGGTTTTTCTCGTAGGAGGAGAACATTCTTTTCTCCCCTGTCATGTGGTTTGTGCACCCGCTGTCGATGATCCAACTTGAGCCCCCGAATGCATAAACCTACAAAACAAATTTAGTTCTTGATTTTAGGTACCCAAATAGTTTTGGGTCCTTTGACATTAGATACAAGAACTTTGGGTACCCAAACACAAGTCTTTGATCCCTTGTGTTTGCCCCCAACATATTTGGCAACTACCTTGCCTGATTTGTTAGTAAGCACATAAGAAGCATCAAAAGTTTTGAATGAAACATTATGACCTTTTGATGCAGTAGGAGATTTCTTCTTAGGCATTTTAACATGTGTAGAACGCCTAAAGCTAGAAGCCTCATTCTTATAAATAAAAACATGGTGAGAAACAGAATGAGTCTTCTTTGCATGAATTCTCCTAATCTTATCCTCAGGATAACCAGCAGGATACAAAATATAACCCTCATTATCCTGAGGCATGGGAGCCTTGCCCTTAACAAAATTAGACAATCTTTTAGGAGGGGCATTAAGCTTGACATTGTCTCCCTGTTGGAAGCCAATGCCATCCTTAATGCCAGGGCGTCTCCCATTATAAAGCATACTATGAGCAAATTTAAATTTCTCATTTTCTAGTTCATGCTCGGCAATTTTAGCATCTAATTTTGCTATATGATCATTTTGTTGTTTAACCATAGCAATGTGATCATGGATAGCATCTACATTAACATCTCTACATCTAGTGCAAATAGAAACATGATCAACGGTAGATGTAGAGGGTTTGCAATCATTTAATTCAACAATATTAGCATGTAAAGTGGCATTCTCATCTCTAAGATTAGAAATAGAAGCATTGCAAACATCTAAGTCTTTAGCCTTAGCAATTAATTTTTCATTCTCATTCCTAAGGCTAGCAAGAGATGCATTCAATCGATCAACCTTAGCTATTAAACTAGCATTATCATTTCTAAGATTGACAATTGAATCATAACAAATATTTGACTTCTCAACCTTAGCAATCAAATTAGCATTCTCAATTCTAAGGTTGGAGATAGTGTCATGGTAACTACTTAGCTCACTAGTTAATTTTTCATTTTTCTCTACCTCCTGAGCATAAGCATTTTTAGCCTTAACATGCCTTTTGTTTTCTTTGATAAGGAAGTCCTCTTGGCTATCCAAGAGTTCATCCTTCTCATGAATGGCACTAATCAATTCATTTAATTTCTTCTTTTGTTGCATGTTAAGATTGGCAAAAAGAGTAAGCAAGTTATCCTCCTCATCACTAGAATTATCCTCATCACTAGAGGTTGCATATTTGGTGGAGGATCTTGATTTTACCTTCTTCTTCTTGCCGTCCTTTGCCATGAGGCATTTGTGGCCGACGTTGGGGAAGAGAAGTCCTTTCTTGACGGCAATGTTGGTGGCGTCCTCGTCGTCGGAGGAGTCGGTGGAGCTCTCGTCGGAGTCCCACTCCCGGTAAACATGGGCATCACTGCCCTTCTTCTTGTAGTACTTCTTCTTCTCCTTCTTCTTCCCCCTCTTGTCGTTATCCCTATCACTATCACTAGACAATGGACATTTAGCGATAAAATGACCGGGCTTACCATACTTGTAGCAAACCTTCTTGGAACGGGGCTTGTAATCTTTCCCTTTCCTTTGCTTCAGGATTTGGCGGAAGCTCTTGATGATGAGCGCCATTTCCTCATTGTCGAGCTTGGAGGCGTCGATGGGGACCCTACTCGGTGTAGAGTCTTCTTTCTTCTCCTTCGTTGCCTTGAATGCAACGGGTTATGCCTCGGGAACGGAGGAGGAGGCGCCTTGCTCGATGATCTTCTTTGAGCCTTTGATCATTAATTCAAAGCTCACAAATTTACCTATCACTTCCTCGGGAGACATTAGTTTGTATCTAGGATCACCACGAATCAATTGTACTTGAGTGGGATTAAGAAAAACTAGTGATCTTAGAATAACCTTGACCATTTCATGGTCATCCCATTTGGTGCTCCCGAGGTTGCGCACTTGATTTACCAAGGTCTTTAGCTGGTTGTACATGGCTTGGGGGTCTTCTCCTTGGTTGAGGATGAAGCGACCGAGCTCCCCTTCGATCGTCTCCCTCTTGGTGATCTTGGTCACCTCGTCTCTGAAAGGGAAATGTGCCCTTGGGCCATTTCTAAGTATTTTGGTGATTGAGTGCCAACACATGTGCTTAATTGTGAGTTTATGTACATGGGTGAACAAGGTGCAAATCATGAGATAAAGGTATGTTTCTAAGCCTTAGTACATTGGTTTTGTGTACTAATATATTTGTCTAAGTGATAGAAACAGGAAGAAGAAGAAAAGAAAAAGAGAAAAGGGGAGAGAAAGACTTGGCTGTGTGCAGCCAAATCTCAGCTCGGTCTGGAGCACCGGACTGTCCGGTGTGCACCGGACAGTGTCCGGTGCGCCAGACTGACTCGGCGCAAACTAGCTGCTCTCGGGAATTCGTCGACGGCGTACGGCTAAAATTCACCGGACTGTCCGGTGTGCACCGGACTGTCCGGTGAGCCAACAGTCGCCCGGGCCAACGGTCGGCCGCGCAATCTGCGCGGGACACGTGGCGGAGCCAACGGTCGGAAGACGGCACCGGACTGTCCGGTGTGCACCGGACATGTCCGGTGCGCCAACGGCTCCAGATCTTCCAACGGTCGGCAACGGTCGGAAGCGCCTGTTATGGAAACAAATCGGGCACCGGACACTGTCCGGTGTGCACCGGACTGTCCGGTGCCCCCGACGACAGAAGGCAAGGATGGCCTTCCGGATTTGCTCTCAACGGCTCCCAGCTGCCTTGGGGCTATAAAAGGAGCCCCTAGGCGCATGGAGGAGACACACAAGCAACCTTTGAGCATTCTTGATCATCCACACTAAGTCTCTGCGCATTCGTTTGTGTTTCTAAGTGATTCGAGCTCTGTTCTAAGTGAGAACTCTGAGATAGTCTTGTGAGCTCGATTCTTGGCAGTGTGTGCGCGCTTTTGCTGTGGATTTGTGTGTGTTGCTTCCCTCCCTTACTCTGTGCTTTCTTTGTGATCATATACTTGTAAGGGCAAGAGACTCCAATTTGTGGAGATTCCTTGCAAACGGGATAGTGAAAGGAAAAACAAAACACTGTGGTATTCAAGTGGGTCTTTGGACCGCTTGAGAGGGGTTGATTGCAACCCTCGTCCGTTGGGACGCCACAACGTGGAAGTAGGCAAGCATTGGCTTGGCCGAACCACGGGATAAACCACCGTGTCACCTCTGTGCTTGATCCTTTGTGGTATTGTGTTTTGTTGAGACTTCACCTTAGTCACTTGGCAATAATTGTGCTAACGCTTAACAAGTTTTTGTGGCTTAAGTTTGAAGTTTTTACAGGATCACCTATTCACCCCCCCCCTCTAGGTGCTCTCAATTGGTATCGAAGCCGTTCTCTTCATAAAGGGACTAACCGCCCGAAGAGATGGATCCTAAGGGGAAGGGTATTGTGATCAATGACAAAGAGAAGGAATCCTTCGTCAACGAGCCGAAGGACGATAAGCCTACCGACTCCGGCTCGGGCCAAAGACGGAAGGAAGGGAAGAAGAAGAAGACAAGGCGCATCAAGGAGATCGTCTACTACGACAGCGACGAGTCTACTTCTTCCCAAAAGGACGAGGACCACAACGACTACAAACAAAAGACGGTTAATTCAAACTTTTCTTTTGATTATTCGCGTATTCCGCATAGCTCAAATACTCATTTGCTCCCCATTCCACTTGGCAAACCTCCTCACTTTGATGGAGAGGATTACGGATTTTGGAGCCACAAAATGCGTACTCACCTGTTTTCTCTCCATCCAAGCATTTGGGAGATTGTGGAAAGTGGAATGAAATTTGATAGCTCGGATAGCCCTATGTTTATTAATGAACAGATTCATAAAAATGCACAAGCTACTACTGTGTTGCTAGCCTCTTTGTGCAGGGACGAGTATCACAAGGTGAGCGGCTTGGACAATGCCAAGCAGATCTGGGACACCCTCAAGATCTCTCATGAGGGAAACGACGTCACCTTGCTCACCAAAATGGAGTTGGTGGAGGGAGAGCTTGGACGGTTCGCAATGATAAGGGGCGAGGAGCCGACGCAAACATACAATCGGCTCAAGACCCTTATCAACAAGATAAGAAGCTACGGGAGCACGCGATGGACGGATCACGACGTCGTCCGCCTAATGCTAAGGTCATTTACCGTTCTTGATCCTCACTTGGTGAACAATATACGTGAAAATCCCAGGTACACCAAGATGTCGCCCGAAGAAGTTCTTGGGAAATTCGTTAGCGGGCGAATGATGATCAAGGAGGCGAGGTATGTGGACGACGCCTTGAATGGTCCGATCAACGAGCCGCAACCCCTTGCTCTCAAGGCAACACGAAGCAAGGAGGCGCTACCCAGCAAGGTGGCACAGATTGAGGCGGCCGGACTCAATGATGAAGAGATGGCTCTCATCATCAAGAGATTTAAGACGATGCTTAAAGGTCACAAGGGACAACCAAGCAAGACCAAAGCCAAGGGGAAGCGCTCATGCTTCAAATGCGGTAAGTTTGGTCATTTCATTGCTAATTGTCCCGATAATGAAAGTGACCAGGAAAAGGGGAACAAAAGAGAGAAGAAGAAGCAATACAAGAAGGCAAAAGGCGAGGCACATCTAGGAAAGGAGTGGGACTCGGATTGCTCCTCCTCCGACTCCGATAATGAAGGACTCGCTGCCACCGCCTTCAATAAGTCTTCCCTCTTCCCCAACGAGGGTCTCACATGCCTTATGGCAAGGGAGAAGAAGGTAAGTACTCAAGACTCCACTTATGCTTCTTCTAGTGATAGTGAGACTAGTGATGATGATGACATAGATTATTCATGCTTGTTCAAGGATTTGGATAGATCTAAGATAGATAAAATCAATGAGTTGATTAATGCCTTGAATGATAAGAATATACTTTTAGAAAAGCAAGAGGATTTGTTGTATGAAGAACATGATAAATTTGTAGAAGCACGGAAATCTCATGCTCTAGAAGTTAAGAGAAATGAAATGCTTTCTTGTGAATTATCTTCTTGTCATGAGACAATTTCTAAATTAAGGAGCATTAATGATGATTTAAATGCTAAGTTAGAGATTGCTAGTAAATCTATCTCTTGTGTAGAAAATGTTGTAACGTGCGCTAGGTGTAAAGATATTAACACTGATGCTTATAATGAACACCTAGCTTGCATTTCTAAATTAAATGAAGAAGTAGCTAGTCTTAATGCCCAACTTGAGACTAGTAAAAATGATTTTGAGAAACTAAAATTTGCTAGGGATGCCTACACGGTTGGTAGACACCCCTCAATTAAGGATGGGCTTGGCTTCAAGAGGGAAGTCAAGAACTTAACAAGCCATAAGGCTCCCATCTTCGTCAAGGAGAAAGGGAAGGCCCTTATGGCTAGTAATGCTAAAAAGAACCATGCTTTTATGTATTATGATAGGAGAAATGCTAGAAATGCTTATAATGATTTTGATTCACATGCCATGTTTGCTTCTAGTTCTTCTTATAAGCATGATAGGGATATGTGTAGAAGAAATATTGCTCATATGCCTAGAAAGAATGTTATTCATGCTCCTAGGAAAGTAGTGAATGAACCTTCTGTAATTTATTGTGCTTTAAACACTTCCTTTGCTATTTGTAGAAAGGGTAAGAAGGTTGTTGCTAGGAAATTAGGGGCTAGATGCAAGGGAGATAAATCCTGCATTTGGGTCCCTAAAGATATTTGTGCTAACCTTGCAGGACCCAACATGAGTTGGGTACCTAAGACCCAAGCCTAAATTTGCCTTGCAGGTTTATGCATCCGGGGGTTCAAGCTGGATTATCGACAGCGGATGCACAAACCATATGACGGGGGAGAAGAAGATGTTCACCTCCTACGTCAAGAATAAGGATTCCCAAGATTCAATTATATTCGGTGATGGGAATCAAGGCAAGGTAAAAGGGTTAGGTAAAATTGCAATTTCTAATGAGCATTCTATATCAAATGTATTCCTAGTGGAGAGTCTTGGATATAATTTGCTATCTGTTAGTCAATTATGTCAAATGGGATATAATTGTTTATTTACAAATGTAGATGTGTCTGTCTTTAGAAGATGTGATGGTTCACTAGCTTTTAAGGGTGTACTAGACGGCAAGCTTTATTTAGTAGATTTTGCAAAAGAAGAAGCCGGTCTAGATGCATGCTTAATGGCTAAGACTTGCATGGGCTGGCTATGGCATCGCCGCTTAGCACATGTGGGGATGAAGAACCTCCACAAGCTTCTAAAGGGAGAACACGTGATAGGTCTAACAAATGTGCATTTCGAAAAAGATAGACCTTGTGCAGCTTGTCAGGCAGGTAAACAGGTGGGAGGAGCGCATCACAGCAAGAATGTGATGACCACGTCAAGACCTCTGGAGCTGCTGCATATGGACCTCTTCGGACCCGTCGCCTATCTAAGCATAGGAGGAAGTAAGTATGGTTTAGTTATTGTTGATGACTTTTCCCGCTTCACTTGGGTGTTCTTTTTGCAGGATAAGTCTGAAACCCAAGGGACCCTCAAGCGCTTCCTTAGGAGAGCTCAAAATGAGTTTGAGCTCAAGGTGAAGAAGATAAGGAGCGACAACGGGTCCGAGTTCAAGAACCTTCAAGTGGAGGAGTTTCTTGAGGAGGAAGGGATCAAGCACGAGTTCTCCGCTCCCTACACACCACAGCAAAATGGTGTGGTAGAGAGGAAGAACAGGACGCTAATCGATATGGCGAGGACGATGCTTGGAGAGTTCAAGACCTCCGAGTGCTTTTGGTCGGAAGCTGTGAACATGGCTTGCCACGCCATCAACAGGGTCTACCTTCATCGACTCCTCAAGAAGACTTCGTATGAGCTACTAACTGGTAACAAGCCCAATGTATCGTACTTTCGTGTTTTTGGGAGCAAGTGCTACATTCTAGTGAAGAAGGGTAGAAATTCTAAGTTTGCTCCCAAAGCTGTAGAAGGGTTTTTATTAGGTTATGATTCAAATACAAAGGCGTATAGGGTCTTCAACAAATCATCGGGTTTGGTTGAAGTCTCTAGCGACGTTGTATTTGATGAGACTAATGGCTCTCCAAGAGAGCAAGTTGTTGATTGTAATGATGTAGATGAAGAAGATGTTCCAACGGCCGCTATACGAACCATGGCGATTGGAGACGTTCGGCCACAGGAACAAGATGAACGAGATCAACCTTCTTCCTCAACGACGGTGCAACCCCCAACTCAAGACGATGAACAGGTTCATCAAAAGGAGGCGTGTGATCAAGGGGGAGCACAAGATGATCATGTGTTGGAGGAAGAAGCGCAACCAGCACCTCCAACCCAAGTTCGGGCGATGATTCAAAGGGATCATCCCGTCGACCAAATTTTGGGTGACATTAGCAAGGGAGTAACTACTCGATCTCGATTAGTTAATTTTTGTGAGCATTACTCTTTTGTCTCCTCTATTGAGCCTTTCAGGGTAGAGGAGGCCTTGCTAGATCCGGATTGGGTGTTGGCCATGCAGGAGGAGCTTAACAACTTCAAGCGTAATGAAGTTTGGACACTGGTGCCTCGTCCCAAGCAAAATGTTGTGGGAACCAAGTGGGTGTTCCGCAACAAACAAGACGAGCACGGAGTGGTGACAAGGAACAAGGCTCGACTTGTGGCAAAAGGTTATGCCCAAGTCGCAGGTTTGGACTTTGAGGAGACTTTTGCTCCTGTGGCTAGGCTAGAGTCCATTCGTATCTTGCTAGCATATGCCGCTCACCATTCTTTCAGGTTGTACCAAATGGATGTCAAGAGCGCTTTCCTCAACGGGCCAATAAAGGAGGAGGTGTACGTGGAGCAACCCCCTGGCTTCGAGGATGAGCGGTACCCCGACCATGTGTGTAAGCTCTCTAAGGCGCTCTATGGACTTAAACAAGCCCCAAGAGCATGGTATGAATGCCTTAGAGATTTCTTACTTGCTAATGCTTTCAAGGTTGGGAAAGCCGATCCAACTCTTTTTACAAAGACATGTGATGGTGATTTGTTTGTATGTCAAATTTATGTCGATGACATAATATTTGGTTCTACTAATCAAAAGTCTTGTGAAGAGTTTAGCAGGGTGATGACGCAGAAATTCGAGATGTCGATGATGGGCGAGTTGAACTACTTCCTTGGGTTCCAAGTGAAGCAACTCAAAGACGGCACCTTCATCTCCCAAACGAAGTACACGCAAGATCTGCTAAAGCGGTTTGGGATGAAGGACGCCAAGCCCGCAAAGACTCCGATGGGAACCGACGGACACACCGACCTCAACAAAGGAGGTAAGTCCGTTGATCAAAAAGCATACCGGTCAATGATAGGGTCTTTACTTTATTTATGTGCTAGTAGACCAGATATTATGCTTAGCGTATGCATGTGTGCTAGATTTCAATCCAATCCTAAGGAGTGTCACTTGGTGGCGGTGAAGCGAATTCTTAGATACTTAGTCGCTACGCCTTGCTTCGGGATCTGGT
This sequence comes from Zea luxurians, assembly GCA_029449295.1. Lineage (NCBI taxonomy): Eukaryota > Viridiplantae > Streptophyta > Magnoliopsida > Poales > Poaceae > Zea > Zea luxurians. The sequence goes on from JAOPSE010000023.1 coordinate 43,105,053, forward strand.
ATCCAAAGGGGTCTAACTTTGACTTGATTGGGTACTCAGATTCCGACTATGCTGGATGTAAGGTCGATAGGAAGAGTACATCGGGGACGTGCCAATTCTTAGGAAGGTCTCTGGTGTCATGGAACTCTAAGAAACAAACCTCCGTTGCCCTATCCACCGCTGAGGCCGAGTATGTTGCCGCAGGTCAGTGTTGCGCGCAACTACTTTGGATGAGGCAAACCCTCAGGGACTTTGGCTACAATCTGAGCAAAGTCCCACTCCTATGTGATAATGAGAGTGCTATCCGAATAGCGGAAAATCCTGTTGAGCACAGCCGCACAAAGCACATTGACATCCGGCATCACTTTTTGAGAGACCACCAGCAAAAGGGAGATATCGAAGTGTTTTATGTTAGCACCGAGAACCAGCTAGCCGATATCTTTACCAAGCCTTTAGATGAGAAGACCTTTTGCAGGCTGCGTAGTGAGCTAAATGTCTTAGATTCGCGGAACTTGGATTGAACTGTAGCATACATGTATTCATGCTTCTGATCATGTTCCTTCTGCATTTTGTTGCTTATTATGGTGCTCAAGTTGTACAAACACTCCCTGGACCTCACAAGTCCGTTGCAAAGTGATGCACATGTTTAGGAGGAGACGTGTTACAACTTGACCCTTTGAGACTAACCATATGTTGGAGTTTGTTTGATTTAGTCTCAAAGGAGAATTGAAAGGGAAAAGGTGGACTTGGATCATGCAAGACTTCCACTGCACTCCGATGAGAGGGTAACTCATTCCAAGTCCATCTCATTAACTCTTATTGCCATTTGCTCTTAACTGAAGTTTTTGGTGAGGCAATGGGGTTAAAGGGCCAACATTGATCCCGTTTTGGTGCTTGATGCCAAAGGGGGAGAAAATAAAGGCCAAAGCGATAAATGGATCAGCTACCACTTGAGAGATTTGAAAATAGTAGAGTAGAGTTTTTGGTTTGTCAAAAACTCTAAACTCTCTCATTGTCTCTTTTGGCTTCTTGTGGGGAGAAGTATTGATTATGGGAAAAAGGGGGAGTTTTTGAAATCTTTGATCAATCTCTTTGGGAATGACTCGGGAAAAAGGGGGAGTTTTTGAAATCTTTGATCAATCTCTTTGGGAATGACTCTCTTTTTGCTTAAACATGTGTGTTTAACTTAGAGATAGAGATTTGAGTTTGATTTGCAAAAACAAATCAAGTGGTGGCAAAGGATGATCCATATATGCCAAAATTGAATAAAACTTAAATTTATTTTATTTGAAGTGAGTTTGCACTTGTTCTAGTTGCTTTATGTAGTGTTGGCATAAATCACCAAAAAGGGGGAGATTGAAAGGGAAATGTGCCCTTGGGCCATTTCTAAGTATTTTGGTGATTGAGTGCCAACACATGTGCTTAATTGTGAGTTTATGTACATGGGTGAACAAGGTGCAAATCATGAGATAAAGGTATGTTTCTAAGCCTTAGTACATTGGTTTTGTGTACTAATATATTTGTCTAAGTGATAGAAACAGGAAGAAGAAGAAAAGAAAAAGAGAAAAGGGGAGAGAAAGACTTGGCTGTGTGCAGCCAAATCTCAGCTCGGTCTGGAGCACCGGACTGTCCGGTGTGCACCGGACAGTGTCCGGTGCGCCAGACTGACTCGGCGCAAACTAGCTGCTCTCGGGAATTCGTCGACGGCGTACGGCTAAAATTCACCGGACTGTCTGGTGTGCACCGGACTGTCCGGTGAGCCAACAGTCGCCCGGGCCAACGGTCGGCCGCGCAATCTGCGCGGGACACGTGGCGGAGCCAACGGTCGGAAGACGGCACCGGACTGTCCGGTGTGCACCGGACATGTCCGGTGCGCCAACGGCTCCAGATCTTCCAACGGTCGGCAACGGTCGGAAGCGCCTGTTATGGAAACAAATCGGGCACCGGACACTGTCCGGTGTGCACCGGACTGTCCGGTGCCCCCGACGACAGAAGGCAAGGATGGCCTTCCGGATTTGCTCTCAACGGCTCCCAGCTGCCTTAGGGCTATAAAAGGAGCCCCTAGGCGCATGGAGGAGACACACAAGCAACCTTTGAGCATTCTTGATCATCCACACTAAGTCTCTGCGCATTCGTTTGTGTTTCTAAGTGATTCGAGCTCTGTTCTAAGTGAGAACTCTGAGATAGTCTTGTGAGCTCGATTCTTGGCAGTGTGTGCGCGCTTTTGCTGTGGATTTGTGTGTGTTGCTTCCCTCCCTTACTCTGTGCTTTCTTTGTGATCATATACTTGTAAGGGCAAGAGACTCCAATTTGTGGAGATTCCTTGCAAACGGGATAGTGAAAGGAAAAACAAAACACTGTGGTATTCAAGTGGGTCTTTGGACCGCTTGAGAGGGGTTGATTGCAACCCTCGTCCGTTGGGACGCCACAACGTGGAAGTAGGCAAGCATTGGCTTGGCCGAACCACAGGAAAAACCACCGTGTCACCTCTGTGCTTGATCCTTTGTGGTATTGTGTTTTGTTGAGACTTCACCTTAGTCACTTGGCAATAATTGTGCTAACGCTTAACAAGTTTTTGTGGCTTAAGTTTGAAGTTTTTACAGGATCACCTATTCACCCCCCCCCTCTAGGTGCTCTCAGTCTCCTTCGTGCGCTGTTTTGAGCACATCCCAAATCTCCTTGGCGCTCTTCAATCCTTGCACCTTGTTATACTCCTCTCGACTTAGAGAGGCGAGGAGTATTGTGGTGGCTTGTGAGTTGAAGTGTCGGATTTGGGCAACTTCGTCCGAATCATAGTCCTCATCCCCTACGGATGGTACCTGTACACCAAACTCAACAACGTCCCAAATACTAGTGTGGAGTGAGGTTAGGTGATGCCTCATTTTATCACTCCACATGTTATAATCTTCACTGTTAAAAACCGGTGGTTTGCCTAATGGAACAGAAAGTAATGGAGTACATTTAGAAATGCGAGGGTAGCGTAGGGGGATCTTACTAAACTTCTTGTGCTCATGGCGCTTAGAAGTTACGGATGGCGCGTCGGAGCCGGAGGTGGATGGCGACGAAGAATCGGTCTCGTAGTAGACCACCTTCTTCATCTTCTTTTTCTTCTTGCCACGCTGATGCGACTTGTGAGGAGGTGATTCCTCCTTCTTCTTGTTGCGGGACTCTCCCGATGGAGCCTTCCCGTGGCTTGTGGTGGGCATCTCGCCGGTCACCATCTCCTTCTTGGCGTGTTCTCCCGACATCACTTCGAGCGGTTAGGCTCTAATGAAGCATCGGGCTCTGATACCAATTGAAAGTTGCCTAGAGGGGGGTGAATAGGCGGAATCTGAAAATTATAAACTTAAGCACAACTACAAGCCGGGGTTAGCGTTAGAAATATAATCGAGTCCAAAAGAGAGGGCGAAAACAAATCACAAGCAAATGAAGAGTGAGACACGGTGATTTGTTTTACCGAGGTTCGGTTCTTGCAAACCTACTCCCCATTGAGGTGGTCACAAAGACCGAGTCTCTTTCAACCCTTCTCCTCTCTCAAACGGTCACTCAGACCGAGTGAGCTTCCTTCCTTGATTTCCCGGGTCACTTAGACCCCGCAAGGACCACCACACAATTGGTGTCTCTTGCTTTGCTTACAAGGTTTTGAGAGTAAGAATGAGAGAAAGAAGAAAGCCAACCAAGCAACAAGAGCAACAAAAGAACACAAGTCGATCTCCTCACAAGTCCTAAGAACTAGAGTTGAATTGGGGAGTTTGATTCGATTGGAGGCTTTGATTTGTTTCTTGGAGTGTTGTGTATTGCTCTTGTATTGAATGAGGTGTAGTGAATGCTTGGATGCCTTGAAGAGTGGTGGTTGGGGGGTATTTATAGCCCCAACCAGCAATATGGCCGTTGGTGAAGGCTTCTGTTGTATGGCGCACCGGACAGTCCGGTGCGCCACCAGACACTGTCCGGTGCGTCAACCACGTCACCAGGCCGTTGGGTTTCGACCGTTGGAGCTCTGACAATTGGGGCCACCAGACAGTCCGGTGGTGCACCGGACAGGTCCTGTAGACTGTCCGGTGCGCCTTCTGGCGCCTGCTCTGACTTCTGCGCGCGCAGGCGCGCACTGTTTGCTTTTACTGTTCACTTGCAGGCGACCGTTGGCGCGAAGTAGCTATTGCTCCGCTGGCACACCGGACAGTCCGGTGTTACACTGGACAGTTCGGTGAATTATAGCGGAGCGGTCTCCCAAATTCCCGAAGCTGGCAAGTTCATAGTCGATCCTCCCTGGTGCACCGGACACTGTCCGGTTGCACACCGGACAGTCCGGTGCGCCAGACCAGGGCTGCCTTCGGTTTAACTTTGCTCCTTTGTTTTGAACCCTTTCTTTTGTCTTTGTATTGGTTTGTTGTGAACCTTTGGCACCTGTAGAACATATATTCTAGAGCAAACTAGTTAGTTGAATAATTTGTGTTGGGCAATTCAACCACCAAAATTCATATAGGAAAAGGTTTGACCCTATTTCCCTTTCACTCGCGCTCTTTGTTTCCTGCGTGGTGGTGTTGTCGACCTTGTCTTCTTCTTGCTGCTGCTAGAGGAGCGCGACCTCGTGAGGGTTGGCGCTCTTCTGCCATCGCTTAGCTTCAAGGATTTTCATCATGCAGCCCGGCTGCGGTCTCCCGCCGGTGGTCATCTACAAGGATGACCACTAGCCTCGTGGTGGAGAGAAGCGAGCCGGGCTACGGTCTCCCCCCTGCCCTCAGCTTCAAGGATGTTCATCATCCTCACTGGGGTGGAAGGCGAGCCGAGTTGGGGTTCTGCCTTCCGCATGGGCTGGTGACCCGCTTCTTCCTCTAGCATTTGCAGGATAAGGATGTTCACTAGCCTTGCGGAGGAGGCGAACCTCGGCTACGCGGGGCCGGCCGGCTGCAGGCGCCGTCAGCTGCCGCGTGTCTGGCTCCTTGGCTTGGATGGCTTTGGTGCTGCCTCCAACGCTGCCTCCCACCACCAAGTGGGGCGTGGCTGTCCGTCCACCGCACGGGCGACGGTCGCGCCATGCGTAGGTCCGCTGCATCCGTAGCGTCCCTTGCGCCACCGGCCACGCTGCTCCGACGCCGCCCGAGGGGTTGTACAAGACGTCGTATGCCATGGAGGTGGCGGCCACGTTCTTGGATGGTCTTGTCCTCACCACCGTAGGAGGGCAGGGGCGAGGGCCTCTTCAGCACGGCGCACGCGCTGTGGTGGTCGCCGTCGCTGGCAAGCCATCGGCGCGTAGGTGGCTGTTGCCGCTGGTGAGGCTGCCCGGTGCAGAGGTGGTTGCCTCCGCTGGCGAGACCACCGGCGTCACCTGCCGCCGAGCCTCTAACTCTTTGGCTTTAATGGCCTCGTTGTCGCCCCCCGTAGGAGGACGGGGGCGAGGACCACTTCGCGATGGCACACGCATTGAGGCGGCCATCACCGCTGGCAAGTTGCTCGGTGCAGAGGTGGTTGTCGCTGCTGGTGAGGCTGCCCGGAGCTAGCTTCCAACGTGACCCTATCGGTGAAGAGTAGTCCATTCCTGCAGAGTAGAGATGGAGCTAGGACTTCGCTTGAAGGCGGATGTAATACTTTTGCTTTTTGTAAGGTACTTTTGAGCACTATTCAAGCAGTGTTATCACTTATCTGTGTGCCGCCTGTCCCTGCTGCTGTGTGTGATGTTGTTGACTTCTCCTTGGTACCTGGCCCCTCGCCTAGGATGCAGGCCTGATGTGTCGAGGTTGGATACCAGCGTATCTGAAAGGGTTGTCAACAACTCACGGGAGGCAGCCTCGATCGGGATCTGGGCCTGTACACAGCTTCAGCTAGGGAGCGTTAGTAGTACACCCATAGGGTCCTCTGTCTGATATTAGCCATCCTTTGATACATGCTCGGGACTCACAGGGTTTTGTCCGGGTGGCCAAGTTGTGTGTTCGGACCCCCTTGGATCGCGGCTCTAGATACTAGGACTCCCGTCGCAGGGTGGTGGAGTGTGCAGGCTTACGGTATGGGACCAGGCTAAGCGGCTACATGGCTCCGAACCACCCCAGGGGACAAGTGTCCGTTTTCTAGAGCCGGACCCTAGGTTGTTGGACCCACAGGACTTATAGCTCCAAATACTAAGGCACCCATCACAGAATGGTGGGCTATGCAGACTTACGGTACGGGACCAGGCTAAGCGGCTACACTGCTCCGGACGATTCCATGGAACGAGCTCCCGTTCTTTAGAACCGGCCCCCGAGCTATCGGACCTCCCAACTTTCATAAAGGAGGTCCTAAACTGCAAGTCTGGCTGTTCAATTCGGATGTCGTCATGTCAGGACAGATGGGAACCATGCGAGTGGGTTAGATAAAAAGTATTATCTGAAAACTGTAGGTTAAATCCATGAAGCAGGAAGATAAAGTCGTCATAGAAATGTGTCTGAGGGGGTGAATTTCCTCTTTATAACTTGACTTGCATGGGTGTAATCCATCTGGCCGGGTTTACGAGGGCAGACCTCTCCGGGCTGGTGTACTCATATGCAAAATCTAACCATATATAAAAGAAGAAGAATTTAACCCCTCAGAGTTGCTTCTATGGATTGAACTTACAGAGATAGGAGGGGTACTTCTTCAGCTATAGCAAAGTTGGCATCCCCCGGGTTGCCATATTTCCATCGCCTTGAGGGTTCCTCCCTGTTGGGGGAGGAGTTGCAGACCCCCTCTTGGTTCAGTACTTTACCACAGGATTAGGTCTTTACCCTGGGTTCCCTACTATGCATGCACCGTTGGCCATAGCACTTGAGCGCCTGGTTACGATGTGCATTTCGGGTTGCAACTTGACATCTGAGTCCGCCGCTTGAGTCCACGTCCTCGCGCTGTAGTTGATCCTATACAAACCCGTCGAAAGGTTGAACCTGTGGGGAGTCCAGAAGGGGTTCCGGGGGAAGACAGGCTTCGGCCTCGTAGGTCAGGTGGCATAGAGTCCCCTAGTGGTCTGTCTAGTTGTCTTCACCGGAATTAGAGCCTACGGTGAAGACATCCTTCAGGACCCCCTCGGGTGATTGATACCCGAGGTCCGGCTTGGCCGCGGCCACTTCTTCGTCGTCAGTTCTTTCCTTGCCGTGTCGGCAACGAGGTGGGGAGCCATCCCAGGAAGACTGCTCGCGCCACGCGCTGACACGTTTCGCGAGCTCGATGATCTCGCGGCACTCTGCGGCGCTATAGCAATCGTTGGGGTGCACGGGGCATGTGCCGCCGTTAACCCTCGGTGGCTATGGCGTTTGCTGCGGTCGCCCTGGCCCCCAGTCGCGGCTGTCACGACCAGAGCGGCGGAGTGCGGCTTCTCGTTGCCGCAGTTCTTTTTATTCTTTTTCTTGCCGTCCTGAGCGACGACACATGATCCGCCCGTTTAGGCAACCCTGGTCTGTGGCGCTGAGTGCCACGCACGGCCCTCAGCAGCCCTGGCACACTTGTCAGCCAGAGCAAAGAGAGTGGGGACCGTTTCCATGTCGTGCGTGGCCAATTTTTCCAACATATTCTCATCACGTACCCCTTGGCGGAAGGCCGTGATGATAGAAGCATCGGAGATGCGAGGTATAGTACCTCACACCTTGGTGAAGCGGGAGATGAATGTCCGGAGAGTTTCTCTGGGCTCTTGCCTTACTGCGTGGAGGTGGGCCTCCACGCCGTGTTGCTGGTAAGCGCTGGCAAAGTTCGCTGTGAACGTGTGCAGAGCTCCTCCCAGGAGTAGATTGACCCTGGGGCAAGGTTCATGAGCCAAGTCCGGGCGGGCCCAGACAAGGCGACATGAAAATATGTCGCCATCACAGCGGTGTTTCCACCTGCCGATGTGATAGCGGTGATGTACACCTGCAGAAATTCCGACGGTTTTGACGTACCGTCGTACTTTTCCGGCAAGTGGAGTCGAAACTTGGATGGCCAGGATGCCGCGTGGAGATGATCAGCGAGAGCGGCGTAGCCTACGCCAGCCAATGGGACACCGGTCTGGATCCGGGCACTCACCGGTGTTTGCGGTGTTACCGCTACAAAGTCTTGATCGAGGTTACGCCCCTCGATGTTCTATCGGTGCTCTCGCGCCCTCTCCAAGGAGACACGGGCGTTCTCGCCCGCACTTCTGCGGTTGAGTTCTGCCCGCAGGTCATTAGACTTCTCCATAGAGACCGGAGTGCCCTCCGCCGCGCGCCGGCAGTTAAGTTCCGCTCTCAGGTCCTCGGTTGGCGCTGCCCTCACCGAGGGTGAGCGCACAGACGCCGATGCCTCATGCTGACGCCGGGATGACCAAGGCTTAGGCCTGGCTGAGGCAGAGTGCGCCATGCCAAGAAGGCGATCCACATCATCGCGCCACTACTTCATGGCACTTCGAGAGGCTATGGAGCTTGGAGGGTGGCGTAGCAACTCCCTTGCTGCTGACAGTGCCCCAGGCGCAGCCCTAGATGCCCTGGACGCCTGCGTGGGAGTGTGCTGTCGTGCAGAGTGAAGCTGCCCCCGCACCAGGTGCGGGGAGGTTAGTGGCCCACGGGGCGAAAGAGGCGGCTTCCTCCTCTAGCATATAGTCCTCGGGCATGAAGTCCTAGTGCTCGACGATATGGATCATGGTGTCGAGTAGGAAGACAAGCAAAAACTTCAAGCCTAGGCCCCCTACCTGGCGCGCCAAATGTCGGAGAGGAAATTTTTCGATCGGGTGGCGGAGTGCACCCGCCCTAAGTCCTAAGATGTGGAGGGGGCTTAAGCATTTTGCTTGTTAGAGATCGGAGGGATGAACACAAGAACACGCAAGGGTTTAGAGTGGTTCGGACCGCCGGAGCGTAATACCCTACTCCACTGAGTGTTGTATTGCTCGAGAGCTTGAGTTATGTGTAAGCCTCATAGACTTGCGTCCCCCATGTAACGTTGCATGCTCCCCCTTTTATAGTTCAAGGGGGGCATGTACAAGAGTGTTGAGCCCCGACATGTGGGCCCAGGAGCACAATGCATGTAATACTTAGGGCAGCAATATTTGTCTGCTGGAGCAATCTTCCCGCGCTCTGACACCCGTGGTCCGCGTAGTCTTGGTGTGCTAGGGAAGCTTCCCTGGTAATGCATAAGTGCTCGTGGACATAGCGTATCTACGTATCCTATAGCACAGGCATACTGTTCGGATTAGATGGGCACGCCGCCTGCTGTATGGTCTGGGCGCCGTCTGCCAGCGGTGTGGACAGGACACATTAAATGCCGATGGAGCACATCACCCGTCAGCAGGGCGGACAGGCGGCGCATCCACTCCGCAATAAATGCGGAGGCCGTGCGGCCTAGAGTCCTTACGTCATGCTCCACCCACTGGCCTACGTCACGGACAATAAGCCATGTGGCAGTATTGGGCCCTCGGCCGAGCGGGGAGCAGAGGTGTACCGGATAGAGCCCGGACACGCGTCAACACCGGACCCATGCCTAGGCCACGACACTTCCTCCCCCGGGACCTTGTTATGGGTGGTCCGGAGCTTACTTGATGGGGTCCGAACTCCATCCAATGGCTCTAGGCTGCTTTACTTCGTGGGTCCGGTTTGTGCGCACAGGGGTCCTGCGCCTTCTTGAGGAGGTCTGGGCCCGATGATGTTGTCTCCGAGAATGCCACCTTAACTGCTCACGAGATACCCTTGGGGTTGTTCTCCGCGTGGCTAGGGATAGCCGCACAGGCATCATGCCTTCATACCGTAGTAAGGGGTACCCTTGATCTAGGGTACCAACAGGTGCCTAATGGGCAACAAAATACTAATTTTGAGTAATTGTTCACATGTAGTTTTGGTCCAACCCAATGAAACCTTAGGTCGTCTACTCATCTTCACTTCTTTAAAATGTGAACTAGCCAGGTGCCTGTGTATTATGATTTCTATATATCATATGAGTAGACTTTGTTTCAATAAGACACAAAAATGTGTGTTCTATTTGTTAGCTTGTTTGATCGTGGAGCCAACAACTAAAGTCCAAACCCCTGCTTATGCATAATTTTACTTTATTTTTTGCATTAAGCGGGAAAGATGACACGGGACGACCTTTGAAACTGATGTTTTTTATAGTAGAGATTGATATTGAAATATGCATCGTGTGATTCTAAATAATTATATGTGATGTGCTTCTAAATAATTAAATGTGTTTTCATTATTATTTGTGATGCTTTTATTTAATTATTTTAAAATTTTGATCACCTAACGTGTGTCAGCACCAAACGAGTGCAAGTGTGGCGTGCTAGATGTCAATATGGATGCATGTTTGTTCCCCTCATTCACACCCATTCATTGTCATCCCTAGCTGCCACTTCAATAGGCGGCAGGTCCCACATAAATCCCAACTAGTCGGTTGCCGGTGCGTTGCGACGTCTTACAACAATACCCATAATACTTATGTAAACTATCCACCAAAAAAATTGAAGATTTTATTGATTGTCTCCGCTCTCTGTATAATATTTTTTTGATTTGGCTAACTGGTGTTATTGTTTACTCCATCCAATATGTATTGGTATAACATGGCCAATGAAGTGAGTGATTAGAAGATATTTCACAACGACTGACTGAACGAACAGAGATTATAAAATGACATAATTTCACCATACAGCGACCAAATAAGAGAAAGTTTGTGAGCTCAAGTTTCTAAAATAAGTCACATGAACTCAAACTTATAAAAAGATAGATCAAAATATGGAGTGTTGTTAAAGTAAGGCATCAATAAAAACTAGATGCGCTCTATATAAATTATGCTACTTCGTAGCAATTACTAACGTTTAAAACCAACAAATAACATTCCATTCTACTGTTAGTGTGACAAATCATTGTTGCTCCATCCAATTCAGCAACCTCAAACATCATAGAGTCCATTGCGCCAATGTGGTAGCAGAAACGACATAATGCTTGTAAGAGCCAAGAACGACGTGTCGTGCTTAGACTATAGCCTCGGCCCGTAGTGCTAGTCTGGCCTGACACGATTATATATTTTTATTTTACAAAAAAATGTATATACATATGTCGGTGTTTCGGACCTGAGGGGCCCTCAGCCAGACCGACTAGTGAATTTTAGTGTCGCGTGCCTCTGTCCAGATGGGTCGATGCAAGATGGAACACAAGCGATGGAATGAGGCTTATATTATCCTGCACCAGAGGGTGCTTGCTGTAGGGGTTACAAGCGTTGCGGGAGAGCGAGAACGAGAGAGAGAGAGAGAGAGAGAGAGAGAGAGAAGCAAGAGAGAGTGAGAAGGAGAGGGTTTCGCGTTGAGGCGGGCCGCCTAGGGCTGCCTCTACCGCGTCTCTCCTACTCTGCCTGCCTCCGCTCGTCTGCGCCGTGCGTCCGTGTGTTCGTACGTTGCACGTTCGTCTCTCTTTCTCTCTCGCGCCTTGTCCGTCCCCTTTTCCTCCTCCCTCCGTGGGGCCCTGGACACCCCCTTTTATAGACACAAGGAGATGCCTAGCTGTGCAATGGGGGTGTAGCTTGAAGCTAATATGGCTGGCAGGGAAGTGCCCTGAGCCATGTACAGATAATAACGTGGCCGTCGGGGGAGCACCTTGAGCCATGTAGATGTATCGACGTGGCCGTCGGAGGAGTGCTCTGAGCCCTATAGAGGTAATAACGTGGCCGTCGGAGAAGTGCCTTGAGCCCTGTAGTAGCATAGCTGATGGTGCGGCATGGATCCTGCTGACGTTTCCTTGCTTTTGTAGGGGGTTGAGAGCAGCCGACGTCATGGGCGCACGCGAGGAACCATCATTACCTGTTACCGGAGTAACTTAGATGGGACACCGGTCTTGTTCCTTTGTAGCCTGAGGCAGCCAGCTAAGGGTAGGGCAATGATGGATCCCCAGTAGCGTAGCTGATACAAGGCCGAGGTCAGGCGAGGCGGCGACTCCTCCGAGGCCGAGGCTGAGGCCGAAGCCCAGGGTCGGGCGAGGCTGAGACCTTCTCCCGAGGCCGAGGCAGAGGCCGAGGCCCAGGGTCGGGCGAGGCGGAGACCTTCTCCCGAGGCCGAAGCTGAGGCCGAGGCCTGGGGTCGGGCGAGGCGGAGCTCCCTGTTGGGCCCGAGGCCGAACTCGAGGGAGGTCGTGACTTGCCGTTGTCAGCCTTTCCCTGGTGGCTGGCACAGTTGCCAAGGCAGGGTGAACAACGCTGTTTTCCTATCAAAACGATCAGTAAAGGGGGCGAAGTGACTGCGGTCACTTCGACCTTGTCGACTGAGGCACGCGTGTCAGAATAAGGTGTCAGGTGATCCTTGCATTAAATGCGCATGCGATACAGTCGGTTGGCAAAGCGATTCGGACGAGGTCGCTGCACGACAAAGTCTGCCCTAGCTGTGCTTCGAGCGAGCCGAGGGTGTGCCTGCTGACTGAGGGGACCCTCGGGCAAGGCGTGAATTCGTCCGGGACTACTGTCCTGGCCCGAGGCTGGGCTCACACAAGGTCGCGTCCCTTGGTAGACGAAGCCTGCGCTTTATCGGTCGTTTATGGTTTGTTCTGAAGATGTTTTCCAGCCGGATTAAGGTGCGTTGGGGGTACCCCTAATTACGGTCCCCGACAGTAGCCCCCGAGCCTTGAAGGGAGTGTAAGTACTCGCTTGGAGGTTCTGCCAGATTTTTTGCAAGGGGACCGGCCCTTCTCGGTTATGCTTTGTTCCGGTGGGTGCGCGGGAGCGCACCCGCCGGGTGTAGACACCGAGGCCTCGGAGGAGTGGTTTGACTCCTCCGAGGTCTTAATCCTTTTTGTGATGCCTCGGTCAGCCCTGTCGTTCCCTGTAACACCCGGTTTTAAAGAACAAAGCCGGGTGCATCTCATACATGCGCCAAGAAGACAACATATATAATAACAGAGTGTATAGAGATAAATGTCATAAATCATCAGAGTATTTATTACATAGCGGAAGACTTATTACAAAATAAAGTAATAAAGATAAAACAAACTAAGGATCGACGGCGCAGATGTCGACTGGGAAACGCCACCTAGATCAGATCGAACTCCTCAGTGTTAGGCGGCTCCTCCTGAACCACCTGATCATCTCCTGTGGGGGGGTGTGAGACAGCAAGGGTGAGCTCACACATGATCATAGCTCAACAAGTTGTGGGGAACCAGTGGACATAAACTCACAAAGGTGTGAGTTCATGTGATGTGTAAGGCTAATCAATGACAGGGGTTAAAGCTGAGCATTGCTTTTAAGTAGTTGGTCAAAATTTTATTAGCAATTACTAAGTGTAAGTAAATACCAAACCATAAGTAAAGTAATAGAACAAAATTAATAATAAACCCATGCAATGCGAATGGCAAAATTGAATTTAAGTTCCATAATTTAAACATCAGAGAGTCCTGAGCTGCTCATGACCGCGAGCTCGGCTAGTATACCAGTTTTACACTCTGCAGAGGTTGTACCCTTTACCCACAAGTCATGTTACCCATCTGCCAAGGGGTCATGAATCCCATATACCTCTACCTAGGAGGCACGGCAGGGCAACACTACGAGGCCTTTACAAAGTTCCACTAGCTTCCGAAAACCCGCTACAGTTTATGGGAAGATCCAGTAAAGGGTTCCTGGCTGATAGCCATCGCAGCAAAATCAACCAGGGACCTCCCCGCACTAACCTCTCCCCTACTGCCCTTGCCCCTTTCGGGTAAGGTAGTCTTCCACTAGCTTTCCTAATTAATCAGCCAAGGGCGTCCCATTCCACCCTTGTGGTGGCACGTGGTTCTCAAGTTAAGCTCTATGTTCCAATTAACATTAATGATAACAACATGAACATAAACAGAATAACAACAAGAATTGGAACATAGAAGTAATAAATGATTATCCCAAAACCATATAAAGCAATAGCAAACTACCCAGGTGATTCAGGGGTAAACAAGGTAATGAGATAAACAAATCTAGGGTGACCTATTGGGTCCCATCAAAATTAACTTATGCATGGATAAGTGATATTAAAGAACATTATTGGGTAAAAAGTGGTCAAGGGCACAACTTGCCTTCAATGAGCTCCTGCTCAGCTACTTCAACTTGCTGCTCACCAGGATCCTCAGCAACGGGCTCTTCTACTCGCCACAATACAAACAAGCACAGTGCATATAGAGAAATTAACATTACACCAAACATATAAACAAAATGCACAGAGATATTCTACATATTAAAATAAAATCCTAGGAACAGAAATCATATTTTTCTGAGTTATAGATTTTAAGTTATACATTTTCAAAGGTTTTATGTGCTTTAAATAGGGTTAAGTGATAAATAAATTTCCTTACTGTTTTTATGCCAAAACAGAGACACTAAGTGAAAGAGGATAAAATTACAAAATTTTAGGAACTGGAATGAATTAATTTGGAGTTAGTATGAATTTTCTATGAATTTATAAAGTTCTAGCAATTATTTTCCTATTAAAAATCTATTTAATAATCATTTTCTCTGGTTTTATAAAGTCCTGGACTGGGCCTCAATTCTGGAGAAACCCAGGGGTCTCGGTGTAAATTTCTACAGACACAGAGAACAGTGGAGATGGATGGCGGGTTGGTTTCTAGTAAGTGTAGGGGTTCTTTTGTAATACGCGCAAACCGAAGGGGTATCCATCCATATGGGCCGTCCGATCGGCAGTCAATGCGCCAGATTAGATCTCAGACTTAATGAATCGGTATGCGACGACAGTCGTTGGATCCTAAACCCACGGCCCAGATTTAATGAGTCGCGGATCCACCCCGCGCCACTGGATCACGCATCAACGGTCTCTGTGCGATCGAGCGAAGGGGTATCCCATGGCCTAATCTCGACCGTTGAGGGTGAAATCGACGATCCGCTGCCCACCCTTTGACCGAGAGCCCGAGCTCGCCGGACCACGGTGGCGATGCCCGCACCCGCGGTGGTGGCCGGCCGGCGAGCAACCAAAATGGCGCCAGACCAGCCCCCCCCACACAACGAACTAGCCTAAAACGAAGGTAACATCGTAGGGAATACTATGAACGAGGTCTTACCTCCTATCGGCGCGTCGGTGTCGCTAGCCACGACGAGACGCGGCTACACGGCGGAAGAGCAGCGACGGCGAGGAATCTCCGATCGTCAGCTGCACGATGCGCCAAGGCAAGCTCTCAGTCGCGACCCACCGGACCAGGTGAGGCTCCCGCACCCCAAACCTCGGTCCAATTGCTGAGGAACCGACCGGTCAACGACGGCGGAACGGATCTCCTCCCACGGCGCGCGGCGGCGTTCTCCCACACTCGAATTCCCTTTCTCTGTGCGATTCACGGCGGCGCAAGCGGATGAGGAGGGAAGGAAGGAGCAGAGGAGTTCGCCTACTTATCCTCTGTGGACTCGGCTCGGCTAGAAGGAGGTCGCCCGCGATTCACGGCAACGGCGGCGAGTATCTCGCGCGGTTTGTTAAGGCGAAGAAGAACGGGCTGACACGGGGGGTCGGGTTGTCAGCGGCCGCGCGTGCGAAGTAAAGGAGAGCGCGTGCAGTGTGCGACCGACGAGTGGGGCCCGCGAGCGAGTGAGAGTGAGGCAGGCGCGCGGCTGAAGCGCAGAAGTGGGCCGTCGCGGGTGATTTGGCCAGTGGGCCGAATAAGGAGCCTGCGGCCCAGGTAGGCATAGTCTTCCTTTTCTTTTTTATATTTTCTGTTTTCTTTTCTTTTTATTTTTCAATTCCCAATTTGAATTCCAAATTTGACTTTGAATTTGTACTCAAACTATAGATAAATTTCAATCATACCAGTATAGTTGAGTTTGTGTATTTATAAATTTGGTTTTACATTTTATATTATTTCTTTCTTTCTTTCTCCTTTTTCCTCCAATCCTCTTCTCAATGTCATTTTATCTCTATGTTGTCACCAAATGCACACACAAATAAAAGTATCCAGCATGATGCAATAATTTAGTAGCATATCTTTTTGTTAATTGTTTTTGGACATGGTGTTCACATATGATGATGCCTAAAGTTCAAACTCACATCAAGAGAAAATGTTTCTCTATTGATATTATTCCTAGCACTTACAAAGTAGGTGTTACAAATCCTACCCCCCTTAAAAATAATCTCGTCCTCGAGATTTAAGAAGATCTAGGGAAAAGGTGGGGAAAATCTATGCGAAGCTCTTCTTCTCTTTCCCAAGTTGCTTCATCTTCACTGTGGTGACTCCATTGAACTTTACACATCTTTATCACCTTATTTCTTGTAACTCGAGTCAATGTATCCAAAATCTTGATCGGGTACTCCGTGTAAGTCAAATCACCTTGAACACTGAGCTCTTCCATTGGTAACTGTTCCTCGGGAACACGGAGACACTTCTTAAGTTGAGATACGTGGAACACATTATGCACATCCGATAGACTAGCAGGTAATTCGAGTTGGTATGCCATCTCTCCAACTCTTCTAAAGATCAAGAATGGTCCAATGTAGCGAGGGGACAATTTGCCCTTGACTTTAAATCTCCTCATTCCACGAAGTGGTGACACTTTGAGATACACATAATCTCCTTCTTCAAATTCCAGTGGTCTCCTTCTATTATCAGCATAACTCTTTTGCCTGGTTTGAGCCACTCTCAAATTCTCTCGAATTATACGAACTTGCTCCTCTGCTTCTTGAATCAATTCAGGACCAAAGAACTGTCTCTCTCCAGTCTGATCCCAATATAGAGGAGTCCTGCACTTTCTCCCATATAAAGCTTCAAAAGGTGACATCTTCAGACTGGCCTGGTAACTATTATTATACGAGAACTCAGCATAAGGCAGACTCTTATCCCAACTTCCTCCATGCTGAAGGGCACATGCTCTCAACATATCTTCCAATACTTGATTAGTCCTTTCAGTCTGTCCATCAGTCTGAGGGTGATAAGCCGTACTGAAATTCAACTTCGTGCTCATGTTCTCATGAAAGCTTCTCCAAAATCTTGAGGTAAACTGCGAACCTCGATCAGACACGATCTTCTTTGGTACTCCATGTAAACACACAATCCGAGCCATATATAACTCTGCTAGCTGAGTACCCTTATAAGTAGTCTTGACAGGAATAAAGTGAGCCACTTTAGTCAATCTATCCACAATCACCCATATAGCATCATATCCCTTCTGGGTGCGAGGCAATCCAGTAATGAAATCCATACCAATCTCTTCCCATTTCCACTCGGGTATCTTCAGTGGATGCAGTAGTCCAGCTGGCCTCTGGTGTTCAGCCTTAACTCTTTGACATACATCGCACATAGCTACATATGCAGCAACATCTCTTTTCAATCCATACCACCAATATTTCCGTTTCAAATCCTGATACATCTTGGTACTACCAGGATGAATAGAATAATCCGAGTCATGGGCCTCCTTCAATATAGTCTCCCGAAGGCTTTTAATATCAGGGACGCATATCCTATCCTTGAACCATACAGTGCCCTGCTCATCTTCCGTGAACTCCGGAACTCGACCTTCCGTAATCAGATCCTTAATCTCTTTTATTTTATCATCACCAATTTGTCCCTTGCGGATCTCTTGCTCCAAAGTAGGTTCCACATCAATTGTAACTCCTTCAGTATGAGCAACTATCCCCAGGTTAAGTCTCCTGAAATCCTCAACAATCTCATCGGGTAGCTGGGCAACAACAGCTGAATGAACATGCTCCTTGCGACTCAAGGCATCTGCAACCAAGTTTGCCTTGCCCGGGTGATAGTGAATCTCCAAATCATAATCTTTAATAAGCTCCAACCAACGGCGTTGCCTAAGGTTGAGATCCTTCTGAGTGAATATGTACTTCAAACTCTTATGATCCGTATATACTTGGCACTTGGTCCCCATGATATAGTGTCTCCAAATCTTAAGTGCATGCACAACGGCTGCCAATTCCAAGTCATGAGTAGGGTAGTTCAATTCATGTCTCCGCAACTGACGAGAAGCATAAGCAATCACATGTCCTTCTTGCATGAGCACACATCCTAAGCCTTGGCCACATGCATCACAATAGATATCAAAACCCTTCTGTAGGTCTGGCATAACCAATACTGGTGGCGACATCAACTTCTTCTTCAATAGATCAAAGCTGTCTTGACACTTCTCGTCCCACTTAAATTCTTTTCCTTTCTCCAAAAGTGAAGTCATAGGCTTAGCAATCTTAGAAAATCCTTCAATAAATCTCCGATAATAGCCTGCTAATCCCAAGAAACTCCGAATCTCAGTAACTGTAGTGGGTACTCTCCACTCCATTATCTCCTTAACTTTAGCAGGATCCACTGCTATTCCTCCATTAGAAATAATATGACCAAGAAATGGCACTTCGCCAATCCAAAACTCGCACTTGCTGAACTTAGCATATAGCTGGTTATCTCGTAGCTTCTGTAGCACCATCCTCAGATGTTCCTCATGATCACTTTCACTCTGAGAATAAATAAGAATATCGTCGATGAATACCACGACGAATCTGTCCAAATACTCCATAAACACCTTGTTCATTAAGTTCATAAAATAAGCTGGTGCATTAGTCAATCCAAACGACATAACTGTGAACTCATATAATCCATATCTAGTCGAGAAAGCCGTCTTGGGAATATCCGATGGTCTAATCCTCATCTGATGGTATCCTGATCGGAGATCAATCTTCGAAAATACTCTAGCACCTCTCATTTGATCAAACAAATCCTCAATACGGGGCAACGGATACTTGTTCTTCACCGTAACATCATTAAGAGATCTATAATCCACACACATCCGTTGCGATCCATCCTTCTTCTGTACAAACAAGACCGATGCTCCCCAAGGTGAGGAACTCGGACGAATGTACCCAGCCTCTTGTAACTCAGTTAACTGCTTCTTGAGTTCCTTCAACTCCTCTACGGACATTCTATATGGCCGTTTAGAAATAGGGGCGGTTCCAGGTAAGAGGTCAATAACAAACTCAACTTCTCTTTCAGGTGGCATTCCTGGTAACTCCTCTGGAAAGACATCCGGAAAATCTCTAACCACCCGGATATTGTCACCAACAAACTCCTCAGGTATAAAGAACATTGCACGCATAGATGAGGAGGTTACTGCAATGTTAACTTGAAACCTTTCTCCTTTAGTAGTAGTGAGTTCTACGGTACCTCTACCACATGCTATAACGGCCTTTGCCTTTTTTAGCCATGACATACCAAGGATTAAATCTATACTGCTTGACTCCAATATTATAGCAGTAGCTCCAAATTCTCTACCCATAATAGTTAATGTCAATCTACGTGTCATTTGATTTGCCTCAACATGCCCTTTAGGTGTAATTACTATCAGGGGTTTTCTCATATTTAGCAGTGGTATTTCATTTGTGTTGGCATAACGAGCAGACATGAATGAATGGGTAGCACCAGAATCAAATAATATGGTTGCAGGAATTGCATTAACATAAAACATACCAATTACGAGGTCCCCTCCATCCGGAGTAGCATCCACGCTGACTTGATTAACCTTGGCAATAGAATATCCCTTGCCAGTTCCTGGAGTTTGCTGCCTGTTCTGTACTGGAGTAGTAGCAATCCTCTGTGGGCAGACATTTGCATAATGACCAATCTTCCCACACTTGTAACATTGAGTGCCCGGACTCTGTCCTGAAAACTTCGTCGGGGTGCCAGTAGGGGTAGCCTGTCGAGGAGGTGGAGTCCTCAATGGTGATTGCGGAACTGGGCGTGGTCCTCCGGGTCGAGTCGGTGTACCCTGTGGTGAACTGTAGCGAGGACGAACACTGCTGCTTCCTTGTCCTTGAGATATGGCCTTCCTCTTCAAATCTCCCAGTTGAACACGCTTGTGTTCAATAGCCAGTGCCTTGTCAAGCAGCCTCTGAAATGATGGAAATGTGTGTGCCACTAGAGCATACTGCAGTGGTCCATTAAGTCCTTCAATAAAATGCTCCTGCTTCCTCTCGTCTTCAGCAACTTCTTCAGGGGCATATCGGGATAACTGAATAAACTTGTCGCGGTACTCGCTGACTGACATACCTCCTTGCTTCAGCGACAGAAATTCCTTCTTTTTGATCTTTATCATCCCAGCTGGAATATGGTAGTTCCTGAACTGTGTACTAAACTCCGCCCAAGTAATAGCATCCGCAGCATCATGGGCAGCAGTATAAGAATCCCACCAGTCAGCAGCAGGACCAATCAGACGTCCAGAAGCATATAAAACCTTCTCCCGGTCAGTGCATTGTGCAATATTCAGCATCTTCTCAATTGCTTTCAGCCAATCATCTGCATCCAGTGGATCTGGTGAGCTTGCAAATGTGGGTGGCTTATGGCTCATGAACTCCCTATGCTTATCTCGGGGTGGAACTGGTGGTGGTGGTGGTGGAGGTAGTGGTACTTGTTGCTGTTGTTGTTGCATTTGCTGTTGTAGCTGCTGTTGTTGCGCCCTCCTTTCCTGGCGTATCTCATCTCGCTCCTGGCGTAACTCCTGTCGTATATCCTCTCTTTCTTGACGCATCTCCTGGCGTTCTTGCTGCATTTGAGCACGCATATCCGCCATAGTATCTGCCATTTGCTGCATCATTGCCATCTGAGCAGCAACCAGTGGGTCAACTCCGCCTGGTGGAGGATTAGGAGGATTCATCCCTGCAGGTTGTGGCTGAGGTTGTCTTCGAGTGTGTTGGTTAGGAGGCAAGTCAATTCCACCACCCCGCCTGGTATTGACCATCTGAGTTAGATACATATGGTAAGAAGATAATAGACAAGGCAGGTATTTACAAATCAGGTTACTTTGGGGGATTTATTAGCTAAGCAGATTAATATTTTACATATCCTAGCTAATTCACTACCTTATGGTGGTACATACTAAGATGTCCATCTATAAATCAATCAACCAAAGAAGCAAATCAGACATTTAGCATCAGCACAATCAGCCAATATTTTTAATAGAGAAAATAGTTTTAACTTTTGTTTTGGGTTCCCTAACTCTTAAGAATGTCATAGGGGTAGGGATTCCAAGGTTTGAAATCCATCTTGTCTCAGAGTAGCAAAGGTAAGAATGATCAGAGTAGAACAGTAGAAGGTGAGACAGGATCAAGATAAGTGTAGAAAGAATCAGAATGAGATAAGTAGGTAAGGGTTTGTCCAGTCTATCTAGGTTTCGTCCTACAGTCAACATTTCCTTTGATACCACTTCTGTAACACCCGGTTTTAAAGAACAAAGCCGGGTGCATCTCATACATGCGCCAAGAAGACAACATATATAATAACAGAGTGTATAGAGATAAATGTCATAAATCATCAGAGTATTTATTACATAGCGGAAGACTTATTACAAAATAAAGTAATAAAGATAAAACAAACTAAGGATCGACGGCGCAGATGTCGACTGGGAAACGCCACCTAGATCAGATCGAACTCCTCAGTGTTAGGCGGCTCCTCCTGAACCACCTGATCATCTCCTGTGGGGGGGTGTGAGACAGCAAGGGTGAGCTCACACATGATCATAGCTCAACAAGTTGTGGGGAACCAGTGGACATAAACTCACAAAGGTGTGAGTTCATGTGATGTGTAAGGCTAATCAATGACAGGGGTTAAAGCTGAGCATTGCTTTTAAGTAGTTGGTCAAAATTTTATTAGCAATTACTAAGTGTAAGTAAATACCAAACCATAAGTAAAGTAATAGAACAAAATTAATAATAAACCCATGCAATGCGAATGGCAAAATTGAATTTAAGTTCCATAATTTAAACATCAGAGAGTCCTGAGCTGCTCATGACCGCGAGCTCGGCTAGTATACCAGTTTTACACTCTGCAGAGGTTGTACCCTTTACCCACAAGTCATGTTACCCATCTGCCAAGGGGTCATGAATCCCATATACCTCTACCTAGGAGGCACGGCAGGGCAACACTACGAGGCCTTTACAAAGTTCCACTAGCTTCCGAAAACCCGCTACAGTTTATGGGAAGATCCAGTAAAGGGTTCCTGGCTGATAGCCATCGCAGCAAAATCAACCAGGGACCTCCCCGCACTAACCTCTCCCCTACTGCCCTTGCCCCTTTCGGGTAAGGTAGTCTTCCACTAGCTTTCCTAATTAATCAGCCAAGGGCGTCCCATTCCACCCTTGTGGTGGCACGTGGTTCTCAAGTTAAGCTCTATGTTCCAATTAACATTAATGATAACAACATGAACATAAACAGAATAACAACAAGAATTGGAACATAGAAGTAATAAATGATTATCCCAAAACCATATAAAGCAATAGCAAACTACCCAGGTGATTCAGGGGTAAACAAGGTAATGAGATAAACAAATCTAGGGTGACCTATTGGGTCCCATCAAAATTAACTTATGCATGGATAAGTGATATTAAAGAACATTATTGGGTAAAAAGTGGTCAAGGGCACAACTTGCCTTCAATGAGCTCCTGCTCAGCTACTTCAACTTGCTGCTCACCAGGATCCTCAGCAACGGGCTCTTCTACTCGCCACAATACAAACAAGCACAGTGCATATAGAGAAATTAACATTACACCAAACATATAAACAAAATGCACAGAGATATTCTACATATTAAAATAAAATCCTAGGAACAGAAATCATATTTTTCTGAGTTATAGATTTTAAGTTATACATTTTCAAAGGTTTTATGTGCTTTAAATAGGGTTAAGTGATAAATAAATTTCCTTACTGTTTTTATGCCAAAACAGAGACACTAAGTGAAAGAGGATAAAATTACAAAATTTTAGGAACTGGAATGAATTAATTTGGAGTTAGTATGAATTTTCTATGAATTTATAAAGTTCTAGCAATTATTTTCCTATTAAAAATCTATTTAATAATCATTTTCTCTGGTTTTATAAAGTCCTGGACTGGGCCTCAATTCTGGAGAAACCCAGGGGTCTCGGTGTAAATTTCTACAGACACAGAGAACAGTGGAGATGGATGGCGGGTTGGTTTCTAGTAAGTGTAGGGGTTCTTTTGTAATACGCGCAAACCGAAGGGGTATCCATCCATATGGGCCGTCCGATCGGCAGTCAATGCGCCAGATTAGATCTCAGACTTAATGAATCGGTATGCGACGACAGTCGTTGGATCCTAAACCCACGGCCCAGATTTAATGAGTCGCGGATCCACCCCGCGCCACTGGATCACGCATCAACGGTCTCTGTGCGATCGAGCGAAGGGGTATCCCATGGCCTAATCTCGACCGTTGAGGGTGAAATCGACGATCCGCTGCCCACCCTTTGACCGAGAGCCCGAGCTCGCCGGACCACGGTGGCGATGCCCGCACCCGCGGTGGTGGCCGGCCGGCGAGCAACCAAAATGGCGCCAGACCAGCCCCCCCCACACAACGAACTAGCCTAAAACGAAGGTAACATCGTAGGGAATACTATGAACGAGGTCTTACCTCCTATCGGCGCGTCGGTGTCGCTAGCCACGACGAGACGCGGCTACACGGCGGAAGAGCAGCGACGGCGAGGAATCTCCGATCGTCAGCTGCACGATGCGCCAAGGCAAGCTCTCAGTCGCGACCCACCGGACCAGGTGAGGCTCCCGCACCCCAAACCTCGGTCCAATTGCTGAGGAACCGACCGGTCAACGACGGCGGAACGGATCTCCTCCCACGGCGCGCGGCGGCGTTCTCCCACACTCGAATTCCCTTTCTCTGTGCGATTCACGGCGGCGCAAGCGGATGAGGAGGGAAGGAAGGAGCAGAGGAGTTCGCCTACTTATCCTCTGTGGACTCGGCTCGGCTAGAAGGAGGTCGCCCGCGATTCACGGCAACGGCGGCGAGTATCTCGCGCGGTTTGTTAAGGCGAAGAAGAACGGGCTGACACGGGGGGTCGGGTTGTCAGCGGCCGCGCGTGCGAAGTAAAGGAGAGCGCGTGCAGTGTGCGACTGACGAGTGGGGCCCGCGAGCGAGTGAGAGTGAGGCAGGCGCGCGGCTGAAGCGCAGAAGTGGGCCGTCGCGGGTGATTTGGCCAGTGGGCCGAATAAGGAGCCTGCGGCCCAGGTAGGCATAGTCTTCCTTTTCTTTTTTATATTTTCTGTTTTCTTTTCTTTTTATTTTTCAATTCCCAATTTGAATTCCAAATTTGACTTTGAATTTGTACTCAAACTATAGATAAATTTCAATCATACCAGTATAGTTGAGTTTGTGTATTTATAAATTTGGTTTTACATTTTATATTATTTCTTTCTTTCTTTCTCCTTTTTCCTCCAATCCTCTTCTCAATGTCATTTTATCTCTATGTTGTCACCAAATGCACACACAAATAAAAGTATCCAGCATGATGCAATAATTTAGTAGCATATCTTTTTGTTAATTGTTTTTGGACATGGTGTTCACATATGATGATGCCTAAAGTTCAAACTCACATCAAGAGAAAATGTTTCTCTATTGATATTATTCCTAGCACTTACAAAGTAGGTGTTACATTCCCTCATGCGGCCCGGCCGTAGCCCGAGTGCACGGTCAGGCTCTGAGTTTTCACACTAGTTTGTTGATGTGGTCAATAGTTTGGTCGTAGCCTGGTGCGAGAGCAGCCCCCGAGCCTCTGCACGGAGCGAGAGGACGATCAAGGACCGTCTCGACTTTTATTATACGCACCTTCGTTGCCTTTTCGCAAGGAGGAAGGGGGGAAGCGCCATGTTACCCCCGGGGGGCACCGAACATGCTGTTTCCGGTGAGCTGCTAATAGGTAATCTGAGTGGACGCCCGAGCCCCGTTCGATAAGGGTCGGCTAGTGGCCCAGAGGCGCGCTCCAAAAGTACCTGCAGGTGATTTGCCGGACCTGGACCCATTTGATAGGGTCTGAGGGCTCGATGCCTCCCTCCGGTGGGATTCCGTTACAAATCGTTCTCGCTAGTCTCGGAAATGTCCTAGGGTACCTCGGGAGTGTAGCCCGAGCCTCAACCATATAACGGATGTACCCAGGGTCATCCCTAACTCTGCGTGCTCTGGGGCGGCTATCTAACCCTTCCGAGGGGCCAGCCTTTGAACCCCTGATCAGTAATGGGCACGGAGCCCGAGTGCTCTGGGGTGGTTGCCAAACCCCGGAGGGCGCAACCTTCGAACCCCTGATCAGTAGGAGGGCTCGGGGCCCATTTCCTTCGCCGAGAAGGATCCTTTTCGCAATATCCCCTTTCCCGGTCCCTGTGGCAAGAGAGAGAGAGGAAAAGGAAAAGGATATGAATTTAAATAAGGTGGCGCACCTTTTATGACGCGGTCATCATGACAGGGACGAAACGACGCTCGCTTCTCCTGCCGGAGGTGTCGCTTGCCCTGCCAAGGAGTTAATGCGACGGGACAGGCGATTCGCGGGGCGTCTGTTGCGCGTGCGCGAGCCGTTCAAGGAACAGAACATGGGTGCGTCGTTTTTCATGCTACGGGGGAGGGCTACCCTGCCGTTTTGAGAGAGGATGCGAACTTGTAGGCGATTGGACCGCTGCTTCTGCACGCTTGTTGCTGTAGTTACTGCCGGCCCGCCTCTGATCATATCGACCGTCGCGCCTATCTCCACGGCTGAGTGACCCGTGACCGTCGCAGTTACCGGGCACTGTTGGGTCACACGCAGGGCTGCCTTGAGTTGCTGCGCCGGTTCCACAGTCGAGAAGACGCAGCACTGGCGCAAGTGGCGGTGCGGTTTCCTTGCACGCAATGACCGGCGCGTCGGTTACATGACATGTGGGATCGGGCCTCCGTGCTGGACCACCGGATGCAACAAAGCTGAAAGGGTGCACAACCGGGGTGCGGTTGCATGCTCCCCACGTGGAGGCCCACCCTTTCGACCGCTGGTTTCGGCGATGATGCGGGAATGCTTATAACCGCAGGGCGGTTACATGCTTCGCGTGCGGCGGTTTGCCTCCTTCACGTTCTGGGTCAGCTCGCATGACGTGTGGGACCCAGTCCCCATGTCGTGAGGTGGGAACCCTAGAGCACGTCGGTGGAGATTTTGCCCGTGACGCTTGGGGGTGCAAGTGAGGAGGTCTGCCTTTAAAAAGGGACCGACCCCCCAGGGGGTAGCCAAGCCTTCACACTCCTCGCATCCATCGTGTTCCTCCGCCTTCCGAGCCCCTAGATGGGGTGCACCCATGTTGCCTTCTTCTTGTTGCTATTGGAGGAGCGTGACCCCGTGGGGGTTGGCGCTCTCCAGTCATCGCTCGGCTTCAAGGATTTTCATCACGCAGCCCGGCTGCAGTCCCCCACCGGCGGTCACCCAGGATTATGACCGCAGGCCTCGTGGCGGGGGAGAGCGAGCCGGGTCGTGGCCTCCCTCCTACCCTCAGCTTCAAGGATGTTCATCCGTGCTAGGGAGGAGGGTGCACCGAGTCAGGGGCCGTCTTCGCGTGGGCAGCAGCCCGCTCCTTCCCTTAGTGATCGGCGGAGAAGGGCGTTCGCCGCCCGTGGCACTGTCAGCTACCGCGTCTCTGGCTCCCCGGCCTGAGCGGCCCTGGCGCTGCTTCCGGTGCCTCCTCCTGCCGCTGGGGCAGGGCGTGGCTGCCCGTCCGCCGCACGAGCGTCGGTCGCGCCGTGCGCGGGCCGGCTATGTCCAGGTCCTCCTTGCACCGTCGGCTGTACCGGTGGGTCGCCCAACACGTCGCACGCCACGAGGGCGGAACTCGTGTTCTAGGGCAGCCTCGGCGAGGACGGGAGTGAGGACTTGCCGGTGCGCTTTGGGGCGGCCGACGTTCGCCGGTGCGGTGTTGGTGGGCAGGTGGCCGCCAAGGTTTACAAAACCGGTAAAAACCGGCGGTAAACCAGTCGGTTTACCGAAACCGCTGGGGTGCGGTTTCGGTAAACCACCGGTTTTTCTTTCAAAATTCATTCTAAATTCAAAAATTTGAAAAAATTCATAAAAACCGAAAACCGCTGGTAAACCGTTTCTTGGAACCGGTAAACCGTTATTTGAGACCGGTAAACCACCAATTTTTGCCGAAAAATCGGATTTAATATCAAAACTGAGTATTTAGTGGTCAATTTAGGTATATTAGTGTTGTTTACTGTTATATGTTATATGTAAAGATGTTATATGTTATATGTGAAGATAAACCAATAGCTTAAGTCCAGTTTAGACATTTAGTGGTCAATTTCGATTTCATTTCCTGATCAAGATGGAGTCCGTAAATCAAGTAGTTTCAGTTCTTCTAATAACTATCCATCTAGACAAGACTCAATCTAGAACTCTTAGTTCCAGTTCTTCTATATGTGTTCATAAGATTTGCTGATCAGGAGAAAAGTCTAACACTTGGTTAGGTACACATGCAATACACAAACACCAAACACACATACCGATATGTTTTTTTGCTTTGTGGATAAATATTTATTTACCGATCTTGTTTTCTCGCTAATGTATCTCATATATTTTGTAAAGACCTATCACTATCGCTAACGGATTAGAACAATATCACGATCCTTCCAACATGTCTGAGTACTATCACTATGACTCGAGATAAACATATGAGTATTGTGAAATAAGTCAACTTGCGTGTCGTTGCCTCGTTGGAGAGTTGTAAAAGAACTTGTATTTGAGTATTGCGAAGTTCGCTGATTGTTTGTTGCATGAGAACTGGAGTTTGTGGTTGCATATGTATGTTATATGTTATTTTGGTAAACACATGTCGTGTGGATCAATTAATATTTACTGTGCAATGTGAATTGAGCAAACTACAAATAAATCTTGTCAAAATTTTCCATTTTTTCTGTAAAAAACAGCAAAACCAATTTGTTTCGCGATTAACCGGCGGTTTAGAGCGGTTTTTCGCCGGTTTTCACCGGTTTTTGCCGGTAAACCGATTCAAATTCAAATTGATTTGAATTGGTCAAACCGGTCGGTTTTTACCGGTTTTTACCGGTTTACCGTTGGTAAACCGTTACCGGTGGGGGGCGGTTTTTGCATCCAGAACGGTTTTGTAAACCGTGGTGGCCGCTATCGTCGGTGCTGAGGTGGTGGTGGTCACCATAGGTGAGGCTTCCTCTGCCAACGAGACCGTCAGTGCTACCCGTGGGCGGACCTCCGGCTCTCTAGCCTTCACGGCTTGTCCTCGCCCCTCGTGTGGAAGACGGGGACGAGGGCCTCTTTACAGTAGTGTTTGCCTTGAGGCAATCACTGCTGCTGTCTAGCTGCCCGAGGTGGAGGTCGTTGTCGCTGTTGGTGCAGTGGTCGGCGGCGAGTTGCTCGGAGCTCATTATCTTGCAGCCCCTCCGGTGTGGAGGTAGTTCATTCCCGTGGGAATGGAGCTCGAGTCCCATCTGTAATGGTACCTTCTTGAGAGCAAGATGTAATAGCTTTGAGTACTAAGACATATGTCGTAGGTCGGGACAACCGCCAAGGGTGTTGCCGACGTTTAAGTCTAGGTACCATTGTACCCCAAGCATGTGTGTTTGTTCTTTGTGGCTGCTGAGGCCTGAACATTTGGGTATAAAGCCGTGTTTCTTTCCTCTTGTTTCGAGCATTAAGACTTGTCCGTCGGTAGTGTAAGGGAATTAGGCTTACACCTACTTCCTAATTTATTTTGGTGGTTGAATTGCCCAACACAAATAATTGGACTAACGAGTTTGCTCTAGATTATATGTTCTACAGGTGTCAAAGGTTCATCTACAACTATACTAAATCGACTGTCCGGAATACCGTAGATTATTCCGGACAGGAGAAGCTTTTTGGAAAAACAGGCCAAGCGCGGACCGTCCGGGCCCTTGCGGCGGACCGTCCGCAACACCAGGATGACACTCGGACAGAACCAATGCAAAAATCCGAGCCTGCACTATGGACCGTCCGGAGGATAAGGGCGGACCGTCTGAGACCTCGCTCGGACCGTCCGGCCTCAGGCGTGGACCGTCCGGTAGGCAAGGATCCGAAAAACCCGAAGGTGATGGGTTCGGAAGAATGAATTATAGCGGCCTCGCGGACCGTCCGGGGTGCACGACCGGACCGTCCGCGACTGGGTTTGTCTGACATCTGACGACGCATTAAATGCAATATAGCCGTTGATATAGCCGTTACTGCTGACCGTTGCATTTTCAGCCGTTGATCTACAGAGGCGGACCGTCCGGACTTGGAGGGCGGACCGTCCGCGCTCAGCAGAAAGGAGTAACAGCTAGGAAGTGGTTGGTGGCTATAAATACAACCCCAACCACCTCCATTCATAACATCCAAGCATTCCAACCTTCAACATTCAATACAAGAGCTAGCAGTCCATTCCAAGTCACATTCAAAGCCTCCATCTCTCCAAGTTTTTCAATTGAGAAAAGAGATCATTAGTGATTAGTGACTTGAGAGAGAAAGTGATCCGTGTGTTATTTGTCGCTCTTGTCGCTTGGCTTTTGCAATCGTGCTTTCTTCTTTGATTCTTTCTTGCAATCAAACTCACTTGTAATTGAGGCAAGAGACACCAATCGTGTGGTGGTCCTTGAGGGAACTTTGTGTTCCAAGTGATTGAGAAGAAAAGCTCACTCGGTCTGAGGGACCGTTTGAGAGAGGGAAAGGGTTGAAAGAGACCCGGTCTTTGTGACCACCACAACGGGGAGTAGGTTTGCGAGAACCGAACCTCGGTAAAACAAATCCGCGTGTCACACTCCCTATTCGCTTGCGATTTGTTTTGTGCCCTCTCTCGCGGACTCGATTATATTTCTAACGCTAACCCGGCTTGTAGTTGTGATTATTTTTGAGAATTTCAGTTTCGCCCTATTCACCCCCCCTCTAGGCAACTTTCAATTGGTATCAGAGGCCGGTGCTTCATTAGAGCCTAACCGCTCGAAGTAATGTCGGGAGATCACGCCAAGAAGGAGATGGAGACCGGCGACAAGCCCACTACGGGTCACGGGAGCACTTCATCGGAAGAGTCCCGCACCAAGAGGAAGGAGAAGAAGAAGGACTCCTCCAAAGGGAAGAAGTCTTCTTCACACTCCAAAGGGAAGGAGAAGAAATCCTCTTCTCACCACAAAGAGAAGAAGGAGAAATCTTCTTCCCACAAGTCGCATCGGAAAGGCGACAAGCACAAGAGGATGAGGAAAGTGGTCTACTACGAGACCGACACTTCATCAACATCGACCTCCGACTCCGATGTGCCGTCCGTAACTTCTAAGCGCCAAGAGCGCAAGAAGTTTAGTAAGATCCCCTTACACTATCCTCGTACACCTAGACATACTCCATTACTTTCCGTTCCATTAGGCAAACCGCCAACTTTTGATGGCGAAGATTATGCTAGGTGGAGTGATTTAATAAAATTTCACCTAACCTCACTCCACAAAAGTATATGGAATGTTGTTGAGTTTGGAGCACAGGTACCATCCATAGGGGATGAGGATTATGATACGGACGAAGTGGCCCAAATCGAGCACTTCAACTCTCAAGCGACAACCATACTCCTCGCCTCTCTAAGAAAGGAGGAATACAACAAGGTGCGAGGGTTGAAGAATGCAAAGGAGATTTGGGACCTTCTCAAGACCGCGCACGAGGGTGATGAACTCACCAAGATCACCAAGCGGGAAACGATCGAGGGGGAGCTCGGTCGCTTCCGTCTTCGCCAAGGGGAGGAGCCACAAGATATGTACAACCGGCTCAAAACTTTGGTGAACCAAGTGCGCAACCTCGGGAGTAAGAAATGGGATGACCACGAGGTGGTTAAGGTTATTCTAAGATCTCTCATTTTCCTTAACCCCACTCAAGTTCAATTAATTCGTGGTAATCCTAGATACACACTAATGACTCCCGAGGAAGTAATCGGGAATTTTGTGAGCTTTGAATGTATGATTAAAGGCTCAAAGAAGATCAACGAGCTTGATGAACCCTCCACGTCCGAAGCACAACCGGTGGCATTCAAGGCGACGGAGGAGAAGAAGGAGGAGTCTACACCGAGTAGACAATCAATTGACGCCTCCAAGCTCGACAATGAGGAGATGGCTTTAATCATCAAAAGCTTTCGCCAAATCCTCAAGCAACGGAAGGGGAAGGATTACAAATCCCGTTCCAAGAAGGTTTGCTACAAGTGTGGTAAGCCCGGTCATTTCATTGCAAAATGTCCTATATCTAGTGACAGTGACAGGGGCGACGACAAGAAGGAAAAGAGGAGAGAAAAGAAGAGGTACTACAAGAAGAAGGGCGGCGATGCCCATGTTTGCCGGGAGTGGGACTCGGATGAGAGCTCCACCGACTCCTCCTACGACGAGGATGCCGCCAACATCGCCGTCACCAAGGGCCTCCTCTTCTCCAACGTCGGCCACAAGTGCCTCATGGCACAGGACGACAAAAAGAAGAAGGTTAAATCTAAATCCTCCACTAGATATGAATCTTCTAGTGATGAAAATGCTAGTGATGAGGAGGATAACTTACGTACCCTTTTTGCCAACCTTAACATGGAACAAAAGGAAAAATTAAATGAATTGATTAGTGCTATTCATGAAAAGGATGACCTTTTGGATTCCCAAGAGGATTTTCTAATTAAAGAAAACAAGAAACATGTTAAGGTTAAAAATGCTTATGCTCTAGAAATAGAAAAATGTCAAAGACTATCTAGTGAGCTAAGCACTTGCCGTGACACTATTGTCAACCTTAGAAATGAAAATGCTAAATTAATTGCTAAGGTTGATTCAAATGTTTGTAATGTTTCAATTCCAAATCTTAGAAATGATAATGATGATTTGCTTTCTAAGATTGAGGAATTAAACGTATCTCTTGCTAGCCTTAGAGTAGAAAATGAAAATTTGATTGCTAAGGCTAAAGATTTTGATGATTGCAATATTACAATTTCCAATCCTAGAGATAACAATGATATTTTGCGTGCTAAGATTGTTGAACTTAATTCTTGCAAACCATCTACATCTACCATTGAGCATGTCACTATTTGTACTAGATGTAGAGATATTGATGTTGATGCTATTCATGATCACATGGCTTTAATTAAACAACAAAATGATCATATAGCAAGATTAGATGCTAAAATTGCCAAGCATAACTTAGAAAATGAAAAGTTTAAATTTGCTAGAAATATGCTCTATAATGGGAGACGCCCTGGCATCAAGGATGGCATTGGCTTCCAAAGGGGAGACAATGTTAAACTTAATGCCCCTCCTAGAAATTTGTCTAACTTTGTTAAGGGCAAGGCTCTCATGCCTCAGGATAACGAGGGTTACATTTTATACCCTGCCAGTTATCCCGAGAGCAAAATTAGGAGAACTCATTCTAGGAAGTCTCACTCTGGCCCTAATCATGCTTTTATGTATAAGGGTGAGGCATCTAGCTCTAGGCAACCAACCCGTGCCAAGTTGCCTAAGAAGAAAACTCCTAACGCATCAAATGATCATAGCATTTCATTTAAGACTTTTGATGCATCTTATGTTTTGACTAACAAATCCGGCAAGGTAGTTGCCAAGTTTGTTGGGGGCAAACACAAGGGCTCCAAGACTTGTGTTTGGGTACCCAAAGTTCTTATTTCTAATGCCAAAGGACCCAAGACCGTTTGGGTACCTAAAATCAAGAACTAAAATTGTTTTGTAGGTTTATGCATCCGGAGGCTCAAGTTGGATACTCGACAGCGGGTGCACAAACCACATGACAGGGGAGAAGAAGATGTTCTCCTCATATGAGAAAAACCAAGATCCCCAACGAGCCATCACATTCGGGGATGGAAATCAAGGTTTGGTCAAAGGATTGGGTAAAATTGCTATATCACCTGACCATACTATTTCCAATGTTTTCTTGTAGATTCCTTAGATTGCAATTTGCTTTTTGTATCTCAATTATGTCAAATGGGCTACAACTGTCTTTTTACTGATGTAGGTGTCACTGTCTTTAGAAGAAGTGATGATTCAATAGCATTTAAGGGTGTGTTAGAGGGTCAGCTATACTTGGTAGATTTTGATAGAGC
Organism: Zea luxurians; assembly: GCA_029449295.1. Taxonomy (NCBI): domain Eukaryota; kingdom Viridiplantae; phylum Streptophyta; class Magnoliopsida; order Poales; family Poaceae; genus Zea; species Zea luxurians. Next base: position 43,137,779 of record JAOPSE010000023.1, read on the forward strand.
TGAACTCGACACATGCTTAATTGCTAAGACTAACATGGGTTGGCTCTGGCATCGCCGACTAGCCCACGTTGGGATGAAGAATCTTCGTAAGCTTCTAAAGGGAGAACACATTTTAGGACTAACAAATGTTCATTTTGAGAAAGACAGGATTTGTAGCGCATGCCAAGCCGGGAAGCAAGTTGGCACTCATCATCCACACAAGAACATCATGACAAGCGACAGGCCACTGGAGCTCCTACACATGGATTTATTCGGCCCGATCGCTTACATAAGCATCGGCGGGAGTAAGTACTGTCTAGTTATTGTGGATGATTATTCTCGTTTCACTTGGGTGTTCTTTTTGCAGGAAAAATCTCAAACCCAAGAAACCTTAAAGGGATTCTTGAGACGGGCTCAAAATGAGTTCGGCTTAAGGATCAAGAAAATCAGAAGCGACAACGGGACAGAGTTCAAGAACTCTCAAATCGAAGGCTTCCTTGAGGAAGAGGGCATCAAGCATGAGTTCTCTTCTCCCTACACGCCACAACAAAATGGTGTAGTGGAGAGGAAGAATCGAACTCTATTGGACATGGCAAGGACCATGCTTGATGAGTACAAGACTTCGGATCGGTTTTGGGCCGAGGCGATCAACACCGCCTGTTACGCCATCAACCGGTTATATCTTCACCGAATCCTCAAGAAGACATCGTATGAACTCCTAACTGGTAAAAAGCCCAATATTTCATATTTTAGAGTCTTTGGTAGCAAATGCTTTATTCTTGTTAAAAGAGGTAGAAAATCTAAATTTGCTCCTAAGACTGTAGAAGGTTTTTTACTAGGATATGATTCAAACACAAGGGCATATAGAGTCTTTAACAAGTCCTCTGGACAAGTTGAAGTTTCTTGTGACGTTGTGTTTGATGAGACTAATGGCTCTCAAGTAGAGCAAGTTGATCTTGATGAGATAGGTAATGAAGAGGCTCCATGCATCACGCTAAGGAACATGTCCCTTGGAGATGTGTGTCCTAAGGAATCCGAAGAGCCTCCAAATGAACAAGATCAACCATCCTCCTCCTCGCAAGCATCTCCACCGACTCAAAATGAGGATGAAGCTCAAGTTGATGAAATAGAAGATCAAGCAAATGAGCCACCTCAAGATGACGACAATGATCAAGGGGGAGATGCAAATGATCAAGACAAGGAGGATGAAGAACAAAGGCCGCCACACCCAAGAGTCCACCAAGCAATTCAACGAGATCACCCCGTCGACACCATCCTCGGCGACATTCATAAGGGGGTAACCACTAGATCTCAGATTGCACATTTTTGTGAGCATTACTCTTTTGTTTCCTCTATTGAGCCACACAGGGTAGAGGAAGCACTTCAAGATTCGGATTGGGTGGTGGCGATGCAAGAGGAGCTCAACAACTTCACTAGGAATGAGGTATGGCATTTGGTTCCACGTCCTAATCAAAATGTTGTAGGAACCAAGTGGGTCTTCCGCAACAAGCAAGACGAGCATGGTGTGGTGACAAGGAACAAAGCTCGACTTGTGGCTAAGGGATACTCCCAAGTCGAAGGTTTGGATTTCGGTGAAACTTATGCACCCGTAGCTAGGCTTGAGTCAATTCGTATATTATTGGCCTATGCTACTTACCATGGCTTCAAGCTTTATCAAATGGACGTGAAAAGTGCCTTCCTCAACGGAAGAATCAAGGAAGAGGTCTATGTTGAGCAACCTCCCGGCTTTGAAGATAGTGAGTACCCTAACCATGTGTATAAACTCTCTAAGGCGCTTTATGGGCTCAAGCAAGCCCCAAGAGCATGGTATGAATGCCTTAGAGATTTCCTTATTGCAAATGGATTCAAAGTCAGAAAAGCCGATCCTACACTCTTTACCAAAACACTTGAAAATGATTTGTTTGTATGCCAAATTTATGTTGATGATATCATATTTGGGTCTACTAACGAATCTACATGTGAAGAGTTTAGTAGGATCATGACACAGAAATTCGAGATGTCTATGATGGGGGAGTTGAAGTACTTCTTAGGATTTCAAGTGAAGCAACTCCAAGAGGGCACCTTCATCAGCCAAACGAAGTATACTCAAGACATTCTAAACAAGTTTGGGATGAAGGACGCCAAACCCATCAAGACACCCATGGGAACCAATGGGCATCTCGACCTCGACACAGGAGGTAAATCCGTCGATCAAAAGGTATACCGGTCGATGATAGGCTCATTACTCTATTTATGTGCATCTCGACCGGACATTATGCTTTCCGTATGCATGTGTGCAAGATTCCAAGCCGACCTTAAGGAAGCTCACCTTATGGCCGTAAAACGAATCTTGAGATATTTGGCTTATACTCCTAAGTTTGGGCTTTGGTACCCTCGGGGATCCACATTTGATTTACTTGGTTATTCCGATGCCGATTGGGCGGGTTGTAAAATTAATAGAAAGAGCACATCGGGGACTTGCCAATTTTTGGGAAGATCATTGGTGTCTTGGGCTTCAAAGAAGCAAAATTCCGTAGCTCTTTCAACCGCCGAAGCCGAGTACATTGTCGTAGGACATTGTTGCGCGCAACTACTTTGGATGAGGCAAACCCTCAGGGACTATGGTTACAAATTAACCAAAGTTCCTCTTCTATGTGATAATGAGAGTGCAATCAAAATAGCGGATAATCCCGTCGAGCATAGCCGCACTAAACACATAGCCATTCGGTATCACTTTCTTAGGGATCACCAACAAAAGGGAGATATCGAGATTTCATATATTAACACTAAAGATCAATTAGCCGATATCTTTACCAAGCCTCTTGATGAACAAACCTTTAACAAACTAAGGCATGAGCTAAATATTCTTGATTGTAGGAACTTCTTTTGTTGATTTGCACACATAAGCTCATCTATATACCTTTGATCATGCCTCTTTCATATGCTATGACTAATGTGTTTTCAAGTTTATCTCAAAAACAAGTCATAGGTGTATTGAAAGCGAATTGGAGTCTTCGGCGAAGACAAAGGCTTCCACTCCGTAACTCATCCTTCGCCATCACTCCGCGCAACACTCCGTCTTTGGTATAATCTTCACTCATTTATTTATGACCAAAGAGGGAGAGAGTAATTCAAGGGCTCTAATGACTCCGTTTTTGGCGATTCATGCCAAAGGGGGAGAAAGTATTAGCCCAAAGCAAAAGGACCGCACCACCGCACCACCACCTAATTTTAAAATAGAGATTTTCAATTGGTATTTCAAAATTGGTATCTTATTATGTTCAAAAGGGGGAGAAAGTAGCATTTCAAAACTAATATATCAAAACCCTCTTGAACACTAAGAGGAGGATTTCATTTAGGGGGAGTTTTGTTTAAGTCAAAGGAAAAGCATTTGAAACAGGGGGAGAATTTCAAATCCTGAAAATGCTTCTCGAAATCTTATTCGTCAAAGGAAAAGCATTTGAAACAGGGGGAGAATTTCAAATCCTGAAAATGCTTCCCGAAATCTTATTCATCTATCTTTGACTAATTGCGAAAAGACTTTGAAAAGGATTTACAAAAGAATTTGCAAAAACAAAACGTGTGGTGCATGCGTGGTCCAAAATGTTAAAAATAAAGAAACAATCCATGAAAGAATTCTTATTGGCACAATTCTAAGTAACCCTTGCATCTACAATTATGCAAACTAGTTCAATTATACACTTTTATATTTGCTTTGGTTTGTGTTGGCATCAATCACCAAAAAGGGGGAGATTATAAGGGAATTAGGCTTACACCTACTTCCTAATTTATTTTGGTGGTTGAATTGCCCAACACAAATAATTGCACTAACGAGTTTGCTCTAGATTATATGTTCTACAGGTGTCAAAGGTTCATCTACAACTATACTAAATCGATTGTCCGGAATACCATAGATTATTCCAGACAGGAGAAGCTTTTTGGAAAAACAGGCCAAGCGCGGACCGTCCGGGCCCTTGCGGCGGACCGTCCGCAACACCAGGATGACACTCGGACAGAACCAATGCAAAAATCTGAGCCTGCACTATGGACCGTCCGGAGGATAAGGGCGGACCGTCTGAGACCTCGCTCGGACCGTCCGGCCTCAGGCGCGGACCGTCCGGTAGGCAAGGATCCGAAAAACCTGAAGGTGACGGGTTCGGAAGAATGAATTATAGCGGCCTCGCGGACCGTCCGGGGTGCACGACCGGACCGTCCGCGACTGGGTCTGTTTGACATCTGACGACGCATTAAATGCAATATAGCCGTTGATATAGCCGTTACTGCTGACCGTTGCATTTTCAGCCGTTGATCTACAGGGGCGGACCGTCTGGACTTGGAGGGCGGACCGTCCGCGCTCAGCAGAAAGGAGTAACAGCTAGGAAGTGGTTGGTGGCTATAAATACAACCCCAACCACCTCCATTCATAACATCCAAGCATTCCAACCTTCAACATTCAATACAAGAGCTAGCAGTCCATTCCAAGACACATTCAAAGCCTCCATCTCTCCAAGTTTTTCAATTGAGAAAAGATATCATTAGTGATTAGTGACTTGAGAGAGAAAGTGATCCGTGTGTTATTTGTCGCTCTTGTCACTTGGCTTTTGCAATCGTGCTTTCTTCTTTGATTCTTTCTTGCAATCAAACTCACTTGTAATTGAGGCAAGAGACACCAATCGTGTGGTGGTCCTTGAGGGAACTTTGTGTTCCAAGTGATTGAGAAGAAAAGCTCACTCGGTCTGAGGGACCGTTTGAGAGAGGGAAAGGGTTGAAAGAGACCCGGTCTTTGTGACCACCTCAACGGGGAGTAGGTTTGCGAGAACCGAACCTCGGTAAAACAAATCTACGTGTCACACTCCCTATTCGCTTGCGATTTGTTTTGTGCCCTCTCTCGCGGACTCGATTATATTTCTAACGCTAACCCGGCTTGTAGTTGTGATTATTTTTGAGAATTTCAGTTTCGCCCTATTCACCCCCCCCTCTAGGCGACTTTCAGGTAGCAGAATCACTTATCCGAGCGTGAGCCGCCTTTCCTGGAAGGTGACGAGTGAGGTATCCGTATCCCGGAGGCGTAGGAGTCCCTCGGCTCGGTCGGCCTTGCCATTCAAGGTCTCAGTCGCTCGTCTTTGAGACTCCGCTACTGACACAGTCGAGATGCACGAAAGTTGTTTTGGTGGAAAAAACTTTTCTGAGGAAAGCTTCGGCGCAGAGGGTGCTCCCCCTTTCTGGACCCCAAGGCGACCGCTCGGGCCGGGACCCTTGCGGAGGGTCTGGCCGTGGCCGTCGGGTCTGCTTGGTCTGCCCAGGCTAGGATGTCCAGGCCGAAGGGGCGCTTTCCCCGCTTTGAGACCTTGTTTTTGTCTCCATTCTTCTCCTTGCGCCTGAAGAATGTTGTCCTACTGTCTGCAGGGTTCGAGACGGCTCTTGACGAGTCCGTCAAGAACTACAAGGCGCTTGCCGAGGCGGCTGAGCGGAAGGAGGCCGAGCGCGTGGCCATATCCGAGGCCATCTCGGCTTCTGACAGACCTTTGGCCTCGACGGTGTCCCCTTGGGTAGCTCCCCCCAGAGTCATCTGCAGGCCTTGGGTGGCCATGTGCGCAACAGACTCCACGGGGCGCTGCACCACGGCGTCAGGCGGGCCTTCGCCGTGCTCGCTTCCCACTACAACGTGGATCTAGAGCAGGTCAGCGAGGGGTACTGCTTACCCAACAAAGAGGAGGCTGCCTTAGTCGAGGTCTAGAGGCTTAACGCGGCCGTCGAGGGCCCAAGTGCGGCGCTGGCTTCCACCTTTGAGGTGGAGATCCTTCCGCCCGTGTCGCCGCCCGAGGCTGGGCCAGATTCTGCCGAGGGTGGAAATGACGCCGAGCGTGCTGCTCCTCCCCCTGCCTATGTCTGAGCCTGCAGGAACAACTTGCTTGAAGTATGCGTATGTCTTTTTGTGGCTGCTGAGGCCTAGACAGTATTGTCGTATTATAAAGCTGCGTTCTCTTTTCTCTTGTTCCGTGCGTTAGGACTTGTCCGGTAGCAGAATCGCTTATCCGAGCGTGAGTTACTTTTCGCGAAAGGTGATGAGTGAGGTATCCGTATCCCGGAGGCGTAGGAGTCCCTCGGCTCGGTCGGCCTTGCTGCTTATGTGTTCTCACGTCATTTTTAGGATTCTGTTAGCGACACAGTCGAAAAGGCACGAAAGTCGTTCTAGCAGAAAAGTTTTCGAGCGTTAGGACTTGTTCGGTAGCAGAATCACTTATCCGAGCGTGAGCTACCTTTTCGCGAAAGGTGATGAGTGAGGTATCCGTATCCTGGAGGCGTAGGAGTCCCTCGGCTCGGTCAGCCTTGCCGCTTACGGTCTCTCTTGCTCATCTTTAGGATTCTGTTATCGACGCAGTCGAAATGCACGAAAGACGTTCTGGCAAAAGACTTTTTCAAGAAAAATTTTGACGCAGAGGGGGTTCCCCCTTCTAGCCCCCGAGGGAGGATCGGGCTTTGCCGAGGCAAGACTGATCCTTCCTTGATGGTTAGACTTTATTTACGCATGTAAAGAAAACGAGATACATGAACGACTTGAAACATTTTAAGGGTAAAAGCGACGTAGCTATTCGATGTTCCAAGCGTTGCTGTAGACCTCACCTTGATCGTTGGCCAGCTTGTATGTCCCGGGCTTCAAAATCTTGGCGATGATGAAGGGCCCTTCCCAGGGAGGGGTGAGTTTGTGGCGCCCTCGGGCGTCTTGTCGTAGCCGAAGTACCAAGTCTCCCACTTGGAAGTCTCGGGGCCAAACCCTTCGGGCGTGGTGGCGTCACAGAGATTGCTGATACCGTGCCGAGTGTAGTAAGGCCACGTCCTGAGCCTCTTCCAGCTGGTCCAGCGAATCCTCTTGGCTGGTCTGGTTGCTTCGGTCGTCGTAAGCCTTTGTCCTCGGGGAACCATATTCCAAGTCCATGGGTAGGATGGCCTCGGCCCCATAGACTAGGAAAAACGGTGTCAAACCCGTGGCCCGACTCGGCGTCGTCCTCAGACTCCAAACCACCGAGGGTAGCTCTTTTATCCACCGCTTGCCGAACTTATTGAGGTCTTTGTAGATCCTCGGCTTTAGTCCCTGCGAAATCATACCGTTGGCGTGTTCCACCTACCCATTTGTCATTGGGTGCGCTACGGCGGCCCAGTCCACACGGATGTGGTGGTGCTCGCAGAAGTCCAAGAACTTCTTCCCAGTGAACTACGTGCCATTGTCGGTGATGATTGAGTTTGGGACCCCAAAGCGATGGATAATATTTGTGAAGAACGCTACCGCCTGCTCGGATCCGATGCTGGTTAAGGGTCGGACCTCGATCCACTTGGAGAATTTGTTGATGGCGACCAGTAGGTGCTTGAAGCCCCCAGGTGCCTTCTGCAAGGGACCGACGAGGTCAAGACCCCACACAGCGAAAGGCCAAGTGATAGGTATTGTCTGCAGGGCTTGAGCGGGCAGGTGCGTTTGTCTTGCGTAGAATTGGCACCCTTGGCAGGAGCGTACAATCCTGGTGGCGTCGGGCACTGCGGTTGGCCAGTAGATACCTTGTCGGAAAGCGTTTCCCACGAGGGCCCGAGGCGCTGCATGGTGACCACAAGCCCCCGAGTGTATTTCTTGTAACAGCTCTTGTCCTTGGGCAATGGATATGCATCGTTGGAGAATGCCCGAGGGGCTGCGGTGGTACAGCTCCTTTTCATCACCCAACAAAATGAACGACTTAGCGCGTCGAGCCAGACGCGAGCTTCGGCTTTGTCGAGGGGCAGCTCTCCTCGGAGGAGATATTCGAGGTATGGGGTCTGCCAGTTCGGGACCGGTGTGACCCCATTCCGCTCCCCCTCAACGCGCAGGGCCTCACCCTCGGCGACCGAGGGTACCTCGGGCTGTGCCGAGGCCTCCTCGGGCTCGAGCGCGTCGTCGAGCTTGACAGATGGTTGATATATATCCTTGGAGAAGACGTCCAGGGGAACTGTGGTTCGCCCCAAAGCTATTTTCGCCAGCTCATCTACCGTCTCGTTGTACCGTCGAGCAACATGGTTGAGTTCCAGCCCGTAGAACTTGTCTTCCAAGCGCCAAACTTCATCGCAGTAGGCCTCCATCTTTTGGTCGCGGCAGTGGGAGTTCTTCATGACCTGGTCGATGACGAGCTGCAAGTCACCACGAGTGTCGAGGCACCGAACCCCTAGCTCGACGGCGATGCGCAGGCCATTAACCAGGGCCTCGTACTCGGCCACGTTGTTTGACGCCGGAAAATGGAGGCGTAGTACGTAGCGCAGATGTTTCCCGAGGGGCGAGATGAAGAGCAAGCCCGCGCCTACTCCGGTCTTCATTAGCGACCCGTCGAAGTACATGGTCCAAAGTTCGGGCTGGATTGGGGCCGTCGGCAGCTGGGTGTCGGTCCATTCAGCCAGGAAGTCGGCCAAGACTTGGGATTTTTTGGCCTTCCGAGGGGCAAATGAAAGCATTTCGCCCATGAGTTCCATTGCCCATTTTGCTATCCTACCCGAGGCCTCTCGGCTCTGGATGATCTCTCCTAGGGGGAAAAGATGACACCACAGTAACCGGATGAGACTCGAAGTAGTGTCGCAGCTTCCGCCGTGTCAGGATCACTGCGTAGAGCAGCTTCTGGATTTGCGGGTAGCGGACTTTGGTCTCGGATAGCACTTTGCTGAGGAAGTAGACTGGCCTCTGGACGAGCAGTGCGTGCCCTTCTTCTCGTCTCTCGACTACGACCGCAGCGCTGACCACCTGAGTGGTTGCGGCGACGTAAATCAAGAGGGCTTCTTCCGCAGCGAGGGGCACCAAGATGGGCGCATTTGTAAGGAGCGCCTTTAAGTTTCCGAGGGCTTCCTCGGCCTCGGGGGTCCAAGTGAAGCGCTCGGCCTTCCTTAAGAGGCGGTATAAGGGCAATCCCTTCTCGCCGAGGCGCGAGATGAAGCGGCTCAGAGCCGCAAGGCATCCCATGACCCTTTGAACTCCTTTCAAATCTTTGATGGGCCCCATGTTGGTGTTGGCCGCGATTTTCTCTAGGTTGGCTTCGATGCCTCGTTCGGAGAAAATGAACCCTAAGAGCATGCCTTGGGGGACTCCGAAGACACACTTCTCAGGATTGAGTTTTACGCTCTTCGCTTTCAGGCAACTGAATGTTACCTCAAGGTCGGAGAGGAGGTCGGAGGCTTTCCTTGTTTTGACGACGATGTCATCGACGTAAGCCTCGACTGTTTTGCCGATGTGTTGTCCGAACACATGGTTCATGCACCTCTGGTAGGTGGCACCTGCATTCCTCAAGCCAAAGGGCATTGTAGTATAACAATACATGCCAAAAGGTGTGATGAAAGAAGTCGCGAGCTGGTCGGACTCTTTCATCTTGATTTGGTGATAGCCTGAGTAGGCATCGAGGAACGACAGGGTTTCGCACCCAGCAGTGGACTCCACAATTTGATCGATGCGAGGCAGGGGGTAGGGAACCTTCGGACATGCTTTGTTCAGACCAGTGTAGTCTACGCACATCCTCCATTTCCCACCCTTTTTCTTCACAAGCACATGGTTAGCTAACCATTCGGGATGGAATACCTCTTTGATGAACCTTGTAGCCATCAGCTTGTGGACCTCCTCGCCTATGGCTCTGCACTTTTCTTCATCAAAACGACGCAGGGACTGCTTCACGGGTCGGGCTCCAGCTCGAATGTCCAGTGAGTGCTCGGCGACATCCCTCGGTATGCCCGGCATGTCCGAGGGACTCCACACAAAAACTTTGGCGTTTGCACGGAGAAAGTAGACGAGCACTGCTTCCTATTTGGGGTCGAGCTCGGAGCCGATCCTGACTTTCTTGCCGGCGTCGTCGCTGGGGTCGAGAGAGACAGACTTGACCGCCTCGGCCGGCTCGAAGTTGCCGGCGTGCCGCTTCACATCGGGCGCCTCCTTGGAGAGGCAATCCATGTCGGCGATGAGGGCTTCGGACTCGGCGAGGGCCTCGGCGTACTCCACGCATTCAACGTCGCACTCGTAAGCGCGGCGGTACGGGGGCCCAACGGTGATGACCCCCTTGGGGCCAGACATCTTGAGCTTGAGGTAGGTGTAGTTGGGGATGGCCATGAACTTGGCGTAGCATGGTCTTCCCAGCACCGCGTGATAGGTCCCTCGAAACCCAACTACCTCGAAGGTGAGGGTTTCCTTTCGGAAGTTGGAGGGAGTTCCGAAGCAGACGGGCAAGTCGATCTGTCCGAGGGGCAGGATACGCTTTCCGGGTGCGATCCCGTGGATGGGTGCTGCACCAGCCCGAATCTCGGACCGATCAACCCCCAAGAGCTCCAGGGTCTCAATGTAGATGATGTTGAGGCTGTTGCCTCCGTCCATGAGGACCTTGGAGAGCCTAACGTTGCCGATGATCGGGTCGACGATGAGCAGGTACCTTCCTAGGCTCGGCACGAAGTCGGGGTGGTCGCCTTGGTCGAAGGTGATAGGCTTGTCGGACCAGTCCAAGTAGACTGGTGCTGCCACCCTCACCGAGCAGACCTCCTGGTGCTCTTGCTTGCGGTGCCGAGCCGAGGTGTTCACCACCTGGCCGCCGCAGATCATGAAGCAGTTGTGGACTTCCAGGAACTCCTCTTCCTTGTCGCCCCCTTGTTGTTGGCTTGGTCTTTGCCACCTTCAGCCGAGGGTCCAGCCTTGTTGAAGTAGCACCAGAGCATGTCGCACTCTTCAAGGGTGTGCTTGATGGGACCCCAGTGATAGGGCCACGGCTCCTTGAGCATCTTGTCGAATGCACCGGCCCCTCCGGGAGGCTTCCGAGGGTTCCTGTGCTCGGCAGCGGCGACAAGATCCGTGTCGACGGCGTTGCGCTTTGCATGCGCCTTCTTCTTGGCCTTCTTCTTCGCGCCACGCTGGGCAGACACCTCGGGGGCGTCTTCCTTCTGCCCTCCCTGAGGCTGCTTGTCTTTCCGGAAGATGGCTTCGATCGCCTCCAGACCAGAGGCGAACTTGGTGGCGATGTCCATCAATTCGCTCACCTTGGTAGGAGTCTTGCGACCCAGTTTGCTCACCAGGTCTCGGCATGTGGTGCCAGCGAGGAATGCCCCGATGATGTCCGAGTCGGTGATGTTGGGCAGCTCGGTGCGCTGCTTCGAAAACCTCCGGATGTACTCTCGCAGGGATTCCCCTGGCAGCTGGCGGCAGCTTCGGAGATCCCATGAGTTCCTAGGGCGCACGTACGTACCCTAGAAATTTCCAACGAAAGCCTTGACCAGGTCATCCCAGTCGGAGATCTGCGCAAGAGGCAGATGCTCCAGCCAGGCCCGAGCAGCGTCGGAGAGGAAAAGGGGGAGGTTGCGGATGATGACGTTGTCCTCGTCCGCCCCTCCCAACTGGCAAGCCAGTCGGTAGTCCGCTAGCCACAACTCTGGCCTTGTCTCCCCCGAGTACTTGGTGATGGTAGTCGGGGCTCGGAAACGGGCAGGGAACGGCGCTTGTTGTATGGCCCGGCTGAAGACTCGCGGACCCGGTGGCTCGGGTGAGGGGCTTCGATCCTCCTCACTATCGTAGCGTCCCCCGTGCCTGGGATGGTAGCCTCGGCGTACCTTCTCCTCGAGGCAGGCTCGACGGTGGCAGCGGTGTTGCTCGGCGCCGAGGCGATCCGGGGCTGCAGGCGTCCCGTCCCGTGTGCGCTCGGTGTGGACCGAGGCCTCCCGAATGCATCAGGAGGGTGCTGCGCGATTCTCCGAGGGGTCTCCTCACCTTCGGGAGGTAGAGCTCTCGGCTTATCGAACAGCGGCGTCTTCCAGGAGGCCCTTGAGCTTGCCCTGGATACGTCGCCCTTCTGTGGTGGATGGCTCCGGCATCGTCCGAAGCAACATCACTGCTGCGGCTAGGCTCTGGCCGGCCCCGTTGAAGGCCGGGGGCGGCATCGCCCTGGCATCGTCAACGATACGGCGCTGGACGTCTTGGGTCCGATGGCGCGCTCCTTCGGCGAGTGCCTGGCCTGCCCACTCCTGCTCGATGTTTTGCCGGAGCTGCACAAGTCGCTCCGCTTCTTCATCGAGCTTAGCCTGCATCTCGCGGAGTTGCTCAAGCTGTGTGTCCTGACCCCCCGCAGGGACTTGGACCACGGCTAGCTCCCGCGGGATTTCAACGCGAGACGCAGATGCAAGGGCTCCGTTACTTCCTGGCATACCGAGGTGGTTTTCTCTGTCGTGATTCTCCTGATCGATGTGGTAGCACTCGCGAGTTGGGTTGCAACCCTCGTCGTCAAGGCTGTGACCATCATCAGAGCAGCCGGAGAGGCAGTGGTCACATGCGGACATGAAGTCGCGCATGACACCGGGATCACGGAGTCCGGAGAAATCCCAACTGACGTCGGGTCATCCTCTTCCTCAGAACCCGCGGGCCCGGAGGTTGAGACAGCCGTCAGTCGGTCCCAAGAGGACCACATATGGTACCCCGGAAGGTCAGGGTATGCCCTAGCGAAAGCGCTCACCGAAGCGGGGTCGCTTGGCGGATCGAAACTGAATCTAAAGGGAACAAGGTGGAAAACGGACGATACCTTTTGGTCGATAGACGGTGGTGAAGTCGCGTCGGGGACGGACTGCACCGTTATTGCAGGTACGAGGCTAACGCCCAGCAAATCCTTCGCGAGGGTGCTGGCGTCATCAGTCCGCTTGGGTTGGCATGTTGCGGGGAAGCGACGTTCGTCGTTGTCTCAGGTGCGGGGACAACGCCCGACATGTCCCCCGCAGGGGTGCCGGTGTCGTCGACTCGCTCTGGTTTGACAGCCGATGAGGCACCGCCTCCTACCTGGCCATGGTTGCCCCGTCTCCTCCTCCTCCGGCGAGGAGGGTGGCGGGGTAAACTCGGGTGTTCCTCTTCCGCCGTGGGGAGATGCCGTCGTCGAGTTCGCCTCCGGCGGGCGAGTCGTCGACCATCGTTGTTGTCATGCTGCGGAGGGAGCAGTACCATGTCGTAGCTGCAGTCGAGGGACATGAACTCGAGACTTCTGAAGCGGAGCACCGTCCCGAGCTGGAGAGGCTGCTGAAAGCTACCCATCTGGAACTCAACGGGAAAGTATTCGTTAACACGCAGCGTCCCCCTACCTGGCGCGCCAACTGTCGATGTTTCGGACCCGGGGGGCCCTCAGCCGGACCGACTAGTGAATTTTAGTGCCGCGTGCCCCTGTTCAGATGGGTCGATGCAAGATGGAACACAAGCGATGGAATGAGGCTTATATTATCCTGCACCAGGGGGTGCTTGCAGTAGGGGTTACAAGCGTTACGGGAGAGCGAGAACGAGAGAGAGAGAAGCGAGGGAGAGTGAGAAGGAGAGGGTTCGGCGTTGAGGCGGGCCGCCTGGGGCTGCCTCTACCGCGTCTCTCCTACTCTGCCTGCCTTCGCTCATCTGCGCCGTGCGTCCGTGTGTTCGTACGTTGCACGTTCGTTTCTCTTTCTCTCTCTCTCGCCTTGTTTGTCCCCTTTTCCTCCTCCCTCCGTGGGGCCCTGGACACCCCCTTTTATAGACACAAGGAGATGCCCAGCTGTAGAATGGGGGTGTAACTTGAAGCTAACGTGGCTGGCAGGGAAGTGCCCTGAGCCCTGTACAGATAATAACGTGGCCGTCGGGGGAGCGTCTTGAGCCCTGTAGATGTACCGACGTGGCCGTCGGAGGAGTGCCCTGAGCCCTATAGAGGTAATAACGTGGCCGTCGGAGAAGTGCCTTGAGCCCTGTAGTAGCATAGCTGATGGTGCGGCATGGATCCTGCTGATGTTTCCTTGCTTTCGTAGGGGGTTGAGAGCAGCCGACGTCATGGGCGCACGCGGGGAACCATCATTACCTGTTACCGGAGTAACTTAGATGGGACACCGGTCTTGTTCCTTCGTAGCCTGAGGCTGCCAGCTAAGGGTAGGGCAATGATGGATCCCCAGTAGCGTAGCTGATACGAGGCCGAGGTCGGGCGAGGCGGCGACTCCTCCGAGGCCGAGGCCGAGGCCTAGGGTCGGGCGAGGCGGAGACCTTCTACCGAGGCCGAGGCAGAGGCCGAGGCCCAGGGTCGGGCGAGGCAGAGACCTTCTCCCGAGGCCGAAGCTGAGGCCGAGGCCTGTGGTCGGGCGAGGCGGAGCTCCCTGTTGCGCCCGAGGCCGAACTCGAGGGAGGTCGTGACTTGCCGTTGTCAGCCTTTCCCTGGTGGCTGGCGCAGTTGCCGGAGCGGGGTGAACAACGCTGTTTTCCTGTCAGAACGGTCAGTAAAGGGGGCATAGTGACTGCGGTCACTTCGACCTTGTCGACTGAGGCACACGTGTCAGTATAAGGTGTCAAGCGATCCCCGCATTAAATGCGCATGCGATACGGTCGGTTGGCAAGGCGATTCGGACGAAGTCGCTGCATGACAAAGTCTGCCCTAGCTGTGCTTCGGGCGAGCCGAGGGTGTGCCTGCTGACTGAGGGGACCCTCGGCGCGAGGCGTGAATTCGTCCGGGACTACTGTTCTGGCCCGAGGCTGGGCTCGGACGAGGTCGCGTCCCTTGGTAGACGAAGTCTGCGCTTTATCGGTCGTTTATGGTTTGTTCTGAAGATATTTTCCAGCCGGACTAAGGTGCATTGGGGGTACCCTAATTACGGTCCCCGACAACATATATATACAATTTATATTCAATGTTTCAATATTGAAAACATATGTTCTATTGGTTAGACAGCTTTATCCAGTGTCACCCACCATTCTTCTATCTGGGCATGGGTTCGAACTCTACCTGCTGTACCGTTTTTAATATTTTACGCTGATTTAATCAAATGGGTGGACGGACTAACGGACTAGCCTGTGTATGGGTTAATTTGAAATGACTGTGAGGGGTTATTATAAAAAAATAATACGGGGCGACCGTTGAAACTTGTGCTTTAAGTATATAGATATAGATTTCTTTTACAATTAGACCTCTGCCGTTAAAGTTCCCGACACCATTTTCTCAAATTTCAGTTTTAGAATATAGTATTAAAATTTTGAATATTTTTAAATGTGAAAATGAAAAACTACAACAAATTGGTAGCACCCAAAGCCGAATGAATGGGTCAAAAAAAACACAAGGCCTTGAGCCTTCCGTTGTGCTCCGCGAGGAAAGCGAGGAGGCGGCCGGCTCGGTACTGAGTGCTGAATTGCTGACCACCGGGGGGAAGTCAAGTACCCAAGCGGAGCCACCAAGGAAAGGAGGAATGGAAGCCACCGGCGCAGCCTCGCAGCCCTCGGCGCCGCAGACAACTCACCCGGCGGTGGCGCCGCTGGCCTTCCTGCTGGGGAAGTGGCGCGGGGAAGGCGAGGGCAGCTTCCCCACCATATCCTCCTTCCGGTACGGCGAGGAGCTCCTCTTCTCGCATCATCCCTCCAAGGCGTGTGGCCCTCTCTACCTGCGATGTTTCCCTCGCGAGAAAATCTTCCCTTCGGCTGCCAAATTCTTAGAGCTTTTTCTTTGGCTTACGGATCGGCGGTGGTGGGTCGCTGCAGCCAGTGATCTCGTACACGCAGAAGACGTGGAAGACGGCGTCTGGCGAGCCGATGCACGCCGAGAGCGGGTACTGGCGGCCCCGCCCTGACGGCTCCGTCGACGTGGTCATCGCGCAGAGCACTGGCCTCGCCGAGGTCCAGGTGAGCTCCTCAGGCCAGTAGGCTTCTTCTCTCTCTCTCTTTTTTTTTTCTAAAAAACGAGTTTTACCTCTCTGCTTTTCAGAAAGAAAAAAAAAGAACGTACGTTGTGCTCAAAGAGGTACTGTGCTCATGTGCATATTTCAAATCTGGTACATCCATCTTCTATTTAAGGACACTAGCTAATTTTACAAAGAACTCCTCCCCACCAGAGAAGGAAGGTGGAAGGTGTTCTTCACAAAATTAGTGCTGCTGTTAGATGCGAAATGAATGTTTCAGATTTAAAATGTGCATGTTAACACCGTATCCCTTTAAGCACCAGATACGTTAAAAAAAACAGATCCCCTTGGTCCTTAGGCCTACTGACCATCTTTCATTTTGCCATATGATATCTGAAAATTTATCATCAACCCCTTGCCAGAGAAACTTAGCCTTAATGCTGTCCATGTGCTCATGAATTCTTTCCTGCGGCTTATAAAAGCTCATACGGTAAAGTAGGATACTGCTTAAACAAGAATCTGTTAGGATCTGTCTGCCTCTAGAAGTTAAAAACTTATTTTTCCAAGGATCCAACATCTTCACCATCTTTCAAGCATAATGGGGTGGGCTGGTGGGGTGTGCATTTTTGGGGACAGATGCACATTGCTACCTGTTCATGTGCCATCGCATGTTGCATAGCTAGACCCTGGTGAACTACTTTGTCAGTACCCTCAATCAGGGGTACCCTCTACTACAATATAAAGACGTCGCGCGGAAAACGGCACCCTGACCCCACCACATGGGCAGGTTCAGGGGTACCACGTGGCAAGGAAAGATAATACACTCCAGGGTACATTATCGGGTCCGGACCCCCGCAGAGGAACACCGGACCCCTGTACGCACAGCCCAAGCCTTTGACTATAGTCCGGGGCTCCCAGAAAGGTATGTCGGGTCCTTCCGTTGGGCCCCAGGTCCCTCCGAGTAAGGTCCGGACCTTAACAAGGACCCAGGATGGAGGGAACCCCGGCATGAGTAAGGGTCCGGCGCTAGCACGTGTCCAGGCCTTGCCGTACGGTCCCCGCTCAGGCGGAGACCCGCTGCTGCCGCGTGGCTTGTGACCCGTAACATAAGCCAACGGGCGGAGCCTGACGTAAGGCCCCTAAAGCTGTGCAGTCTCTGCATTTAATACGGAGAGGACGCGCCGCCTGCCACCATGCTGACAGACGATGTGCCCTCTCAGCATTTAATGCGTCCTGTCCACTCCGCTGGCAAACGACGTCAGGGCAGCCTTGCAGGCGGCGCGCTTGTCAAGTCTGTTACCAAACAGTGTGCCCGTGCTATGCAGCGCACTGTGGATATCGTCCCTTGTACAAGAAGCTTCCTCGGCATGCCGAGGATACGCAGATCTCGGCTGTCGGGGCACGGGAAGATTGCCCCAGCAGCGAACATTAGTAGCTCCAAGTGCAATATACATTTTGTCCCTGGGCCCACATGTCGGGGCTCAGTACCTTTGTACATGCCCCCCTTCAGCTATAAAAGGGGAGGCATGCGACGTTACAACACAAGTTCATTCAGACTCTCAAGCTTCCACAGCAATCCAACACACAGTGGAGTAGGGTGTTACGCTCCGGCGGCCCGAACCACTCTAAACCCTCGCGTGTTCTTGTGTTTGTCCATCCATCTCGCATAACAGGCAAAACGCTTAGGCCCCTCCTCATCTTAGGATTTAGGGTGGGTGCACTCCGCCACCCGGCCGGAGATTTCCTCTCCGACATTTGGCGCGCCAGGTAGGGGGTAGGCTTTAGGTTTTTGCCTGTGTTCTTATTCGGCATGATGGTGCGGATCATCGAGCACCGCACCGAAACGTCGGAAGATTTTGCGATGGAGCAAGAAGTTGCATCCTCTGCGCCGCGAGTACCCGACCGCCCTGACTTTGGGACTGCTGCTGTACACGCCGTGCAGCAGCACACGCCTACACAAGCGTCCCGAACTCCGTCAAGGGCAGTGCCTACGGTGTTGTCTGCAGCCAGGGAGTTGCTACGCCACCCCCTAGCTCCACGGCCTCACCGGGGGCCATGAAGCAGTGGCGTGACGACGTCGACCGGCTACTCGGCATGGCACATTCTGCTTCGACCAGGCCCAGGCCTCGGTCTTCCCGACGCCAACGCGAGGCGACGACGTCTGTGCGTTCGCCCTCCGTAAGGGGTGCACAGACCGACGACCTCCGGGCAGAACTCAACCGCAGGCGTGCGGGGGAAGATGCCCGGGTCTCCCTGGAAAGGGCGCGTGAGCGCCGACAAAACATTAAGGGCCGCAACCTCGACCAAGATTTCGCTGCGGAAACGCCGCGAACCCCAGTGGGCGCCCGGTTCCAGGCGGGTGTCCCCCTAGCCGGCGTGGGGTGTTCCGCTCTCGCGGATCATCTCCGCGCAGCATCGTGGCCACCCAAATTCAGGCCGCACCTGCCGGAGAAATACGACGGTACATCAAATCCGTCAGAATTCCTGCAGGTATACGTCACCGCTATCACAGCAGCAGGTGGGGACACCGCTGTGATGGCAACCTATTTTCATGTTGCCTTGTCTGGGCCCGCCCGGACTTGGCTTATGAACCTCGCCCCAGGATCAATCTACACCTGGGGGAAGAGCTCTGCGCGTGGTTCGTTGCAAACTTCGCCAGCGCTTACCAGCAACACGGCGTGGAGGCCCACCTACACGCAGTGAGGCAGGAGCCCGGAGAGACCCTCCGGATGTTTATCTCCCGCTTCACCAAAGTACGAGGTACTATACCTCGTATTTCTGATGCCTCCATCACCACGACCTTCTGGCAGGGAGTACGTGATAAGAAAATGTTGGAGAAGCTGGCCACGCATAACGTGGAGACCGTCCCCACGCTCTTCGCTCTGGCTGACAAGTGCGCCAGGGCCGCCGAGGGCCGTGCATGGCACTCGGCCCCACAAACCGGGACTACCCAGACGGGTGGCTCGGGTGCCGCCCCCCAGGACGGCAAAAAGAAAAAGAAGGGCCGCGACTACGAGAGGCCGCAGTCTACCGCGCTGGTCGTCGCAGCTGCGACCGGGGTCCGAGGCGATCGCAACAAGCGCCCACGGCCGTAGAGGGGTAACAGCGGCTCGTGCCCTGTCCACCCCAACGGTTGCCACAGCACCGCGGAGTGTCGCGAGATCATTGATCTCGCGAAACGCGTCAGCGAACGCGTCAGCGAGCGGCTTGAGCAGTCTTCCAAGGACGGCTCCCCACCTCGTCGCCGTCATGGCAAGGAAAAGGTCGACGACGGCGAGGTGGCCGCGGCTGAGCAAGACCTCGGGTATCAGTCACCCGAAGGGGACCTGAAGGACGTCTTCACTAGAGACTCCCACTCCGATGACGACGACTAGACGGACCACCGGAGGGACCCCGTGTCCCGCGATCTACGGGGCCGAAGTCTGTCTTCCCCTGGAAACCCTACTGGACTCCCCACGGGTCCAGTCCTCAGCCAGGGACGAGGGCTCCCCCGTCAAACGCAGATGGGAACCCAGGGTCAGGACCTAGTCCTACGGCAAGCACCAAACCAAGAAGGGCTCCACAAACACTCCCCAGCTGGGAAGGACCCTCCAAGGTGACAGGGAACACGCCGACCCAAGGGTGACCATCCTGCTATGAGTAAAGGAGTACC
Organism: Zea luxurians; assembly: GCA_029449295.1. Taxonomy (NCBI): domain Eukaryota; kingdom Viridiplantae; phylum Streptophyta; class Magnoliopsida; order Poales; family Poaceae; genus Zea; species Zea luxurians. The sequence continues at coordinate 43,157,028 of JAOPSE010000023.1, forward strand.
CCTTCCTAACCTCTGTAGCATCTCTGTAAGTTCTATCCATAGGAGCAAGTCCGAGGGGTCGAACCTTTCTCCCTTTTTTAGCTAAGTAACGCACACGTGTACGCTAGCCCGGTGAGGTCCGCCCTCATAAACCCGGCCTGTTGGCCTACACCCATGCATGTCACGTTATACGGGGAGGATTTACCCCCTCGGATGCGCTTCTATGATAGCTTTATCCTACTGCTTCAAGGTCTTACCCTGCAGTTTCCGGATTGTATTTTATCTAACCCACCCGATCAGTTCCCATCCTATCAGGCATAATGACATCTGAATTGAACAGTCAGGCTTGCAGTTTAGGACCTCTATGCGAAAGCAGGAGGGCCCGACAACCTGGGGGCCGGCTCTGAAGAATGGGAGCCCGTTCCATGGGGTGGTTTGGAGCCTGTGTGGTTGGTTAGCCTGGTTCCGTACCCAAAACCCTGCACACTCCACCACTCCGTGACGGGTGCCCTAGTATTTGGAGCTATAAGTCCTGTGGGTCCGACAACTTGGGGTCCGGAACTAGAGAAGAGACACTTGTCTGCTGGGGTGGTCCGGAGCCGTGTAGCCGTTCAGTCTGGTCCTGTACCGTGGGCCTGCATGCTCCACCACTCTGTGATGGGTGTCCTAGTACCTGGAACCACCATCCAGGGGGTCCGGACGCACAACTTGGCTCCCCCAGACTAAACCCTGCAAGTCCCGAGCATGTATCAAAGGATGGCTAGTGTCAGATGACGGGTCCTACGGGTGTATTACTAACGCTCCTTAGCTAAAGCTGTGTACAGATCCAGGTCTCGGCGAGGCTGCCTCCTGAGAGTCGTTGACAACTCTTTCACACACGCTGGTATCCAACCTCGACACATCAAGCCTGCATCCCAGGCGGGGGGCCAGCCACCAGGGCGAGTCAACAACGTAACGTCGCACACAGCAGGAACGAACAATACGCAGATAAGTATTAACACTGCTTTATAAATAATACTCAGGGGTACCTTACAAAAACAGGAAAAAGCCTGGGGGCGGTTCTAAAGAACGGGTGCCCGTTCCATGGGGTGGTCCGGAGCCTGTGTGGCCGGTTAGCCTGGTTCCGTACCCGAAATCCTGCACACTCCACCACTCCGTGACGGGTGCCCTAGTATTTGGAACTATAAGTCCTGTGCGTCCGACAACTTGGGGTCCGGAACTAGAGAAGAGGTGCTTGTCTCCTGGGGTGGTCCGGAGCCGTGTAGCCGCTCAGCCTGGTCCCGTACTGTGGGCCTGCACACTCCACCACCCTACGGCAGGTGTCCTAGTACCTAGAACCACCATCCAGGGGGTTCGGACACACAACATGGCTTCCCAGACTAAAATCCTGCGTACATATGTTATTACATTCTGCTTCCAAGCAAATATATGTTATTACATTCCCTTACAAGCGGGGCCCTAGCTCCATTTCTGCAGGAATGAACTGCGCTACACCAGCAGGAGTCGCGCTGGAAGCTGGCTCCGGGCAACCTCACCGGCGGCGGCGACCATCTCTGCACCGACGGTTCGCCGGCGACAGCGACCACCTCTGCACCAGCAGCGACAACCACCTCCGCTCCGAGCGGCTTACCAGCGGTGGCGACCACCTCAGGGTGTGCGCCATTGCAAGGAGGTCCTCGCCCCCGTCCTCCTACGGGGGGTGACAACGAGGCCATTAAAGCCAAAGAGTCGGGGACTCGGTGGCAGGTGGCTTTGATGGTCTCGCCAGCGGAGGCAACCACCTCTGCAATGGGTAGCCTCACCAGCGGCGGCGACCACCTCAGCACCGACGACAGCGACCACCTCTGCACCGATGGACGACGACTGCCTTAGCACGCACGAAGGGGTCCTCGCTCCCGTCCTCCCACGGGAGTGAGGACAAGACCATCCAAGAATGCGGCTGCCACCCCCACGGCGTACGGCGTCTTGTACGACCCCCCAGTGCGGCCGGCGGGCAGGAGAAGCCGTGGATGTGGCGGACCCTCTTGCGCCCCGGAGCGTCACGGGCAAAGTCTCCCTCGGTGTGCTCCGAGGATCTCGCCCTATGACACGGGGGCCAGGCCCCACGCGTCATAGAGGCCGTCTCGAAGCACGAAGAAGGCAAACCACCACACAAGGAGCGTGCAACCGCCCCGTGGTTATACACCCCTTCACTTTCGGAGCAACCAGCGGTCGGGAAGACGAACCGCCGCACAAGGAGCGTGCAACCGCCCCGCGGTTATGCGTCTCTTCATTTTCGCCGAAACCAGCGGTCAAGAGGGCGAACCGTCGCATAGGAAGCACACAACCGCCCCACGGTTGTGCGCCCCCTCAGCTTCGCTGCAATCGGCGGTCCAACATCGGGGCCCAGGCCCACATGTCATGCAACCGGCGCGCCAGTTACTGGGTGCGGGGAAATCGCACCGCCGCTTGCGCCAATGCCGCGTCCCCTCGGGACCGCCGCAGAAGACTGGAAAGATAAGTTTTCAGAACCAGTGCAGCGACTCGAGGCACCCCGCGCATGGCCCAACAGTGACATTAAAGGACACGGGCCAGTCAGCCGTGGGAACGGGCGTGGCAGTCAGCGTAGCCATAGACGGGCCGGCAGTAATTGCATCAACAGGCGCGCAGGAGCAGCAGGAAAATCGCCACTCTGGCCCCACCTGCAGGCTCGCACCCTCCCCTGAGGCTGAGGCGGGCCCGAGGGCCACCGTCAGTACCCTCAATCAGGGGTACCCTCTACTACAATATAAAGACGTCGCGCGGAGCACGGCACCCTGACCCCACCACATGGGCAGGTTCAGGGGTACCACGTGGCAAGGAAAGATAATACACCCCAGGGTGCATTATCGGGTCCGGACCCCCGCAGAGGAACACCGGACCCCTGTACGCACAGCCCGAGCCTTTGACTATAGTCCGGGGCTCCCAGAAAGGTATGTCGGGTCCCTCCGTTGGGCCCCAGGTCCCTCCGAGTAAGGTCCGGAACTTAACAAGGACCTGGGATGGAGGGAACCCCGGCATGAGTAAGGGTCCGGCGCTAGCACGTGTCCAGGCCTTGCCGTACGGTCCCCGCTCAGGCGGAGACCCGCTGCTGCCGCGTGGCTTGTGACCCGTGACATAAGCCAACGGGCGGAGCCTGACGTAAGGCCCCTAAAGCCGCGTAGTCTCTGCATTTAATACGGAGAGGACGCGCCGCCTGCCACCACGCTGACAGACGATGTGCCCTCTCAGCATTTAATGCGTCCTGTCCACTCCGCTGGCAGACAACGTCAGGGTAGCCTTGCAGGCGGCGCGCCTGTCATGTCTGTTACCAAACAGTGCGCCCGTGCTATGCAACGCACTGTGGATATCGTCCCTTGTACAAGAAGCTTTCTCGGCACGCCGAGGATACGCAGATCTCGGGTGTCGGGGCACGGGAAGATTGCCCCAGCATCGAACATTAGTAGCTCCAAGTGCAATATACATTTTGTCCCTGGGCCCACATGTCGGGGCTCAGTACCTTTGTACATGCCCCCCTTCAGCTATAAAAGGGGAGGCATGCGACGTTACAACACAAGTTCATTCAGACTCTCAAGCTTCCACAGCAATCCAACACACAGTGGAGTAGGGTGTTACGCTCCGGCGGCCCGAACCACTCTAAACCCTCACGTGTTCTTGTGTTCGTCCATCCATCTCGCACAACAGACAAAACGCTTAGGCCCCTCCTCATCTTAGGATTTAGGGCGGGTGCACTCCGCCACCCGGCCGGAGATTTCCTCTCCGACATACTTATACTTACTACACATTTGTTGCTTGTACCGGCATCTGAAGAATGATTTATGCTGTTGTGGCTAGAGATGAAGGACATGAGTATCTCTAATTGTGGCACTGAAACTAGTATCAGACCAGCATTCCATTGGAGAAGTTGTATTATGTTTCTGTATTAGTTGATTTGCATTATCGATGATCGATGGGAAATGAATAGAATTGTAGAGAAATAGTGACCAGCAGAATGGCCGCCGGGGCTTGTCGGCAAAGTGCAAAAAAAAATCTTTGTATTATAGAAAACACCGTATCTTTTTAGATTTTATACAATGAGAATCATCCAGGCTTGTAAAAGTTTCTGGGTCTACCACCTATTGATGTTTTTACTTTCTTGATGGAATGGAACTATGGAGCAGTACATTTTCAGACAGTCTAGTTGCAAATGATACATGAGTGCAAAATAGCTACTAGTTACAGCTAATAGCCATCCTTGTGCCTCTTCAAACTGTTGCTAAATGGAAAGTATAAGGCTATTTCTAGCAGCCTTCCTCATATCATCTCCATTTCAAACTCCACTTTGTAAAAAATAGTGTTTTGTACGGTCATATGAGCGGTCTGCTGGCCATAGCCTACGTTCACCTTATTGTAGTTCTCATTTAAATTTAAATATGTTGCTATAGTAGCTCTCATTTAGATTTAAATATGTTGCGCCTTGGACTAAAAGGCACTTGGTAGCTGAAAGTTATGTCACTTTTCTGGAAACTTGTATGCTATTCATAGCTTAAGTAACGTGTGTTTGGTTTATGGAGCCACTTTTTCGCTTCTATGGAATTGCAGAAGGGTTCATTTGATGCTGAAAAGAAAACAGTGACACTCCAAAGCGAACTCGTAGGGAATGCATCAAAGGTACTGTTCACTGGATAACTGTTGTTCCGTCTTGCCCTCATTTTATTTTACATTATCAAGTCATCTATCCCTAGAGAAGATAGACCATGATATGGAATATCGGCAACTTCTTCTATGCTTATAACGAGTATAAAGAATCTCTAAGGGCTAGGTTGGGAATCCCATTTTTCCAAGGGAAAATGAAAATCCATTAGAAAAATTGGGTTCCCAAACTAACTAGCCCTAAAGGAAAAAAAACAGTATCATGAAAGAAATCCATCTTTGCTTACGGGCGAGACTACCTTTTATTCTTTAATCATTATTGTGTTCAGGGGTCATGCTACTACAGGTTAGCCCACCCCCTAAGTCCAGTCGGAACTAGGAATTCCTATTCTGAATTGGCCGTTTGAACTGATGCATTTTGATTGCATCGCCTTCGCACACTATCATGTGCTAGATCAGATGCTACTGAGTTTAGATGCAGATACGGTGTCTTTTCCATACTAAGCGGGTGTTTGAATGCATTAGAACTAATAGTTAGTTAGCTAAAAATATAATAGTAGGATTAGCTAGCTAACAAATAGTTTGTTAACTAGTAGCTAATTTACTAAAAATAGCTAATAGATGAACTATTGGCTAGGATGTTTTGATGTCTCTAGCTAATTTTAGTCACTAACTATATCTCTAGGACTCTAGTGCATATTCAAACACCCTAATAAACACTGCTAAACTTTGGCAGGTGAAGCAGATCACGAGAACTTTTCAGGTAGCAGATGGGGAGCTCTCGTACGTCGTTCAGATGGCAACGATCACAACTAGCCTACAGCCACATCTCAAGGCCCTTCTTAGGAGGATTTGAAGATGACCAGCAAAATCTCCTACAGCGACGTCGCTGCGGCTAACCACAACCGAGGGACACCTGTAATACAGTCATACAGAGCATACTTATGGTGATTACTACGTACTCCCTCCGTTTCGTTTTAGTTGTCGCTGTATAGTGCAAGATTGAACTATCCAGCGACAACTAAAAAGAAACGGAGGGAGTAGTTATTAGTGAATGAACTTACAGGTTAAATAAAGCTCATTTTCAAAAACAGAGGTTCCGCTGCTAGGAACTACCGTATATGTAAACGGCTTAACATTCAGCCCATGCTCCACAAATCGAGATTATTTTTTTCATTTTTTTGTTTTTTGCTTTTATTGTTTATTCCTCCTTAGCATGCATTGTGAGAACACAAATCACTACGTTTCTCAAGATTACATGCAGAACCACCACACTGTAACACCATAAAAGCCATCAATTAAAAATAATGAATTTAGTTATTATGTTAATTAGGGTAATAATTTTTAGTGTTTAATTATTTATTTGCATTTTGATCGTTTTCTTTGCATGCGCTTGATTGATTATCGGAATATTTACTATCAACTCTTTTTAAAAGAATAACCTAGTGATTAATATAATAATTAAATAATATAATAGTTATTAGTCTAAAAATAAGTATTTAATTTATAAATAGTTTTGGTGTATTTTTTTATGAATTTTTGAGCTATTTAAAAATGCCTTTCGGAATTAGAAAAAAAACTAATCCTAACCTAGCCGGCCCACTAGGGGCCCAGTACCCAAACCCTAGCCGTGCCTGGCATTTCAGAAGCCGCCGTCGCCTATGTTCCTCTCTCTCACCCACTCTCTCTCTTCTCTCCCCTCGCTTCACCCTCACGCCGTCACGCGCGCACAGCTGCCCGCGGCCGAGCCAAGCACGCCCGCGCGCCTGCCTCTGCCCTCCTCGCGCGCGCGATGCAGGACGCGCCCAGGACGTGTGCGTCGCGTGCCCTGCAGCTGCCGCGCCGAGCGTGTCCCCGCCCAGGCCCCGCAGCCGACGCCGCAACGCCCACGCGCGTGGAGCCGCCAGCCCGACAGCACGTTCGAGCCCGACTGCGATGCCGCGCCATGTCCTGCCCCGGCGCCTGGACGCGCGCCCACCCGAGCCGGCCGCGCGAGCAAGCCGCCAGCAGCAGCGACCGAGCCGGCCCCTGCGTTTCCCCCTGCCAGCCGCGACGACCGCGCCAGCGCCCCGTCGCGTCCGAAGCCCCGCGCGTCCGTTCGATTCCTCGCGATTAATGGCACTTCATTGCTCTGTTTCTTCCTCCCCCATTATTCCCTCCGGTAACCGACGCCATTGACAGTACTTGAAGACCCGCCGGCGCCCCATGACCTCCCTGGCGTCCCTTTTCCTCTCCCCTCCCTCTCTCTATAAAAGGGGCAACAAAGCTCTCTCCCTTCTCCCTCCTACCCGAACTCGCCTCTCTCTAGCTCTCCTCGCTCATCGCTAGTGTCGTTCGTCGCCGGAGTTGCCGTTCGTCGCCGGAGTTCACCGGAGCCGCAGTTCGTCGCCGGAGCCACGCACTCGCCGTCCGTAGTCGAGACCCTGCTTTTCTCCACCCGGCCGAACCCCGTCGAACTCTCCCCATCGCACGTGCGAACCCAAGGTTGTAGACGACCCAAATTATTTTGTGTATTTTATAAAAGTACTTTATGATTCGATTCATGAGTTGTATATTTAGTTTGTTGTATGAACACGTGTGATCCGCAATTTATGTGTATGAGCGTTATGGAATTGTTTGGTAGATTCATGCGATTATTAGTACCGTGATAATTTATGTTAATCCATGCGTTGATTTTTGGATTAGGAAAATATGAGGTAGATTTAATAGTCACACGTTGGTGATAAAAACAATAGATGTGAATTTTTGTAGTTAAATTTGGTTACCACGAATTTTAGAAACTACTTGGAGAATTATAGTTAGGTGCATTTTATTGGATTTGGAAAATGGTATAGAACTCATGTCATATGAATAATATAGGATTTTTGGATGATTTATCTAATTATTTTATTAACATTTTTTTAAGAGAAAGGAGAAAATATCACTATTAGGATGGAAAGTAGATTTCTACTAGCCAAATAAGCATGTTCGCAAATTTAGCACTAAAATTTTTAGAGTACTAGTTTATGTCAAATAACCTCGCTTGTGTTAGAAAATGTTCAATTAGTAGTTTATAAGGATTTTTAGAATGTTATATTCATTTTTGGCTATACTCAATAATTTGAGTTAGAAATAAAAAGATAAAAGGTATTAATTTATTTATTAGTATTAAAGACGATAATTATCATTTAATTTTATTGATGATGTTAAAATATATTAATACTAGTTAAAACTATATTTATTGCACCCACTCATAAATTCACCATTTAGGACTCACAATAATAGCTATAATTGAATTAATAAGTATTTACGCGATTAGGACGTATTTAAGATGTGATTGTGCGATGCGTTAATGTGTATGTAATGGTGTATGATTACGTAATGGTGCATGTTTATTTATTTGTGTATGTTTTATTTTTGTATGTAAGATATGCGACTCTATTAGAAGCCAACTGTGTGGTAGAGGATTCGAATACGTTCGAAGACGAACCACAGGACTCGCTTGAGTAAGGCAAGTGGATTCTCCCTCTGCATATTCTGTTTGTACCTACTCATTGCATATAATAATGTTTACTTTTGGATTATATTGCATAATTTGATGGGTTTACCTAATTAAGGATTTCCTAGATTTACTACCTGTATTCCTTGTTTAACCTGGGGAAATAATTAAGCTATGCAAAATTTGTGCTACCGCTCAACTTAATGATTTTTGATGTCACTCATTAATTGGTTTTAATGTTCCAAAATTTTAATTGGCAATTATGACATTAACCCGATGGTTAAGATAATATTATTTCAAATTAATTGGAATATGTAGTGACCACCCAGGATAACAGTGCAACCACGAGTGCTATCATGGCTCTGGCTTTGGTAATTAGCTTTATATGCTTAGTGCCTAGCAACCTTACCTGAAATATGGGCAAGAGGGGGAGCGGTAGGTGCTGGCAGCCCACGTTAACATTGGGACGTATTCTTGGCTAAGGTACCTCACCCAGGGGGTCACCACCATCGTCTTTAGAAACCTTAGCGGGTTGCTTCGTATGAAGTGTATTTTGTGAAAGCCTCATAATGGATCCCTAGCCATTCACCTCGGCAGTGTTTAAGGGTCCGATCAACCCGGGCTAGATGGGATACATGACTTGTGGGTAAAGTTGTACCACCTCTGCAGAGTGTAAAACTGATATATCAGTCGTGCTCCCGGTTATGAGCGACCTAGACTCCTCACATGATAATTGAACTTGAAGATGGAATTAAATCGAGATCCGATGATCTGCCAATAATTTGCTTAAGTAGTTTCACTTAAGTGTTTTTGTTATATTCATATTCCTTTGTTTAAATGGGATATTTGGGATTCACACTTATTAGTAAGACATGTGTTGTTAATAAAATGTTGATCAACTAAAATGCTTACACCTTGTTATACCTGCATTAATTTTCCTCCCACTTGCTGAGCTCCGACCATAAGTGAGCTCACCCTTGCTAATATTTTGATCAGAGGGTGATGCTGGAGACTTTGATGGAGATTTTATCGACGACGATGAATTCTAAGTCTAACGATGCGCCGGTCATCTTCCTGTGGGAGATTGCCCCTGTTATTTAAATTCCGCTTTACTTTGATGTGATACTTGTTCAAGATACAATGTTTCAGATGATGTAATAAAGTATTATACTCTTTTTACGCCTTTATTGCATTGTCTTTTAATATACTACACTTATGACGTTAACATATGTGTGAAAATAGATCCTGGCACACATATGGTATGCGCTCGGTTCTACCTCTGGAACCGGGTGTGACACACACCGACGGCAAACCAGAGACGAGCATGAAAACCAGATATTTGCTCGGGTGAGGATCGCGACTGGTACCAGTGCCCCTGGCGGCCCGGCCCCGACATAACGGCGGCGCCACCGTGTTAGCCGAGCAGCTGTTGAGGCCCTCGAGACGGCTGCTCCCGCGTGCGAGGCTCGCGGCGGCTCCACACGCCCATTTGTGGTGCGCTGTGCAAAGCCAGCAGCAGATCGTGCTGTTTTAGTGTACTACACCATTAAGCGCCCATACGGGCGCCCTACAGTATTTGACGTTAACAGGAGGCTGCTATAATACAGGTGATGTTGCACACGCAGAACTCCAAACATTTTGAAACATAAACAGGTAGAATAAAACCTAGTGTTCAATACAGCTAAGCTAATTTTTGAGGTTAACTGAAAAGTAATGAACACTAAAACTTCAAGGGGAGGCAGACACATAGGCTTTCCTAATTTGTGAAGTGATCCAAACATGAGTAATGCAAAACAAAATAAAGTGCAGCAATAAAATTGGTTTCAAAAAGAAAATCATGCATAGATAGTGAAGCAATTCTTGCCAATCATAAAGCTGGTGTTGATAGTCAATATACATAGCTAAGGGTCCGAGACATCAAGACAAAGCAGCAACTTCCTGATAGCATTCACACAAGTTTGGCATAAATCAGATCAAACTAATAACAGAATGTACAAGACCCAAACAATTAAACTCTATAGTAACTGTCGTACAGTATATACGTCTTATAGGATAGCAAAGAAAAAAATAAATTCACACTTCTCATTAAACATTATATAATAAATGGTAAAGTGAAAAATATCATCAGAAAGTAAAGCTGAAACCACAAGACGAAAACCAAGACACACCACCCATTCCTGAGTACCAACAAATTTTGTTTTTTTAAAAAAAAGAGGAAGTGACCATAGGTGAGAAGTGATTTTGCTTATGTTAAATCACGTTGGCCAATCTAGCAAATCTTTCCTTGAATTATCTGTGTGCATATTTGTCGGCGTTTCGACCCCGGGGAGGGGGGGTCCCTGGACCGACGAGTAAATTGTCACCGCGTGCCCCAGCCCAGATGGGTCGGCGCGAGGCGAAACGCGAAGGGGGGAAAAGCAGCTGGAGGGAGACAGGCGTGGGAGGTGGAACCCGCGGCCTTTGTGTTAGCCCCGTGCCCAGGTCGGGTGCGCTTGCAGTAGGGGGTTACAAGCGTCCACGCGGGAGGGAGCGAGCGGCCTTGCGCGAGCGCCGTCCCGTCCTTCCCCGCGTGGCCAACCCTCTTTAAGAGGGCCCTGGACCTTCCTTTTATAGGCGTAAGGAGAGGATCCAGGTGTACAAGGGGGGTGTAGCAGTGTGCTAACGTGTCTAGCGGAGGAGAGCTAGCGCCCTAAGTACATGCCATCGTGGCAGCCGGAGAGGTTTTGGCACCCAGTTCGTGTGGTGTCGTGGCCGTCGGAGGAGCGCTGGAGCCTGGCGAAAGGACAGCTGTCGGGGCTGTTGAGTCCTTGCTGACGTCCTCTTGCTTCCGTAAGGGGGTTGAGAGCCGCCGTCGTCATAGAGCATGCGGGGCGCCATCATGACTTGTTTAGCGGAGCGAGCCGGATGGGACGCCGGTCTTGTCCCCCGTAGCTTGAGTCAGCTTGGGGTAGGGTAATGATGGCGCCTCCTGTGACGTGGCCGGTCCGAGCCCTGAGTTGGGCAAGGTGGAGGCTCCTCCGAGGTCGAGGTCGAGTCTGTCTTCCAAGGCCGAGGTCGAGTCCGAGCCCCTGGGTCGGGCGAAGCGGAGTTCGTCGTCTTCCGGGGCTGAGCCCGAGTCCGAGCCCTGTGGTCGGACGAAGCAGAGTTTGTCGTCTTCCGGGGCTGAGCCCGAGTCCGAGCCCTGGGGTCGGGCGAAGCGGAGTTCGTCGTCTTCCGGGGCTGAGCCCGAGTCCAAGCCCTGGGGTCGGGCGAAGCGGAGTTCGTCGTCTTCCGGGGCTGAGCCCAAGTCCGAGCCCTAGGGTCGGGCGAAGCGGAGTTCGTCGTCTTCCGGGGCTGAGCCCGAGCCCTGGGGTCGGGCGAAGCGGAGTTCGTCGTCTTCCGGGGCTGAGCCCGAGTCCGAGCCCTAAGGTCGGGCGAAGCGGAGTTTCCTGTGGCGCCTGAGGCCGGACTTGGTTGCTGACAGCCTCACTCTGTCGAGTGGCACAGCAGTCGGGGCGGCGCAGGCGGCGCTGTCCCCTTGTCAGGCCAGTCAGTGGAGCGGCGAAGTGACTACGGTCACTTCGGCTCTGTCGACTGGAGGGCGCGCGTCAGGATAAAGGTGTCAGGCCACCTTTGCATTAAATGCCCCTGCGATTCGGTCGGTTGGCGCGGCGACTTGGCCAAGGTTGCTTCTTGGTGAAGACTGGCCTCGGGCGAGCCGAAGGTGTGTCCGTTGCTAGAGGGGGTCCTCGGGCGAGACGTGAATCCTCCGGGGTCGGCTGCCCTTGCCCGAGGCTGGGCTCGGGCGAGGCATGATCGCGTCCCTCGAATGGACCGATCCTGGACTTAATCGCACCCATCAGGCCTTTGCAGCTTTGTGCTGATGGGGGTTACCAGCTGAGATTTAGGAGTCTTGAGGGTACCCCTAATTATGGTCCCCGACAGTAGCCCCCGAGCCTCGAAGGGAGTGTTAATACTCGCTTGGAGGCTTTCGTCGCACTTTTTTGCAAGGGGACCAGCCTTTCTCGGTTGCGTTTTGTTCCGGCTGGGTGCGCGCGAGCGCACCCGCCGGGTGTAGCCCCCGAGGCCTCGGAGGAGTGGGTTGACTCCTTCGAGGTCTTAATGTATTTCGCAACGCTTCGGCCGGTCTAGTTGTTCCCTCATGCGAGCTGGCCGTAGCCCGGGTGCACGGTCGGGTCCCAAGTTCTCGGGCTGGTATGTTGACGCCGTCAACGGATTGGCCAGAGCCGGGTTTGCGAGAGCAGCCCCCGAGCCTCCGCACAGGGCGAGATGACGGTCAAGGACAGACTCGTCTTTTTTATATACGCCCCTGTGTCACCTTTCCGCAAGGAGGAGGGGGGAAAGCGCCATGTTGCCCTTGGAGGGCGCCGAACATGGTGTCTCCAGTGAGCTACTGACAGGTAATCCGAGTGGACGCCCGTGCCCCATTTGTTAGGGGTCGGCTAGAGGCCCGGAGGCACGCTCCAAAAGTACCTGCGGGTGATCTGCCGGACCCGGTCCCCTTTTGACGGGGTCCGAGGGCTCGATGCCTCCCTCTGATGGGATTCCGTTACAAGATCATTCCCGCTGGTCTCAGAAATGTCCTAGGGTATCTCGGGAGCGTAGCCCGAGCCTTGGTTATGCATTGAACGTACCCGGGGTCATCCCTCGCTTTGTGTCTGAGGCGGCTGTGAACCCTTCGTGGGCCAACCTACGAACCCCTGATCAGTAGTGGGCACGGAGCCCGAGTGGCCTGAGGCGGCCGTTGAACCCTTCCGAGGGGCCGGCCCTCGAACCTCTGACCAGTAGTGGGCGTGGAGCCCGAGCGCTCTGAGGCGGCTGTTGAACCCTTCCGAGGGGTCAGCCTTCGAACCTCTGATCAGTAGGGGGGCTCGGGGCCCGTTTCCTTCGCGGAGAAGGATCCCTTTCGGGGTATCCCCTTTCCCGGTCCCTGTTGTAAGAGAGAGAAAGAGGAAAAGGACACGAAATCGAAATGACGTGGCGTACCTTTTCTGACGCGGTCATTATGGCGAAGGCGAAGCGTCGCTTGCTTCTCCTGCCAAAGGTGCCGCCTGTCCCGCCGCGGAGTTAATGTGACGGGACGAGGGGTTCGCGGGGCAGCCGTCGCGCGTGCGCGAGCCGTTTGAGGAACGGAACACGGGCGCGCCATCTTCACACCGTGGGAGAGGGTTCTCTCGCTGTCCCACAAGGGGACGTGAGCTTGGCTGATGACGTGACCACCGCTTCCGCCCGCCTGCTACCGCCATTACTGCCGGCCCGTTTGTGGCCGCATCGACCGTCACGCCTTCTCCCGCGGCTGACCGGCCTGTGACCGATGCGCCAGGCTGGCACTGTTGGGTCATACGCAGGGTTGCCTCGAGTCGCGGTATTGGTTCCACAGTCGAGGAGGCGCGGTAGTGGCGCGAGGGGCGGTGCAGTTGCTCGCACGCAGCAACCGGCGCGCTGGTTGCATGACGTGTGGGCCTGGGCCTCCATGCTGGACGTGTTGGAGTCGAAGGGGCATGCCCACTTGGAGCGGTTGCATGCCGACTGCATGGCTGTCCACCCTTTCACCCGCTGGTCTGGGCGAAAGTAGAGGAATGCTTGTAACCGTTGGGCAGTTGCATGCCCCGCGCGCGGCGGTTTGGCTCCTTCTGCCCTGGACCAGCTTGCATGACGCGCGGGGCCCAGCCCCCGTGTCGTAGGGGGAGGACCTTGGAGCGTGTTGGAGAAGACTCAGCCCGCGATGGCTGAGGACGCAAGCGGGGAGAGTCGCCTTTAAAAGGAGGGTGACCCCCTTGAAAGGCGACCATGTCTTCGCGTTCCCTTATACGTCGTGTCTTTCCACCTTCCGAGCCCCCGGATGGGGAACGCCCGCAATCCTTCTGCCTTGTCGTTGGAGGGACGCAACTTCGAGGAAGTTGGTACCTTTCAGCCATCGTTCGGCTTCAAGGATTTTCATCAGGTAGCCCGGCCGTATCCCCTCACCGGTGGTCACCCAAGACGGTGACCTCTAGTTCGATGGTGGGGAGAAGCAAACCGGGCTGTGGCCTCTGCCCCTCCCTCAGCTTCAAGGATCTTCATCATCCTTGCTAGGGCGGAGGGTGAGGCGAGCCGGGGGGCTGCCTCCGCGTGGGTCGATAACCCTTTTCTTCCCCCGGCGTCTAGGGGAGAAAGGCATCTTCCAGCCCCGCGGAGGCTTCCCTCAGCCACGCCGGGGAAGGCGGACCGCCGCTGCCCAGCCAGGGTGCAGCATTCCGTCCTCCGTCAGGACGATGCTTGCGCCACGTACGGGCCAGCCACGTCCAGGCCTTCCTCGCATCGACAGCCGTGCCAGAGGGTCGCCCAGCACGTCGTGCGCCGCGAGGGCGGCGCTCATGTTCTGGGTGGCCCCGGCGAGGGCGAGGACTTGCCGGTGCGCCTTGAGGCGCCCGGCGCCCGCTGGGGTGGTGTTGAGGTGGTGGCAGCCGGAGAAGGCTTCTCTGCCGACGAGATTGCCAACCCTGCCTGCACGCCTGGACCTCCGTCCCTCGGCTTGAATGGCTGGTTCTCGTCCTTCGTGGGCGAGAGCCCTCCTGCCGCAGCACCCGCCCAGAAGCCGTTGCTGAAGCTGTTTCGCCACGCGGGGTGGAGGTCGTTGTCGCTGCTGCCGGAGTGGGTGGCGGTGAGCCAGCTGGAGCCTTGTCGCCCCGCGGGTCCTCTAGTGTGAGGGGTTGTTCGTACCCGCGGGGGCGGAACCGGAGTTCCGTTTGTAATGGCACTTTGAGTGCCGGTGTATTGTTCATTGCGGTTGTTGGGGCCTGAACATGTATGTATCTTTGGCACGGAGCCGTGTTTTTTCTTCATTTCGAGCACTAAGACTCGCCCGTCGATTATCTGAACCGCTTCACCGAGCGTGAGTCGCCTCGTGCAAAGGTGACGAGTGAGGTATCCGTATCCCGGAGGCGTAGGAGTCCCTCGGCTCGGTCGGCCTTGCTGTCCGAGGCTTCTCTTGCTCAGTTAAAGGAACCCTCGGCCGCTCTTCGATGAGCCAAAGCCGGAGGTAGCGGTGTCAGCTTGGACAGAGGCAGAGTTGGCTCGAAAAGAAGATTTGGTCGGCCGGAGCCTGGCCGGGTCGTCCACTGGCGGGACCGACACGGGAGTTGAGCTGCCGAGGCCACAAGCCGGGCTGATGTCCTCGGGGAACGGCTGGCTGAGGCTTCGGGGTGGCCGGCCGAGCCGTCTGCTCGAGCCGGATTCCTGAAGAAGACCCCACCGACGCTGGTCCGGGCGTAGTGCTGCTGTCGTCCTTCGGGGTGAAGATCCTCCAACCGTGTCGCCGTCCGAGGCTAGGTCAGATCCCGCCGAAGGTGTAGTTGACGCCGAGGGTGCTGCTGCCCCCTTCAACTGTCGACGTCCGAGCCTGCAGGATCGGGTTGTCTTGTAGTGTGTGTATGTTTTCTGCGGCCGCCGAGGCCCAATCACACTGTCGTCGTGTTGTAAAGCTGTGTCCCTTTTCCTCTTGTTTCGAGTATCTGGACTTACTTGTTGGTAACAAAATTGTTTGTCCGAGCGAGAGTTACTTTTTACGGAAGGTGATGAGTGAGGTATCCGTATCCCGGAGGCGTAGGAATCCCTCGGCTCGGTCGGCCTTGCCGTTTACGTGTACTCTTACTCGCCCAGAGGGTTTTGTCATCGTCGCAGTCGAGAAGGCCCGAAAAATCGTTTTGGCAGAGGAGCTTTCGAGCGTGAAGACTTGTCCGGTCCGCGGAGTCACTTATCCGAGCGTGAGTTACTTATCACAGAAGGTGATGAGTGAGGTATCCGTATCCCGGAGGCGTAGGAGTCCCTCGACTCGGTCAGCCTTGGCTGCTTACGTGTACTCCGTCGTTTTTAGGATCCACTTTCGAAGTAGTCGAAAAGCACGAAAGGCATTCTGGCAGAAAAGATTTTTTTTCTTTTTTCGAGGAAAATTTCGACGCAGAGGGGGGGTTCCCCCCTTCTAGCCCCCGAGGGAGGGTCGGGCTTTGCCGAGGCAAGGCTGACCCTTCCTTGACGACCAGACTTTATGTGTGAACGAGGTGTACGAATAATTTGGAAGCATCTTAAGGGGAGAAGCGACGTAGCTGTTGGATGTTCCAAGCGTTACTGTAGACCTCGCCTTGACTGTTGGCCAGCTTGTATGTTCAGGGCTTCAGAACCTTGGCGACGACGAACGGCCCTTCCCAGGGAGGCGTGAGCTTGTGCCGCCCTCGGGTGTCTTGTCGCAGCCGAAGCACCAGGTCGCCCACCTGGAGGTCTCGGGACCGAACCCCTTGGGCGTGGTAGCGTCGCAGGGCCTACTGGTACCGCGCCGAGTGTAGTAAGGCCATGTCCCGAGCCTCCTCCAGCTGGTCCAGTGAGTCTTCTCGATTAGCTCGATTGCTTTGGTCGGCGTAGGCCCTCGTCCTCGGGGAACCGTATTCTAAGTCTGTGGGCAAGATGGCCTCGACCCCATAGACTAGAAAGAACGGTGTGAAGCCCGTGGCTCGGCTCGGCGTTGTCCTCAGACTCCAGACCACCGAGGGGAGTTCCTTCATCCATCGCTTGCCGAACTTGTTGAGGTCGTTGTAGATCTGCGGCTTGAGCCCTTGCAGGATCATGCCGTTAGCACGCTCTACTTGCCCATTCGTCATGGGGTGAGCCACAGCGGCCCAGTCCACCCGGATGTGGTGATCCTCGCAGAAGTCCAGGAACTTTCTGCCGGTGAACTGGGTGCCGTTGTTGGTGATGATGGAGTTCGGGACCCCAAAGCGATGGATGATGTTGGTGAAGAACGCCACCGCCTGTTCGGACCTGATGCTGCTTAGGGGTTGGACCTTGATCCACTTGGAGAATTTGTCGATGGCGACCAATAAGTGCGTGTAGCCCCCGGGTGCCTTCTGCAAGGGGCCGACGAGGTCCAGACCCCACACTACGAACGGCCAGGTGATGGGTATGGTCTGCAGAGCCTGAGCGGGCAGGCGGGTCTGCCTCGCGTAGAACTGACACCCTTCGCAGGTGCGGACAATTCTAGTGGTGTCGGCCATCGCCGTCGGCCAGTAGAAACCTTGTCGGAAGGCGTTTCCAACAAGGGCTCGAGGTGCTGCGTGATGGCCGCAAGCCCCCGAGTGTATCTCTTGTAAGAGCTCCTGGCCTTCGGCGATGGAAATGCATCGCTGGAGGATGCCCGAGGGGCTGTGGTGGTAGAGCTCCTTCTCGTCTCCCAGCAAGACGAACGACTTGGCGCGCCGCGCCAACCGCCGAGCTTCGGCTCGGTCGGGGGGTAGCTCTCCTCGGTGGAGATATTGCAGGTACGGGGTCTGCCAGTTTCGATTAGGCGTGACCTCGCTCCACTCCTCCTCGACGCGCAGTGCCTCACCCTCGAGGGCTGAGGGTACCTCGGACTATGCCGAGGGTGCCTCGGGCTGAGCCGAGGTTGTCTCAGACTGAGCCGAGGTCGCCTCGGGCTGGGCCGAGGCCTTCTCGGGCTCGGGCGTGTCGTCGGTCTTGACGGAGGGTTGATGCAGGTCTCGGGAGAATACGTCTGGGGGAACCGTTGTTCGCCCCGAGGCTATCTTAGCCAGCTCGTCCGCAGTCTCATTGTAGCGTCGGGCGATGTGGTTGAGCTCGAGCCCGTAGAACTTGTCTTCCAGGCGCCGAACCTCATCGCAGTAGGCTTCCATCTTCGGGTCACGGCAGTGGGAGTTCTTCATGACTTGGTCGATGACGAGCTGCGAGTCACCGCGAGCGTCGAGGCGTCGGACCCCCAGCTCGATGGCGATTCGCAACCCGTTTACCAGAGCCTCGTACTCAGCCACGTTGTTGGACGCCGGGAAGTGGAGGCGTAGCACGTTGCGTAGGTGCTTCCCGAGGGGCGAGATGAAGAGCAGGCCCGCGCCTACCCCTGTCTTCATCAGCGACCCGTCAAAAAACATGGTCCAGAGTTCCGGTTGGATCGGAGCTGTTGGGAGCTGGGTGTCGACCCATTCGGCCACAAAGTCTGCCAAGACCTGGAACTTGATGGCTTTCCGGGGGGCGAACGAGATCGTCTCGCCCATGATCTCCACCGCCCACTTTGCAATTCTACCCGAGGCCTCTCGGGACTGGATGATCTCCCCCAGGGGGAAGGATGACACCACAGTTACCGGATGAGACTCGAAGTAGTGTCGCAACTTCCGTCGCGTCAGGATCACCACGTACAGCAGCTTCTGAATTTGTGGGTAGCGGATCTTGGTCTCGGACAGTACCTCACTGATGAAGTAGACTGGCCTCTGGACGGGCAATGCATGCCCCTCTTCTCGTCTCTCAACCACAATCGCGGCGCTAACCACCTGAGTGGTAGCGGCGACGTAGATCAAGAGGGCTTCTCCGGCAGCGGGGGGCACCAAGATGGGCGCATTTGTGAGGAGCGCCTTCAGGTTCCCGAGGGCTTCCTCGGCCTCAGGGGTCCAAGCGAAGCACTCGGCCTTCCTTAAGAGGCGGTACAGAGGCAGGCCTCTTTCGCCGAGGCGTGAGATGAAACGGCTTAGAGACGCGAGGCATCCCATGACCCTCTGTACGCCTTTCAAGTCCTTGATGGGCCCCATGCTGGTGATGGCCGCGATCTTCTCCGGGTTGGCCTCGATGCCCCGCTCGGAGACGATGAACCCCAAGAGCATGCCTCGGGGGACTCCGAAGACACACTTCTCGGGATTGAGTTTTACACCTTTCGCCTTGAGGCATCGGAATGTCGCTTCAAGGTCAGAAAGGAGGTCGGAGGCTTTCCTCGTCTTGACTACGATGTCATCGACGTAGGCCTCGACCGTTCGGCCAATGTGTTCGCCGAACACATGGTTCATGCACCGCTGGTACGTTGCACCCGCATTCCTCAAACCAAACGGCATGGTAACATAGCAGTACATGCCGAAGGGTGTGATGAAAGAAGTCGCGAGCTGGTCGGACTCTTTCATCCTGATCTGGTGATACCCTGAGTAGGCATCGAGGAAAGACAGGGTTTCGCACCTAGCAGTGGAATCCACGATTTGATCGATGCAAGGCAGAGGGTAGGGAACTTTCGGACATGCTTTGTTTAGACCAGTGTAGTCTACACACATCCGCCATTTCCCCCCTTTCTTTCTCACAAGCACAGGATTGGCAAGCCATTTGGGATGGAATACCACTTTGATGAACCCTGCCGCCATTAGCTTGTGGATCTCCTCGCCTATGGCTCTGCGCTTTTCTTCGTCGAATCGGCGCAGAGGCTGCTTCACAGGTCGGGCTCCAGCTCGGATATCCAGCGAGTGCTCGGCGACTTCTCTCGGTATGTTGGGCATGTCCGAGGGACACCACGCGAAAACGTCGGCGTTTGCGCGGAGAAAGTCGACGAGCACTACTTCCTATTTGGGGTCGAGCTCGGAGCCGATCCGGATCTGCTTGGAGGCGTCGTTGCAGGGGTCGAGAGGGACGGACTTAACCGTCTCCGCTGGCTCGAAGTTGCCGGCGTGGCGCTTCACGTCGGGCGCCTCCCTAGAGAGGTTCTCCAGGTCAGCGATGAGGGCCTCGGATTCGGCGAGGGCCTCGGCGTACTCCACGCACTCCACGTCGCATTCGTACGCGTGTCGGTACGTGGGCCCGACGGTGATGACCCCGTTGGGGCCCGGCATCTTGAGCTTGAGGTAGGTGTAGTTGGGGACGGCCATGAACTTGGCGTAGCATGGCCTCCCCAGCACTGCGTGGTAGGTTCCTCGAAACCCGACCACTTCGAACGTGAGGGTCTCCCTTCGAAAGTTGGAGGGTGTCCCAAAGCAGACGGGTAGATCGAGTTGTCCGAGGGGTTGGACGCGCTTCCCGGGGATGATCCCGTGGAAAGGCGCAGCGCCCGCCCGGACCGAGGACAGATCGATCCGCAGGAGCCCGAGGGTCTCGGCGTAGATGATGTTGAGGATGCTGCCTCCGTCCATGAGGACCTTGGTGAGCCTGACGTTCCCGATGATGGGGTCGACGACGAGCGGGTATTTCCCCGGGCTCGGCACATGGTCGGGATGGTCGCCCTGGTCGAAGGTGATGGGCTTGTCGGACCAGTCTAGGTAGACTGGCGCCGCCACCTTTACCGAGTAGACCTCCCGACGCTCTTGCTTGCGGTGCCGAGCCGAGGCGTTTGCCACTTTCCCACCGTAGATCATGAAGCAGTCGCGGACCTCGGGGAACTCTCCTGCCTTGTGATCTTCCTTCTTAGCGTCGTCGAGAGCCTTGCCACCCTCTGTGGGTGGCCCGGCCTTGTGAAAGTGGCGTCGAAGCATGGCGCACTCCTCAAGGGTGTGCTTGATGGGCCCCTGATGATAGGGGCACGGCTCCTTGAGCATCTTGTCGAAGAGGTTGGCACCTCTGAGAGGTTTCCGAGGGTTCTTGTACTCGGCGGCGGTGACAAGGTCCGTGTCGGCGGCGTCGCGTTTCGCTTGCGACTTCTTCTTGCCTTTTTCTTGGTGCCGTGTTGAGTTGACGCCTCAGGAACATCTTCCGGTGGGCGGCCCTGGGGCTGCTTGTCCTTCCGGAAGATGGCCTCAACCACCTCCTGGCCAGAGGCGAACTTGGTGGCGATGTCCATCAGCTCGCTCGCCCTGGTGGGGGTCTTGCGACCCAACTTGCTCACCAGGTCGCGGCAAGTGGTGCCGGCGAGGAACGCGCCGATGACATCTGAATCGGTGACGTTGGGCAGCTCGGTGCGCTGCTTCGAGAATCGCCGGATGTAGTCCCGGAGAGACTCTCCCGGCTGCTGGCAGCAGCTTCGGAGATCCCAGGAGTTTCTAGGGCGTACGTACGTGCATTGGAAATTGCCGGCGAAGGCTTGGACCAGGTCGTCCCAGTTGGAGATCTGCCCCGGAGGCAGGTGCTCCAGCCAGGCTCGAGCGGTGTCGGAGAGGAACAGGGGGAGGTTGCGGATGATGAGATTATCATCGTCCGTTCCACCCAGTTGGCAGGCCAGCCGATAGTCCACGAGCCATAGTTCCGGTCTCGTCTCCCCCGAGTACTTTGTGATAGTAGTCGGGGTTCGGAACCGGGTCGGGAACGGCGCCCGTCGTATGGCGCGACTGAAAGCCTGCGGACCAGGTGGTTCGGGTGAAGGACTCCGATCCTCCCCGCTGCCGTAGCGTCCCCCACGCCTGGGGTGGTAGCCTCGGCGCACCCTCTCGTCGAGGTGGGCCCGACGGCTGAGGTGATGGTGCTCGTTGCCGAGGCGACCCGGGGCCGCAGGCGTTGTGTTGCGCGTGCGCCCGGTGTGGACCGAGGCTTCCCGCATGAATCAGGAAGTCACGGCGCGAGGTTCCGAGGGGTACCCCTGCCTTCGGGAGGCGGAGCTCTCGGCCCGTCGGACCGCGGCATCCTCCAGGAGGTTCTTGAGCTCTCCCTGGATACGCTGCCCCTCAGTGGTTGATGGCTCCGGCATCGCGCGGAGAAGTATTGCCGCTGCGGCCAGGTTTTGGCTGACTCCACTGGAAACCGGTGGCGGCCTTACCCTGACGTCGTCGGCGATGCGGTGCTAGATGCCCCGGGGGAGATGATGCGCTTCTCCGGCCGGAGGTTGGCCCGCCCATTCCTGCCCGATGTCCCGGCGGATCGGCTCAAGTGTTCCTGCTCCCTCGTCGAGCCTGGCCTGCATCTCGCGGATTTGCTCGAGCTGTGGGTCATGACCCCCCACCGGGACGGGGACCACAGCTAGCTCCCGAAGGATGTCAACGCGAGGCACGGGCCTAGGGGGATCACCGTTCTCTGGTATACCAAGATGGTTGCCTTCGCCGGGACCCCCTAGATCGACGTGGAAACATTCACGACTTGGGCCGTAGTCCTCGTCGCCGAGGCTGCGGCTACCGTCGGAATAGTCGAAAAGGCAGTAGTCGCATGCGGTCATGAAGTCCCGCATGGCATTGGGGTTACCAAGTCCGGAGAAATCCCAACAGAAGTCGGGCTCGCCATCTTCCTCGGACCCCGAGGGCCCGTAGGTCGAGACGGCCATCAGCCGGTCCCAGGGTGACCGCACACGATACCCCAGAGGGTTTGGACTCGCCTCTATGAGAATGTCCACCGAAGCGGAGTCGCTTGGTGGGTCGAGGCCGAATCCAAAAGGCGCGATATGGGAATCGGTCGGTACCTCTTGGTCGACGGGCGGTGACGAAGTCACGTCAGGGACTGACTGCACCGTCGTCTCAGGTACGAGGGTGACGCCCAGCAAGTCCTTCGCGAGCGTGCTGGCGTCGTCCGTTTGCTTGAGGTTGGTGTGTTGCGGGGAGACGACGCTTGTCTTCATCTCAGACACGAGGTCGATGCCCGACGCGCTCTCCGTTGGGGCGCTGGCGCCGTCGACTCGCTCGACAGCCGATGAGGTGCCGCCTCCTGCTTGGCCTCGGTTGCCCCGCCTCCTCCTCCGTCGGCGGGGGAGGGGACGGGACAAGCCCGAATGTCGTCCTTCCACCACGTGGGGAAGGCATCGTCGATTTCCCCGCCGGCGGGCGGGTTGTCGACCGCCATTGTCGCTGTCGCGCGGTGGGGGAAGGAGTATCATGTCGTAGCTGCCGTCGAGGGACATGAACTCAAGACTCCCGAAACGGAACATCGTCCCGGGCTGGAGAGGTTGCTGGAGACTGCCCATCTGGAGCTTGACGGGAAGCTGTTCGTCAACACGCAGCAGGCCCCTACCTGGCGCGCCAACTGTCGGCGTTTTGACCCCGGGGGGGTCCCTGGACCGACGAGTAAAAAATTGTCGCCGCGTGCCCCAGCTTAGATGGGTCGGCGCGAGGCAGAACGCGAAGGGGGGAAAAGCAGCCGGAGGGAGACAGGCGTGGGAGGTGGAACCCGCGGCCTTCGTGTTAGCCCCGCGCCCAGGTCGGGTGCGCTTGCAGTAGGGGGTTACAAGCGTCCACACGGGAGGGAGCGAGCGGCCTTGCGCGAGCGCCGTCCCGTCCTTCCCCACGTGGCCAACCCTCTATAAGAGGGCCCTGGACCTTCCTTTTATAGGCGTAAGGAGAGGATCCAGGTGTACAAGGGGGGGTGTAGCAGTGTGCTAACGTGTCTAGCGGAGGAGAGCTAGCGCCCTAAGTACATGCCATCGTGGCAGCCGGAGAGGTTTTGGCACCCAGTTCGTGTGGTGTCGTGGCCGTCGGAGGAGCGCTGGAGCCTGGCGGAAGGACAGCTGTCGGGGCTGTTGAGTCCTTGCTGACGTCCTCTTGCTTCCGTAAGGGGGCTGAGAGCCACCGTCGTCATAGAGCATGAGGGGCGCCATCATGACTTGTTTAGCGGAGCGAGCCGAATGGGACGCCGGTCTTGTCCCCCGTAGCCTGAGTCGGCTTGGGGTAGGGTAATGATGGCGCCTCCTGTGACGTGGCCGGTCCGAGCCCTGAGTTGGGCGAGGTGGAGGCTCCTCCGAGGTCGAGGTCGAGTCTGTCTTCCAAGGCCGAGGTCGAGTCCGAGCCCCTGGGTCGGGCGAGGCGGAGACCGTCGGCTGAGGCCAGGGCTGAGTCCGAGCCCTGGGGTCGGGCGAAGCGGAGTTCATCGTCTTCCGGGGCTGAGCCCGAGTCCGAGCCCTGGGGTCGGGCGAAGCGGAGTTCATCGTCTTCCGGGGCTGAGCCCGAGTCCGAGCCCTAGGGTCGGGCGAAGCGGAGTTCGTCGTCTTCCGGGGCTGAGCCCGAGTCCGAGCCCTGGGGTCGGGCGAAGCGGAGTTTCCTGTGGCGCCTGAGGCCGGACTTGGTTGCTGACAGCCTCACTCTGTCGAGTGGCACAGCAGTCGGGGCGGCGTAGGCGGCGCTGTCCCCTTGTCAGGCCGGTCAGTGGAGCGGCGAAGTGACTACGGTCACTTCGACTCTGTCGACTGGAGGGCGCGCGTCAGGATAAAGGTGTCAGACCACCTTTGCATTAAATGCCCCTGCGATTCGGTCGGTTGGCGCGGCGACTTGGCCAAGGTTGCTTCTTGGTGAAGACTGGGCCTCGGACGAGCCGAAGGTGTGTCCGTTGCTGGAGGGGGTCCTCGGGCGAGACGTGAATCCTCCGGGGTCGGCTGCCCTTGCCCGAGGCTGGGCTCGGGCGAGGCGTGATCGCGTCCCTCGAATGGACCGATCCTGGACTTAATCGCACTCATCAGGCCTTTGCAGCTTTGTGCTGATGGGGTTACCAGCTGAGATTTAGGAGTCTTGAGGGTACCCCTAATTATGGTCCCCGACAATATTCAAATAAAAGCACTACATGCATGTAAGATATTTGTTAAGAGAATAATAACCCACAAAAATTTAAGGTTTAGTGTGTATTGATTATCAAAGCGTACCGAAAAGGATAGCATCCCAGCTTCTATCAGGCACACAGCGAGACAATCATATATATTAGGATTAATTTGGCAGTTAGAATAACTTCATTCCTAAACTCCATAATACCTTATTCTGAATCTTTACTTATCCCTTGGATAGCGACTTCCTGACCACCAATCAAGGCCTCCCCAAAATGCAATATCATATGGACAAATTAATTAAATTAATTGGGTAAGTCGATCTGATTACTACTGCTATTGATAGAATATCGAACAAGTAATTAGGACCAAAATAGAGAATAGATGTGACAACTGCTACTCAGCTAGGGACATACTCTGGGATAGTGCACGAATTGAGCAGCAGCATTTCGGTCTTCGCCGTCGGCTGCCACAGCCCGAGCGCTGGCTAGTGGATCTCCTTGATGGAGAACGTCGCGTTGTGGCATCCCTCTTGCAAGGAGAACCAATGGAACTTGCATTGGAGCTGGAACTCAAGTGGTCAATGCCACATTTACGCTGATAAGGCTCTCTCCTTGACAAATTGACGATTAATATGGTACATATTTTTCCCTAATATGGTGATCAAAAGGGGGACGAAGGGAGTAATACCAAAATTTGTTGAATCAAACTTAAGAAAAATCTGGCATAAAAGTGATGTGTTTAAGAACAGAACAATCATCTCAGAACAGAAGCTTGACACGAAATGAACAAAGCACGAACGACAATCGTCAGGAAAAAGAAGTCGTGGAAGTCTGTGCCGCACGCCGCTGACGGCATGCCGCAGGTCGCCGTCGTGGGCGTGATCACGCTCAGATGACAGAGAGACCTTGTGAGCAGATACCACGGCAGTCTGTGCTGCCAGCGCCTTGCCGCGGGTCGCCCTCACGGACATACGAGCGTGCTCAGGCGACGGGAGGCGCGGCGAGGAGGGCGACAGACAGAGGTATGGGAGGCGACTTGTGGGAGGGCACAGGGAAAAGCGGCGTGGAAGTCCTAGGTCCGGGTTAAAGCCCGTCACGCCATGGCCGCCCTCCAGGACGAGCTCGGCGCAGAGCGGAGGCACCGACGACAGCTGGAGCATGCCAACGCCAGGCTGCTGTGCGACCTGGCGGAGGCGCGGGCGGCGTCGAAGCAGCAGGCGCAGAGGTACGAGGTGGAGCGCAACGCGCGGGAGCTGATGGAGGATGCCTGCTTCGAGCTCACGTGGGAGGTGGAGGGCCAGATCGGGGCAGAGCTGCTCTATTGGGCGGGGGGGCTGCGCATGCGGGAGGAGATGGAGAAGGAGCACCTCACGCTGATGGGTGAAGTGTGGCAGGAGGAACGCGGTCCGATGAAGCTCGCGCTGCAGGCGGAGATTGGAAGGGAAAGAGAAAGTGATGACGACAGACGTAGGACCATCAGTTAGATTAGATTGAATAAAACTTTCGGGTCCGAGATGGACGCGTGGTGATGTGGGTGTCCCGCGGCCCGCCGTACGCGCCAAACGCGGAGGAAGCTCCAAACCTGAGCGTCTTTTAACAAGAAGTAATACTACACATAGCAATGTATCTTTGTTGGGGGGGAATGTTTGGGCTGCTGTGAAATTCTAGGGTTCTAAAGTGCAATATGGTAAATGCCTTGGTTTTCTTGGTGTCGGCGTGCATGTTGATCAACAGCTACCCTTATGCCGTAACGAATAGCAGAGCGATTTTGAGCAATTTCTGGTAGATTAATATACTACGCTTATTCGTAACGCACAAGATTTTTTTTCGACAACTTGGAAGAAATTTAAGAGACAGATCTGCAAGCATGCAATTACAAGCTAGTGCCAGGCAAATAAATAAAAGGAAACGCAAGTTTTGTAAGCTGGCTCTGCTAGTCCAGTATGTTAAAGCTCGCCTTAAAAGTTACTATACTATCAGCAAGTAGGTCGCATTCTCACTCGGAACAGGAATCTTCCATGATTCCTATATAAATCCAACTGCATCTATAAAATCTCTCTTTAAAATCCAGTGAAGTTTCTGCGCGCGCTCGAGACAGCCTAATCAAAACAGAGGTATAGGCCAGGATCGAAGACGAGCTTGTCCTTGCACGATTAGTCCCAACAATGGCAACATGGAATATGCTCACAACCACGACAGAACACCAGCACAGCCAACTCTGAGCAAACTTTAATGAACCCGAAAAGGTAAATAGCTAGGCGAAAATTCTGGCCAAAATATGTACATTTCAATTATGCTGCATCCCTAACATTATTCCTACACAAAGCAAAAAAAATGGTGATGCTTCCTACACCAAACAACTTAGCAGTTAGTAATAAAATACATAATAGCCGGACGGTGAGCCATCCCATCCATCTATGTTCACAGTACAAATCATTATGCCACATTGTACATTGTTTACAGCACAAAATGTATGAAGCTAAACATGGCTCATCTCCCATCTGTTAAATTTGCATCGGTGAGCTCGACAGGAAAGGCCACATCCCGCAACTGGCACAGTACACTAATAAACGACCTGCTTAGCTATATGCTGAAGCATGTTTCCTCACAACACGAAAGCATGAAATTCAAGTGCATCCACTACTGTGCTTGGAGAAAAATTATGAGGCTCAACTGAATCCATGTCAACATTGATCAGCTATTTTCGGTGCTTCCTTTTCGTTTCAGTTCTTGGTCGCTTTTCCTCTTCCCATTCCCTCTCGTGCATTCTGCAGTTAAACCAAGTTAGGTCCATTCGTGAAACAGAATTACAAGCGTAATAAAATGAATTGCTCTTAAAACACAATTCAAATGTCGTTAAATAGAAAATAATGTAAAGATGTGCAAGTGGATAGCACCAGAAATCATAATACTACAAAAGTAATTCTTCTATGACTACAAAAGTATAGGAGAAAAAATGTGGCTTACTGATTTGGTGTTATATTTGCCTTTCATTTACATAAAAGTAATACATTTATAAAAAAAATCAAACATATGAGGCAACTATTTTTTTCCTTTTGCTACAAAGGATCTCCACAAGGCAAGGAAACTTAACGGATACGTAAACCATGCTGTTGCAGAGGGATTTGCTTTCAAATCTAGTATCAGTAAAGACAAAGCCAGGGCTTGCCAAAAACACCGCATGACATGCGGTTACCACCAGTCAAGGCCCCACTCATCATTGCCATGGTAGATGGAAAATTGGGCAATTTCCTATATGTTAGTCATTTGTACCAAAACTACTACAGCAACCAACATTTGGCTAAAGATACATCATTTTAGTGAGAAGTTCATCAAGGTCTCATCACAGCCCTAGTCTTTACACCTAGTCTTAACACCTAAACATTAGAGATGAGGCCATCTATGGTGTATGGCAAGAGCCAAAGTTCTCGAGGGCATTTGATCATGAGTTCCATAGCATTGATGTGGATCGTTGGTCATAGTTTTTGTTCTTTCTTTGCAAATCTTCTGTACAAGAACTTGTCATATTGGCCTAGTTTGAGGCTTCTTAGGGCAGTCCCAAAAGTGTCGATGGTAGTTTCCATAGCATTGATTATCTTGCCATATAGATGTTTTGCTGACGTGGAAAAACAGTTAAAGAAGAGAGGTAGAAATTGTTTCTCCCCTGAGAAATATTTCTCGGGCTCCAACAGGACAAGAAAACACCCATACTGTGTTGGGGCACCCATGTCATTTCCATGGACCAGGGGCTTCATTTTGCACCATAGCAGGATCCAGTGTGCTTTTCTCCTGGCCACCTTCGCCTCCCTCACCCCGAGCCATCCATGAGCATGCACAATCGTCCTCCCCTGCATCATTATCCTGGGCGGAGAGCACCCTCTCCAATCAACCCTCTTTGCCCAACTGATCCCCAACCAATGCCCAGCTCTACCCCCATTGATCCTGCTCCATCTGCTTCACATCCTTAATCTCTGCAAGGATGGATCAATAGGGAAAGGGAGGCATGGAACGAGACAAAAGATCAAAGTCTTCTAGCTCCAGAAGACACACTAGTGCAGCCGTGCAGGCAGCAGGTGCTCCTACCTCTGTTGCCTCCGCCGGTGCTCTTATGATCATGACCCAGTCTCCAAACATCAAGTGCTACTGCAGCCAGTGGATGATGGTGATGTACCGCCCAACAGCTCAGAATGGTATGGTTCTGGGTATGATTTTTCACCTTATTCCTATCTGCAGTTGATTATTTGCAGAAGTGTATATCAGTACATGTACACGCAGAGTATCATGTGCATAGTTGGTACTTGGTCGCTGGATTTGTCTCACGTGTATAGTTGAGCATCACCTAGATGTAAATAAAGGCATGTGAATTTGTATGATAGCTACATGGATGCTTGGTGTAGCTGATCAACTCCTTTTTGTGAATTATGCATGTGGTCATTAAATTCTTTTCCATATAGATATTATAGTAACCATGGGATGGGAAGGTTAGTTCCTTACTACCCTCTCTCTCCCCCCTCTAGAAACTGCTCAAAAAAACTATGGGTTAGGACTGCCCTTAGGCACTTTTTCTCTCCCTAACATAGTAACATAATGATGTTCCCATAATGTAACTTTGACATTGATTTTTATTGTAATATATTTGTAAACTCTGAATTATAATATCACGACACTTCTTTTTCGGGTGAATCTATTCATATCAAATTCAAATGCACAATATTGATGCCCAAACATTAGTATGATTCCATAAAATACAACACATGAGCCACTTTTTCACGACTGAGGGGAGAATTGTTGTTGATTTCTGTAAAGTTCAAATTATTAGTTATTTTTACATAGCCTCATTTGGAAGGAAAAAATAACATCCTATAGCGTTGTAGTTTGTGGAACATTAGGACTTCTACCATTAGAAGTTCTAATGTTCTAGTTCTACACACTGCAACGTTGTAGGATGTTATTTTTTCCTTCCAAATGAGTAATCATGAAACGGCCTCTACCTGAGTAGGTTAGGTGGTCTCAGTAGTACTCCTTAGGTCTCCATGTCAAAGCACAGGTCTACATTCCTACATGGGCTACGGTGCCGCTGTGTATGGGTGGGATAGGGGTGTTCTCAACCTATACGAGGTCTTCTTAAATACAATGTCTGGGGTGCTTTCTTATCCCCCAGGTCGAGTTTTTTGTGAGAATGTAATCAAAGCTAAGATATTATGACTTTGAATTTGTCAACAAAATCCAACAAACCAAGAAAACAGAAAACAAAGAGCAAATCGCAAAGTGGAAAAGAAGATATTTGTTAGGAACTGTGCAGTGCACATTTGAACAAAAAAAATATTCTATATCAAACTCACTGGTCAGACTCTCGACGACTTGACTTGCTTGTCATGTCCTTGCCATGTGTCCTAGGAAGGTCATCAGCGTGTGAAATACGATGCTGTGAAATTACCCCTTTCCTTTCTCTTTCTCGTATGTCAGACAATTGTGAGCTGCCAGATCCATGGGAGGGAGGCTGTGGAGCAGAAGGTGCATATTCCCCAGCTTCTAAAGTCTGTTCTCGCTTGATCTTTCTCCGTTTAGAAACATTACTAGGATCACTGTCTTCTTTCAAAGAAGTCCCCTTTTCCCTATCCCTGTCATCTACCTACACAATCAACAAAAGATCTGTAAGTCAAACATGTGGTTCTTGAAGTTGAAGCCACCTAACAAGGAAGCACATGTGAAATTACAGTTATAGGATTCTTCTGCTGTTAAATGGCAGATAACAATCATGGTATACAGAACAAATGTAAAATTGTACTGATACAACAACAAAAAAAAGAGTACATAGTGGTCACACAGCAGATGCACGACATTAGTAAAGACATCTTTTACCTTGTTTGATAAAGTATCCCTGTCCTCACGCTTTCTATCACGAATATCTTCCTCTCTTCTGTGCTTCCCATCATCCTGAAATGACGAAATATTCTCCTCCGACTGCCTCCTTTCTTTCTCGTCGTGCCTAGGAGATGACCTTTGAACATGCCTGGAGCTCCCACCCCTTCGGTCAGCATCTTCTTCACGTCGGTTGGCGCCAACTGATTGGGGTACAAAACTTGCGGGAAGAGGTGGGGGCGGTGGCAAACTTTGCCCTCGGAATCGTTCATCAGAAGAATGTGTCCGGTCCACCGAAGGTTCAGCATATTTAACTTTATTCCTCTCATCCTTATTTCTATCCTCTCTACCTTTTTCAAGGGCTTTATCTGTAACTCTCTCTTGCATCCTTTCAATGGAACGTTCTCTCCTGTCCGACAATCTATCTGTTGATCTCTCAATGGCATCTTCCCCACGACGCCTTTCACCCCGATCTAATTTTTCCCTGGGATCTCTGTCATATTTATCATCAGATTTTTCTTTCATTTTGCCCGCTCTTAAATTTTGTTCCTCGTTAGCACTCTTCTCATGATCCACCGAACGAAACTTATCTCCACCACGTGAGTCCAAACTCTTTTCCTTGTCTACATGGTGTTCACTCAAATCGGGTTCATTTTCTCCCTTCCTCCGTTTACCTGATCTATCTTGCTCCTCAACCGGCGGCCTTTTTTGCTGTCTCACAGGAGAGTCAATCATATCAGTAGACTCAACAGAGGGATTGGCTGCTCCATTATGTGTAACTGCATTTCTTTGAGCAGATGATGAAACCTTATGCGGCGCTGGATGCAAGTTACCATTGCTAATAGTGGTACTGGTTTCTTGGGCAGCATCAGCTGCATGAGACACTTCTCTATCAACAGTGGAGACTTGTTGATTTACATTCCAGCTTGTAGGTTTCCCAGCTTTTGCATCTTCCTTTGCAACATCATGCTTCATTACCTTCCCAGCATTGCCAGCACGCTTTTGTGTTGCCCTTGTCTGTTGCACAAAAGAACTGAAATAAATTCCAAAAGCTCATGTCCCACACAACATTGCTCACTGAGACGCATAAGCATAATGATTAATGATGTTTATTGATTATAAGACACCTTTAGGACAAGCTACGCCCACGAGGAATTCAAAAAATAAATAATGAGTTAGGAAGCTAACCCCCAGCCCCTCCTGCTTAGCCATAGCCAGGTGTTGCCTAAAACTATGATAACCTAGACTCTTTCCATGCTATACATATTAAACTAGCTTTGTAATTAATGATATCAAACATCGAGTACAACCTGACAAAATCCAAATAGCACAAGATTTTGGCGGCAAACAGTCCATGAAAATTAAGAGGTCAAAAGTAGGAACTAATACCAGGGCTTTCAAACAAATAATTGAAATCATGACGAAAAAAACATATGGAGAAGAAGTTACTATCCAATAAATTAATATAGTTTCACAAGATATAAATTGACATGGATTCAGGCAGGCAGACTGAAAGAAAGACCATAGATTGAGCAGACTGAAATAATGATAAAAACACAGTCAAAGTAAAACCATGCATATATTTAGTGATGGGAATGTGTTCATTAAGTGTTCTTGTGTTTCCTTTTCCCTTGAATTCAAGTAATAATGTATGCAGAGGTGGCAGACCCAGTGCAAGCAGCTCCCCCCCCCCTTTTTTTTGACCAGGATACCGCTCCCATATGAGTGGGATCTGATGAAGGGATAAACTGAAACAAGCCTTCTCCCCGCAAAAACGGAGAGGCTGCTTCAAACCCACGACCCGGTGACTCAACGAGACAGCTATCACCACTGCACCAAGCCTGCACTTCCTATGATAACTAAGGGTGGTAATAGGCTCTAAATTTTACACTATAATAAGGATCGAATCGGATTAGGATCGGGCTCTATTCCAATTCATTTTTGAACTAAAACTAATTAAGAACCCTAACTTATTGTGAAGAAACATTTGGATTGTGATCCATTACCGCCCGGCCACCCCTAATGATAACCATGCAAAATAACAAAAATATAAACTAAAGACGTGAACTGACAGATACCTCAAATTCTGAAGTAGATTTTGTAGAAACTTTAACCCCCTCATCAGACACAGGTTTTGGAGGCTCATCCACTGCACGTGCAACCACTGAAGATTTCCCTTGTACGGAGGAATATGGTATTAGAATATCAGATCCATTTGAAGCCACAGTGCTCTTCTTTTGCTGAACGTCAGGCTTCATAGCACCCTCTGACCTTTCATGCCTATTCTCTACAGACTTTGCACGGGCATTTTGATCTTTTGCCATCGAGAGATCTGCTGACTGATTTCCTGTAGGACATCCAAAGATTAGTGATGCTCAGGCTAATGATAAAACTTACACAAAAAACTTCTAAAGATTCCATTTACCAAGCACAGATCTTGCTGTTGCTGGCTTCAGATCAATGTGACCCACGCCAAACTCTTCTTCAGATAGCCAAGAACTCTGCACAATAGAGAGCATCGCGTTTGTATATATTGTACACAAATAGATGTCTCCTACTGGAGACAGGAAATCGATAAAAAAAAATGGCAGACCCAATGCCGAAGGCTCCCACATGAGTGAAGTCTGGAGAAGGGCCGAGGCAAGCCTTCCCCCACAAATGTGGAGAGGCTGCTTCAAACCCACGACCTGGTGACTCAATGAGACAGCTCTCACCACTGCACCAGCCCTGCCCTTCTGGGGAAGGGAAAACGGTTTTTGGAATTATTATAGAACTAACCTTGCGAGCAGCTAAAGCAGCAGCTACACCAGTGGCTAGAACTTTAAGATCTTCTCTTTCATCCCCTTTTAGTTTAGCCACCTGGTCAAAAAGGTTGGTGAGAAATATACGTGCAGCATAAGACAAGGAATAAATAAGGACCCACCCGTTTCTCAAGATTAACACCACTTTTACGAATCACCGGGAAGACACTAGAAATCTTCGTAAGGACAATAAGGGCATTTCGAATTTCCATGTATTCTTTTGATTCCATACATTGGTTAAGCGCTTTGGTGATTCTTGAACTCCACTTCCAATGAACCTTTAAAAAATAGAAAAATACAAATTAATAAATATGGCAAAAACCATAAAATACAAAGAACAGGGAATAACACAATCACATATGCATCATATATTTTGTTAGTGTAACTGTGTAATCTCTCTTGTAATGGGCCTTGGCCCAGTTACTCATCTATATTAATATACATCCAGCCCACATTACAGTTAGGGTTTCAGTCTTCTAACTTGGTATCTAGCTAGGTTTCTTCTCCCTCCCTCACTCCCTCCCATAGCCGCCTACCCCTTCTCTCCACCTCCCTGCCGCCGCCAGCCTTCTTCCCCAACTCTAGTCGTCGGCCCGCCTCCGCCAGCTTTCCCACCTCTGGTCGCCGTCATGCTCCCTCCCCTCCCCCTCCATGGCGGACGGGCGTCACTAAGCCGCAAACAGGCTCGCCCCTAGCGCGACCACGCTCTCTCAGCCGCCATCCCCAGCGACTGCGCTCTGCCCCCTCAACGACGTGTCTTCCCACCTCGTCGTCTCGTCCTCCCATCTCGCCAACACCACCACAACGGTGACTTCCTTGGCCCCTGTCGCGCACGGCTGCCTCACCGGCCTGCCCTCCCACCTTGTCGACGTCGTCGTGACCAGCACCGGCGCCCTCCCTAGTGCGCAGGATCGCCCAGCCCCCTGCACCAATGTTGGCACCCTGCTTTCCGTAGCAAACGCGCTGCACCACCCATCGTCGCCCATCCGTGTGGGCCCTAACAGCACCGTCCAGTCTCGACGATGTGTCGTATTCTTCCGTCCCCGACAAGCTCGCCCTCGTCGCGTCCACTGGCGCGCTGCCACTCTCGTCGCTTGCGTCGGCTCCTCCTGCTCCTCATGCCCTCCGTCACAGCCTCGTCGACCGACTCCACCTTGGTCGCAGCCCTTGCCACTGTCCAGGCCATCATGGCTACTGCTTGAGACTGTGAACGCGTCACGGCCCTCGCTTGGAAGCACGAGCGCACCACGGCGGATGCTCTAGCCTCTCAGATGGTTGAGCATGAGTGTCTTTTCTTTAGCTCCTCCATCGTTGTGCCCTCTCTGGTGGCCACAGTGCCACCCCCTCCCTCTGGCTTCGACACCACCGTCCACGCCCAAGCGACCAGTGTCCAGAACACCCAGTCACTTGTCTTCGTCGTCCTTGATCCGACGTCCACCCACTACGCCCGCTAGCGCGACCAGATGCTCCTCACGCTCCAGCGCTACGCCCGCGACGACCACGTCCTCCGTCTTGGTACCAGATGGACAGTGTGGCCCTGTCGTCAATCCTCGACACGTTCACCATCGAGATTCAAGACATCGTCCGCGAGCGCGGGGCACTGCTTGCTAGGCCTGGGTTTGCCCTCGAAGTCCAGTTCCTCGACAACCGAGAAGCACACGCTCTCCACCTCGACGTCGGTTGGAGGTTGGGACCAGCCTTCCCTCGCCGCCTCATTCGGCACCATGGCGTTGACTATGTCCCACCTCTCTAGATTGGGTGGTCAACTTCAGCACCTCCAAACCACTCATGTTGTTGGCATGTTATCTCACACTCATCTTCATCTTCCCTCCCATCCTTCTTCTATCATTGTGGGAAACAGTTCCACCCTCTCGGTCACCTTAGTAGGTGATTCGGTTCTTCCGAGACCGTTCTACCCCAAAGACATTCTTGTTGCTTCTCATATCATTCAGAATCTTCTTTCTGTTCGTCGGTTCACCACCGACATTTTTTAGTCCATTGAGTTTGACCTTTTTGGTTTATCTGTGAAGGATCTGACTACAAGGACCCTTCTCGCCCGATGTGACAGACGAGACCGTCGTACACGCTCCAACTACCCACTTCCTCCATCGGCATGTATTCCTCGTATGCTTTGCCTACTACCACCACGCCTACCACTTGGCATCGTCGTCTCGGACACCCTAGGCCCAACTTCATGTCCAAGTTATCTAGTCGTTCAGATATCTCTTGTAGCAGGGGGCAAGTTGATAGTCTATGTCATGCTTATCAACTAGGCTACCATGTCCGCCTCCCTTTCTCTAGTTACACTTCTCGGGCTGGTCAGACCTTCGATCTTGTACACTATGATCTATGGAATTCTCCTATTTTCAGCATGCCAGGTTATAAATAATTACCTGGTGATTTTTTATGACTTTCCCCAATTTCTTTGGACATATCCATTGCGATTGAAGTCTGATACTTTTCGCACTCTTTCATACTTTTTTGCTTGGGTATCCACCTAGTTCAATCACCTGGTACGTGCTCCCAGTGTGACAATGGTCGCAAGTTCGACAACTCCACCACCACCACCACCCCTGCTCTTTCTTTCTCTCGTGGGGTTCAGTTGCGACTCTCGTGCCCCTACACCTCCCCTCGGAACGGCCAGGTCAAACGTATGATTCGCACCACCACCAACATGATTTATTGCATTCTCTTCCAAGCGTCACTCCCGCTAGCTATTGGGTGGAGGGGCTGAATACTGCCCGCCATCTCCTCAACTGCCTCCCCTCCAAGGTGGTCAGTCGTCCCATTCCTTTCTTCGCCCTCTTCGGCATTGCCCCTTCATATACACACACCCACGTCTTTGGTTGTGCATGCTATCCTAACACCTCCGCTAACGCTCCTCACAAACTTTCCCCCGATCCACTCGATCTCTTTTCCTCAGGTACTCCTCTAACCAAAAGGGGTATCGGTGCTCTGACCTCACCCAACGCGTCATCACCTCTTGACATGTCTTTTTTATGAAGATGTCTTCCCCTTGCTGGATAATCACCACCTCCCGACCTCGGTAGTCACCTCGATTCTAATCTCGTCATTGTAACTTCTCTTCCCCTCATCGGTCCCACCGACCTCTTCCACGTCGTGTGTGGTCCCTTCCCCTTTGATTGCATCATGTGTGGTCACGCTGCCTCCGCTTGCGCCACGCGTGGCCCCGTCACCCCCGCCTATGCCTCGCTCGACCCCGCCTCTTTGGCCGCCTTCGACTCGCTTTGCCAATCTCGCCCGCGTCTACCAACGTTGTTTGCAGCCCCATCCCTCGATCCCCTCCGTTTAGTCGGCCCATGCCTCATCCCGCTTCTGTGACAATCCGATATGCACCATCCGATCACTATCCATCGTGACCCACGCCATGTTCACCCGGTGTTCTCAGACCTGTCGATCGGACGGTGCTCACAATCGACGTTGCTCCAGCTTCCTCGTATGTCGCCCCTCCGTCCACGCCACGCTCGCTGATCCCCATTGGCGTCGCGCTATGGAGTATGCGGCCCAACTAGCCAACCACACCTGGGACTTAGTGTTGTGTCCCGTTGGCACTAATGTGGTCACCGTCAAGTGAATCTTTCACCACAAACTCAAGTCTGACGGCTCCCTGGATCGGTACAAGGACCGTTGGGTCCTTCGGTGTTTCACTCAACGCCTCGGAGTGGACTACGACGAGACCTTTAGTCTTGTTGTCAAGCTCGCCACCGTTCGGACCATCCTCTCCCTTGCCCTCTCTCGAGACTAGGCGGTCCACCAACAGGACATCAAGAATGCCTTCCTTCACGACACTCTGACGGAGACAACGTATTGCAGCCAGCCCACCGACTTCGTCGGCTCCGCTCGCCTGGGTATGGTGTAAGTTGAAACGTTCTTTGTACGGCCACAAGCAGGCACCGCGGGCTTGGTACAGTCGCTTCGCCTCCGACTTGTTCATCCATCGGTGCGGCGACGGCACCGTCTACCTCTACGTCAACGACATCATGCTCACGATGTACACCTCTTCCTTCAAAGTCGGTACGCCATCGACATTTTGGAGCAGGCTGGCATGTCTGAGTGCAAGCCCTACTCTGCGTCTGTTAACACTCAGACGAAGCTCTGCGACAACAATGGCTCCCCGGCAAGCGATGTGACGGGATACCGGAGCCTAATCGAGGCTCTCCAGTACCTCACCTTCAACAGGCCCGACATCGCCTACGCGGTCTAGCAGGTGTGCCTTTACATGCACAGCACATGGGAGCCCCACCTCACAACTATCAAGCGGATTCTTCGCTACCTTCGCGTCTCCCTCGACTTCTGCCTCCTTCAACCCTCTCCGACTTCTAAGCTGGTTCCGTTAGACCGACACCGATCGAAGCTTACTGGCTCCGTTAGCTTCTTCATGAGCTCCACACCCCCCCTCACGTGTGCCACCCTCGTCTAATGCGACAATGTCAGCGCGGTCTACCTCTCCACCAATCCCATGCGGTGTCAGCTTCGCGTCTCCCTCGACTTCTGCCTCCTTCAACCCTCTCCGACTTCTAAGCTGGTAGTCTAGACCGACACCGATCGAAGCTTCCTGGCTCCGTTAGCTTCTTCATGAGCTCCACACCCCCCTCACATGTGCCACCCTCGTCTAATGCGACAATGTCAGCGCGGTCTACCTCTCCACCAATCCCGTGCGGTGTCAGCGCACGAAGCACATGGAGATCAACGTCAAGTGTGTCGTAATGTCGTTGTCGGCGATGTACGCGTTCTCCACGTCCCAACCACTTCGCAGTTCACCAACATCTTCACTAAGGGGCTTCCTTCCACAGTTTTCAACCATTTTCGGTCCAGTCTCAACATTTGTACATGATAGAGTTGTGAATGCGGCGTAGTGTTAGTGTAACTGTGTAAACTCTCTTGTAATGGGCCTTGGCCCAGTTAGCCAGCTATATTAACAGACACCCAACCCACATTAGGGTTAGGGTTACAGTCTTCTAACTTATTTCCTGATCTTTTAGATCAACATGACCAAACATAGAGGAAATAGCAAGATACTAAGACATATAATAATATACTAATACTAAAGATTATATTAGTATTTCATGGATTAATACATAGAATTACCAAGACATGTACTAATATACATAGAACTAATATCATGGATTATATGACAGAAGCTCCACTTAGAAAAGTGGAGTTACACATGATCATTGTACATAGGAACAATAGCGACTACCGAAACATACTAATTCCTTAGAAGATGTCTATATAACCCCTTGAACTACCGTTGCCGGTCTACTTCACCCCCTAACATACAAAACCAGGTATTCTACCCCATCGTCTATCCAAAACCATGTAACCAAGCCCCTATGTGGTTTCAATTGGTGGTTTTACCATTGTGGCTTTTTATGGTAAACAGTGCTCATAAAAAGCTGAAAGTACAAGATTAGATCTGTAAAACAAACGGACTTCAGCGTAGTGGTGCTGAATTGTGAACCTCGCTTGTGCCAGCGAGGCAAAACCACCAATCGGAACCACCTAGGGGTTAGATTAGGTGAGCAGATAGAATACATGGTTTTGTAGGTTAGGGGGTGAAGTAGACCAACAGCAATAGTTCAGGGAGTCCTACTAATTCCAACGTATAAGTTCCCCTTCTACTCCATACCTCACACATTCAGATTCAGCGAACTATCATTATTACTGGATTGAGTATTTGAGTATGCACAATTCCAAAGCCACTTTATAAATTATTGTGTTCGAAGCATATAACAAAGGTCTATCATGACCTTTTCTTCATCCACTACATGAGAAATGATAGAATGTACAGGGAAAGAATTTCATGCAACGGTAAATATAACTTTAAGAACAGATAAAACCTACCCGAACAAACTGACTGTAGGACACACGCTGGCTGTTTGGGTATCTGAAGTACACTGCAAAACCTGGTTTGTTCGCACATTCACGCTCATAAACAGATTCATCACTCTGCAGTACGTTGGAGATAAATAATTAATAAGCACTAAAACTAAAACAATAAATGTGTGGTAACAGTTGAGAGGGAAAATACCTTCCAATAGTAGGCCATCTTCAACGTATCATGAAAAAATCTTCCAAGCCTGCCAGCTTCAAATTCTGTGCAACAGCATATCATTGGCTGTAGGGTTTTACAGACAAGAACATCGATATGATTGACTGTGTTAAAGAAGGGAGTCCCAAGGGAGTGTAGTGTTTGGACAAATGTAGCACAATACACTGCATCTTGCATACTAAAAACACATCGTGGGAATATGCAGCGCTGCAAGAATTCCATGTTGATTTTCATTGCATCCGGACTGGAGCTCAACCACTTATCCTTTTCACGAGCTAACCTTTGGACCACAGATGCAACGTGCTGCTGGTGCTTCTGAGATTCACTGTTCAGTTTGTCAAGTAAATCTTGGATTCTCTCCTTGTCCTTCTTACGTCTTGAAATTGCAATGCTAGAATTATCTGAGTTGTCCTCCAATTGTTTGAGATTCTCGTGCAGCTTCTTGATTTCTGTATCATAACGGTCTTTTGGAAAGTGAAGATCATAGAGTGTTAAGCCCCAGAAAGCAGCATATAGGTCTGGTGAAAGACTGTTCCAAGCTTTTGCTGGCAAAATTGACTGGACTGCATTAAGAAGATCTGACCACCTATACCAAAACAGAATGTTCATGTGAGTTGGTAACTTAAGTTGCCATGGATGGACTAATAGTCCGGTAATCATGCATTGCAGATCTTCAATAAACATGTATCAAAGTTAATCATCGCTAAATCCATAAGTCACATAAATCTCAGCCAAATATTAAGCCAAAACAAAGGCATGCGTATAATAATTCAACATTCAAACATTTAAGAAATTGCTGATTTCCACAGCCATCAGGGATGATAAAGAGACCTCTCACCACGGAAAAAATGAAAAGATATTTTGAATGGGGAAATATGAGAAAAAAGTTTCTGTATTTGTGCTTTGACATTTTAGAGGGAGTATATATTGCTTTCAAAAACATCCTTTATTTGCTACTCCCTCTATTCGAAACTATAAGTCGTTCTGGCTTTTCTAGTCTCTAGACATAGAAAAAGCTAGAAATTATAATTTGGACTGGAGGGAGTATTTAACTTCTATATTTGCACCTCACCGATACCATGATGGAACACCAGTGTAACATATCAATTGAAAAGCTCAACAGTTGCAAATATTAGATAATGATGGAGGGACACAGGAATTATTAGCCACCTTTGTACCTCAGTATTCAACAAACATAAAATGGCAATTCCCCTATAATTTCAGGGTAAAAGGATGAAAATTGATGATATAACATTGATAATCCATACTACAGATGTACAGAATAGATAATCGATGTGAAGAAATCTCTACTACTTATTAAGACAGTAAGGGGTAGGCACTCATTCCGTGTTCTGTCATTCTCATTCCATGTTCTGCCTTTCACATTCCCCCTCCCCCTCCCCGCACAATCTATTCTCATGTTCTGCCACCATTCCCTGTTCTGCCTTTCTCATTCCCCCTCTCCGCAAAGCTCATTCTCATTACCATGTACATCCCACACCTAGCTAAAATTAAATTAAAAAAACACAAATGGCTCCAAGGGGATTCGAACCCACGACCACCCAAGCAAATGTGCTCGTAGCTACCACTACACCAAATGTGTGTTTATGTCTACATCTATTACAGTAAAAACATCTACTACATCTCTTCTGAAGCCCACCTGCTACCCTTACACAATGTGTAGTAGTAGATAATTATCACCGAGATTCTTGAATTATATTTTTGGATGGAGGGAATAGTATTTAAAGAAGAGCCTTGCATGCAATTTCTTTTGTTTGAATAATGTTTTTAACTTAAATTCTTTTTTTTCATGTGTGACATTTATTCTCCATAATATTTTTTCCATGGATCTGACTTGTGAGTCATTTTCATAAACCAACGCCAAAGATGAATCTATGTTTCTTACTTGGAAATCTCGAACAAACACCACTAACAGGAGGCGCTCGCGTTGCCGTCGCTCATCGACGACGAGAAGAAGCTTGGTGACTGCCAGTTCAACCTCTGGAAGCAGTCCTACGTGGTCGCATGCGTCGCTGTGTACGGCAAGCTCCGGCGTAGCCGCCGCTTGGACGCGGTCCAGAGCGACTGCACCGCGCTGTCCATCGTCAAACAGGGGACCTAATGGCCGTCGCCAACGCCGGCGACTCTCGGGTTGTTCTGGGCACCGCATCCGACGACGGCGCCCTCACGCCGTCCAACTCATTATCCACCTGAAGCCCAACCTGCCACGTAAGTCGCTACTGACCGGCCATGAATCCTTGTGCGCGAGACGACGGTCGTTGCTGACGTTGTGTGAGTGTCCTCGAACAAGATGTGTGTAGAGGAGTAGCACATCCGGTGGTGCAACTGTCAGGTGTACTACCTCGCTGATGAGCCCAGGATGCACTTCGTTTGGCAGCCTAGCCAAGATTCATCGGTACTCGCCATGTCGCGCACGTTCGACGACTACTATATCAAGGATTGTGGCGTCATCTCGGCGCCGGAGGTGACGCAGAGGAGGACCGACAACAATGACCACTCGTCATCGTCGGGTAGCTTTTGTGCCGGTTTGTCTTTAATTCTCTTCGCAAACACACACTTGCCTTTTTGTTTAAGCAAGCGTGTATGGTGGTGTGTGGCTGATGACTGACGATGTACGAGGAAACTTCTACCGGCAGGTGTGACACGTGCTCTCCAATGATGAGACCATGCAAATCGTGGCATATATCAAAGTCCGCATGATACTGATGGTTGCATTGTAGTAGTAAAGCAGCTAAATTAAAATAACAAAATTTATGTATGGCCAGGATCACAAATGGATTATGAAACATTTTCTTATAACAATATAAGACACATTTTATATATAAGTTATCATGGTATTATATGTTCCCGTTGCAACGCACGGGCACTCACCTAGTAGAATCTGAAGCATGCATCATAAGGATTCCAATGGCTCACGTTATTAAAATAAGAATACAAATTAATACAAGTTATAGGGTGTTCATGGATTATACTCCCTCTGATTTTTTATATTTGCCGTTTGTTAGTGCAATTTTGAACTGTCCGACGTCAAATAAAAAAGAATGGAGGTGGTACAATACTAAACCAAATCATCTCCATCAAACCAAAACAAATGTAATGACAAACATGCATACTCGTCAAAGACAGTCAAATTAGGAAGACTTACATGATTGGTTCCTGAAACGAGTCAAGATGTAAGATAAGATCATCAGATGATACAGATTCTCCTTCCTCGTTATCATCAAGAGGCCAACAAGTGTCACCTCCATTAGTGCTCTTAAAAAGCCGCATCACTGGGCGGTATATAAGGAAAGCAACCTGGATATAAATATGAAGACCACTATGTCACCCATAATGAAGAACAGTACTGAAACAAGTAGCACCACCAACACCCGCACACAAGGCAACAACAAAGGTGAACAAAAGTGGTGGTAGAAACCGAAATTTACTACCTCTGGCTCAATGTGGTATTTATGGACAAGATCTTGCAAAGGAGGTATTAGTTGAGCATAGGCAGTTGGAGTTACGGCGCTTGAAAGAAATTCAACATACTGAAGAAGTATCCCATGGCATCTATCAAACTGCTCACTGACCATTTTGATATAAGTGGCATCAGCGTTTATTATGATCCTGAGAACAGAAACAGTTTTATCAAGATTGAAATTGGTGCATAAAGCTAAAATTAAAT
The DNA here is from genome assembly GCA_029449295.1 of Zea luxurians. NCBI lineage: Eukaryota > Viridiplantae > Streptophyta > Magnoliopsida > Poales > Poaceae > Zea > Zea luxurians. The sequence continues at coordinate 43,199,726 of JAOPSE010000023.1, forward strand.
ATGACAGGATCTATTGTCAATACATAAACTTTATGTAGGGGCATTGGCCAGACAAAGGGACAATTTGCCAGATAAAAAATAATTTAACAAATAATGTCAGCCAAGGCTTGACACCTATCCTACTCCAGTACGTACTTCCTTTGATAGTAAATCATTAGCAATCACGCCATTTATATTTCTGCATCGCCATTTGCATGGTTTGAAACAAACACATGGAACAAAGGCAAGATCCCTGATAATGGCCCCACCAAGTTAATAAAAATCTTACTTGGACCGATGCTGGGCAATAAGCAGTAACATAGGAACTGCAAGTTTGGGCTCTTCTTTTGGAAGCAACGAATCCCTTAGCCTGTTTGTAGACTTACTCAACACCTGCGTAAGAATTACATTTTTTTGGTAAGACAATTGTTTGATCCAAATATGCTGCTGAGATAGATGAATGTCCCCTCAACCTTATAGTTCCTTGTTGCTCCGAACAGTGAAGCTTGCTGCCGCAAAGTCTCACTTCCTGCCATGGCATCAACCTGTTCCTCTGTCATGTTCTCGGTGTACTGCACATTCGCCATTTGCTGAATGAGCTCCTGCATGACTAATTCCTAGTTAGTTGCCAGTGCATCGCTACGGTTTCTATATATCATATAGGTAGACATTGCTTAAATAGGATAGTTATTCAAACACGATCCAAACACATAGATTAGGTGAGTGCGAATGGCGAGGTATGTGACTATGTGGTGTGGGGTCAAACAAGATGAAGTGTTTTCTCTCATCTTTTTCCACACTCACGAGATCAGGTATGATGAGGCAGGAGTACTAGACTATTGACTATAGATGGGGTCAAATGGGTTGTGCCTAGCGGGCCGGCCTAAGGCACGACCCATTTAATAGTGCCACGGCCCGGCCCAACACAATTCAAAGTGCGCGTGTGCCGTGCTAGGCCGCCTTCTAGGCCCGGCCCAACGCGTTTTTTATTTTTTATTTTCAGATTATTAGTATATATATTTACAATGTATATCCTTTGTACAGCACAAACCAACACGAGTTGCAGTGGTTAGAGGCGAGCGCTTTGTTCCTTACAACCACGGTTCGAATCCCAGTGGGTGCACTCCATTTTTTATATTTCTCTGGGCGCGCGGGGATACGGGCGACGCTCGTTGGGCGCGTGGGAAGAGGGATGACGCACGATGAAACTCCCACTTTAAAGGTGTAGTGATGTTAGGCTTCACACTCATATGATTCAAAGGAGGAAAGAAAGCTTTAAAAAGAGCAGCCAAGAGACCTCCAGGACAACAAGTTCAATGCCCACACCCTTCTTCAGTTGATTAACAAGATACTGTAAAAGGCTTTTCAGTTCCACAGCATTATGCTTCTTGCACCTGTAAAAATGAATTGAATCAAAACAGAGTCAGCAGCAGAATATACTTTATCAATAATAACTGGAAGGTGGAAGCACAGTGATCAAAAATCTGAAAACTGAATACAATAACTCTTAACAAATATAATGAATTTGGAAAGAGTAATCAAGCGCAATAAGTAATATAAACATAGGATACCAGAATGTAATAACAGTTCCGGAGACAAAAGGTACATACAGGTGCCCCCAAAAGGATGCAAGGCATTGAAGCCAATCTGAGAGATTAAGTCCATCATCTTTAAGTTTTGCACGCCCACCTTGGGCCAAGCGTTCAATGACAATATATTGCAAGATGTCATACTCCAGCTGTAAATGAAGTGTACGATTAAACAATGCTGTAAATAAAACAGATGACAATCCAAAGGCATGTCAAAATAATTGAAGCTGATATCGTAAAGGGGGTAGTGCTAGATTCATAAATCATGCAATAATTGCAATAAAACATAAAAATATGCACAATAAATAGATAAAATAATAGCTACTACCTGAGTCAAGTACTTAAAAGCATCCACAACTGGTGTAATCATATCCCTGTATGCTTCAACCTGCAAAATTTTAGCGTGGAACTGTAAATAAAATCGGTAAAATACACAAGAATTTAACGAATAGCATAGTGCAAACAACCAAAGATAGAAATATAAATTTTGTTTCAGGATCACTGAATTGTAAGTATTGATTTCAACACTAAAGAAGTGTAATAATAAATATTACTCCCTCGAGGTATGAGAAGTAGAAAACCGTATACCAAGATAGTGTTGATCGTTGCGCTAGTAACTCCACTGACTGCAGCCACACTCATGGGCCGACGTATCACCACATAAATGGCTAGAACTCTGTGTTTTGCATGGATGCACGCACAGGAAGGACCGCATGCAATGAGTGAAGGAATATGAACAATGCCCTAACTACAGCATGCAAACCACTTAGGTTTTGTGAGATTGATTAATAATGTGCCCTTTGGACTCTTCAGTGCCCATGTACACTGTATAAACAATTGATTAATACTGTGGCACTGTGCCCTTTAGACTTTTCAGTACCCATGTACACTGTATAAACAGGACTTTTTCAAAACCCAATAATGTCTAAGAAACTGGTTTGGAGGTGAATTTAGAGATCCTTTGACAAACTGTGTCCCTGCACCGCAATTACCCTAACATGACCAAAAATGGTTAATTTGCAGTGCCCACAAGTGCAAGTTTAGTTAAAAATTAGGGTAACAGTAGAGTTTCCAAAAGTCAGGCATTATTTCTTTGGGATCATGTTCAATTGTTCAGGTATCCCTACAAAAGAGATAATCATGCTCCCAAATGTAGTCCATAACGAATTACAAAAGCGAGAACAACAACCACAACAAAGCCTTTTAGTCCCAAGCAAGTCGGGGTAGGCTAGAATTAAAACCAGACAAACGCACAAGTCAAGGTCCTGACACAAGGATAGCAATTTTCCATGCACTCCTATTCAAGGCTAAGTCTTTGGATATATTTCATCCTTGCAAATCTCATTTTACTACTCTTCCTATGTCAACTCCGGTCTTCTTCTCTTCCCATTGCTCACACTGGTGCCTCTGGAGGTCTTCATTGGATATGTCCAAACCATCTCAATCAATGTTGGCAAGTTTTTTTTCAATTGGTGCTACCTCTAACTTATCATGTATATCATTGTTCTGGACTCGATCCCTTCTTGTATGGCCACAAATACAACGCAACAATCGCATTTCTAAAACACTTATCTATTGAACATGTCTTTTGTAGGCCAACATTCTACACACTACAATATAGCAAGTCGAATCGACGTCCTATAAAACTTGCCTTTTAGCTTTTGTGGTACCCTCTTGTCGTATAGAATGCTTCCACTCTGCTTTGGTTCTATGGCTAACATCTTCATCAATATCCCTGACTCCCTGTAGCATTGATCCTAAATACCTAAAGGTGTCCTTCCAGGGCACTACTTGACCTTCCAAAGTAACATCTCCTTACTCATGTGTAGTAGTGCCGAAATCACATCTCATATATTCGGTTTAAGTTCTACCGAGTCTAAAACCTTTGGACTGAGTCTCCCGCCACAACCTTTGGAATTACAAATAGTGAATGCCATAAAACCTCTTCTAAACTTTTCATTCCATTCACACCACTTCCAATATTGTACCCTTCTCACCATATTTTGTTTTTCTCAGGGCAATAATCATTTCATTGTCAGTTGGATCAACTCTAAACAAGAAACAATCACCTAGAGGTGAGTTCGCATTAAATAAATAAACATACTTCCCTAACGTTCATTAAGCAGATTTACAAGCATCTTAACATAACTAACCTTTTGTGTGTGTGTGTGTTGTGGAGGGATCTAGTTGTGCAGGGCACCAGTGGAGCATGGTAGCAATAGCCAGCTATACCATTATGGCATATCAAATAGCATGACAACAGGATAGAACATGGCTATTGGTGGATGCCATGCATGGCAAAATGATACTGAACTATGGAGTTAGATGGTTAATTTGAAAAGGCTAAACAGAACTCATTCGAAAAAAACATCAGTTGCCAGGAAGTAGGCATAGTGGTTCAGGTTTCCCAAGGAAATACAATGTTTGGTACTTTGGATATGGAGCACATAATAAATTTTTAAGTGAAATCAAATAATTACCAACCCTAAAAAACAGTGAATATCACACAACTTCTGTTCCACATACCTGTTGGACAATTGTCCGAAGCACAGTCATAGGATTCGCATGGGCAAGTTTAGCCACCATGCGTCCAAGTGGCTTCAGGTTTTCCTTAGCCAACCGTTTTAGGAGCCTTCTGGTGTCCAGCTGATTAAAAAATGCTGTGTGTGAACTCAAAACTTGACATGAAGTGATAGATTTAAAAAATGTCAAACAGCATTGAAAGGTAACCTTTGCAGTTTGCCTTGCAGCAAGGACAATTGGGTTTTGTTCGGTCTCCTTCTCCCATTCACCATACAGACGGTAGCGGGCCTGGAGACTAAGGATAGTCAAGGTACTAAATTGCTAAAAACATGAATAGAGCACTACAAAATTATACAATATCACAAACCTCATATGGAAGAAGGGAAAGAACCCCCCATATCTCCATATCAACAGCAGGATTAGCAGGGATAAGCTGCAACGAAGGAAACAAGCACGACCCAAGTGCTTCCTCGATTCGAGATTCTGGTGAAACTACATTCGCTACATGGGTTGACTCTTTTGATGAGTGGTAGTACGCTTTTAATACTCTGCAAACCTAAAAAACATGGACGATGGGTCACTAAGTACATGATGATGTTCAACATTTTCACTGGTAGAGTATTCATGTGAAACTGGATACTTGCAAATTCCAAGCAAAGAATAATAAAAACATAACATTTTCACTGCAACTGCAAAGCTGCAAAACTTGGTTGTTGATTGTTATAACTAGGCAACAAGCCAACAACAGTGACATTTTGGTTTATCGCAACGAATGGAGGAAATTCTAGTCATGACTACGGCTAGGTGCAATGCAAGGGCTAGTATGGTGCTTCTGTATGACTTCCAATGCCACAATCAATAATGTAGCATCTGTGTCCTGGACTAAGCCATCAGTTTGGCAGCGCCAAGTATGCATGATAGCAAGCAGTAGTAAAAGATTTAAGTCACCTTTTGAAGTAATTGAGTATCACGATGAAGATATGGTCCACAAGCGGTGAGCATTTGGAAAAACTCCTTCGGCAGATCAAATGAACTTATAGACACAGCAGATGTGCCTGTCTGGTCAGCATCATTTCTAGGAGGCAGGTAATAATACAGGTGACAAACTATATGATATGCGGAAGACATTGTCTTTTCAATCATTCTGCATAAAGGAAAAATAATAAAGGTAAGTTAAACTGCATAAACCTAAGAAATATAATCTTTGGATCAAAAGAAATACAACAAACCTAAATAATCCATCACAGATTTCAATGTGCTCAACAGGATTTAGGTGCCCAAGACGCTCAAATAGTAGTTGTGCATGATACCTAGTAAATAACAGAGGAAAGCAGTCAGTAATATTTACAACAACAAAGCATTTTTGTCCCAACGAAGTCAGTCTAGACTAAAAAGTGCTTTGAAATATCGTATTATCTTCACAATATGATTATACAACAATCATGTTTACAAAGTGCGCAGAATATTGGTGCATCTCCTACAGAAAAGTGATTGACACCTATGAATAAAACAATAAAAAACATTTGCATTCATTTAATAATTATAGAACAAGTAAAACAACGGAACATATGTATATTACCAGTCATGCACAGAGAGAAAACCAAGAAGTAGCCCAAGTTTCTGGTTCTTTTCCATCTCAGGGGCTCGCTCCCCAACTATATCATTTTCCATCTCCAATGCGGTATACATATCAATAGTAATTTCTTGTTTCTCGTCATCCATAAGGTCCTTCCCAGTAGCAGCAAGGTTGATTTTGCCAATTTTATTAGCCTAAAGTCAAGAAAAAGAGTAACTTCGTTAGTCACAGCCTCAATGTCCTACACTACATAAAGAGAAATCAACATGGCCATATTGTTAATGTAAGATCAAATCCACATGTGGAGGTAGAAATTGTTCCGGTGAAGAAAAAAACTAAAGCTCTTTCTGTTTTTCATTACGACAAAAGGGGAAAATAGTGTACATAGTTAGACAAGACAACAACGTGTAACATAACCATGCAGTATATGTCACATGAAGGGATGGCTGTACACAAGGCTTTTACTTCAAGAAACTTCTAAACTTTTCCATCCATCAACCTTCTTTCCTTCTTGCCACTCCCTTTCATGCTACTCTCTTGGCCAGTTACAGATTTATAAGAAATACCAACCTCATCAATTCTTCTTGAAATGAAAGAATCAAAATGCTCAAACGCCTCGTCGTCATTTGGAAGCAAGTGAGAATAGCTGGAGAGAAAAAATGGTCATGACAGATCCCATTCGAGAAACAAATAGTCCAGCACCAACCAAACTATATATAGTAGAACATAAAAAAGAACATAGAGAGGCTACAATCAGTGAAATCATATATTTATATGAGTTCCCTTTGGTTCAGTAACACCTAAATTTGCACAACTTGAGGAAAATGAACTGATAGAAATCTAACAACACTGAAAACTGTGATAAAATTGGGAAACTAGGAAATGGCCACCATGGTACAGATAAAAGATTGAAGAACAATGCTTTTGTTGGTTACACCTTGAGAAAACCATAGCTACAAAACCTCACAGCATAAAATAAAAGGAAAAGATCTGACAGTTGTTTAAATTAGAGATGTATAATGATCTTCTAGATGAATGTTAGCCATCATGAATTTTCCATGGATGAGTAAGCAATTAGAAAACATACACATTATCGAGGTCAATGAATCCAGATTTGATCAATAAAGCTGTTGTTCTGAAAAGGCCAGAAGGAACAGGGCTGTTGACATCCAATCGTTGATAGTACTGGAATTTGAACCCCAAAATTTGGGCAGCATGGGACTGAAATAAAAAAATGTAATAAATTGTGAAAACACTGCATTAATTATGACAAAAATCATGTGAGATGTGGTAAAAACCTGAAAATATTCATAAATTATGAGACTCCTATTATTGGATACTGGTTCTAAACTTCTAATTCTAATAGAACAAATACCTTTGGGAAAAGAGGTATGAGCTGATTAAAGATGTTACTATCTTGATAGAGTTCAAAGCATTCCAACACCTGGCAGACAGGAACAACAGAATTGCACAACTTCAACACCACACTCTGACATTTAAGAGCATTGGCATAGCAAACGAAGACTCACAATATCAAATACACGATTTGGGTCCAGATCAAAATGGCCAATCAATGACTGCCACAAAATAAACAATTTGTTATTACACAGTACTGGTAAAAAAAGCTAAAAATATAGCACAGAGGGAATTAAGGCCTACAGACAACCTTTATAATGCTGATCGTAACCGAAGAAGAATTCTGGCAAGCCACATCTGAACCAACTTGACAAAGGAGTGTGACCTGAATGATCCACACACACAGATGTGTAGGTAAGAAACCGCTAAACATTAATAAGCATCACAAAAGAACCTTACAAAACTATAGGAAGAACATGATTAGCAGAAATCACACAGTGGCGAGGTACAATCATTTAGGTAATTTTCAAAGTACAAATCTATATAGAGATAGAGGACGTGGTATTCCAAAGCATAGCACACTTAGCACTGTAGACATCATTGTTTACAGAGTGAGTTTGAAATAGGAGATGAGATAAGAGAGCTACTGGAGATAGCCTAAAGTGATTAAATTGGAACACATTTCCAACAGTTGCTTTGGGAATTATAAACTCATAGATTCCTACTATATTGATATTAATTTCCTATCCTTAGCATCCATATGTACTTATTACTTTAACCAAAACACATTGAACAGTGCACTTGTTTGCTACTCCCTCTATTCTAAACTATAAGATGTTTTAACTTTTCTATGTACATAGCTTTTGTTATGCACATAGTTATACGCTATCTTTTTTTCGCAAGGAAGATATAAACTATGTCTATATACATAGGAAAAGCAGTCGATGCATCTAAAAACCAAAATATCTTATAATTTGGAACGGTGTAGTACTAATCTAAATTTTTCAGGTTATTGGTAGGTTCATGGCCCTGTGGCATTTCTAAGAAACTCTAGGGGGATGTAAGAAACTAAGAACTGATACTTTGCCAAATTTTGACCTCATCCTAATAAACTAATTCTTACTCCAGCAAATGGATTGTCACAGCTTCTCAATTTCCCTCCTAACAACCTATGGTTGTGACAAAGCACAACAGCAGAAGTTACAAGAGTGATCATACCAGTGTTGTGGCAGAATTTGATCAGGCTAGTACAAGAGCCAAGCATGCACTTTCAGACAAGGACAAAAACCAGATGGACAAGGCAGTATGGTAGACAAACCATCAACTACCATTCAAGGAACAGGATTATGGTTATCTTTATTCATAAGCATGTGCATCCATGGAATAAACTAGTCAACTAAAGCATTTAGCCCTTATAGAAAGAAAACGGTTTCTTGAACCTCTTTCACGCTCATGTCATGTCGAGGTACTGCAGAAAAAAGAAACGCAAAATCTGATCCATTTTTCTAATAGATTAGTCAACATGGTGGTTACGAAGGGTGTCATCCAATGTTTTATAGGGATGGCCTAATCAATGCTGCCGCTCTAAAATCACTACAAGAACAAAAAAAAAGGAACACAAAATCGGGACAAGTAGACATACATACCAACTTGGCATAGCCCTCACTTTCCTCCCGTAAGAGGTTGAATTTAGTTTGCTGGTAAAGAAGCCGTGTGTTGACCCTAACCTGTTACCAATTACAAATCAATGTCAATCGATCATATAGCTAATGTTAAAAGAAAAAACATATCACCAAATAACATGAGGCAAAAGTAAATCACTCAAGAACCACGATAATAGGGGAAAGGTAAGGACATGAATGTGATTGAGAAAAAGAATAAGGATACTATGGATATACCATGGTAAATTAGTTTACTTAAAAAAAGTTTAACAATGTGTGCCCACAATAAGATGCCAGCATAAAACATCATGACTCAACGTGTATGACAGATTGAGAAATCAGAACATTATGCGTACCTCCTTGGATTTTAAATCCTGGCCTTTTAGCTTACTTTGCTCAACTTCCCAAAGGAAATCTTCCTTCAAGTCCATGGGTGGAGGAAATATAAAGCATGTAATGTATCAGCTTTATCTTAAACTTATGCCAAAAAGGAATAAAAAAACTCACTTCACATCGCTCTTGCAGAAGCTTAGGCACAGTAATCAACGACTCCACAAATGACTTAGTCTGCAAGATGAGTATTCATATAGAACTCAATGAGCACTTAAGCAGTCCCATTTTTAAACCAACAAGAAAGTAGACATCGAGGAGTACGAATTGTTTCATTTGCTTTAGAAGCCATGCCTAACTTATTACCATTTTAACAAGACGGCTGCGATATTCACCAGATATTGTAATCTGCATTTTTGAAGTAAGTTAGAATGACTAAACACTATTAGAGGAATGCCACTAAACCTAAACACAAGGAGAAAAACTCATCCAAAAAAACACAGGTGCCAAAGCTCATGTCAAGGAAAAACGTAAAAGCAGTGAATCATGGGTCAAAGTCTAATAACCTAATTGCAGCAGATAAATAAAAAAGCAACAGAGGCAGGAAAACATTTTAAATTATATGATGGGAAATGGTAATGGCACAGTGAATAGTATTATTTGCATTTATACAGTGTCGTCTCTTGTCCACCTTTTAGTTCAAAGAAATGCATAGAAACAGAACTTCTTAGAGACACAGACACCTCATAAACGCTACAAAGTGGCCAATTCAGTCCATATAGGCATATACACATAGCTAGTGCCACCAAAACACAGGACAGGATACAATCCTAGTCTGAGAAAGTTAACTGATCAAATACACACCAGACACCACGAAACAAACTTACTACCCACAACAATGGCATCAGAATAAATTGCATATACTCACATCCTGCCCTAGGTGGGCAATGATATCAACGAGCACGGAGCCGAGCTCCTCCTCCCGCCGTGCCTCCTCCACGAACACCACCGACTCCAGTGCCACTCGGCTCTTCTGGGGCGGCAAGTCGCCCAGCACCTGCGCATCCCAGCCCACCCAGTCAGCACAGAAGGACCAACGGGTGGAGGAAAACCTAATCACGGAGCAACCCGAACTGTCGAAAGCTTACAATCGCCCAGCAGAGCTCGTAGAGGAAGCGCGCCATGGGAACCGGATCAGGGATGCGGAAGGCGCCGGCGGACTGGCCCTTCCATTCGCGAAGGCACTCATCCGTGATGTGCTTGTAGTCGGGCGCCTGCAGAGGGGGCGACATGGCGGTGGCTGCAGTGTTGGTTCGGGTGAGGGTTTTGGGGATTAGGGTTTCATGGGAGCTGCCAAGGCCAGAGAGAGGAGCAGGACCGGGGTGGTACCGATGGAGAAGGCGAGGAAGACAGGGACGGCAGAAGCGCGGTGTGTGCAAGCAAGAACGCGATGCGTGGCTTCCGTTTTTTGTTTTACACCAGTGAAAACAGATGCTTGCCTGGTGCGATCTAAGCTGTCAATGGTCCAGATCCAACGTTCATAGTAGCTAGCGAAGTAAGCGAATATGTACATTTCAACATAATTTATATATTGGATCATTTGTTCTCGTTTGTGCATTTTAAAATCAGATTATATATCATAGTTATATACTCCCTCTATCCCAAGCTAAAATTAGTTTTTTAAGCCGAATAATAATTTAGGTCCCTTATATTCATACGACAGATGAGTTTAAATTGTGGATAGATGGTAAATCAATTATAGCTTTATTTGGATGCCCGTGTATCTCATATTCTCATCCAGTCCATGTGGATTGGAATTAGGGTCGGACGAAATACTCGTGGCTCCATAACTCATTGGACTCGGCTCGTTTTAGTTTTTTAGCGAGCCAAGTTAGCATTTTAGTTCAGTTCTCTAATGGACCAGCTCGGGTTAGTTTGTGAGCTAGCTTGCGAGCCAAACGAGCCAAGCTATAACACAAGTTTGTCTAGTCATTGGTGTTGTCTCATCTCTCAGTCTTGTTTTCTCGTAGTTATGATATGTGATATGGACATGTGTGGACGTGCTATGTGCTTAAATATTTGTATTACTGCATGGCTACATACCTACATTGCATATTTAATATTTGATTATTGGTTATGGTTTTGTGAACTTTGTTTCTAGCAGCATATGATGTTAGTGTTGTGTAATAAAATGTTACATGTTTGTGAAATGGATAATGAACTGCTTTATAATGATGGTTGTTGCTATCTTATTATAATATTGGTTTGTAAATATATAAGTTAATACATATTTGGTTATTTTATTTAATATTAAAAGTTAGAAGGTAGGACGATGATATGATAATAATATTATAAAAGTTTTGGGTCTGTAGTGTTAAACATTTAAAATATGATTTTTTTTGTTATATATATTTATGTACATAGATCTTTGTATTTAGTTGTGTACCTCGCGAGCCTAACGAGCTGGCTCGAGCTTCCTAATGAGCCGAGTTGAGCCAAATGTTTAGCTCATTAGTATAACGAGCCGAGCTACCTCGTTAACGAGTCATAACAAGCCGAGCTGGCTCGATATCCACCCCTAGTTAGAATGGATTAATAAATAAATTTAGTTTAAAATCCACATCAAACTACTCCTATGCATATGGATTGAGAGAAATATATGAACATCCAAATTAGACCTAGGCTGTCTCCAGCAACGTCCTCTATATCCATCCTCTATATCTGTTCTTTACAGTCTTCTCTAAAAGATTGCATCCTTTATATCTCCTTCCTCTCCAACAACGTTCTCTAAATTATGTTCTCTATACTCAAACTCAAATACCTATATTAGAGACATTTTTTTATTTTTATTTTTTGTACATACGTATTTGTCATACTCTCAAATATATTGTGTATATTCTAGTTTTGCTAAACCGGTTATTTAAAATATTCAAATGGATAGAGGACCGTTTAGAGAAACTCTATAAATAGAAATTTCAGCAGCGTTCTTTAAATTTAGAGGACGCTGATGGAAAGCGTAGAGAACCATTTGGTCCTCTATATTTAGGGTAGAGGACCCTTTAGTGACCCTTGTTGAAGCCAGCGAGCCTAAGACTCTAATTTCTAATTGTGATGTACCGTTACTCTTGGTAATAAAACTAGGGATAATTCAAATACTTATTCGGATGCTAAATTTTTTGGCTCCTTTCTTCAATTGTGACAAGTAGGATATATAATTTATATTCTTGTGTATAGCATTGAGCTTATTAAAATTCATAAAAAAACAAACCTTAAATTTGTTCTAACCTTTTTTAAATGATTGTATAAAATTCAGATACGCATACAGATTCAAATTTGGGTGTTTTTTACTTTTTCAATGTAGGAAGAAAACAATGCACGAAAAAATATACAAAAAATATTCTTGTTTTTCGTAATATTCTTAACAACATAATTAAATATTAGCACCAAATTACATATATATCTATGTTAAGATATTGAATTTATCGTATACTAAATAAAATTAGTTACTCGTGATCACAAAGTGGGTCAAATGACGAAAGAGTGTGATGTATTGATTTTGAAGAAAAAAATTCACACTCTAGTATTAGATAGAGAGAGATTTGTATGTTTTTTAGCTTTTTAGCTCTGACTCTCGCATTTTTTTCAAACTTACAGACTGTGATGTTGCACAGACGTTGTGACTTGGAGATTAGTACAACCACAATCGTAGCTTGCATCTTAGCGTAATTGAACATTCTCTAAGAGGTCGTTTAGATCTCTTCATTCTGAAGGAATTTGAATTTACTTAATATAATAGCCTACTTAGTTTAGAAGTTGATATTTCACCAATTTTCAAAGTTCAAATATAAACATACCTCAAATTCATAGAGTTAAGGGATTGAAATTGATTTTATATATCTTTAAGCTATGACTCTACTCTGCAATTTATAACACGCTTTTCAACTCGCTCATCTGTACCGAAAATACTGCACATAAATATCTCCCTCGTATGGCCAATAGTGGTACACAAATATGTTATGCATTGAACCACGTTAACTTAATTGATCTATGCCTAAATTACTGTTATAAAATGAGATTCAATCCCAAGAATCCAAACGACCTAACTGTATTTTGGTCTGGTTTGTTTTGGATTATAGTCTCTCCAAATTATATAATCCAGCGCAGATAATCTAGCAGGTAAACAAACACCTAAATAGGTTCGGATTATATAATCTAAAGCCCAGATTATAGTAATCTCATAAGAGTAGCTTATTTGATATTATTTTTGGCAAAAGACCCACTACCCATGGTATGTATATAGAAATTACAATATATGTTATCTTCTTTTCTCACATCAAATAAACAAACAAGCCTACTGTTGTCTTTGTGAATAATCTATATTTGTAAAATCTAGACTACCAAACAACTACATGTAGATTATAATATGGATTATATAATTTAGATTATAATCCAGATTATATAATCTATAAGCTGAAACAAACATGTCCTTTCTATTTATATCAGTCACAACCTGTTAGCACATGTAGTTACGATTTCCATGTATCAATAAATGTCATCCACAAATATATATTTAGCTATCCATGTCACTTATCTTTACAGCTAATTAAGAACATAGTGTAGGCGTCCACACACCAGTATGGTACACGGTTCTGCCTTCACTCCCACCCGCGACATCCTCGGCTCCGCTCCGCTCATTCCCATCGCTCCCTCCCACGCCTGCGCATGGATGCCCTTGCCCCCAGATCTCGCGCACGCCCGCGCGTTAACCCAGCCCCACCGGCATCACCACGCCTCCGCCCTCGCCCTCCCCCCGGCAATCTCGCATCGGCGCCCGCCCCAGCCCCGCAGAGGTCGCGTCCGTCGGCCTCTTACCCATCGAGGTCCCCCCTTCCCCACCCACCGGAGATCGCGCCCTTCCCCCTTCCCCACCACGGCATGGCGTCGGCTTACCCACCAGAGACCGCTTCCTCCAACCCCATCTCGACCATCTGCCCTCCTTAGGTTCCTCGAGCACAGGAGCAGGGGAGGGTTCCACCAGGCCGAGGCACCATACCAGTGCGCTCTCGCTCCACGCGTCGTCGCGTGGGCCGTTGACTTTTGTCGGTGTTTCAGACCCGGGGGCCCTCAGTCGGACCGACTTGTAAATTTTAGTGTCGCGTGCCCCTGTCCAGATGGGTCGATGCAAGATGGAACACAAGCGATGGGATGATGCTTATATTATCCTACACTAGGGGGCGCTTACAGTAGGGGTTACAAGCGTTGCGGGAGAGCGAGAGCGAGAGCGAGAGCGAGAGAGAGAGAAGGAGAGGGTTCGGCCTTGAGGCGGGCCGTCTGAGGCTGCCTGTACCGCGTCTCTCCTTCTCTGGCTGCCTCTGCTCGTCAGCGCCGTGCGTCCGTGTGTTCGTACGCTGCACGTTCGTCTCCCTCTCTCGTCCCCTTCCCTTTTTCCTCGTGGAGCCCTGGACACCCCCTTTTATAGACACAAGGAGATGTCCAGCTGTACAATGGGGGTGTAGCTTGGAGCTACATGGCCGGCAGGGATGTGCCCTGAGCCCTGTACAGATAATAACATGGTCGTCGGAGGAGCGCCTTGAGCCCTATAGATGTACCGACGTGGCCGTCAGATGGGTGCCTTGAGCCCTGTAGGTGTACCAACGTGGCCGTCGGAGGAGTGCCTTGAGCCCTGTAGATGTACCGACGTGGCCGTGCGGCATGGATCCTGATGACGTTTCCTTGCTTCCGTAGGGGGTTTAAGAGCACCCGACGTCATGGGCGCACGCGGGGAACCATCATTACCTGTTACCAGAGTAACTTAGACAGGACACCGGTCTTGTTCCCTCGTAGCCTGAGACGGCTAGCTAGGGGTAGGGCAATGGTGGACCCCCAGTAGCGTAGCTGATACGAGGCCGAGGTCGGGCGAGGCGGCGACTTCTCCGAGGCCGAGGCTGAGGCCGAGGCCCAGGGTCGGGCGAGGCGGAGACCTTTTCCCAAGGCCGAGGCCGGGGTCGGGCGAGGCGGAGCTCCCTGTTGCGCCCGAGGCCGAACTCGAGGGAGGTCGTGACTTGCCGTTGTCAGTCTTCCCCTGGTGGCTGGCGCAGTTGCCGGAGAGGGGTGAACAGCGGTGTTTTCCTGTCAGAACGGTCAGTAAAAGGGGCGAAGTGACTGCGGTCACTTCGACCTTGCCGACTGAGGCACGCGTGTCAGGATAAGGTGTCAGGCGATCCCCACATTAAATGTGCATGCGATACGGTCGGTTGGTAAGGCGATTCGGACGAGGTCGCTTCACGACAAAGGTTGCCCGAGCTATGCTTCGGGCAAGCTGAGGGTGTGCCTGCTGGCTGAGGGGACCCTCGGCGAGGCGAGATTTCGTCCGGGAGTACTGCCCTTGCCCGAGGCTGGGCTCGGATGAGGTCGCGTCCCTTAATAGACGAAGTCCACGCTTTATTGGTCATTTATGGTTTGTTCTGAAGATGTTTTCCAGCCGGATTAAGGTGCATTGGGGGTACCTCTAATTATGGTCCCCGACAGTAGCCCCCGAGCCTCGAAGGGAGTGTAAGTACTCGCTTGGAGGTTGTGCCGGAGTTTTTTGCAAGGGGACCGGCCCTTCTCGGTTATGCTTTGTTCCGGTGGGTGCGCGCGAGTGCACCCGCCGGGTGTAGCCCCCAAGGCCTCGGAGGAGTGGTTTGACTCCTCCGAGGTCTTAATCCTTTTTGTGATGCCTCGGTCAGCCTTGTCGTTTCCTCATGCGGCCCGGCCGCAGCCCGGGTGCATGGTCAGGCTTTGAGTTTTCACGCTGGTTTGTTGACGTGGTCAACAGTTTGGCCGTAGCCTAGTGCGAGAGCAGCCCCCGAGCCTCTACACTAGAGATGGCAACGGGTACAAACCCGCCGGGTTTTGCTATCCCAAACCCGTACCTGTGAAAAATATTTACACCCATTAAAAAACCCGTACCCATGACGGGTTTGAAATTTTGCCCAAACCCGTACCCATCGGGTTTGCGGGTACCCACGGGTTACCCGCGGGTTTTTATCTCCAATATGCTTATTCTTTTTATAACCAATAAGTATCATAATGGTTAATGAGATCATGGTCCAAAATTTGTGTAATGAACAACGAGTTCATGATTTAGTATAAAAAATAATAGTAGAGAGAATTAAATACAAATAATAAGTTGTATAATCAAGTTACCTTGCACTAAGTTATACATCCACCACATATATAACGCTAGTAATAACTATAATAGCAAGCAAGCAACACTATCACCAACTACTTATACATTCACTATTTGATAAAAATTAGGAAGTAAATAGGTAGATAACAAGTTTGTTGTTCGTTTATAAAATAAAATGACAATATGCACTAGGTTTGGTCGGGTTTAAAAACCCACGGGTTCACGGGTTTGGGTACTATAGGAACAAACCCGTACCCATGAACCCGTCAGGTATACATTTATGCCCATTAACAAACCCATGGGTATGAAAATTGACCCAAACCTGTACCTTAATGGGGTAAAAACCCATCGGGTTTCGGGTTTCGGGTACCCATTGTCATCTCTACTCTGCACGAAGCAAGAGGACGATCAAGGACCGTCTCGACTTTTATTATACGCCCCTTCGTCGCCTTTTCACAAGGAGGAAGGGGGAAAGCGCCATGTTACCCCCAGGGGGCACCGAACATGGTGTTTCCGGTGAGCTGCTAACGGGTGATCCGAGTGGACGCCCAAACCCCGTTCGCTAAGGGTCGGCTAGTGGCCCAGAGGCGCGCTCCAAAAGTACCTGCAGGTAATTTGCTGGACCCAGACCCATTCGATAGGATCCAAGGGCTCGATGCCTTCCTCCGGTGGGATTCCATTACAAATCGTTCCCGCTGGTCTCGAAAATGTCCTAGGGTACCTCAAGAGCGTAGCCCGAGCCTCGGCCATGTAACAGATGTACCCAGGGTCATCCCTAACTCTACGTGCTCTGGGGCGGCTGTCGAACCCTTCCGAGGGGCCAGCCTTCGAACCCCTGATCAGTAAAGGGCTCGAAGCCCGAGTGCTCTGGGGCGGTTGTCGAACCTCGGAGGGCGCAACCTTCGAACCCCTGATCAGTAGGAGGGCTCGGGGCCCGCTTCCTTCGCTGAGAAGGATCCTTTTTGCAATATCCCATTTCCCGGTCCCTGTGGCAAGAGAGAGAGAGAGAGGAAAATGAAAAGGATATAAATTTAAATAAGGTGGCACACCTTTTTTGACGCGGTCATTATGATAGAGACGAAACAGCACCCGCTTTACCTGCCGGAGGTGTCGCTTGTCCTGCCAAGGAGTTAATGCGACGGGACGGGCGATATGCGGGGCATCTGTTGTGCGTGCACGAGTCGTTCGAGGAACGGAACACGGGTGCGTCGTTTTTTATGCTGTGGGAGAGGATGTGAAGCTGTAGGTGATTGGACCACGACTTCCGCACGCCTGTTGCTGCAATTACTGCCGGTCCTCCTCTGATCATATCGACCGGCGTGCCTATCCCCGTGGCCGAGTGACCCGTGACCGTCGCACTTATTGGGTACTGTTGGGTCACGCGTGGGGCTGCCTTGAGTCGTTGCGTTGGTTCCGCAGTCGAGAAGACGCAGTATTGGCGCAGATGGCGGTGCGGTTTCTTTGCACGCGGTGACCGGTGCGCCGGTTGCATGACATGTGGGACCGGGCCTCCGTGCTGGTCCTCCGGATGCGACGATGCCGAAAAGGTGCGCAACCGTGGTGCGGTTGCATGCTCCCCGTGTGGCGGCCCGCCCTTCTGACCGCTGGTTTCGGCGATGATGCGGGAATGCTTTTAACCGCAGGGCGGTTACATGCTTCGCGCGTGGCGGTTTGCCCCCTTCACGTTTTGGGTCAGCTCGCATGACGTGTGGGACCCAGCCCCCGTGTCGTGGGGTGGGAACCCTAGAGCACGTCGATGGAGACTTTGCCCATGACGCTTGGGGGTGCAAGTGAGGAGATCTTGCTTTTAAAAAGGGACCAACCCCCCGGGGGTAGCCATGCCTTCACACTCCTTGCATCCATCGCGCCCTTCCGCCTTCCGAGCGCCCAGATGGGGCGCACCCGTATTGCCTTCTTCTTGCTGATGTTGGAGGAGCGTGACCCCGTGGGGGTTGGCGCTCTCCAGTCATCACTCGGCTTCAAGGATTTTCATCATGCAGCCCGGCCGCATTCCTGAAAGGGAAATGTGCCCTTGGGCCATTTCTAAGTATTTTGGTGATTTAGTGTCCAACACAAGTGCCTAAGTGTAAAAAGGTGGACAAAGTACAAATCAAGAATTAAGGTATGTTTCTCAGACTTAGTACATTGTTTTATGGACTAATGTATTGTGTCTAAGTGCTGGAAACAGGAAAAATCCAATTGGAAATGTCTTGGCTCGAGCAGCCAAGAATCTGCTGAGTCTGCAAGCACCGGACTGTCCGGTGTGCACCGGACAGTGTCCGGTGCACCAGGCTGGCTCGAGCGAAGTGGCTGCTCTCGGGAATTCACCGGCGACGTACGGCTAAAATTCACCGGACTGTCCGGTGTGCACCGGACTGTCCGGTGAGCCAACGGTCGGCCGGGCCAACGGTCGGCCGCGCAATCTGCGCGGGACACGTGGCCGAGCCAACGGCTAGAAGACGGCACCGGACTGTCCGGTGTGCACCGGACATGTCCGGTGCGCCAACGGCTCTCAGGCTGCCAACGGTCGGCTTCGCTATTTAAGGAAGGAAATCGGGCACCGGACAGTGTCCGGTGTGCACCGGACTGTCCGGTGTCCCCGATGACAGAAGGCAAGAATGGCTTTCCAAACTTGTGCTCAACGGCTCCTAGCTGCCTTGGGGCTATAAAAGGGAACCCTAGGCGCATGGAGGAGTACACCAAGCATCCTTTAAGCATCATTGATCACTCACACTTCATTCTCGCGCACTTGTTCGACATTTTAGTGATTTGAGCTCCGTTCTAGTGTGCTAGTCTCTTGAGCTCAAGTCTGGGTTTTGCGTGTGCGTATTCGCTGTGATCTTTGTGTCGTGTGTGAGTTGCTAATCCCTCCCTTGCTCTGTGATTCTTCGTGAACATCTTGTGTAAGGGTGAGAGGCTCCAAGCTGTGGAGATTCCTCGCAAACGGGATTAAGAGAAGCAAAGCAACACTGTGGTATTCAAGTTGGTCTTTGGACCGCTTGAGAGGGGTTGATTGCAACCCTCGTCCGTTGGGACGCCACAACGTGGAGTAGGCAAGCGTTGGTCTTGGCCGAACCACGGGATAACCACTGTGCCATCTCTGTGATTGATATCTCTTGGTTATTGTGTTCTAGCCACTTGGCATATTACTGTGCTAACAAGTAACCAAGTTTTGTGGCTTAAGTTTTTGAAGTGTTATAGGATCACCTATTCACCCCCCCTCTAGGTGCTCTCAATTGGTATCAGAGCCGTTCTCTTCACTAAGGGACTAACAGCCCGAAGAGATGGATCCTAAGGGGAAGGGTATCGTGATCAACGACAAAGAGAAGGAATCCTTCGTCAACGAGCCGAAGGACGACAAGCCTACCGACTCCGGTTCGGGTCATAGACGAAAGGAAGGGAAGAAGAAGAAGACAAGGCGCATCAAGGAGATCGTCTACTACGACGACAGCGATGAGTCTACTTCTTCCCAAAAGGAAGACGACCACAACGACTACGAGAGAAGGAAACCGGTTAATTCGAACTTTTCTTTTGACTACTCTCGTATTCCACAAAGTTCAAATTCACATTTGCTCTCCATTCCACTCGGCAAGCCTCCACACTTTGATGGGGAGGACTACGGATTTTGGAGCCACAAAATGCGTAGTCATCTATTCTCTCTCCATCCTAGTATATGGGAGATTGTAGAGAGTGGAATGCACTTTGATAGTTCGGATAGTCCCATGTTCATTAATGAACAAATTCATAAGAATGCACAAGCTACTACTGTTCTTCTAGCGTCTTTGTGCAGGGATGAATACCATAAGGTGAGCGGCTTGGATAACGCCAAGCAGATCTGGGACACCCTCAAGATTTCTCATGAGGGGAACGACGTCACCTTGCTCACCAAGATGGAGTTGGTAGAGGGCGAGCTTGGACGGTTCGCGATGATAAGGGGCGAGGAGCCAACACAAACATACAACCGGCTCAAGACTCTTATCAACAAGATAAGGAGCTACGGAAGCACGCGATGGACGGACCACGACGTCGTCCGACTGATGCTAAGGTCCTTTACCGTTCTTGATCCTCATTTGGTGAATAATATTCGTGAGAATCCCAGGTACACCAAAATGTCGCCCGAGGAAGTCCTAGGAAAATTCGTCAGCGGGCGAATGATGATCAAGGAGGCGAGGTACGTGGACGACGCCTTGAATGGACCGATCAACGAGCTGCAACCTCTTGCTCTCAAAGCAATAAGAAGCAAGGAGGCGCTACCTAGCAAGGTGGCACTGTAATACCCAAATTTGTAAAGGAGATAATTCTCTTATTTGCTTTGTTTCAATTTAACATATCATGTGAACAACCCCATTTAAAAATAATTAAATGACTAAGTGTCAACTAAACAACATGTGCATCATATTGGAGTTTTGTTTGTTGTGCATATAATAATAATAGCAACACTATTAATCAAAATATACTAAAAAGAAAATTGAATTAGAACCCAAAAGGAGATTAGGGTTTGAAAAAAAAAAGAAAAAGGGAAATAATATATATAAGGCAAGAGAAGCAAAATAAATCTGTAAATAAATAAAATTTATCCATGCTATGTTCACCTTGAATATTTAAATGAAGATCCACACAAAGTTTGAATTTGAACTTGAACTCAAATTGGATTTGAAAATGGGGAAAAGAAAACAGAAAATAAAAAGAATAAAACGAAATCAGCCTCATGGGCCGCCATACCTTCATTTCGGCCCATCTTCCCATTTCCACGCGCGCTCGGCCCAACTCCGATCCCGGGCGCCGACATCCCGGTCCCACCGCCCAGCCTCTCTCGCACGCGCGCGCGAACCTTCACTGACGCGCGGGCCCGCCCTGGCAGCCGCTGCGCCACAGCCCACACTCCCGCCGCGCGCTCTCGTTGTCTCGCTGACATGCGGGGCCCCCTGCCCAGTCTCTCGTCCCGCACTCGCCTGCTCTCCCTCTCTCTGGTTCGCGGGGCCCGCACGTCGGGTCGTCTTCAACAGCTTCGCCGAGCTCGCCGCAACAACCGCACGAACCCGCCGCCGGGGATCTCGGGCAACGGAGTCCGCGACCCGACCTCCAAGACTCCAACCCCGCCGAGATCTTCGCAGGACTGACTATAAGACCAGCCACCTCACCTCGTCCATAACATCGAACGAAAAACACCGAGAAGTGCCGCCGCTGGAGATCTCCGCCCACGGTGATGAATCACCCTCGGCGTGTGGACCTGGGGCTTCGGGGTGATACACTGGTGGTGCACGGGGACATCCCAGGCTCGATTGGGGGCCAACTGTGCCGCGATTTCTCGCCGTGGGTTCAACGCCGCCACGGACCCGCCGCTCACCGTGGGCAGTCGCCTCTGCGCCATTATTGACGGTGAGTTCTCCTTCATGCGGTTCGCATTGCCCTCTAGATCATGTGGTGCCTTTTAATTTGGGTTTGGCGCTCGGGGGGGACCGGATTGCGCGAGCTCCGGCGAACCCACCGCCGTGTAGAGTCTGCACCGTCGCGTTCGTGAGCTAGGGGAGAAGAATGCTGTCGCGCCGTTGATCTTTGGATGAACGGCCGAGATTAGAGGTAGCGTACCCCTTCGCTCGGTTTGATTGCAGCCGTCCGATTGTGGATGGACGTTCGGGATGAGATCACGTAGTTTTAAATTCGTGGCCGTTAGATCTGGATCCGACGGCTCTGGGCGCATACCGGTTCGGGTTATACTAAGTCTAATCCGAGCCGTCCGTGTGTGATCCAACGGCCAGAACGGCCCGATACCCTTTCGCTGTGGCGATTTTGTTAAAGAGACCCTCTGGTTTTCCAAATTCAACCCGCCGTCCATGCGGGTGTGGTTCTGAGTGTTGAAGAACAATTGCGCAGGGGCCCCTGACTTTCTCTGGTTTTGGCGCGCAGTCCAAGGGAATAGAAAATCCAGTAAAATGAAATAGAAAATGATTTTTGATACAAAAATAATTCCAGAATCTTATTTAATTCATAGAAAATCCATATTTAGTCCAAATTAATCCATTTCAGTTCCTATAATTTTGAAATAATATTCTCTATTAAATGGTACCACTGTTTTTACATAAAGTACACATTAAAATTTATTTCTCACTTAACCCTATATTAAATGCATAAAATCTTAGGAAATTCATAACTTGAATTCTACAACTCCAAAATTAATAATTCTTTTTCCTGTGATCTTATTTTAATATGTAGATTATTAATATGTATTTTGTTCTTATGTTTGGTGTAATGTTAATTTTGCCTACACCATGTTTGTTTGAATTGCTACGACTAGCAGTGAGGTCACGTGTCATCTGAAGATCATCCTGGTACCTGGATTCTCAAGGCCCAGGCAAGTTGTGCCCTTGATCACTTCTTATCACCTATCCATGTTCTAATTAATCATAATGATCTGCATAGGTTAATTTGATGGGACCCAATAGGTTACCCTAGTTTGTCTATCTTTATACCTTGTTTACCACTGAACTTTCTGGGTAGTACTTGCTAGTGCTATATGTGGTTTTGGGTATGAAGATTACACTATTCATGATTATACTTTTGTTATCAGTTGTTATTTGTTGATTCATGATAAGATCATTATGTTAATTGGAACATGGAGCGACCACCCGGGAAAACAGTGCTACCACAAGGGTGGTATGGGACGCCCTTGGCTGATTAATTAGGAAAGCTAGTGGAAGACTACCTTACCCGAAAGGGGCAAGGGCAGTAGGGGAGAGGTCAGTGTGGGGAGGCCCTCGGGAGGATTTTGCTGCGATGGCGGTCCTGCAAGGGATTCCTGCACTGGATCTTCCTATAAACTGTAGCGGGTTTTCGGAAGCTAGTGGAACTTTGTAAAGGCCTCGTAGTGTTACCCTGCCTCGCTTCCTTGGTAGAGGTGTATGGGATTCATGACCCCTTGGCAGATGGGTAACACGACTTGTGGGTAAAGATGCGCAACCTCTGCAGAGTGTAAAACTGGTATACTAGCCGTGCTCATGGTCAAGAGCAGCTCGGACCCTCACATGATTAATTTATGGAACTAAATTCAATTTGTCATATGCATTGCATTGCAGGTGATGTGGTTATTACTTTTGTCCTACTATTTAATTGGGTTGGTATTTACTTATACTTAGTAATTGCTAATAAAATTTTGACCAACTTTAAAAGCAATGCTCAGCTCTAACCATCTTCTTTGGTAAGCCTTACACTTCACGTGAGCTCCCACCTTTGGCGAGTTCATGCACATTATTCCCCACAACTTGTTGAGCGATGAACGTATGTGAGCTCACTCTTGCTGTCTCACATACACCACAGGTCAAGACCAGGTACTGCAGGATGATGCTCATGGAGGATGCTGCGATGAGTTCGTGAGTGGTCTAGGTCGTCGTCTCCCAGTCAACTTTGGGGTTGCTGGACCGTTGTCTCCTTATAATGTAATTATTTATTTTGTATAGAACTCCTGTTATATATAAAGTTGTGACATTCGATCCTGTGCCACTATACATCATATGTTTGAGACTTGGTCCCAGCATACCTGGTGTTATGTTAACCCCGGGTTTTGGACCCCTAAAATCCGGGTGTTACAGAAGTGGTATCAGAGGAATGTTGACTGTAGGACAAAACCTAGATAAAACTGGACAACCATTATTTACTTACCTTTGCTACTCTGATTCTTTCTAAACTTTTCTTAATCTTTTCTCATCTATTTCCGCTTTACTCTGATTATTCTTATCTTTTCTTTCTAAAAGACAAATGTGGATTTCACACTTTGAAATCCTGTACCTAAAGTGACTTTTAGGAATAGGAGACCTAATCTTAGGAATAAAAACAAAACTATTTTTATAGATATCTATGTGCTTGAATGTTTGTTCTTATGATACATGTTTGATTTGGATCTTTGATTGAGTGTGATAGGTTGTGGAGTAATGTCCACAATTGCATCTGCATATACACATAGGTATAAGAATATATTTGTAAAATAACTAGACAACCTAGATTATCCCCATTGGAACATATCTAGCATAAGAGATTTATCTTATCCTAAAAGATCTTATTCTAACCAAATCATCTTATCTTAAAAGATTCTCCCCTATCTTAATAGATTCATCTCATCTTAAAGAAATTCTATCCTACACTCATAGATCTATCTTATCTTTATGGATCTGTCTTATCCTAATAAGCATACTTATCCACCCTGGTTTAACAACCATGATCTAATGCAAATTAATTAGATCTTATCTAGTCAACTAGTCACACCAATCTAACCTAGATCTGATCAAATCTAAAGTGACTTATCAAACATGTTAGATAATACTGATGAAATAGTTTAAACTCTACCCCTATAGAACAGGTCTTAACTTAGTTCACCCTGCACTAAATTAAGAATGACAGATCGACTTGGCCATATGCAACTACCTTAACCCTCTGATAGTTGCATAACCTCTCAATTATAAACTAGCAAGAGACTCTATCTTATCATAACATATCTAACTAATCTCAAAACATCCTAACATATTCTACCCTGTTGGACCTATCTAACCTAAACTAGTCTAATCTAGTCATATCCAATTTAATCTAGATTTTATCTTACCTAATGTGACCTGATCCAGTGTGGTCTAATGTTATCTAACTTAATGTGGTTCACTTAAACAGATTAATGACACTAGTAGAAGAGATTAGACCCCACTAGCCATGTATTAACTTATCTTAGCACATTGGATCAATACAACCATGAGCTAACCCAACCCATAGAGCCATGATGAATGGTATAACCTTTCTATTCCCACCTAACATCAAACAAACTTTTGGCCTACATCATGTAGTCTATCTCATCCATACCTATATTAACCATATTCCCCAGCCCAATAATATACACTAACTCCTAATCAATAAGACAAGACCAAAGAAGATGATCAACTTCATCAAGGAAGGATGAGCACCAACTCAAGTCTTCAAGGATCAAGTGAGGTCACCAAGATGAGTCAAGATCCACAATCTTGGATGGAGTCTTTTCTTACCCCCATTGCTTTTTACCCAAACCTATATATGCCCTAAAGACATCTTCTATCCTACACAATAAAGTGGACATACATATAATACCCATGCTCTCCTATCACTTACTAATAATAAAAAGAGAGACCCTTGATTTAGAAATTAAAAGCTAAATTGCAAACCAATCCTTTTGTATTCCCTTTTTCTTACAAATCTCGAGGACGAGATTATTTTTAAGGGGGGTAGGATTTGTAATACCCAAATTTGTAAAGGAGATAATTCTCTTATTTGCTTTGTTTCAATTTAACATATCATGTGAACAACCCCATTTAAAAATAATTAAATGACTAAGTGTCAACTAAACAACATGTGCATCATATTGGAGTTTTGTTTGTTGTGCATATAATAATAATAGCAACACTATTAATCAAAATATACTAAAAAGAAAATTGAATTAGAACCCAAAAGGAGATTAGGGTTTGAAAAAAAAAAGAAAAAGAAAAAGGGAAATAATATATATAAGGCAAGAGAAGCAAAATAAATCTGTAAATAAATAAAATTTATCCATGCTATGTTCACCTTGAATATTTAAATGAAGATCCACACAAAGTTTGAATTTGAACTTGAACTCAAATTGGATTTGAAAATGGGGAAAAGAAAACAGAAAATAAAAAGAATAAAACGAAATCAGCCTCATGGGCCGCCATACCTTCATTTCGGCCCATCTTCCCATTTCCACGCGCGCTCGGCCCAACTCCGATCCCGGGCGCCGACATCCCGGTCCCACCGCCCAGCCTCTCTCGCACGCGCGCGCGAACCTTCACTGACGCGCGGGCCCGCCCTGGCAGCCGCTGCGCCACAGCCCACACTCCCGCCGCGCGCTCTCGTTGTCTCGCTGACATGCGGGGCCCCCTGCCCAGTCTCTCGTCCCGCACTCGCCTGCTCTCCCTCTCTCTGGTTCGCGGGGCCCGCACGTCGGGTCGTCTTCAACAGCTTCGCCGAGCTCGCCGCAACAACCGCACGAACCCGCCGCCGGGGATCTCGGGCAACGGAGTCCGCGACCCGACCTCCAAGACTCCAACCCCGCCGAGATCTTCGCAGGACTGACTATAAGACCAGCCACCTCACCTCGTCCATAACATCGAACGAAAAACACCGAGAAGTGCCGCCGCCGGAGATCTCCGCCCACGGTGATGAATCACCCTCGGCGTGTGGACCTGGGGCTTCGGGGTGATACACTGGTGGTGCACGGGGACATCCCAGGCTCGATTGGGGGCCAACTGTGCCGCGATTTCTCGCCGTGGGTTCAACGCCGCCACGGACCCGCCGCTCACCGTGGGCAGTCGCCTCTGCGCCATTATTGACGGTGAGTTCTCCTTCATGCGGTTCGCATTGCCCTCTAGATCATGTGGTGCCTTTTAATTTGGGTTTGGCGCTCGGGGGGGACCGGATTGCGCGAGCTCCGGCGAACCCACCGCCGTGTAGAGTCTGCGCCGTCGCGTTCGTGAGCTAGGGGAGAAGAATGCTGTCGCGCCGTTGATCTTTGGATGAACGGCCGAGATTAGAGGTAGCGTACCCCTTCGCTCGGTTTGATTGCAGCCGTCCGATTGTGGATGGACGTTCGGGATGGGATCACGTAGTTTTAAATTCGTGGCCGTTAGATCTGGATCCGACGGCTCTGGGCGCATACCGGTTCGGGTTATACTAAGTCTAATCCGAGCCGTCCGTGTGTGATCCAACGGCCAGAACGGCCCGATACCCTTTCGCTGTGGCGATTTTGTTAAAGAGACCCTCTGGTTTTCCAAATTCAACCCGCCGTCCATGCGGGTGTGGTTCTGAGTGTTGAAGAACAATTGCGCAGGGGCCCCTGACTTTCTCTGGTTTTGGCGCGCAGTCCAAGGGAATAGAAAATCCAGTAAAATGAAATAGAAAATGATTTTTGATACAAAAATAATTCCAGAATCTTATTTAATTCATAGAAAATCCATATTTAGTCCAAATTAATCCATTTCAGTTCCTATAATTTTGAAATAATATTCTCTATTAAATGGTACCACTGTTTTTACATAAAGTACACATTAAAATTTATTTCTCACTTAACCCTATATTAAATGCATAAAATCTTAGGAAATTCATAACTTGAATTCTACAACTCCAAAATTAATAATTCTTTTTCCTGTGATCTTATTTTAATATGTAGATTATTAATATGTATTTTGTTCTTATGTTTGGTGTAATGTTAATTTTGCCTACACCATGTTTGTTTGAATTGCTACGACTAGCAGTGAGGTCACGTGTCATCTGAAGATCATCCTGGTACCTGGATTCTCAAGGCCCAGGCAAGTTGTGCCCTTGATCACTTCTTATCACCTATCCATGTTCTAATTAATCATAATGATCTGCATAGGTTAATTTGATGGGACCCAATAGGTTACCCTAGTTTGTCTATCTTTATACCTTGTTTACCACTGAACTTTCTGGGTAGTACTTGCTAGTGCTATATGTGGTTTTGGGTATGAAGATTACACTATTCATGATTATACTTTTGTTATCAGTTGTTATTTGTTGATTCATGATAAGATCATTATGTTAATTGGAACATGGAGCGACCACCCGGGAAAACAGTGCTACCACAAGGGTGGTATGGGACGCCCTTGGCTGATTAATTAGGAAAGCTAGTGGAAGACTACCTTACCCGAAAGGGGCAAGGGCAGTAGGGGAGAGGTCAGTGTGGGGAGGCCCTCGGGAGGATTTTGCTGCGATGGCGGTCCTGCAAGGGATTCCTGCACTGGATCTTCCTATAAACTGTAGCGGGTTTTCGGAAGCTAGTGGAACTTTGTAAAGGCCTCGTAGTGTTACCCTGCCTCGCTTCCTTGGTAGAGGTGTATGGGATTCATGACCCCTTGGCAGATGGGTAACACGACTTGTGGGTAAAGATGCGCAACCTCTGCAGAGTGTAAAACTGGTATACTAGCCGTGCTCACGGTCAAGAGCAGCTCGGACCCTCACATGATTAATTTATGGAACTAAATTCAATTTGTCATATGCATTGCATTGCAGGTGATGTGGTTATTACTTTTGT
Organism: Zea luxurians; assembly: GCA_029449295.1. Lineage (NCBI taxonomy): Eukaryota > Viridiplantae > Streptophyta > Magnoliopsida > Poales > Poaceae > Zea > Zea luxurians. The sequence goes on from JAOPSE010000023.1 coordinate 43,227,984, forward strand.
CCTACTATTTAATTGGGTTGGTATTTACTTATACTTAGTAATTGCTAATAAAATTTTGACCAACTTTAAAAGCAATGCTCAGCTCTAACCATCTTCTTTGGTAAGCCTTACACTTCACGTGAGCTCCCACCTTTGGCGAGTTCATGCACATTATTCCCCACAACTTGTTGAGCGATGAACGTATGTGAGCTCACTCTTGCTGTCTCACATACACCACAGGTCAAGACCAGGTACTGCAGGATGATGCTCATGGAGGATGCTGCGATGAGTTCGTGAGTGGTCTAGGTCGTCGTCTCCCAGTCAACTTTGGGGTTGCTAGACCGTTGTCTCCTTATAATGTAATTATTTATTTTGTATAGAACTCCTGTTATATATAAAGTTGTGACATTCGATCCTGTGCCACTATACATCATATGTTTGAGACTTGGTCCCAGCATACCTGGTGTTATGTTAACCCCGGGTTTTGGACCCCTAAAATCCGGGTGTTACAGGCACAAATTGAGGCGGCCGGACTTAATGATGAAGAAATGGCCCTCATCATCAAAAGATTCAAGACGGCGCTTAAAGGCGCAAGGGACAACCAAGCAAGACCAAAGCCAAGGGGAAGCGCTCATGCTTCAAATGCGGTAAGCTTGGTCATTTTATTGCTAACTGTCCCGACAATGATAGTGAACAGGACCAAGGGAGCAAGAGGGAGAAGAAGAAGGCATACAAGAAGGCAAAGGGCGAGGCACATCTAGGCAAGGAGTGGGATTCGGATTGCTCCTCCTCCGACTCCGACAATGAAGGACTCGCCGCCACCGCCTTCAACAAGTCATCCCTCTTCCCCAATGAGCGTCACACTTGCCTCATGGCAAGGGAGAAGAAAGTAAGCACTCATAATACTAGTACTTATGCTTCTTCAAGTGAGGATGAGTCTAGTGATGATGATGAGATAGATTACTCATGCTTATTCAAGGGATTAGATAGAACCAAGGTAGACAAAATTAATGAATTGATTGATGCCTTGAATGATAAGAATATGCTTTTAGAAAAGCAAGAGGATTTGTTGTATGAAGAGCATGATAAATTTGTAGAAGCACAGAAATCTCTTGCTCTAGAAATTAAGAGGAATGAAATGCTCTCTAGTGAATTATCTTCTTGTCATGAAACTATTGCTAAGTTAAAAAGTTTTAATGATGATTTAAATGCTAAACTAGAAGTAGCTAGTAAATCTGATTCTTGTGTAGAAATTGTTGAAACTTGTAATAGGTGTAAGGATTTTGACATTGATGCTTGTAGTGATCATTTAGTCTCAATTTCCAAATTAAATGAGGAATTAGCTAGTCTTAATGCCCAACTTAAGACTAGCAAAAATGAATTTGACAAGCTAAAATTTGCAAGGGATGCCTACACGATTGGTAGACACCCCTCAATTAAGGATGGACTTGGCTACAAGAGGGAAGCCAAGAACTTGACAAGCCATAAGGCTCCCATCTCCGCCAAGGAGAAAGGGAAGGCCCCTATGACTAGTAGTGTGCAAAAGAACCATGCCTTTATGTACCATGATAGGAGACAATCTAGAAATGCTTATAGGAATTGTAATGCATATAATGCCTTTGACTCTCATGCCATGTTTGCTTCTAGTTCTTCTTATGTGCATGATAGAAATGTTGGTAGGAGAAATGTTGTTCATAATATGCCTAGGAGAAATGTTGTTAATGTTCCTAGGAAAGTAAATGAACCTTCTACAATTTATCATGCTTTAAATGCGTCCTTTGCTATTTGTAGAAAGGATAGGAAAATAGTTGCAAGGAAATTAGGGGCAAGATGCAAGGGAGACAAAACTTGCATTTGGGTCCCTAAGGATATTTGTGCTAACCTTGCAGGACCCAACATGAGCTGGGTACCTAAGACCCAAGCCTAAATTTGCCTTGCAGGTTTATGCATCCGAGGGTTCAAGCTGGATTATTGACAGCGGATGCACAAACCATATGACGGGGGAGAAGAAGATGTTCACCTCCTACGTCAAGAATAAAGATTCCCAAGATTCAATAATATTCGGTGATGGGAATCAAGGCAAGGTAAAAGGGTTAGGTAAAATTGCAATCTCAAATGAGCACTCTATCTCTAATGTGTGTTTAGTAGAGTCTCTTGGATATAATTTGCTATCTGTTAGTCAATTATGCAATATGGGATATAACTGTTTGTTTACAAATGTAGATGTGTCTGTCTTTAGAAGATGTGATGGTTCACTAGCTTTTAAGGGTGTACTAGACGGCAAGCTTTACTTAGTTGATTTTGCAAAAGAAGAGGCCGGTCTAGATGCATGCTTAATGGCTAAGACTTGCATGGGATGGCTGTGGCATCGCCGCTTAGCACATGTGGGGATGAAGAACCTCCACAAGCTTCTAAAGGGAGAACACGTGATAGGTCTAACCAATGTTCATTTCGAAAAAGATAGACCTTGTGCAGCTTGTCAAGCAGGGAAACAGGTGGGAGGCTCTCATCACACCAAAAATGTGATGACAACATCAAGACCCCTGGAGCTGCTACATATGGACCTCTTCGGACCCGTCGCCTATCTGAGCATAGGAGGAAGTAAGTATGGTCTAGTTATCGTTGATGACTTTTCCCGCTTCACTTGGGTGTTCTTTTTGCAGGATAAGTCTGAAACCCAAGGGACCCTCAAGCGCTTCCTAAGGAGAGCCCAAAATGAGTTTGAGCTCAAGGTGAAGAAGATAAGGAGCGACAACGGGTCCGAATTCAAGAACCTTCAAGTGGAGGAGTTTCTTGAGGAGGAGGGGATCAAGCACGAGTTCTCCGCTCCCTACACACCTCAGCAAAATGGTGTGGTAGAGAGGAAGAACAGGACGCTCATAGATATGGCGAGGACTATGCTTGGAGAATTCAAGACCCCCGAGTGCTTTTGGTCGGAAGCCGTGAACACGGCTTGCCACGCCATCAACAGGGTCTACCTTCACCGCCTCCTCAAGAAGACGTCGTATGAGCTGCTAACCGGTAACAAACCTAATGTATCGTATTTTCGTGTTTTTGGGAGTAAATGCTACATTCTAGTGAAGAAGGGTAGGAATTCCAAATTTGCTCCCAAAGTCGTAGAAGGGTTTTTATTAGGTTATGATTCAAATATAAAGGCGTATAGGGTCTTCAACAAATCATCGGGTTTAATTGAAGTCTCTAGCGACGTTGTATTTGATGAGACTAATAGCTCTCCAAGAGAGCAAGTTGTTGATCTTGATGATGTAGATGAAGAAGACGTTCCAACGGCCACGATGCGCACCATGGCGATTGGAGATGTACGGCCTCAGGAACATTTGGAGCAAGATCAACCGTCTTCCTCAACTATGGTGCATCCCCCAACTCAACATGACGAACAGGTACCTCAAGTGGAGGCACATGATCAAGGGGGAGCACAGGATGTTTAAGAGGAAGAAGCACCTCAGGCACCTCCAACCCAAGTTCGAGCGACAATTCAAAGGGATCATCCCGTCGACCAGATATTGGGTGATATTAGCAAGGGAGTAACTACTCGCTCAAGATTAGTTAATTTTTGTGAGCATTACTCTTTTGTCTCTTCTATTGAGCCTTTCAGGGTAGAAGAGGCCTTGCTAGATCCAGACTGGGTGTTGGCCATGCAGGAGGAACTCAACAACTTCAAGCGCAACGAAGTTTGGACACTGGTGCCTCGTCCCAAGCAAAATGTTGTGGGAACCAAGTGGGTGTTCCGCAACAAACAGGACGAGCACGGGGTGGTGACGAGGAACAAGGCTCGACTTGTGGCAAAAGGTTATGCCCAAGTCGCAGGTTTGGACTTTGAGGAGACTTTTGCTCCTGTGGCTAGGCTAGAATCAATTCGTATCTTGCTAGCATATGCCGCTCACCATTCTTTCAGGTTGTACCAAATGGATGTGAAGAGCGCTTTCCTCAACGGGCCGATCAAGGAGGAGGTGTACGTGGAGCAGCCCCCTGGCTTCGAGGATGAACGGTACCCCGACCATGTGTGTAAGCTCTCTAAGGCGCTCTATGGACTTAAGCAAGCCCCAAGAGCATGGTATGAATGCCTTAGAGACTTTTTAATTGCTAATGCTTTCAAGGTTGGGAAAGCCGATCCAACTCTTTTTACTAAGACTTGCGATGGTGATCTTTTTGTGTGCCAAATTTATGTCGACGACATAATATTTGGTTCCACTAACCAAAAGTCTTGTGAAGAGTTTAGCAGAGTAATGACGCAGAAATTCGAGATGTCGATGATGGGCGAGTTGACCTACTTCCTTGGGTTCCAAGTGAAGCAACTCAAGGACGGCACCTTCATCTCCCAAACGAAGTACACGCAAGATTTGCTAAAGAGGTTTGGGATGAAGGACGCCAAGCCCGCAAAGACGCCGATGGGAACCGACGGACACACCGACCTCAACAAAGGAGGTAAGTCCGTTGATCAAAAAGCATACCGGTCCATGATAGGTTCTTTGCTTTATTTATGTGCTAGTAGACCGGATATTATGCTTAGCGTATGCATGTGTGCTAGATTTCAATCCGATCCGAAGGAGTGTCACTTAGTGGCTGTGAAGCGAATTCTTCGATATTTAGTCGCTACGCCTTGCTTCGGGATCTGGTATCCAAAGGGGTCTAACTTTGACTTGATTGGGTACTCAGATTCCGACTATGCTGGATGTAAGGTCGATAGGAAGAGTACATCGGGGACGTGCCAATTCTTAGGAAGGTCCCTGGTGTCATGGAACTCTAAGAAACAAACATCCGTTGCCCTATCCACCGCTGAGGCCGAGTATGTTGCAGCAGGACAGTGTTGCGCGCAACTACTTTGGATGAGGCAAACCCTCAGGGACTTTGGCTACAATCTGAGCAAAGTCCCACTCCTATGTGATAATGAGAGTGCTATCCGAATAGCGGAAAATCCTGTTGAGCACAGCCGCACAAAGCACATTGACATCCGGCATCACTTTTTGAGAGACCACTAGCAAAAGGGAGATATCGAAGTGTTTCATGTTAGCACCGAGAACCAGCTAGCCGATATCTTTACCAAGCCTCTAGATGAGAAGACCTTTTGCAGGCTGCGTAGTGAGCTCAATATCTTAGATTCGCGGAACTTGGATTGAAATGTAGCATACATGTGTTTATGCCCTTGATCATGTTCATTCTGCATTTTGTTGCTTATTGTGGTGCTCAAGCTGTACAAACACTCCCTGGACCTCACAAGTCCTGTTTGCAAGTGATGCACATATTTAGGGGGAGCTGTGCTACAACTTGACCCTTTGAGACTAACCATGTACTTGAGTTTCGTTGTTTTAGTCTCCAAGGAAAATTGAAAGGGAAAAGGTGGACTTGGACCATGCAAGACTTCCACTGCACTCCGATGAAAAGAGTAACTTTTCTAAGTTCATCTTCATACTCTTATTGCCTTTGTGTTCTTATTTGAAGATTTTGGTGAGGCAATGGGGTTAAAGGGCCACGATTGATCCCGTTTTGGTGCTTGATGCCAAAGGGGGAGAAAATAAAGGCCAAAGCGATAAATGGATCAGCTACCACTTGAGAGATTTTGAAAATAATAGAATAGAGCTTTTGGTTTGACAAAACTCCTTTGTTGTCTTTCTTGTCAAAAGTTGGTTTCTTGTGGGGAGAAGTATTGATTATGGGTAAAAGGGGGAGTTTTTGAAATCTTAAATCAATTTCTCTTAGAATGACTCTCTTTATGTCTTAACATGTGTGTTTGACTTAGAGATAGAAATTTGAGTTTGATTTGCAAAAACAAACCAAGTGGTGGCATAGAGTGATCCATATATGTCAAAATTGAATCAAAACAATTTTGAGTTCTTATTTGATTTGATTTTGTACTTGTTCTACTTGCTTTATGTTGTGTTGGCATAAATCACCAAAAAGGGGGAGATTGAAAGGGAAATGTGCCCTTGGGCCATTTCTAAGTATTTTGGTGATTTAGTGTCCAACACAAGTGCCTAAGTGTAAAAAGGTGGACAAAGTACAAATCAAGAATTAAGGTATGTTTCTCAGACTTAGTACATTGTTTTATGGACTAATGTATTGTGTCTAAGTGCTGGAAACAGGAAAAATCCAATTGGAAATGTCTTGGCTCGAGCAGCCAAGAATCTGCTGAGTCTGCAAGCACCGGACTGTCCGGTGCACCAGGCTGGCTCGAGCGAAGTGGCTGCTCTCGGGAATTCACCGGCGACGTACGGCTAAAATTCACCGGACTGTCCGGTGTGCACCGGACTGTCCGGTGAGCCAACGGTCGGCCAGGCCAACGGTCGGCCGCGCAATCTGCGCGGGACACGTGGCCGAGCCAACGGCTAGAAGACGGCACCGGACTGTCCGGTGTGCACCGGACATGTCCGGTGCGCCAACGGCTCTCAGGCCGCCAATGGTCGGCTTCGCTATTTAAGGAAGGAAATCGGGCACCGGACAGTGTCCGGTGTGCACCGGACTGTCCGGTGCCCCCGATGACAGAAGGCAAGAATGGCTTTCCAAACTTGTGCTCAACGGCTCCTAGCTGCCTTGGGGCTATAAAAGGGACCCCTAGGTGCATGGAGGAGTACACCAAGCATCCTTTAAGCATCATTGATCACTCACACTTCATTCTCGCGCACTTGTTCGACATTTTAGTGATTTGAGCTCCGTTCTAGTGTGCTAGTCTCTTGAGCTCAAGTCTGGGTTTTGCGTGTGCGTATTCGCTGTGATCTTTGTGTCGTGTGTGAGTTGCTAATCCCTCCCTTGCTCTGTGATTCTTCGTGAACATCTTGTGTAAGGGCGAGAGGCTCCAAGCTGTGGAGATTCCTCGCAAACGGGATTAAGAGAAGCAAAGCAACACTGTGGTATTCAAGTTGGTCTTTGGACCGCTTGAGAGGGGTTGATTGCAACCCTCGTCCGTTGGGACGCCACAACGTGGAGTAGGCAAGCGTTGGTCTTGGCCGAACCACGGGATAACCACTGTGCCATCTCTGTGATTGATATCTCTTGGTTATTGTGTTCTAGCCACTTGGCATATTACTGTGCTAACAAGTAACCAAGTTTTGTGGCTTAAGTTTTTGAAGTGTTACAGGATCACCTATTCACCCCCCCTCTAGGTGCTCTCAATTCCCTCACCAATGGTCATCCATAGGGATGATCACTAGCCTTGTGGTGGGGAGAAGCAAGCCGGGCTGCGGCCTCTGCCCCGCCCTCAGCTTCAAGGATGTTTATCATCCGGGCTGAGGAGGAGGGCGCGTCGGGTTTGGTCCTGCCTCCCGCATGGGCTGGTGACCCGCTTCTTCCTCCAGCATTCAGGGGAGAAGGGCATCCTCCAGCCCTGTGGAGGCATCCTCCAGCCATGCGGGGGAAGGCGAACTGCTGCTGCCTGGCCAGGGTGCAGCTGTCCGTCCTCCACCCAGGCGATGGTCGTGCCGTGCGCAGGTGGCTGCTGTCACCGGTGCTGAGGTGGTGGCCGCCGCTGGTGAGGCTTCCCACCGCAGCGGTTGCCTCCGCCAACGAGACCGTTGGTGCCAGCTGCGCTCCGGACCTCCGGCTCTTTGGCTTTGATGTCTGGTTCTCGTCCCCCATGAGGGGACGTGAATGAGGGCCTTTTAGCAGTAGCGTTTGCCCTGAGGCCATCGCTGCTGCTGTTTAGCCGCCCGAGGCGGAGGTCGTTGTCATGCTGCTAGCGCAGCGGTCGCCGGCGAGCTACTTGGAGCTCGTTATCCCGCAGGCTTTCTAGTGTGAAGGTTGTTCATTCCTGTGGGAATGGACCCGGAGTCATGTTTGTAATGGTACCCTCTTGAGAGCGAGATGTAATAGCTTTGAGTACTAAGACATTCGCCGTAGGTCGGGACAACCACCGAGGGCGTTGCCGACGTCCAAGTCTAGGTACCATTATTATCCCATGTATGTGTGTTTGTTCTTTGTGGCTGCTGAGGCCTGAGCATTTGGGTATAAAGCCGTGTTTCTTTCCTCTTGTTTCGAGCATCCAGACTTGTTCGTCGGTAGCAGAATCTCTTATCCGAGCATGAGCCGCCTTTCCTGGAAGGTGACGAGTGAGGTATCTGTATCCCGGAGGCGTAGGAGTCCCTTGGCTCGGTCGGCCTTGCCGTTCAAGGTCTCAGTCGCTCGTTTTTGAGACTTCGCTACTGACACAGTCGAGATGCACGAAAGTTGTTTTGGTGGAAAGACTTTTCCGAGGAAAGTTTTGGCGTAGAGAGCGCTCCCCCTTTCCGGACCCCGAGGCGACCGCTCGGGCCGGACCCTCGCAGAGGGTCTGGCCGTGCCCGTCGGGTCTGCTTGGTCCGCCCAATCTAGGGTGTCCGGGCCGAAGGTGCGTTTTCCCTGCTTTGAGACTTTGTTTTTGTCTCCATTCTTCTCCTTGCGTCTCAAGAATGTTGTTCTGCTGTCTACAGGGTTCGAGACGACTCTTGATGAGTCCGTCAAGAACTGCAAGGCGCTTGCCAAGGCGGCTGAGCGGAAGGAGGCCGAGTGCGTGGCCATGTTCGAGGCTATCTCGGCTTTCTGTTGGGCCTTTGGTCTCGACGACGTCCCCTCGGGTAGCTCCCCCCAGAGTCATCTACGGGCCTTGGGCGGCCATGTGCGCAACAGACTCCGTGGGGCGCTGCACCATGGCATTAGGCGGGCCTTCGCCGTGCTCGCTTCCCACTACGACGTGGATTTGGAGCGGGTCAGCGAGGGGTACTGTCTACCCGACGAGGAGGAGGCTGCCTTAGCCGAGGTCCAGAGGCTTGACGCGGCCGTCGAGGGCCCAAGTGCGGCACTGGCTTCCTCCTTTGAGGTGGAGATCCTTCCGCCCGTGTCGCCGTCTGAGGCCGGGCCGGATTCTGCCGAGGGTGGAAATGACGTCGAGCGTGCTGCTCCTCCCCCTGCCGATGTCTGAACCTGCAGGAATAGTTTGCTTGAAGTATGCGTATGTTTTTGCGGCCGCTGAGGCCTAGACAGTATTGTCGGATTATAAAGCTGTGTTTTCTTTCCTCTTGTTTCGTGTATTAGGACTTGTTCGGTAGCAGAATCGCTTATCCGAGCGTGAGTCACTTTTCGCGGAAGATGATGAGTGAGGTATCCGTATCCCAGAGGCGTAGGAGTCCCTCGGCTCGGTCGGCCTTGCCGCTTACATGTTCTCCCGTCGTATTTAGGATTCTGTTAGCGACGTAGTCGAAAAGGCACGAAAGTCATTCTGACAGAAAAGTTTTTGAGCGTTAGGACTTGTTCGGTAGCAAAATCGCTTATCCGAGCGTGAGCTACCTTTTCGCGGAAGGTGATGAGTGAGGTATCTGTATCTCAGAGGCATAGGAGTCCCTCGGCTCGGTCGGCCTTGCCGCTTACGGTCTCTCTTGCTCGTCTTTAGGATTCTGTTATCGACGCAATCGAAATGCACGAAAGACGTTCTAGCAAAAGACTTTTCCGAGAAAAAATTTGACGCAAAGGGGGTTTCCCCCTTCTAGCCCCTGAGGGAGGATCGGGCTTTGCCGAGGCAAGGCTGGTCCTTCCTTGATGGTTAGACTTTATCTAAGCATGTAAAGAAAGCGAGATACATGAACGACTTGAAACATTTTAAGGGTAAAAGCGACGTAGCTGTTCGATGTTCCAAGCGTTGCTGTAGACCTCGCCTTGATCGTTGGCCAGCTTGTATGTCCCGGGCTTCAAAATCTTAGCGATGTTGAAGGGCCCTTCCCAGGGAGGGGTAAGCTTGTGGTGCCCTCGGGCGTCTTATCGCAGCCGAAGTACCAAGTCTCCCACTTGGAAGTCTTGGGGCCGAACCCTTCGGTCGTGGTAGCGTCACAGGGACTGCTGATACCGCGCCGAGTGTAGCAAGGCCACGTCCCGAGCCTCTTCTAGCTGGTCCAATGAATCCTCTTGGCTGGCTTGGTTGCTTCGGTCGTCGTAAGCCTTTTCCTCGGGGAACCGTATTCCAAGTCCGTGGGTAGGATGGCCTCGGCCCCATAGACTAGGAAAAACAGCGTGAAGCCCATGGCCCGGCTCGGCGTCGTCCTCAGACTCCAAACCATCGAGGGTAGCTCTTTTATCCACCGCTTGCTGAACTTATTGAGGTCGTTGTAGATCCTTGACTTTTGTCCCTGCAAAATCATACCATTGGCGCGTTCCACCTGCCCATTCGTCATTGGGTGCGCTACAGCGGCCCAGTCCACACGGATGTGGTGGTCCTTACAGAAGTCCAGGAACTTTTTCCCAGTGAACTGCGTGCCATTGTCGGTGATGATTGAGTTTGGGACCCCAAAGCGATGGATGATATTTGTGAAGAACGCCACCGCCTGCTCGGAGCTGATGCTGGTTAAGGGTCGGACCTCGATCCACTTGGAGAATTTGTCGATGGTGACCAGCAGGTGCGTGAAGCCCCCGGGTGCCTTCTACAAGGGACCGACGAGGTCCATACCCCACACAGCGAAAGGCCAAGTGATAGGTATTGTCTGCAGGGCTTGAGCGGGCAGGTGCGTCTGTCTTACGTAGAATTGGCACCCTCAGCAGGAGCGTACAATCCTAGTGGCGTCGGCCACCACGGTTGGCCAGTAGAAACCTTGTCGGAAGGCGTTTCCCATGAGGGCTTGAGGTGTTGCATGGTGACCACAAGCCCCCGAGTGTATTTCTTGTAATAGCTCTTGCCCTTGGGCAATGGATATGTGTTGGTGTTTCGAGACCGGGGGGTCCCTAGGCCGACGAGTGAATGTCGCCGCGTGCCCCAGCCCAGATGGGTCGAGCGCGAGGCCGAGCGCGAAGGGGGGAGAGCGAGGCGGCCGGAGACCGGCGTGAGAGAGGTGGGAATCCCGCGGCCTTCGTGTTCGTCCCGCGCCCAGGTCGGGTGCGCTTGCAGTAGGGGGTTACAAGCGTCCACGCTGGAGAGGGAGCAAGCGGCTTCAAGCGAGCGTGTACCTCGTCCTCATCCCCGCGCGGCCAACCCTCCGTAAGAGGGCCCTGGTCCTTCCTTTTATAGGCGTAAGGAGAGGATCCAGGTGTACAATGGGGGGTGTAGCAGAGTGCTACGTGTCTAGCGGAGGAGAGCTAGCGCCCTAAGTACATGCCATTGTGGCAGCCGGAGAGATTTTGGCACCCAGCTGGTGTGATGTCGTGGCCGTCGGAGGAGTGATGGAGCCTGGCGGAGGGACAGCTGTCGGAGCGGTTGAGTCCTTGCTGACGTCCTCTTGCTTCCATAAGGGGGCTGAGAGCCGCCATCGTCATAGAGTATGCAGGGCGCCATCATTGCCTATCTGGCGGAGCGAGCCAGATGGGACATCGGTCTTGTTCCCTGCGGCCCGAGTCAGCTCGGGGTAGGGTGATGATGGCGCCTCCTATTGACGTGGCTGGTCTGCGCCCTAGGTTAGGTGATGTGGAAGCTCCTCCGAAGCTGAGGTCGAGTCCGTCTTCCGTGGCCGAGGTCGGGTCCGAGCCCCAGGTTCAGGCAAGGCGGAGATCGCTGGCTGATGCCGGGGTGGAGTCCGAGCCCTGGGGTCGGGCGAAGCGGAGTTCGTCGTCTTCTGGGGCCGAGCCCAAGTCCGAGCCCTGGGTCGGGCGAGGCGGAGATCGTCGTCTTCCGGGACTTAGCCCGAGTCCGAGCCCTGGGTCGGGCGGAGTTCGCCGTCTTCCGGGACTTAGCCCGAGTCCGAGCCCTGGGTCAGGCGGAGTTCGCCGTCTTCCGGGACTTAGCCCGAGTCCGAGCCCTGGGTCGGGCGGAGTTCGCCGTCTTCCGGGACTTAGCCCGAGTCCGAGCCCTGGGTCGGGCGGAGTTCGCCGTCTTCCGGGACTTAGCCCGAGTCCGAGCCCTGGGTCGGGCGGAGTTCGCCGTCTTCCGGGACTTAGCCCGAGTCCGAGCCCTGGGTCGGGCGGAGCGGAGCTTCCTATGGTGCCTTCGGCAGGGCCTGACTGCCTGTCAGTCTCACTCTGTCAAGTGGCACCGCAGTCGGAGTGGCGCAGGCGGCGCTGTCCTTCTGTCAGGCCGGTCAGTGGAGCGGCGAAGTGACGGCGGTCACTTTGGCTCTGCCGGCTGGGGGGCGCGCGTCAGGATAAAGGTGTCAGGCCACCTTTGCATTAAATGCTCCTGCGACTTGGTCGGTCGGTGCGGCGATTTGGTCAGGGTTGCTTCTTAGCGAAGACACGGCCTCGGGCGAGCCGGGAACACATTCGCCGTTGGAGGGGGGCCTCGGGCGAGACGGAGATCCTCCGGGGTCGGCTGCCCTTGTCCGAGGCTAGGCTCGGGCGAGGCGTGATCGAGTCCCTCGTATGGACCGATCCCTGACTTAATCGCACCCATCAGGCCTTTGCAGCTTTATGCTGATGGGGGTTACCAGCTGAGAATTAGGAGCCTTGAGGGTACCCCTAATTATGGTCCCCGACAGTAGCCCCCGAGCCTCAAAGGGAGTGTTAGCACTCGCTTGGAGGCTTTCGTCGCACTTTTTTGCAAGGGGATAAGCCTTTCTCGGTTGCGTTTTGTTCCGGTGGGTGCGCACGAGCGCACCCGCCGGGTGTAGCCCCCGAGGCCTCGGAGGAGTTGTTTCACTCCTCCGAGGTCTTAATGCCTCGCGTAATGCTTCGGCTGGTCTGGTCGTTCCCTCATGCGAGCTGGTCGTAGCCCGGGTGTACGGTCGGGTCCCAAGTTCTCGGGCTGGTATGTTGATGCTGTCAACGATTTGGCCGGAGCCGGGTTTGCGAGAGCAGCCCCCGAGCCTCTGCACAGGGCGAGAGGACGATCAGGGACAGACTCGGCTTTTTTACATACGCCCCTGCGTCGCCTTTCTGCAAGGAGGAGGGGGGAAAGCGCCATGTTGCCCTCGATGGGCGCCGAACATGGTGTCTCCGGTGAGCTGCAAGCGGGTAATCCGAGTGGACGTCCGTGCCCCGTTCGTTAGGGGTCGACTAGGGGCCCAGAGGCACGCCCAAAAGTACCTGCAGGTGATCTGCCGGACCCGGTCCCCTGGCGACGGGGTCTGAGGGCTCGATGCCTCCCTCTGATGGGATTCCGTTACAAGATCATTCCCGCTGGTCTTAGAAATGTCCTAGGGTACCTCGGGAGCGCAGCCCGAGCCTTGGTTATGTATCGAACGTACCCATGGTCATCCCTCGCTCGGCGTCTGAGGCGACTGTGAACCCTTCGGGGGCCATCCTTCGAACCCCTGATCAGTAGTGGGCGCGGAGCCCGAGTAGCCTGAGGCGGCCATGGAACCCTTCCGAGGGGCCGGCCTTCGAACCTCTGACCAGTAGTGGGTGTAGGGCCCACGCGATCTGAGGCGGCTGTCGAACCCTTCCGAGGGGCCAGCCTTCGAACCTCTGATCAGTAGGGGGGGCTCGGAGCCTGGTTCCTTCTCGAGGAAGGATCCTTTTCGGAGTATCCCCCTTTCTCGGTCCCTGTTGCAAGAGAGAGAAAGAGGAAAAAAGGAAAAGGATACGAAATCGAACGACGCGGCGTACCTTTTTTGACGCGGTCATTATGGCGAAGGCGAAGCGTCACCCGCTTCTCCTGCCAGAGGCGCCGCCTGTCCCGCCGCGGAGTTAATGCGACGGGGCGAGTGGTTGGCGGGGTGGTCGTTGTGCGTGCGTGAGCCGTTCGAGGTACGGATCACGGGCGCGTTGTCCTTACGCCGTGAGAGAGGGTTCTCTCGCTGCCCCCGGACGGGACGTGAGCTTGGCTGACGATGTGGCCGCTGCTCCTGCCCGCCTGCCACCGCCATTACTGCCGGCCCACTTTCGGTCGCATTGACCATCGCGCCAGGCTGGCGCTGCTGGGTCGCGCGCTGGGTCGCCTCGAGTCGCGGTGTTGGTTTCGCAGTTGAGGAGGCGCGGTAGTGGCGCAAGTGGCGGTGCAGTTGCATGCACGAAGCATTTGGCGCGCCGGTTGCATGACGCGTGGGCCTGGGCCTCCACACCGGGCGTGTTGGGGGTCGGAGAAGCGCGCCCACTTGGCGCGGTTGCATGCCGCCTGCATGGTTGCCCGCCCCTTTCGCCCGCTGGTCTGGGCAAAAGTGGAGGGTCGCTTGTAACCGCTGGGCGGTTGTGCGCACCGCGCACGACGGTTTGGCTTCTTCTGCTCTGAGCCGGTTCGCATGGCGTGCAGGATCCAACCCCCGCACCGCAGGGGAGGACCTTGGAGTGTGTTGGAGAAGACTCAGCCCGCGACGGTTGGGGGCGCAAGTAGGGAGAGTCGCCTTTAAAAGGAGGGTGACCCCCTTTGGAAGGCGACCTGTCTTCGCGCTCCCTTATGCATCGTGTCTTTCCACCTTCCAAGCCCCCGGATGGGGGATATCCGCCGTCTTTCCGCCTCGTCGTTGGAGGAACGCAACTCCGTGGGAGTTGGTACCTTTCAGCTATCGTTCGGCTTCAAGGATTTTCATCAGCCAGCCCGGCCGCTCCCCCTCGCCGGGGGTCACCCAAGACGGTGACCACCAGCCCCTGGATGGGGAGGAGCAAGCTGGGCTGTGATCTTGGCCCCGCCCCCAGCTGGTCTTCATCATCCTCGCTGGGGCGGGGGCCGAGGCGAGCCGGGGCTCTACCTCCCGCGCGGGTCGACGGGCCACCTCTTCTTCCAGCTTCTGGTGGTGGCAAACATCCTCCAGCTCTGCGGAGGAGACGTCCTCCAGCCATGCTGGGGGAGGCGGACTGTTGCTGTCCAGCTAGGATGCAACATTCCGTCCTCTTCCTCGCTTGCGTGGCGAGGACAGGAGTGAGGACCTGCCGGTGCGCTTTGGGGCGACCCGCATTTGCTGGTGATTCGCCCAGAGCTTGTCGCTCCACGGGCCTCCCCGGCGTGGAGGTTGTCCATACCCGCGGGGACAGAACCAGAGTTCCGTTTGTAATGGCACTTTGAATGCCAGTGTTTTTGTTCATTGTGGCTGTCGAGGCCTGAACATGTATGTATTTTTGGCACGGAGCCGTGTTTTTTTCCTCATTTTCGAGCACTAAGACTCGCCTGTTGGTTGTCTGAACCGCTTCACCAAGCGTGAGTCGCCCCGTGTAAAGGTGACGAGTGAGGTATCCGTATCCCGGAGGCGTAGGAGTCCCTCGGCTCGGTCGGCCTTGTTGTACGAGGCTTCTCTAGCTTAGTTAAAGGAACCCCTCGGCCGCTCTTCGATGAGCCGAGGCCAGGGGTAGCTGTATCAGCATGAACAGGGGCAGAGTTGGCTCGAAAAGGAAACCTGGTTAGCCGGAGCCTAGCCGGGTCGTCCGTTAGCGGGACCGACACCGGAGTTGACCAGCCGAGGCCTCGGGTCGGGTTGACGTCCTTGGAGGACGGCTGGCCGAGGCCCCGGGGTGACCGGCCGAGCCGCCTGCTCGGGCCGGATTCCCGGAGAAGACCCTGGCAGCGATTGCCCGGGCGTGGCGATGACGTCATCCTTTAGAGTGGAGATCCTCGGACCGCGTCGCCGTCCGAGGCTAGGTCGGACCTCGCCGAAGGTGTCGTCGATGCCGAGGGTGCTACTGCTCCCTTCAGCCGTCAAGATCCGAGCCTGCAGGATCGGATTATCTTGTAGCGTGTGTTTTCTGCGGTCGCCGAGGCCTAAACACACCCTCGCCGTGTTGTAAAGCTGCGTCTCTTTTCCTCTTGTTTCGAGTATCTGGACTTTTTTGTCGGTAACAGAATTGTTTTGTGCGAGCGAGAGTTGCTTCTCACGGAAGGTGATGAGTGAGGTATCCGTATCCCGGAGGCGTAGGAGTCCCTCGACTCGGTCGGCCTTGCCGCTTACGCGCACTCTTGCCCGTCCATGGGGTTTTGTTCCCGACGCAGTCGAGAAGGCTCAAAAAATCGCTTCGGCAGAAGAGCTTCCGAACGTGAAGACTTGTTCGGTCCGCGGAATCACTTATCCGAACGTGAGTTACTTATCGCAGAAGGTGATGAGTGAGGTATCCGTATCCTGGAGGCGTAGGAGTCCCTTGGCTCGGTCAGCCTTGGCTGCTTACGTGTACTCCGTCGTTTTCAGGATCCACTTTCGAAGTAGTCAAAAAGCACGAAAGACATTCTAGCAGAAAAGATCTTTTTTCGAGGAAAAAATTCGACGCAGAGGGGGTTCCCCCCCTTTTAGCCCCCGAGAAAGGGTCGGGCTTTGCCGAGGCAAGGCTGACCCTTCCTTGATGACTAAACTTTGCGTGGGAGTGAGGTTTATGAACAACTTGAAAACATCTTAAGGGTAGAAGCGACGTAGCTGTTGGATGTTCCAAGCGTTGCTGTAGACCTCGCCTTGACTGTTGGCCAGCTTGTACATTCCGAGCTTCAGAACTTTGGCGATGACGAACGGCCCCTCCCAGGGGGCGTGAGCTTGTGCCGTCCTCGGGCGTCTTGTCGCAGCCGAAGCACCAGGTCGCCCACCTGGAGGTCTCGGGACCGGACCCCTCGGGCGTGGTAGCGTCGCAGGGACTGCTGGTACCACGCCGAGTGTAGTAAGGCCTTGTCCCGAGCCTCCTCCAGCTGGTCCAGCGAGTCTTCTCGGCTAGCTTGGTTGCTTTGGTCGGTGTAGGCCCTCGTCCTCGGGGAGCCGTATTCCAGGTCTGTGGGCAAGACGGCCTCGGCCCCGTAGACTAGGAAGAACGGTGTGAAGCCCGTGGCTCGGCTTGGCGTTGTCCTCAGACTCCAGACCATCGAGGGGAGTTCCTTCATCCATCGCTTGCCGAACTTGTTGAGGTCATTGTAGATCCGAGGCTTGAGCCCTTGTAGAATCATGCCGTTGGCACGCTCTACTTGCCCATTTGACATGGGATGAGCCACGGCGGCCCAGTCCACCCGGATGTGATGATCCTCGCAGAAGTCCAAGAACTTTCTGTCGGTGAACTGGGTGCCATTGTCGGTGATGATGGAGTTCGGGACCCCGAAGCGATGGATGATGTTGGTGAAGAATGCCACCGCCTGCTCGGACCTGATGCTGTTTAGGGGTCGGACCTCGATCCACTTGGAGAATTTGTCAATGGCGACCAACAGGTGCGTGTAGCCCCCGGGTGCCTTCTGCAAGGGGCCGACAAGGTCCAGACCCCACACAGCAAAAGGCCAGGTGATGGGTATCATCTACAGAGCCTGAGCGGGCAGGTGGGTCTGCCTTGCGTAGAACTGACACCCTTCGCAGGTGCGGACGATTCTAGTGGCGTCGGCCACCGCCGTCGGCCAGTAGAAACCTTGTCGGAAAGCATTCCCGACAAGGGCTTGAGGCGCTGCGTGATGGCCGCAAGCCCCCGAGTGTATCTCTCGCAGGAGTTCCTGACCTTCAGCGATGGGGATGCATCGCTGAAGGATGCCTGAGGGGCTGCGGTGGTAGAGCTCCTTCTCATCTCCCAGCAAGACGAATGATTTGGCGCGCCGCGCCACCCGCCGAGCTTTGGCTCGGTCGGAGGGTAGCTCTCCTCGTTAGAGATATTGCAGGTACGGGGTCTGCCAGTTTTGATCAGGCGTGACCCCACTTCGCTCCCCCCAACGTGCAGCGTCTCGCCCTCGGGGGCTGAGGGTACCTCGGGCTGAACCGAGGATGCCTCGGGCCGAGCCGAGGGTGCCTCGGACTGAGCCGAGGGTACCTCGGGCTGGGCCGAGGGTGCCTCGGGCTCGGGCGTGTCGTTGATCTTGACGGAGGGTTGATGCAGATCCCGGGAGAAGACGTCCGGGGGAACCGTCGTTCGCCCCGAGGCTATTTTAGCCAGCTCGTCCGCAGTCTCGTTGTAGCGCCGGGCGATGTGGTTGAGCTCGAGCCCGTAGAACTTGTCTTCCAAGCGCCGAACCTCATCGCAGTAGGCCTCCATCTTCGTGTCGCGGCAGTGGGAGTTCTTCATGACTTGGTCGATGACAAGCTGCGAGTCACCGCGAGCGTCGAGGCATCGGACCCCTAGCTCGATGGCGATCCGCAACCCGTTGACCAGAGCCTCATACTCGGCCACATTGTTGGACGCCGGGAAATGGAGGCGTAACACATAGCGTATGTGCTTCTCGAGGGGCGAGATGAAGAGTAGGCCTGCGCCGGCTCCTGTCTTCATCAGCGACCCGTCGAAGAACATGGTCCAGAGCTCCGGTTGGATCGGTGCTGTCGGTAGCTGGGTGTCGACCCATTCAGCTACGAAGTCCGCCAAGACCTGGGACTTGATGGCCTTCCGAGGAGCGAACGAGATCGTCTCGCCCATGATTTCCACCGCCCACTTTGCAATCCTACCCGAGGCCTCCCGGCACTGGATGATCTCCCCCAGGGGGAAGGATGACACCACAGTTACCGGGTGAGACTCGAAGTAGTGTCGCAGCTTCCGTCGCGTTAGGATCACTACGTACAGCAGCTTATGAACTTGTGGGTAGCGGATCTTGGTTTTGGTCAGTACCTCGCTGACGAAGTAAACTGGCCTCTGAACGGGCAATGCATGCCCCTCTTCTTGCCTCTCGACCACAATCGCGGCGCTAACCACCTGAGTGGTCGCGACGACGTAGACCAAGAGAGCTTCTCCGGCAGCTGGGGGTACCAAGATAGGCGCCTTCGTGAGGAGTGCCTTCAGGTTCCCGAGGGCTTCCTCAGCCTCAGGGGTCCAAGTGAAGCACTCGGCCTTCCTTAAGAGGCGGTACTGTTGGGGACTTGTTCTCAAATGCTTCGGATTAAGAACAAGGCAACATAAAAAGTGTTAAATGATAAAGCCCTTCGTCCTTTGAAGCATTATTTCCCTTCGGGATATAATGTGTTCTGGACGAAGGTCACAAACAACATATATTCGCAAGCACAATGAACTATGACGAAAGACTTGCATGCAATATGAAAAGTAATGTAAACATTTAAATATTATCACAACGCCATTTCTATTTTATTATCGTATAAAAATAGCAATGACTTTAAATTACAAGTGTACCTTCGGATTGCAGGAAGGCAAAAGCACAAGGATGACGGAAAGCAAATGCCAAGTCAGCGTGAACAGTACAGGGGTACTGTTCATCTATTTATAGACACAGGACACAGCCTGTGAAGAATTACAATTATGCCCCTCATAAAAGTTTACAACATTGACTCAGACCTTTATGGATTAAAAGGTCATTCTATCTCTAAGTCGGTTTATAATTCCGAAGCTTCATGAAGAGGAACCTTCGGTTGCCTCCTGGGGACAACTTCAGCCGAAGCTGCTTCTTCTTACAAGACCTTCGGCGCAACGAAGCATGACCCCAACAGGTACAGAGGTAGACCTCTTTCGCCGAGGTGTGAGATGAAGCGGCTCAGAGCCGCGAGGCATCCCATGACCCTCTGTATACCTTTCAAGTCCTTGATGGGCCCCATGCTGGTGATAGCTGCGATCTTCTCCGGGTTGGCTTCGATGCCCCGCTCGGAGACGATGAACCCCAAGAGCATGCCTCGGGGCACCCCGAAAACACACTTTTCAGGATTGAGCTTGACGCCCTTCGCCTTGAGACATCGGAATGTTACTTCAAGGTCGGAAAGGAGGTCGGAGGCTTTCCTTGTCTTGACTATGATGTCATCGACGTAGGCCTCGACCGTGCGGCCGATGTGTTCGCCGAACACATGGTTCATGCACCGCTGGTACGTCGCGCCCGCATTCCTCAAGCCGAACGGCATGGTGACATAGCAGTACATGCCGAAGGGTGTGATGAAAGAAGTCACGAGCTGGTCGGACTCTTTCATCCTGATTTGGTGATACCCCGAGTAGGCATCGAGGAAAGACAGGGTTTCGCACCCAGCAGTGGAATCCACGATTTGGTCGATGCGAGGCAGAGGGTAGGGAACCTTCGGACATGCTTTGTTGAGACCAGTGTAGTCTACACACATCCGCTATTTCCCCCCTTTCTTTCTCACAAGCACAGGGTTGGCAAGCCATTCGGGATGGAATACCTCCTTGATGAACCCTGCCGCCATTAGCTTGTGGATCTCCTCGCCTATGGCTCTGCGCTTTTCCTCGTCGAAACGACGCAGAGGCTGCTTGATGGGTCGGGCTCCAGCTCGGATGTCCAGCGAGTGCTCGGCGACATCCCTCGGTATGCCGGGCATGTCCGAGGGACTCCACGCGAAGACGTCGGCGTTCGCGCGGAGAAAGTCGACAAGCACTGCTTCCTATTTGGGACCGAGCTCGGAGCCGATCCAGACTTGCTTGGAGGCGTCACTGCTGGGGTCAAGGGGGACGGGCTTAACCGTCTCCGCTGGCTCAAAGTTGCCGGCATGACACTTCACGTCTGGCACCTCCTTCGAGAGGCTCTCCAAGTCGGCGAGGGCCTCGGCGTACTCCACGCATTCCACGTCGCATTCGAACGCGTGTTTGTACGTGGGGCCGACGGTGATGACCCCATTGGGGCCCGACATCTTGAGCTTCAGGTAGGTGTAGTTGGGGACGGCCATGAACTTCGCGTGGCATGGCCTCCCTAGTACCGCGTGGTAGGTTCCTCGGAACCCGACCACCTCGAACGTCAGGGTCTCCCTTCGGAAGTTGGAGGGTGTTCCGAAGCAGACGGAAAGGTCGAGCTGTCCGAGGGGCTGGACGCGCTTCCCGAGAATGATCCCATGGAAGGGCGCAGCGCCTGCCCAGATGGAGGACAGATCGACACGCAGGAGCCTGAGGGTCTCGGCGTAGATGATGTTGAGGCTGCTGCCTCCGTCCATGAGGACCTTAGTGAGCCTGACGTCGCCGATGATGGGGTCGACGACGAGCGGGTATTTCCTCGGGCTCGGCACATGGTCGGGGTGGTCGGCTTGGTCGAAGGTGATGGGCTTGTCGGACCAGTCTAGGTAGACTGGCACCGCCACCTTCACCGAACAGACCTCCCGGCGCTCTTGCTTGCGTGCCGAGCCGAGGCGTTCGCCGCTTGCCCACCATAGATCATGAAGCAGTCGCGGACCTCGGGGAACTCTCCTGCCTGGTGATCTTCCTTCTTGTCGTCGTCGCGGGCCTTGCCACCCTCCACGGGTGGCCTGGCCCTGTAGAAGTGGCGCCGAAGCATGGCGCACTCCTCAAGGGTGTGCTTGACAGGCCCCTGGTGATAGGGGCACGGCTCCTTGAGCATCTTGTCGAAGAGGTTGGCACCTCCGGGGGGCTTCCGAGGGTTCTTGTACTCGGCGGCGGCGACAAGGTCCGCGTCGGCGGCGTCGCGTTTTGCTTGCGACTTCTTCTTGCCCTTCTTCTTGGTGCCACGCTGAGTTGACGCCTCGGGGGCATCTTCCGAAAGGCGGCCCTGGGGCTGCTTGTCCTTCCGGAAGATAGCCTCGACCGCCTCTTGGCCGGAGGCGAACTTGGTGGCGATGTCCATCAGCTCGCTCGCCCTGGTGGGGGTTTTGCGACCCAGCTTGCTCACTAGGTCGCGGCAGGTGGTGCCAGCGAGGAACGCGCCGATGACATCCGAGTCGGTGATGTTGGGAAGCTCGGTGTGCTCCTTCGAGAATCGCCAAATGTAGTCCCGGAGAGACTCTCCCGGCTGCTGTCGGCAGCTTCGAAGGTCCCAGGAATTCCCGAGGCGCACGTACATGCCCTGGAAATTCCCGGCGAAAGCTTGGACTAGGTCGTCCCAGTTGGAGATCGGAGGCAGGTGCTCCAACCAGGCGCGAGCGGTGTCGGAGAGGAACAGGGGGAGGTTGCGGATGATGAGGTTGTTATCGTCCATTCCACCCAGTTGGCAGGCCAGACGGTAGTCCGCGAGCCACAGTTCCGGTCTCGTCTCCCCCGAGTACTTCGTGATAGTAGTCGGGGGTCGGAACCGGGTCGGGAACGGCGCCCGTCGTATGGCTCGGTTGAAGGCCTGCGGACCAGGTGGCTCAGGCGAGGGACTCCGATCCTCCCCGCTGTCGTAGCGCCCCCCACGCCTGGGGTGGTAGCCTCGGCGCACCCTCTCGTCGAGGTGAGCCCGACGGTCGCGGTGATGGTGCTCGTTGCCGAGGCGACCCGGGGCCGCAGGCGCGGTGTTGCGCGTGCGTCCGGTGTAGACCGAGGCTTCCCGCATGAATCGGGAAGTCGCGGCATGTGGTTTCGAGGGGTACCCCTGCCTTCAGGAGGCAGAGCTCTCGGCCCGTCGGACCGCGGCGCCTTCCAGGAGATTCTTGAGCTCCCCTGGATTCGCCGCCCCTCGGTGGTTGATGGCTCCGGCATCGCGCGGAGAAGCATCGCTGCTGCAGCCAGGTTCTGGTCGACCCCACTAGATGCGGGTGGTGGCCTGACCCTGACGTCGTCGGCGACGCGGTGCTAGAAGCCCTGGGGTAGATGACGTATTTCTCCGGCCGGGGGTTGGCCCGCCCATGCCTGCCCGACGTCCCGGCGGATCGGCTCGAGCGCTCCTGCTCCCTCGTCGAGCCTGGCCTGCACCCCGCGGATTTGCTCGAGCTGTGGGTCATGGCCCCCCGCCTGAACGGGGACCACAACTAGCTCCCGTGGGATGTCAACGCGAGGCACCGGCCTAGGGAGATCACCGTCCTCCGGCATGCCGAGATGGTTGCCTTCGGAGGGACCCCCCAGATCGACGTGGAAGCATTCGCGACTTGGGCCGCAGTCCTCGTCGTCGAGGCTACGGCTACCGTCGGAACAGTCGGAAAGGCAGCAGTCACATGCGGTCATGAAGTCCTGCATGGCACTGGGGTTGCCAAGTCCAGAGAAATCCCAACAGATGCTAGGCTCGTCGTCTTCCTCGGACCCAGAGGGCCCGTAGGTCGAGACGTCCGTCAGCCGGTCCCAAGGTGACCGCGTACGAAACCCCAGAGGGTTTGGACTTGCCTCTACGAGAGCACCCGCCAAAGCGAAGCCGCTAGGCGGGTCAAGGCTGAATCCGAAAGACGTGGGACGGGAATCGGTCGGTACCTTCTGGTCGACGGGCGGCGATGAGGTCACGTCGGGGACTGACTGCACCGTCGTCTCAGGTACGAGGTTGACGACCAGCAAGCTTTTCGCGAGCGTGCTGGCGTCGTCCGCTTGCCCGGGATTGGTGTGTCGCGGGGAGACGGCGCTCGCCTTCGTCTCAAACGCGGGGTCGATGCCCGACGTGCCCCCCGTTGGGGCGCTGGGGCCGTCGACTCACTCGACAGCCGACGAGGCGCTACCTCCTGCTTGGCCTTGGTTGCCCCGCCTCCTCCTCCGTCGGCGGGGAGAGGACGGGGTGAGCTCGAATGTTGTTCTTCCACCACGCGGGGAAGACGTTGTCAATTCCGCCACCGGTGGGCGGGCTGTCGGCCGCCATTGTCGTTGTCGCACGGCGGTGGAAGGAGTATCATGTCGTAGCTGCCGTCGAGGGACATGAACTCAAGGCTCCCGAAACGGAGCACCGTCCCGGGTTGGAGAGGTCGCTGGAGACTGCCCATCTGGAGCTTGACGGGAAGCTGTTCGTCAACACGCAGCAGGCCCCTACCTGGCACGCCAACTGTCGGCGTTTCGAGACCGGGGGGTCCCTAGGCCAACGAGTGAATGTCGCCGCGTGCCCCAGCCCAGATGGGTCAAGCGCGAGGCCGAGCGCGAAGGGCGGAGAGCGAGGCGGCTGGAGACCGGCGTGAGAGAGGTGGGAATCCCGCGGCCTTCGTGTTCGTCCCGCGCCCAGGTCGGGTGCGCTTGCAGTAGGGGGTTACAAGTGTCCATGCGGGAGAGGGAGCGAGCGGCTTCAAGCGAGCGCGTACCTCGTCCTCGTCCCCGCGCGGCCAACCCTCCCTAAGAGGGCCCTGGTCCTTCCTTTTATAGGCGTAAGGAGAGGATCCAGGTGTACAATGGGGGGTGTAGCAGAGTGCTACGTGTCTAGCGGAGGAGAGCTTGCGCCCTAAGTACATGCCATTGTGGCAGCCGGAGAGATTTTGGCACCCAGCTGGTGTGATGTCGTGGCCGTCGGAGGAGCGATGGAGCCTGGCGGAGGGACAGCTGTCGGAGCGGTTGAGTCCTTGCTGACGTCCTCTTGCTTCCATAAGGGGGCTGAGAGCCGTCGTCGTCACAGAGTATGCAGGGCGCCATCATTGCCTATCTGGCGGAGCGAGCCAGATGGGACGCCGGTCTTGTTCCCTGCGGCCCGAGTCAGCTCGGGGTAGGGTGATGATGGCGCCTCCTGTTGACGTGGCTGGTCTGCGCCCTAGGTTGGGTGATGTGGAAGCTCCTCCGAAGCCGAGGTCGAGTCCGTCTTCCGTGGCCGAGGTCGGGTCCGAGCCCCAGGTTCGGGCGAGGCGGAGATCGCTGGCTGATGCCGGGGCGGAGTCCGAGCCCTGGGGTCAGGCGAAGCGGAGTTTGTCGTCTTCTGGGGCCGAGCCCAAGTCCGAGCCCTGGGTCGGGCGAGGCAGAGATCGTCGTCTTCCGGGACTTAGCCCGAGTCCAAGCCCTGGGTCGGGCAGAGTTCGCCATCTTCCGGGACTTAGCCCGAGTCCGAGCCCTAGGTCGGGCGGAGTTCGCCGTCTTCCGGGACTTAGCCCGAGTCCGAGCCCTGGGTAGGGCGGAGTTCGCCGTCTTCCGGGACTTAGCCCAAGTCTGAGCCCTAGGTCGGGCGGAGTTCGCCGTCTTCCGGGACTTAGCCCGAGTCCGAGCCCAGGGTCGGGCGGAGTTCGCCGTCTTCTGGGACTTAGCCCGAGTCCGAGCCCTGGGTCGGGCGGAGTTCACCGTCTTCCGGGACTTAGCCCGAGTCCGAGCCCTGGATCAGGCGGAGCGGAGCTTCCTATGGTGCCTTCGGCAGGGCCTGACTACTTGTCAGTCTCACTCTGTCAAGTGGCACCGCAGTCGGAGTGGCGCAGGCGGCGCTGTCCTTCTGTCAGGCCGGTCAGTGGAGCGGCGAAGTGACGGCGGTCACTTCGGCTCTGCCGGCTAGGGGGCGCGCGTCAGGATAAAGGTGTCAGGCCACCTTTGCATTAAATGCTCCTGCGACTTGGTCGGTCGGTGCGACGATTTGGTCAGGGTTGCTTCTTAGCGAAGACAGGGCCTCGGGCAAGTCGGGAACACATTCGCCGTTGGAGGGGGGCCTCGGGCGAGACGGAGATCCTCCGGGGTCGGCTGCCCTTGTCCGAGGCTAGGCTCGGGCGAGGCGTGATCGAGTCCCTCGTATGGACCGATCCCTGACTTAATCGCACCCATCAGGCCTTTGCAGCTTTATGCTGATGGGGGTTACCAGCTGAGAATTAGGAGCCTTGAGGGTACCCCTAATTATGGTCCCCGACAATATGCATCGTTGGAGAATGCCTGAGGGGCTGCGGTGGTATAGCTCCTTTTCATCACCCAGCAAAACGAACGACTTGGCGCGCCGAGCCAGTCGTCGAGCTTCGGCCTTGTCGAGGGGCAGCTCTCCTCGGAGGAGATATTCCAGGTACGGGGTCTGCCAGTTTGGGACCAACGTGACCCCATTCCGCTCCCCCTCAACGTGTAGGGCCTCACCCTCGGCGGCCGAGGGTACCTCGGGCTGGGCCGAGGCCTCTTCGGGCTTGGGCGCGTTGTTGAGTTTGACAGTTGGTTGATATATATCCTTGGAGAAGACGTCCGAGGGAATTGTCATTCTCTCCGAGACTATTTTCGCCAGCTCATCTACGGTCTCGTTGTACCGTCGAGCCACATGGCTGAGTTCCAGCTCGTAGAACTTGTCTTCCAAGCGCCGAACTTCGTCGTAGTAGGCCTCCATTTTTTGGTCGCGACAGTGGGAGTTCTTCATGACCTGGTCAATGACAAGCTATGAGTCGCCACGAGCGTCGAGGCGCCGAACCCCTAGCTTGACGGCGATGCGCAGGCCATTAACCAAGGCCTCGTACTCGGCCATGTT
Source organism: Zea luxurians (assembly GCA_029449295.1). Lineage (NCBI taxonomy): Eukaryota > Viridiplantae > Streptophyta > Magnoliopsida > Poales > Poaceae > Zea > Zea luxurians. The sequence continues at coordinate 43,253,626 of JAOPSE010000023.1, forward strand.
GTTTGACGCCGGAAAATGGAGGCGCAGTACGTAGCGCATATGTTTCCCGAGGGGTGAGATGAAGAACAAGCCAACACCTACTCCTGTTTTCATCAACGACCCGTCGAAGTACATGGTCCAAAGTTCGGGTTGTATTGGGGCCGTCGGCAGCTGGGTGTCAGTCCATTCAGCCAGAAAGACGGCCAAGACTCGAGATTTTATGGCCTTCCGAGGGGCAAACGAAAGTGTTTCACCCATAAGTTCCACTGCTCATTTTGCTATCCTCCCTGAGGCCTCTCGGCTCTGGATGATTTCTCCCAGGGGGAAAGATGACACCACAGTAACCGGATGAGACTCGAAGTAGTGTCGCAGCTTCCACCGTGTCAGAATCACTGCGTACAGCAGCTTCTAGATTTGTGGGTAGCGGACTTTGGTCTCGGATAGCACTTCGCTGATGAAGTAGACTGGCCTCTGGACGAGCAGTGCATGCCCTTCTTCCCGTCTCTCGACTACGATCGCGGCGCTGACCACCTGAGTGGTTGCGGCTACGTAGATCAAGAGGGCTTCTCCCGCAGCAGGGGGCACCAAGATGGGCGCATTTGTAAGGAGCGCCTTTAAGTTTCCGAGGGCTTCTTCGGCCTCAGGGGTCCAAGTGAAGCGCTCGACCTTCCTTAAGAGGCGGTACAAGGGCAACCCTTTCTCGCCGAGGCGCGAGATGAAGCGGCTCAGAGTCGCAAGGCATCCCATGACCCTTTGCACTCCTTTCAAATCTTTGATGGGCCCCATGTTGGTGATGGCCGTGATTTTCTCCGGGTTGGCTTCGATTCCCCGTTCGGAGACGATGAACCCTAAGAGCATGCCTCGGGGGACTCCGAAGACACACTTCTCAGGATTGAGTTTTACGCTCTTTGCTTTCAGGCAGCTGAATGTTGCCTCAAGGTCAGAGAGGAGGTCGGAGGCTTTCCTTGTCTTGACGACGATGTCATCGACGTAAGCCTCGACCGTTCTGCCGATGTGTTCTCCGAACACATGGTTCATGCACCTCTGGTAGGTGGCACCTACATTCCTCAAGCCAAATGGCATTGTAGTATAACAATACATGCCAAAAGGTGTGATGAAAGAAGTCGCGAGCTGGTCAGACTCTTTCATCTTGATTTGGTGATAGCCCGAGTAGGCATCAAGGAAAGACAGGGTTTCGCACCCAGCAGTGGAGTCCACAATCTGATCGATGCGAGGCAGAGGGTAGGGAACCTTCGGACATGCTTTGTTTAGACCAGTGTAGTCTACGCACATCCTCCATTTCCCACTGTTGGGGGTATGCTTCGTAGCCGAAGATCCTGAAAGAGGAAAACACCTTCGGCAGTACTTTTCAGAAGCAGCGCCGAAGTTATCATCGGTAGAGCTTCGGCACAATGACAAATCTCAAGACGAAGGGGCGAACCGTCTTAAAGATGAAATGACTCAAAGGCCCATGATGTTTTGTGCCAGTATTGTAATTGGTTATAAAGGGCATAAATGTAATTTCACATAGGCTGCGTCCTATGCCTATAAATAGATGAACAGTACCCCTATACTGTTCACGCAATCTGGTAATTGCTGACGCATCACACTGAAGTTATTTTTCGTCAAGAAGAAATTATAAATGTACCTAAATTTAATGTTTTGATATTCAAATCCATATAATGAGATATATGAATAATATTTATTTGTTCCTGACATATGTTTTACATTTTATACTTTATTCTACATTGTTGTATAAGTCTAGTTACGAAGGTATGACCTTCGTGATACTTTACCCGTGACCTTCGTCCGAAGTTCATTAAATCCTTAGGGAGATAATGCTTCAGCGGACGAAGGGCATTAACACCTAACATTTTTATGTTGCCTTGTTCTTAATTCATAGCATTTGAGAACAAGTCCCCAACATTGGCGCCCACCTCCGGTGAACTCACTTCCACTTTCTGAGCTAATGGCTTCGTTCAACAACCAAGCTGGGGCTGCTTCGGTTACGAAGCTGGTGCTCTTGATAACAGGCGGATCATGCTCAGAACCGACCAACAAGAAGCAGAAGAAGGAGGCACAGAGAAGGGAACAACATGTCGGGGTGCAGGGACCCTTCATCAAGTCAAGATGGTCTCACATCCCAATTACCTTCTCCCAAGAGGACCTTCAGCTCAAGGATTACCCTCATAATGATGCTATGGTTATTTCTTGTGTTATCAAAGGGTTTCTGGTCCACAATGTTCTAGTTGATACAGGCAGTGCAGCGGATATTATATTTGCTAAGGCCTTCAGACAAATGCAAGAGCCAGAAGATAAGATTCATGATGCTACACACCCTCTCTGTGGCTTCGGAGGAAGACATATTGTAGCACTTGGCAAGATCACGATGCCAGTGACCTTCGGATTTGTTAATAACACCAGAACTGAACAAGTCGTGTTTGATATTGTCGACATGGAGTACCCCTATAATGCAATCATTGGTCGTGGAACACTCAATGCTTTCGAAGCAATTCTTCATCCAGCATATCTTTGCATGAAGATACCTTCGGATCAAGGACCTATTGCTATTCATGGAAGTCAGGAAGCTGCCAGAAAAGCTGAAGGGAGCTGGACAGATTCAAAGGCAATCCATAATATAGATGGAGCCGAAGCTTGTGAGCAGTACAAGTACAGAAGGGAGAAGGCTGCTTCGGCCGATCAGCCGAAGCCCATGCTTTTATGTGAAGATATTGCAGAGCAGAAGGTGCTGCTGGGATCTCAATTATCTGAAGAACAGGAGAAAACCCTGATAAGGTTTTTGTTCAACAACAAAGATGTCTTTGCATGGTCAGCCAATGATCTCTGTGGTGTTAACAGGGATGTCATTGAACACTCGCTTAATGTTGATCCATCCTTCAGACCCAGAAAGCAGAGGCTTCGGAAAATGTCTGATGACAAAGTCGAAGGTGCTCGGAATGAAGTGAAAAGACTTCTTAGCGTTGGAGTCATAAGAGAAGTGAAATACCCAGAATGGCTAGCCAACACTGTTATGGTGAAGAAGGCCAATGGTAAATGGAGGATGTGTATTGATTTTACTGATCTCAACAAGGCTTGCCGAAGGATGAGTTTCCATTGCCAAGGATAGATTCTCTAGTAGACGTAGCAGCTTCGTCAAAGCTTATGAGTCTGCTAGATTGTTATTCAGGCTATCATCAAATTTGGATGAAGAAAGAAGATGAGCCAAAAACCAGCTTCATAACCCCTAGTGGAACATATTGTTATCTTCGGATGCCTGAGGGGCTCAAGAATGCTGGAGGAAGCTTCAGTAGAATGACAGCGAAGGTTCTCCATTCTCAGATACGCAGAAATGTGCTAACCTATGTTGATGATATTATAGTAAAAAGCACGAAGCAAGAAAATCACATTGCTGATTTGCAGGAGGCATTCGCTAATTTTAGACAAGCTGGTCTGAAGCTGAATCCAGAGAAGTGTGTTTTCGAAGTGAAGAAGGGGGAATTCCTTGGTTGTCTGGTTTCAACAAAAGGAATTGAAGCTAATCCAAATAAAATCGAAGCTATTCTTCGCAGGGAGCCGCCAAGCACAAAGAAGGGGGCTCAACGGCTGACAGGAAGACTGGCATCTCTGAATCAATTCATATCTAGATCAGTAGAGAGAAATTTACCATTTTTTGAAGTGTTGAAAATCAGCCAAAGTCTTTCAATGGGGATCAGCTCAGCAAAAAGCCTTCGAAGAGCTGAAGCAGTATCTGATAGATCTAACAACGCTAACTCCACCAACGCCAGGGGCTCCTATGTTATTGTATGTGGCAGCTTCGCACTCAGCAGTGAGTGCGGCACTTGTCCAAGAAAAGCTTGAGGGACAAACCAAAAGGCAAGCCCCGATATACTTCGTCTCCAAAGTCTTTAGTTTATCAAAGAAGAACTATACAGAATTGGAGAAGGTGTTATATGCTGACTTAATGGCCTCCAGGAAGCTTCGACATTACTTTCAAGCATATCATATAATTGTTCCTTTGTCACAACCTTTGAAGGACATCATGAGAAACAGAGAAGCTACTGGAAGAATTGGAAAGTGGGCTGCGGAACTCAACGAGTTCAGCATTGATTATGTGCATAGATCCTCAATACAGTCCCAGGCGTTAGCAGACTTCATCGCTGATTGGACGCCAGGGGCTCAGGGAGAAGAAACAACTAAAGATGCCGAAGCTTGGACAATATTCTGCGACGGTTCTTGGGGAACCTTTGGGGCAGGAGCAGCTGCTGTGTTAGTTGCACCTTCCAAAGTTAGAACTTGCTACACAGTAAAACTTGATTTTAGCTGCACAAATAATATTGCTGAGTACGAAGCTTTGCTTTTGGGGCTTCAGAAGTTAAAGGCAATGGGCATTAGAAGGGCGATTCTTAAAACCGATTCCCAAGTTATTTCTGGTCATGTTGACAAGAGTTGTAAAGCAAGAGACCCGAAGCTTGAGAAATACTTGGACACGGTCTGAAGGATTGAAGCTTCTTTTGAAGGGTTTTCTGTAAAGAATATTCCTCGAGGAGAAAATAAACATGCTGATTTGCTAGCCAAGTCAGCAACACAGGGGCTGCCCTTACCTTCGAAAGTATTTTTTGAAACAATAAAAGCACCTTCGGTGGAACTTCTTGAAAGAGCAGTGCTCAATATATCTCCTGTTCATAGTGAAGATTGGAGAACTGAGATCATGTCTTTCCTCCAGGGTAATTTCCTTTCAGATGACGAAGCTTATAATAAGAGAATAGAGGCAAGAGCCCGACCATATGTCATAATAGAAGGGGAGCTATACAAGCATGGAGTCTGTTCTCCATTGCTCAAATGTTTATCCAGAGCTGAAGGTATAGAATTGATGAAGGAAATACACGCAGGCCTGTGTGGATCTCACATTGGATCTAGGCCCTTGCTGGGAAAGGTTTTTCATCAAGGATTTTATTGGCCGAAGGCAGCTTCGGATGCAGCAGAATTAGTTCAAAAATGCGAAGGCTGTCAGAAATGCGCAAGAGATCAAAAACAACCTTCCTCTATGACTCAGTTAATACAACCCACTTGGCCATTGCAAAGGTGGGGCCTTGATTTGTTAGGCCCGTTACCACCAGCACAAGGAATTTAAAATATGTTGTGGTGGCAGTAGAATATTTTTCTAAGTGGATTGAGGCGAAGCCTTTAGCCACAATAACTTCGGTTACCATTCAGAAATTTTTCTGGCAGAATATTGTTTGTCGCTTCGGAGTGCCGAAGGCCATTACTGTGGATAACGGAACACAGTTTGATGCCAAAGCTTTTAAGGAGTTCTGTGGACAAATTGGCACGAAGATCCATTTTGCATCGGTTAGGCATCCAGAGTCAAATGGACTTGTCGAAAGAGCTAACGGCATCATAATGATGGGAATAATGAAATTAATCTTCAATCAGCCCATAGGAAAATGGCTAGATGAATTAATTAAAGTGGTGTGGAGGCACAATACAACCGCATCAAGGTCAACAGGCTTTACACCATTCAAGTTATTATTTGGTGACGAAGCAATAACTCCAGAAGAAGCAAAAGCGGGATCAATAAGAACAGTGGCTTCGACAGAGGACGAAGCTGATTACTCTGTGGAGAAAGATGGTATAGAAGGGATCAGGCTGCAGGCTGTGGAAAACATCAATAAATATCAAGCCGAAACAATAAAATGGCGTGATAGAAATGTTCGGCTAAAGAACATTAAGCCAGGACATTTGGTGCTTCGGAGAGTGGCCAACCCAGATACAATAGACAAGCTACAGCTGAAATGAGAAGGACCTTTTCTGGTAGTATCTTCGTAAAGACTCGGTTCTTATAGATTGAAGGATATGGACGGCAACGATATTCCTAGATCATGAATACATATGAGCTTCGACGATATTATGTCTAGCTTGATGTAATTTTTTCTGTTCTTTCCTATGGCACCCTTTTCCTTTCCAAAGGGGGAGAAAGGTTTTTAATGGGGCCATAGCATGTAATTTCTCTTTTTCTTATTTCAGCTCTATAAGAGCAATATCCCCTAAAGATGTAAATGTAAAAGCTGAGCACGCACCATCGAGTGCAAAGAAAAAAGAAAAGAAAACAGGGAGAAGCTCAAAAGACGTCCCTAAGGGGATGCAGAGCACGACGAAGCTACAAAAAAGCCGTTCCTAAGGGAGCGCAGCTTAAGTTTTCTGCTCAAAAGTCGTTCCTAAGGGAATGCAGAGCTTACAGCGAAAAATAAACGCTGATTCCGCCGAAGTAAAAGGCGAAGAAGCTCCTAAGGGAGGCTTACAGTGAAAAATAAAGCTGATTCCGCCGAAGTAAAAGGCGAAGAAGCTCCTAAGGGAGGCTTACAGCGAAAAGTCAGCGCTGATACATCGAAAAGTAAACAGTGAAGCCGAAACATAAACGGCAAAGAGACTGTGTCTATTCTTAAGGGAACGAAGACTATGGCTATGGCTTCGGATATGCGTTTGGACATTCATTTGCATGATACATCACATCATAGCATTTGCATTCATAAACATTCATTTAGACATACGTAGGATCATTATCATCATAACACAAGTAATCGCTTCGGCTCTAAAGATCACGCTTCGGCAAAAAAAGGAAAAATAAGCAGTTTTTTTGCTTCGCTGCGTACAAAAAGAAGGGAAGGTGTTTTTTCGCCTTTGGCTCAAAATTGATAATTTCGTCCACACCAAAGCACTTCATACATTGACGGAAAGGTAAGAATATATTACAAGGTATGAACATAGTTCATAGAATACAATTTAATTACATTTGTAAAAGTTATTACAAAAAGTTTTTAGAATCTCTTCTACAGTCATTTATCTAAGCTTCATCAATATTCATTGAGCTTCAGCTTCAGTATTGTCATCCAGTAAAAGCTTCGGCGTCATCTTTTTACTCTTCAAGCTTTGGTTTCGGCTTCATCATCCTACACGAATTAAAGTATTATAAGCAAAATTCAATTTCGAAGGAAGAGGTAAGCACGAAGGTATGATTTTGCTACCGGTTTAAGATGACTCCGAGCTTCATCACCAGCTTTCTCTCGCCCACCCTTTGTCCATACCACCTTTATAAACTTATTCCCAATGCTTCGAGCGAGGCTGGGGATATCATCCAGAACTGCTGGTGATAGGCTGAAATTGGGTCTGTTGATGATTTTTCCGTGCTCACAGCTTGTAATACCCACTTTGTAAGAAAGATCTAAAAGGGAGAAATTATATTTCTTCATAGATATGTGTGTTATCTCTATTCATCATTTCATGTGGACACCTCACTTAAACAAATAAATAACTAACAAAGGACACCACTAAATTGTGCATCATGATGGAGTTTTGCTTGTTTGTGCAATTGATAATAAAATAATAATAATATAAATACAATAATGAGATGGAGATTTGAATTTAACCCAAAGTTGCACTTTAGGGTTTTAGAAATAATATGTAAAAGAGAAAAGAGAAGGAAGAAATTACTATGTGAATAAAAATAATTATAATATATATATATTTCTTATACAGATTTGAGTTTGTACATTTGACTCAAAGGTGAAGTTCATAACAGGATTCAAATTCAAATTAGAGATTCAAATGAAAAGAAAATAAATCAAAAAGGAAAAGGAGAATAAAAGAAAAGAATAAAAATAGCTAACTGGGCCGTGGCTACCCTTTTTGGCCCACTCGATCTCACTCCCGCGCGCAGCCCAACTAACCTACCGGCGCCGACACAGTGGGGCCAGTAGTCAGACTCAATGCACTCGCGCTCGTTCTCGCTTGTCCCTTTGACGCGTGGGCCCGGGTTGTAAGCAATCGCCTTCAACCATCCCGCCGCGCATGGCGGAGCTTCGCCGTGGAATTCGGAGCTGGTAGTTGCGTGCGCCTGGGCCGGACCTGGGGGATTTAAGTGCGGGGTAAGTAGGGCTTTGATCTCTCACCTCATCACGCCGCAATCGACCTCGTCAGGGCTCGGGTTTGGGAGAGAAATTTGCAGCGCCGCCGTCGAGGCTTTCTCAATTGGGCACTCCAGTGCTCGGGCCGCGACATTGGGAAGCTTCGGCGACTCAGGGCGGAACCAATCGTGCCGTCAATTTGAGCTGAGTACCATCGGAAGTCGAGTAATCGCTCGCCAGAGCAGGGAGCGCCACCGTCGTCCGCCTTCTACCGTGGACGAGGCTCATCACTGCGGAATCCTCGGTAAATACCACACTCCTCGCATTAGTTCCATACGCTCATCGTGTAGCATCGACCCAAACCAAAGATAATGCCCATGTGTCCAGTAATTTCTCACCGGAGCTTTGGTTCGCCGAAGTTCCGCTTCGTGTCACGGTGGGCACGGTAGTCTCCATAATCCTCACGAAGTAACCCCCGATCGTGTTCGTCGTTGCCCCCACATTGTTTCGCACCGAGAATATGTCGAAGTTGTGCTCCTGTTCACGAAGTGGGCGGTGCGCCGGCAATGGCACCGCCGCTGGAGGTCTGGGCGCCGCCGCCGCGCTGGCCTGGGGTTGGGGACGACCTGGATGCCGTTGGTTTCCATTCGGACGGCTCAGATTAGATGATCACACACCTCTTCGCGCGATCGATGAGAACCGTAGATCTGTGATCCGACGATTACGATTCAATCTCGAGTATTTTAAATCCGAGCCGTAGATTTGGGATCCATCGGCTGTCCTTGTGTACCGGCTCAGTATAGGCAGATTTAATCTAGAGCGCCCAAGTCTGATCCAACGGCTCGGATTAAACGATACCCCTTCGCGGGTATATTTTGTTAAAGAGACCCCGGGGTTGTACCTAATCAACCCGCCGTCCTCATTTCCTATTCTCTGAGTCTCGGTAATATTACGCCAGAACCCCCTGTGTTTTCTAGGAATTGAGGCCCAGTCCATAGCTCTTTAAATTCAGTTATTTAATTATGGAAATTACTTTTTAATACAAAATAATTGCTAAAACTTTGATAATTCATAGAAAATACATATGAACTCCAAATTAATCCATTCCACTTTCTAAATTTTTGTAATTTTATTCTTTATCACCTAGAGCCTCTGTTATGTCATGAAAACAGTAAGAAATTTATTTATCACTTAATCTTATTTAAAGCACATAAAATCTTTGAAAATGCATAACTTGAAATCTATAACTCAGAAAATTATGATTCCAGTTCCTAGGTTTTTATTTTAATATGTAGAATATCTCTGTGTATTTCGTTTACATGCTTGGTGTAATGTTAATTTTCCCTATATCCTGTGCTTGTTGGTATTGTGGCGAGTAGAAGAGCCCGTTGCTGAGGATCCTGGTGAGCAGCAGGTTGAAGTAGCTGAGCAGGAGCTCATTGGAGGCAAGTTGTGCCCTTGACCACTTTTTACCCAATAATGTTCTTTAATTTCACATACTCATGCATAGGTTAATTTTGATGGGACCCAATAGGTCACCCTAGATTTGTTTATCTCATTACCTTGTTTACCCCTGATTCACTTGGGTAGTTTGCTATTGCTTTACCTGGTTTTGGGATAATCATTTATTACCTCTATGTTCCAATTCTGTTGTTATTCTATTATGTTCATGTCAAGTTTAAAAATGTTAATTGGAACATAGAGCTTAACTTGAGAACCACGTGCCACCACAAGGGTTTAATGGGACGCCCTTGGCTGACTAATTAGGAAAGCTAGTGGAAGACTACCTTACCCGAAAGGGGCAAGGGCAGTAGGGGAGTGGTCAGTGTAGGGAGGTCCCTGGTTGATTTTGCTGCGATGGCGGTCAGCCAGGAACCCTGCATTGGAACTTCCTATAAACTGTAGCGGGTTTTCGGAAGCTAGTGGAACTTTGTAAAGGCCTCGTAGTGTTGCCCTGCCGCGCTTCCTAGGTAGAGGTGTATGGGATTCGCGACCCCTTGGCAGATGGGTAACATGACTTGTGGGTAAAGGGTACAACCTCTGCAGAGTGTAAAACTGGTATACTAGCCGAGCTCACGGTCACGAGCAGCTCAGGACTCTCTGATGTTTAATTTATGGAACTTAAATTCAATTTTGTCATTTGCATTGCATGGGTTTATTATTAATTTTGTTCTATTACTTTACTTATGGTTTGGTATTTACTTACACTTAGTAATTGCTAATAAAATTTTGACCAACTACTTAAAAGCAATGCTCAGCTTTTAACCCCTATCATTGATTAGCCTTACACATCACATGAACTCACACCTTTGTGAGTTTGTGTCCACTGGTTCCCCACAACTTGTTGAGCTATGATCATGTGTGAGCTCACCCTTGCTGTCTCACACCCCCCCACAGGAGAAGATCAGGTGCTTCAGGAGGAGCCGCCTAACACTGAGGAGTTCGATCTGATCTAGGTGGCGTTTCCCAGTCGACATTGGCGCCGACGATCCTTAGTTCGTTTTATCTTTATTATTTTATTTTGTAATAAGTCTTCCGCTATGTAATAAATACTCTGATGTTTTATGACATTTATCTCTATACACTCTGTTATTATATATGTTGTCTTCTTGGCGCATGTATGAGATGCACCTGGCTTTGTTCCTTAAAGCCGGGTGTTACACAGCTAGACTTCAGGAACGCAGCAGCGGTGCCCCGAGAAGCTACTAGGGCACAGAAGTCACCGTGTCCAGCAATAACATCATCGAGGTCATCAATCTCACCTTCGATGTGTTCGAAGGCTCCTGGTAGATCTTCAGCTGAAGGAGTAAATTTTTCACTACTGGCCCCGACCGAATAAAATACCTGAGAGCACCTAGAGGGGGGGGGGGTGTGAATAGGTGATCCTGTGAAACTTCAAAAACTTAAGCCACAAAACTTGGTTAATCGTTAGCACAATAATTGCCAAGTGGCTAGAGAGGAATCCTCAACAAAACACAATAACCAACAAGGATCAGTCACAGAGATGGCACGGTGGTTATCCCGTGGTTCGGCCAAGACCAACGCTTGCCTACTCCACGTTGTGGCGTCCCAACGGACGAGGGTTGCAATCAACCCCTCTCAAGCGGTCCAAAGACCCACTTGAATACCACGGTGTTTTGTTTGCTTTACTCAATCCCATTTGTGAGGAATCTCCACAAATTTGGAGCCTCTCGCCCTTACACTTGAAATTCACAAAGAACACGGAGCAAGGGAGGGATTAGCAACGCACACAAGACACAAGAATCAGAGTGTCCACACGCACACAAGTCGCAACAAGAGCTCGCAACACAACTCAAAGAGTTCACAACTCCACTAGAGCTCTATATGCTATCATAATGAAAATAACGAGCGAAATCGATGTCTTGGTGCTTAGGAATGATTGGAAGATGCTTGGTGTCCTCCTCCATGCGCCTAGGGGTCCCTTTTATAGCCCCAAGGCAGCTAGGAGCCGTTGGGAGCAATCTTGGAAGGCTGATCTTGCCTTCTGTCGACTGGCGCACCGGACAGTCCGGTGCACACCGGACACTGTCCGGTGCCCGATTTCCTTCCTTAAATAGCGAAGCCGACCGTTGGCAGCCCTAGAGCCGTTGGCGCACCGGACATGTCTGGTGCACATCGGACAGTCCGGTGCCATCTTCTAGCCGTTGGCTCGGCCACGTGTCCCGCGCAGATTGCGCGGCCGACCGTTGGCTCACCGGACAGTCCGGTGAATTTTAGCCATACGTCGCCGATGAATTCCCGAGAGCGGCCACTTCGCTCGAGCCAGCCTGGCGCACCGAACACTGTCCGGTGCACCACCGGACAGTCCGGTGCTCCCAGACTCAGCAGAGTCTTGGCTGCTCGAGCCAAGACAGTTCCAATTGGATTTTTCCTGTTTCCAGCACTTAGACACAATACATTAGTCTCTAAAACAATGTACTAAGTCTGAGAAACATACCTTTATCCTTGATTTGTACTTTGTCCACCTCTTTACACTTAGGTACTTGTGTTGGACACTAAATCACCAAAACACTTAGAAATGGCCCAAGGGCACATTTCCCTTTCAATCTCCCCCTTTTTGGTGATTTATGCCAACACAACATAAAGCAAGTAGAACAAGTACAAAACCAATTCAAATAAGAACTCAAAATTGTTTTGATTCAATTTTGACATATATGGATCACTCTATGCCACCACTTGGTTTGTTTTTGCAAATCAAACTCAAATTCCTATCTCTAAGTCAAAACCACTTGTAGAGACATAAAGAGAGGTTTTCCAAAGAAATTTGATCAAGGAATTCAAAAACTCCCCCTTTTTCCCATAATCAACACTTCTCCCCACAAGAGGCCAACTTTTGACATAAGCGACAATAAAAGAGTTTTGACAAACCAAAACGGGATCAATCTTGGCCCTTTAACCCCATTGCCTCACCAAAATCATCAAAAGAGAACAGAAAGGCAATAAGAGTATAAAGATGAACTTGGAAAAGTTACTCTTTTCATCGGAGTTCAGTGGAAGTCTTGCATGGTCCAAGTCCACCTTTTCCCTTTCAATTCTCCTTGGAGACTAAAACAACCAAACTCAAGTACATGGTTAGTCTCAAAGGGTCAAGTTGTAGCACAGCTCCCCCTAAATATGTGCATCACTTGCAAACAGGACTTGTGAGGTCCAGGGAGTGTTTGTACAACTTGAGCACCACAATAAGCAACAAAATGCAGAATGAACATGATCAAAGGCATAAACACATGTATGCTATATTTCAATCCAAGTTCCGCGAATCTAAGATATTGAGCTCACTACGCAGCCTGCAAAAGGTCTTCTCATCTAGAGGCTTGGTAAAGATATCGGCTAGCTGGTTCTCGGTGCTAACATGAAACACTTCGATATCTCCCTTTTGCTGGTGGTCTCACAAAAAGTGATGCCGGATGTCAATGTGCTTTGTGCGGCTGTGCTCAACAGGATTTTCCGCTATTCGGATAGCACTCTCATTATCACATAGGAGTGGGACTTTGCTCAGATTGTAGCCAAAGTCCCTGAGGGTTTGCCTCATCCAAAGTAGTTGCGCGCAACACTGTCCTGCGGCAACGTACTCGGCTTCAGCGGTGGATAGGGCAACTGAGGTTTGTTTCTTAGAGTTCCATGACACCAGGGACCTTCCTAAGAATTGGCACGTCCCTGATGTACTCTTCCTATCGACCTTACATCCAGCATAGTCGGAATCTGAGTACCCAATCAAGTCAAAGTTAGACCCCTTTAGATACCAGATCCCGAAGCAAGGCGTAGCGACTAAATATCGAAGAATTCGCTTCACAGCCACTAAGTGACACTCCTTAGGATCGGATTGAAATCTAGCACACATGCATACGCTAAGCATAATATCCGGTCTACTAGCACATAAATAAAGCAAAGAACCTATCATGGACCGGTATGCTTTTTGATCAACGGACTTACCACCTTTGTTGAGGTCGGTGTGTCCGTCAGTTCCCATCGGCGTCTTTGCGGGCTTTGCGTCCTTCATCCCAAACCTCTTTAGCAAATCTTGCGTGTACTTCGTTTGGGAGATGAAGGTGCCGTCCTTGAGTTGCTTCACTTGGAACCCAAGGAAGTAGTTCAACTCGCCCATCATCGACATCTCGAATTTCTGCGTCATCACCCTACTAAACTCTTCACAAGACTTTTGATTAGTAGAACCAAATATTATGTCATCGACATAAATTTGGCACACAAAAAGATCACCATCGCAAGTCTTAGTAAAAAGAGTTGGATCGGCTTTCCTGACCTTGAAAGCAATAGCAATTAAAAAGTCTCTAAGGCATTCATACCATGCTCTTGGGGCTTTCTTAAGTCCATAGAGCGCCTTAGAGAGCTTACACACATGGTCGGGGTACCGTTCATCCTCGAAGCCAGGGGGTTGCTCTACGTACACCTCCTCCTTGATCGGCCCGTTGAGGAAAGCGCTCTTCACATCCATTTGGTACAACCTGAAAGAATGGTGAGCGGCATATGCTAGCAAGATACGAATTGATTCTAGCCTAGCCACAGGAGCAAAAGTCTCCTCAAAGTCCAAACCTGCGACTTGGGCATAACCTTTTGCCACAAGTCGAGCCTTGTTCCTTGTCACCACCCCGTGCTCGTCCTGTTTGTTGCGGAATACCCACTTGGTTCCCACAACATTTTGCTTGGGACGAGGCACCAGTGTCCAAACTTCATTGCGCTTGAAGTTGTTGAGTTCCTCCTGCATGGCCAACAGTCCGGATCTAGCAAGGCCTCTTCTACCCTAAAAGGCTCAATAGAAGAGACAAAAGAGTAATGCTCACAAAAATTAACTAATCTTGAACGAGTAGTTACTCCCTTGCTAATATCACCCAATATCTGGTCGACAGGATGATCCCTTTGGATCGTCGCTCGAACTTGGGTTGGAGGTGCCTGAGGTGCTTCTTCCTCTTCAATTTGAACATCCTGTGCTCCCCCTTGATCATGCGCCTCCACTTGAGGTACCTGTTCGTCATCCTGGGTTGGGGGATGCACCATAGTTGAGGAAGACGGTTGATCTTGCTCCAAATGTTCCTGAGGCCATACATCTCCAATCGCCATGGTGCGTATCGCGGCCGTTGGAACGTCTTCTTCATCTACATCATCAAGATCAACAACTTGCTCTCTTGGAGAGCCATTAGTCTCATCAAATACAACGTCGCTAGAGACTTCAACCAAACCCGATGATTTGTTGAAGACCCTATACGCCTTTGTATTTGAATCATAACCTAATAAAAACCCTTCTACGGCTTTGGGAGCAAATTTGGAATTCCTACCCTTCTTCACTAGAATGTAGCATTTACTCCCAAATACACGAAAGTACGATACATTGGGTTTGTTACCAGTCAGCAGCTCATATGAAGTCTTCTTGAGGAGGCGGTGAAGGTAGACCCTGTTGATGGCGTGGCAAGCCGTGTTCACGGCTTCCGACCAAAAGCACTCGGGGGTCTTGAACTCTCCAAGCATAGTCCTCGCCATATCTATGAGCGTCCTGTTCTTCCTCTCTACCACACCATTTTGCTGAGGTGTGTAGGGAGCGGAGAACTCGTGCTTGATCCCCTCCTCCTCAAGGAACTCCTCCACTTGAAGATTCTTGAATTCGGACCCGTTGTCGCTCCTTATTTTCTTCACCTTGAGCTCAAACTCATTTTGAGCTCTTCTTAGGAAGCGCTTGAGGGTCCCTTGGGTTTCAGACTTATCCTGCAAAAAGAACACCCAAGTGAAGCGGGAAAAGTCATCAACAATAACTAGACCATACTTACTTCCTCCTATGCTCAGATAGGCGACGGGTCCGAAGAGGTCCATATGCAGCAGCTCCAGAGGTCTTGACGTGGTCATCACATTCTTGCTGTGATGTGCTCCTCCCACTTGTTTACCTGCTTGACAAGCTGCACAAGGTCTATCTTTTTCGAAATGAACATTGGTTAGACCTATCACGTGTTCTCCCTTTAGAAGCTTGTGGAGGTTCTTCATCCCCACATGTGCTAAGCGGCGATGCCACAACCAGCCCATGCAAGTCTTAGCCATTAAGCATGCATCTAGACCGGCCTCTTCTTTTGCAAAATCAACTAAGTAAAGTTTGCCGTCTAGTACACCCTTAAAAGCTAGTGAACCATCACATCTTCTAAAGACAGACACATCTACATTTGTGAATAAACAATTATATCCCATATTACATAATTGACTAACAGATAGTAAATTATATCAAAACTCTCAACTAAAAACACATTAGAGATAAAATGCTCATTTGAGATTGCAATTTTACCTAACCCTTTTACCTTGCCTTGATTCTCATCACCGAATATTATTGAATCTTGGGAATCTTTGTTCTTGACGTAGGAGGTGAACATCTTCTTCTCCCCCGTCATATGGTTTGTGCATCCGCTGTCAATAATCCAGCTTGAACCCCCGGATGCATAAACCTGCAAGGCAAATTTAGGCTTGGGTCTTAGGTACCCAACTCATGTTGGGTCCTACAAGGTTAGCACAAATATCCTTAGGGACCCAAATGCAAGTTTTGTCTCCCTTGCATCTTGCCCCTAATTTTCTAGCAACTATCTTCCTATCCTTTCTACAAATAGCAAAAGAAGCATTTAAAGCATGATATATTGTAGAAGGTTCATTTACTTTCCTAGAAACATTAACAACATTTCTCCTAGGCATATTATGAACAACATTTTTTCTACCAACATTTCTATCATGCACATAAGAAGAACTAGAAGCAAACATGGCATGAGAATCAAAGGCATTATATGCATTACAACTCCTATAAGCATTTCTAGATTGTCTCCTATCATGGTACATAAAGGCATGGTTCTTTTGCACACTACTAGCCATAGGGGCCTTCCCTTTCTCCTTGGCGGAGATGGGAGCCTTATGGCTTGTCAAGTTCTTGGCTTCCCTCTTGTAGCCAAGTCCATCCTTAATTGAGGGGTGTCTACCAATCGTGTAGGCATCCCTTGCAAATTTTAGCTTGTCAAATTCATTCTTGCTAGTCTTAAGTTGGGCATTAAGACTAGCTAATTCCTCATTTAATTTGGAAACTGAAACTAAATGATCACTACAAGCATCAATGTCAAAATCTTTACACCTATTACAAGTTTCAACAATTTCTACACAAGAATTAGATTTACTAGCTACTTCTAGTTTAGCATTTAAATCATCATTAAAACTTTTTAACGTAGCAATAGTTTCATGACAAGAAGATAATTCACTAGAGAGCATTTCATTCCTTTTAATTTCTAGAGCAAGAGACTTTTGTGCTTCTACAAATTTATCATGTTCTTCATACAACAAATCCTCTTGCTTTTCTAAAAGCATATTCTTATCATTCAAGGCATCAATCAATTCATTAATTTTGTCTACCTTGGTTCTATCTAGGCCCTTAAACAAACATGAATAATCTATTTCATCCTCATCACTAGATTCGTCCTCACTTGAAGAAGCATAAGTAGAGTTTTGAGTACATACCTTCTTCTCTCTTGCCATAAGGCATGTGTGACGCTCGTTTGGAAAGAGGGCCGATTTGTTGAAGGCGGTGGCGACGAGTCCCTCATTGTCAGAGTCGGAAGAGGAGCAATCCGAATCCCACTCCTTGCCTAGATGCGCCTCGCCTTTTGCCTTCTTATACTTCTTCTTCTTCTCCCTCTTGTTTCCTTGTTCCTGATCACTATCATTGTCGGGACAGTTAGCAATAAAATGACCAAGCTTACCGCATTTGAAGCATGAGCGCTTCCCCTTGGCTTTGGTCTTGCTTGGCTATCCCTTGCGACCCTTAAGCGCCGTCTTGAATCTTTTGATGATGAGGGCCATCTCTTCATCATTAAGTCCGGCCGCCTCAATCTGTGCCACCTTGCTAGGTAGCGCCTCCTTGCTTCTTGTTGCCTTGAGAGCAAGGGGTTGCGGCTCGTTGATCGGACCATTCAAGGCGTCGTCCACGTACCTCGCCTCCTTGATCATCATTCGCCCGCTAACGAATTTTCCGAGGACTTCTTCGGGCGACATTTTGGTGTACCTGGGATTCTCACGAATATTATTCACCAAATGAGGATCAAGAACGGTAAAGGACCTTAGCATCAGTCGGACGACGTCGTGGTCCGTCCATCGCGTGCTTCCGTAACTCCTTATTTTGTTGATAAGGGTCTTGAGCCGGTTGTATGTTTGAGTTGGCTCCTCGCCCCTTATCATCGCGAACCTTCCAAGCTTGCCCTCCACCAACTCCATTTTGGTGAGCAAGGTGACGTTGTTCCCCTCATGAGAGATCTTGAGGGTGTCCCAGATCTGCTTGGCATTGTCCAAGCCGCTCACCTTGTGATACTCGTCCCTGCACAAAGAGGCTAGCAACACAGTAGTAGCTTGTGCATTTTTATGAATCTGTTCATTAATAAACACAGGGCTATCCGAGCTATCAAATTTCATTCCACTTTCCACAATCTCCCAAATGCTTGGATGGAGAGAAAACAAGTGAGTACGCATTTTGTGGCTCCAAAATCCATAGTCCTCTCCATCAAAGTGAGGGGGCTTGCCAAGTGGAATAGGGAGCAATTGAGCATTTGAGCTATGCGGAATGCGCGAATAATCGAAAGAAAAGTTTGAGTTAACCGTCTTTCGTCTGTTGTAGTCATCGTTGTCCTTTTGGGAGGAGGAAGATTCGTCGCTGTCGTAGTAGACAATTTCCTTGATGCGCCTTGTCTTCTTCTTCCTCCCGTCTTTTCTTTTGTGGCCCGAGCCTGAGTCGGTGGGCCTGTCATCATTGGGCTCGTTGACGAAGGACTCCTTCTCCTTGTCGTTGATCACCACCCCCTTTCCCTTAGGATCCATCTCTTTGGGTGGTTAGTCCCTTTCTTGAAGAGAACGGCTCTGATACCAATTGAGAGCACCTAGAGGGGGGGTGAATAGGTGATCCTGTGAAACTTCAAAAACTTAAGCCACAAAACTTGGTTAATCGTTAGCACAATAATTGCCAAGTGGCTAGAGAGGAATCCTCAACAAAACACAATAACCAACAAGGATCAGTCACAGAGATGGCACGGTGGTTATCCTGTGGTTCGGCCAAGACCAACGCTTGCCTACTCCACGTTGTGGCGTCCCAACGGACGAGGGTTGCAATCAACCCCTCTCAAGCGGTCCAAAGACCCACTTGAATACCACGGTGTTTTGTTTGCTTTACTCAATCCCGTTTGCGAGGAATCTCCACAAATTTGGAGCCTCTCGCCCTTACACTTGAAATTCACAAAGAACACGGAGCAAGGGAGGGATTAGCAACGCACACAAGACACAAGAATCAGAGTGTCAACACGCACACAAGTCGCAACAAGAGCTCGCAACACAACTCAAAGAGTTCACAACTCCACTAGAGCTCTATATGCTATCACAATGAAAATAACGCGCGAAATCGATGTCTTGGTGCTTAGGAATGATTGGAAGATGCTTGGTGTCCTCCTCCATGCGCCTAGGGGTCCCTTTTATAGCCCCAAGGCAGCTAGGAGCCGTTGGGAGCAATCTTGGAAGGCTGATCTTGCCTTCTGTCGACTGGCGCACCGGACAGTCCGGTGCACACCGGACACTATCCGGTGCCCGATTTCCTTCCTTAAATAGCGAAGCCGACCGTTGCACACCGGACAGTCCGGTGCACACGAAAATAAGATACATTGGGTTTGTTACCAGTTAGCAGCTCGTATAACACTTGCTCCCAAAAACACGAAAATAAGATACATTGGGTTTGTTACCAGTTAGCAGCTCGTATGAAGTCTTCTTGAGGAGGCGGTGAAGGTAGACCCTGTTGATGGCGTGGCAAGCCGTGTTCACGGCTTCCGACCAAAAATGCTCGGGGGTCTTGAACTCTCCAAGCATAGTCCTCGCCATATCAATGAGCGTCCTGTTCTTCCTCTCTACCACACCATTTTGCTGAGGTGTGTAGGGAGCGGAGAACTCGTGCTTGATCCCCTCCTCCTCAAGGAACTCCTCCACTTGAAGATTCTTGAATTCGGACCCGTTGTCGCTTCTTATCTTCTTTACCTTGAGCTCAAACTCATTTTGAGCTCTCCTTAGGAAGCGCTTGAGGGTCCCTTGGGTTTCAGACTTATCCTGCAAAAAGAACACCCAAGTGAAGCGGGAAAAGTCATCAACAATAACTAGACCATACTTCCTCCTATGCTGAGATAGGCGACGGGTCCGAAGAGGTCCATATGCATCAGCTCCAGAGGTCTTGAAGTGGTCCTCACATTCTTGCTGTGATGAGCTCCTCCCACTTGTTTACCTGCTTGACAAGCTGCACAAGGTCTATCTTTTTCGAATTGCACGTTAGTCAAACCTATCACGTGTTCTCCCTTTAGAAGCTTGTGAAGGTTCTTCATCCCCACATGTGCTAAGCGGCGATGCCACAACCAGCCCATGCAAGTCTTAGCAATTAAGCATGCATCTAGACCGGCCTCTTCTTTTGCAAAATCAACCAAATAAAGTTTGCCGTCTAGTACACCCTTAAAAGCTAGTGAACCATCACATCTTCTAAAGACAGACACATCTACATTTGTAAATAGACAATTATATCCCATTTTGCATAATTGACTAACAGATAACAAATTATATCCAAGCGACTCAACTAAAAACACATTAGAAATAGAGTGCTCAGATGAAATAGCAATTTTACCTAGCCCTTTTACCTTGCCTTGGTTCCCATCACCGAATATAATTGAATCATGGGAATCCTCATTTTTGACGTAGGAGGTGAACATCTTCTTCTCCCCCGTCATATGGTTTGTGCATCCGCTGTCGATAATCCAGCTTGAGCCCCCGGATGCATAAACCTGCAAGGCAAATTTAGGCTTGGGTCTTAGGTACCCAACTCTTCTATCATTGTACATAAAAGCATGGTTCTTTTTAGTACTACTTGCCATAGGGGCCTTCCCTTTCTCCTTGGCGGAGATGGGAGCCTTATGGCTTGTTAAGTTCTTGGCTTCCCTCTTGAAGCCAAGCCCATCCTTAATTGAGGGGTGTCTACCAATCGTGTAGGCATCCCTAGCAAATTTTAGTTTATCAAAATCACTTTTGCTAGCCTTAAGTTGGGCATTAAGACTAGCCATTTCATCATTTAACTTTGCAATAGAAGCTATGTGTTCACTACAAGCATCAATATCAAAATCTTTACATCTATTGCATATAACAACATTTTCTACACAAGTTGTTGTTTTACCAGCTATTTCTAACTTAGCATTCAGATCATCATTAATGCTCCTTAAGCTAGAAATCGTCTCATGGCAAGAAGATAATTCACAAGAAAACATTTCATTTCTCTTAACTTCTAAGGCATGAGATTTTTGTGCTTCTACAAATTTGTCATG
The DNA here is from genome assembly GCA_029449295.1 of Zea luxurians. NCBI lineage: Eukaryota > Viridiplantae > Streptophyta > Magnoliopsida > Poales > Poaceae > Zea > Zea luxurians. The sequence goes on from JAOPSE010000023.1 coordinate 43,274,378, forward strand.
TTCTTCATACAACAAGTCCTCTTGTTTTTCTAAAAGCCTATTCTTATCATTCAAGGCATCAATCAATTCATTAATTTTATCTACCTTGGTTCTATCTAGGCCCTTAAATAAACATGAATAATCTATTTCATCTTCATCACTAGATTCGTCCTCACTTGAAGAAGCATAAGTAGAGTTTTGAGTACATACCTTCTTCTCCCTTGCCATAAGGCATGTGTGACGCTCGTTGGGGAAGAGGGATGATTTGTTGAAGGCGGTGGCGGCGAGTCCTTCATTGTCGGAGTCGGACGAGGAGCAATCCGAATCCCACTCCTTGCCAAGATGTGCCTCGCCCTTTGCCTTCTTATAGTTCTTCTTTTTCTCCCTCTTGTTCCCTTGATCCTGATCACTATCATTGTCTGGACAGTTAGTAATAAAATACCAAGCTTACCACATTTGAAGCATGAGCGCTTCCCCTTTGTCTTGGTCTTGCTTGGCTGCCCCTTGCGACCCTTTAGCGCCGTCTTGAATCTCTTGATGATGAGGGCCATCTCTTCATCATTAAGTCCAGCCGCCTCAATTTGTGCCACCTTGCTAGGTAGCGCCTCCTTGCCTTGAGAGCAAGAGGTTGAGGCTCGTTGATTGGACCATTCAATGCGTCGTCCACGTACCTCGCCTCCTTGATCATCATTCGCCCGCTTACGAATTTTCCAAGGACTTCTTCGGGCGACATTTTGGTGTACCTGGGATTCTCACGAATATTATTCACCAAATGAGGATCAAGAATGGTAAAGGACCTTAGCATCAGTCGGACGACGTCGTGGTCCGTCCATCGTGTGCTTCCGTAGCTCCTTATTTTGTTGATAAGGGTCTTGAGCCGGTTGTATGTTTGGGTTGGCTCCTCGCCCCTTATCATCGCGAACCGTCCAAGCTCGCCCTCCACCAACTCCATCTTGGTTAGCAAGGTGACGTCGTTCCCCTCATGAGAAATCTTGAGGGTGTCCCAGATCTGCTTGGCGTTATCCAAGCCGCTCACTTTGTGGTATTCATCCCTGCACAATGAAGCTAGAAGAACAGTAGTAGCTTGTGCATTCTTATGAATTTGCTCATTAATGAACATGGGACTATCCGTACTATCAAAGTGCATTCCACTCTCTACAATCTCCCATATACTAGGATGGAGAGAGAATAGGTGACTACGCATTTTGTGGCTCCAAAATCCGTAGTCCTCCCCATCAAAGTGTGGAGGCTTGCCGAGAGGAATGGAGAGCAAATGTGAATTTGAACTTTGCGGAATACGAGAGTAGTCAAAAGAAAAGTTCGAATTAACCGGTTTTCTTCTCTCGTAGTCGTTGTGGTCGTCGTCCTTTTGGGAGGAAGTAGACTCATCGCTGTCGTCGTAGTAGACGATCTCCTTGATGTGCCTCGTCTTTTTCTTCTTCCCATCTTTCCGTCTATGGCCCGAGCCCGAGTCGGTAGGCTTGTCATCCTTCGGCTCGTTGACGAAAGATTCCTTCTCTTTATCGTTGATCACGATACCCTTCCCCTTAGGATCCATCTCTTCGGGCGGTTAGTCCCTTTGTGAAGAGAACGGCTCTGATACCAATTGAGAGCACCTAGAGGGGGGGGGGTGAATAGGTGATCCTGTAACACTCAAAAACTTAGGCCACAAAAACTTGGTTAAGTGTTAGCGCAATATCCGCCAAGTGGCTAGAGAGGAACAAAACACAATAACCAACAAGAGATCAATCACAGAGATGGCACGGTGGTTATCCCGTGGTTCGGCCAAGACCAACGCTTGCCTACTCCACGTTGTGGCGTCCCAACGGACGAGGGTTGCAATCAACCCCTCTCAAGCGGTCCAAAGACCCACTTGAATACCACGGTGTTTTGCTTGCTTTTCTCAATCCCGTTTGCGAGGAATCTCCACAACTTGGAGCCTCTCGCCCTTACACTTGAAGTTCACAAAGAAGCACAGAGCAAGGGAGGGATTAGCAACGCACTCAAGACAAGAAATCACAGCAACACCACGCACACAAGTCGCAACGAGAGCTCACAACACAACTCAATGAGTTCACCACTCAACTAGAGCTCTAATTGCTATCGCAAAGAATCAAGGGCGCGCAATTGATGCCTTGGTGCTTAGGAATGTTGTAGGAATGATTGGTGTTCTCCTCCATGCGCCTAGGGGTCCCTTTTATAGCCCCAAGGCAGCTAGGAGCCGTTGAGAGCAATCTAGGAAGGCCGATCTTGCCTTCTGTCGACTGGCGCACCGGACAGTCCGGTGCACACCGGACACTGTCCGGTGACCGATTTCTTTCCAAAAATGGCACAGTCGACCGTTGGCAGCCTGAGAGCCGTTGGCGCACCGGACATGTCCAGTGCACACCGGACAGACCGGTGCCCCCTTCTAGCCGTTGGCTTGGCCACGTGTCCCGCGCAGATCGCGCGGCCGACCGTTGGCCCTGCCGACCGTTGGCTCACTGGACAGTTCGGTGCACACCGGACAATCCGGTGAATTATAGCCGTACGTCGCCGATGAATTCCCGAGAGCAACGAGTTCGCCTGTGAACGGCCCACCGGACAGTCTGGTGCACCACCGGACAGTCCGGTGAATTATAGCCGTACACCGCCGTCGAAGTCCCGAGAGCAGCCTGTTCGCTAGAGTCAGCCTGGCGCACCGGACACTGTCCGGTGCACCACCGGACAGTCCGGTGCTCCCAGACTGAGCATACTTTGGCTGCTCGAGCCAAGGCATTTTCAATTGGATTTTTCCTGTTTCCAGCACTTAGACACAATACATTAGCCCATAAAACAATGTACTAAGTCTGAGAAACATACCTTTATCCTTGATTTGTACTTTGTCCACCTTTTTACACTTAGGCACTTGTGTTGGACACTAAATCACCAAAATACTTAGAAATGGCCCAAGGGCACATTTCCCTTTCAAGATCCCAAATTTCTTCAGTACATCAGCAATCATCTTGTTCAAAGGGAATCTTAAACCAGCTTTAAAAAGACTTTTGAATACCACTACTTCATTCTTTCCCGGCTTCGGGATAGTTTCTTTTCCACCAAAACGAACCAACTCCTTCTTTGCTTCACTAAAATAGCCCAACTTCACCAACTTAGGAAGATCAGCTTCGGAGATGGTGGACTTTCCGAAGTCCAGGTGGCTAGGTTTGCTCGGCACTGCACTACTGTAATCATCTTCGGATTCAGTTTCTTCAGCATCAGCCCTTTCTGTTTCGGCGGCAGGTATATCCTCTGATGTTGCCAGCCCAGACCGCTTCATTGCTTCGGAAATTGGGACAGTTTCAGTAGCTTCGGTCTCATCTCCCTCACGGTCAACCCTGGCAGTAGAACGCACTCTTGCCATCTGATTATGAATTTTTTGAAATTTTTTGAAGTTGTTGACTTTCTCAATTTCTCCGAAGTTCTTCCTCTTGTGACGAAGCAGATTCGAAAGCGGTGCTTCGTTTGAACACGATGATCAAGCTTCGGCTATGGTTAAATTTTTGACAGCACAATAGTACAATAGCAATGAATGCTGTGATAACTTCACACCTACCCGTCTGTTTATATAGTGCCGCAGGTGGGAAGGTGAATCGTCAAGGTCTTCCGTACCGGAAAAACAGCCACCCACACTCATTGAACGGTGGGCTACAAGGTCCGGGAAGGTGAATCGCCAGGGCGCGCGCAACTGCTGCAAGATGGGGCCACCTCGCGCGCGGATTATTTTAATCGTTTCTCGTCAACGAGCTCAGGGAAGGTGTTTTTTGGATCTTCGGCATCCCGAAGCCTAGAAGATTTTTTCACGGATCAAGCTCATCATGAAAAATGATCTAGCACCGCAAAGGGGCTACTGTTGGGGGTATGCTTCGTAGCCGAAGATCCTGAAAGAGGAAAACACCTTCGGCAGTACTTTTCAGAAGCAGCGCCAAAGTTATCACCGGTAGAGCTTTAGCACAATGACAAATCTCAAGACGAAGGGGGCGAACCAACTTAAAGATGAAATGACTCAAAGGCCCATGATGTTTTTTGCCAGTATTGTAATTGGTTATAAAGGGCATAAATGTAATTTCACATAGGTTGCGTCCTGTGCCTATAAATAGATGAACAGTACCCCTATACTGTTCACGCAATCTGGTAATTGCTGACGCATCACACTGAAGTTATTTTCCGTCAAGAAGAAGGTATAAATGTACCTAAATTTAATGTTTTGATATTCAAATCCATATAATGAGATATATGAATAATATTTATTTGTTCCTGACATATGTTTTACATTTTATACTTTATTCTACATTGTTGTATAAGTCTAGTTACGAAGGTATGACCTTCGTGATACTTTACTCGTGACCTTCGTCCGAAGTTCATTAAATCCTTGGGGAGATAATGCTTCAGCGGACGAAGGGCGTTAACACCTAACATTTTTATGTTGCCTTGTTCTTAATTCATAGCATTTGAGAACAAGTCCCCAACACCCACCTTTTTTCTTTACAAGCACAGGGTTAGCTAACCATTCGGGATGGAATACCTTTTTGATGAACCCTGCAGCCATCAGCTTGTGGACCTCCTCGCCTATGGCCCTGCGCTTTTCTTCATTAAAACGGCGCAAGGACTGCTTCACGGGTTGGGCTCCAGCTCGGATGTCTAATGAGTGCTCGGCGACATTCCTCGGTATGCCCGGCATGTCCGAGGGACTCCATGCGAAAACTTCAGTGTTTGCGCGGAGAAAGTCGACGAGCACTGCTTCCTATCTGGGGTCGAGCTTGGAGCCGATCCTGACTTTCTTGCTGGCGTCGTTGCTGGGGTCGAGAGAGACAGACTTAACTGCCTCGGCCGGCTCGAAGTTACTGGCATGCTGCTTCGCGTCGGGCGCCTCCTTGGAGAGGCAATCCTTGTCGGTGATGAGGGCTTCGGACTCGGCGAGGGCCTCAGCGTACTCCACGCATTCCGCGTCGCACTCGTAAGCGTGGCGGTAATGGGTCCGACGGTGATGACTCCCTTAGGGCCAGGCATCTTGGGCTTGAGGTAGGTGTAGTTGGGGATGGCCATGAACTTGGCGTAGCACGGTCTCCCCAGCACCACGTGATAGGTCCCTCGGAACCCAACTACCTCGAAGGTGAGGGTTTCCTTTCGGAAGTTGGAGGGAGTTCTGAAGCAGACAGGCAAGTCAACCTGTCCGAGGGGCAGGATACGCTTTCCGGGTGTGATCCCGTGGAAGGGTGCTGCACCAGCCCGGATCTCGGACCGATCAACCCCCAAGAGCTCCAGGGTCTCAGCGTAGATGATGTTGAGGCTGCTGCCTCCGTCCATGAGGACCTTGGAGAGCCTAACGTTGCCGATGATCGGGTCGACGATGAGCGGGTACCTTCCTGGGCTCGGCACGAAGTCGGGGTGGTCGCCTTGGTCGAAGGTGATAGGCTTGTCGGACCGGTCTAGGTAGACTGGCGCTGCCACCCTCATCGAGCAGACTTCCTGGCGCTCTTGTTTGTGGTGCCGAGCCGAGGCGTTCGCCGCTTGTCCACCGTAGATCATGAAGCAGTTGTGGACCTCCGGGAACTCCTCTTCCTTGTTGCCCTGGTCTTTGCCATCTTCTGCTGAGGGTCCAACCTTGTTGAAGTAACACCAGAGCATGTCGCACTCCTTAAGGGTGTGCTTGACGGGAACCTGGTGATAGGGGCACGACTCCTTGAGCATCTTGTCGAACGCGCCGGCCCCTCCAGGAGGCTTCCGAGGGTTCCTGTGCTCGGCAGCGGCGACGAGATCCGTGTCGATGGCGTTGCGCTTCGCTTGCGCCTTCTTCTTGGCCTTCTTCTTCGCGCCACGCAGGGCGGACGCCTCGGGGGCATCTTCCTTCTTCCCTCCCTGAGGCTGCTTGTCCTTCCAGAAGATGGCTTCGACCGCCTCCTGACCAGAGGCGAACTTGGTGGCGATGTCCATCAATTCGCTCGCCTTGGTAGGAGTCTTGCGCCCCAGTTTGCTCACCAGGTCTCGACATGTGGTGCCAGCGAGGAATGCCTCGATGACGTCCGAGTTGGTGATGTTGGGCAGCTCGGTGCGCTGCTTCGAAAACCTCCGAATGTACTCTCGCAGGGATTCCCCTGGCTACTGGCGATAGCTTCGGAGATCCCATGAGTTCCTAGGGCGCACGTACGTACCCTGGAAATTTCCAGCGAAAGCCTTGACCAGGTCGTCCCAGTCGGAAATCTGCGCAGGAGGCAGATGCTCCAGCCAGGCCCGAGCAGCGGCGGAGAGGAAAAGGGGGAGGTTGCAGATGATGAGGTTGTCATCGTCTGCCCCTCCCAACTGGCATGCCAGCCGGTAGTCCGCAAGCCACAATTCTGGCCTTGCCTCCCCTGAGTACTTGGTGATGGTAGTCGAGGCTCAGAAACGGGCTAGGAACGACGCTCGTCGTATGGCCCGGCTGAAGACTCGCGGACCTGGTGGCTCGGGCGAGGGACTCCGATCTTCCTCACTGTTGTAGCGTCCCCCGCGCCTGGGATGGTAGCCTCGGCGCACCTTCTCCTCGAGGCAGGCTCGACGGTGGCGGCGGTGTTGCTGAGCGCCGAGGCGTTCTGGGGCTGCAGGCGTCCCGTCTCGTGTGCGCTCAGTGTGGACCGAGGCCTCTCGCACGCGTCAGAAGGGCGCTGCATGATGCTCCAAGGGGTCTCCTCGCCTCCGGGAGGCAGAGCTCTCAGCTTGTCGGACAGTGGCGTCCTCCAGGAGGCCCTTGAGCTCGCCCTGGATGCGTCGCCCGTCGGTGGTGGATGGTTCCGACATCGTCCGAAGCAACATTGCTGCTGCGGCTAGGCTCTAGCCAGCCCCGTTGAAGGCTGGGGGCGGCATTTCCCTAGCGTCGTCAGCAATGCGGCGCTGGACGTCCTGGGCCCGAAGACGCGCTCCTCCAGCGAGTGCCTGGCCTGCCCACTCCTGCTCGATGTTTTGCTGGAGCTGCACAAGTCGCCCCGCTTCTTCGTCGAGCTTGGCCTGCATCTCGCGGAGTTTCTCAAGCTGTGTGTCCTGACCCCCCGCAAGGACTTGGACCACGGCTAGCTCCCACGGGATCTCAACGCGAGACATAGGTGCAAGGGCGCCGTCACTCCCTGGCATACCGAGGTGGTTTTCTCCGTCGTGATCCTCCTGATCGATGTGGTAGCATTCGCGAGTTGGGTCGCAACCCTCATCGCCAAGGCTGTGACCATCATCAGAGCAGCCGGAGAGGCAGTGGTCACATGCGGACATGAAGTCGCGCACGACACTGAGATCATGGAGTCTGGAGAAATCCCAACTGACGTCGGGGTCGTCCTCCCCCTCAGAACCCGCGGGTCTGGAGGTTGAGACAGTCGTTAGTTGGTCCCAAGAGGACCACATATGGTATCCTGGAAGGTCAGGGTATGCCCTAGCGAAAGCGCTCACTGAAGCGGGGTCGCTTGGTGGATCAAAACTGAATCTAAAGGGAACAAGGTGGAAAACGGACGGTACCTTTTGGTCGATGGACGGTGGCGAAGTCGCGTCGGGGACGGACTGCACCATTATCTCAGGTTCGAGGCTAACGCCCAGCAAGTCCTTCGCGAGGGTGCTGGCGTCATCGGTCTGCTCGGGGTTGGCACGTTGCAGGGAAGCGACACCCGTCATTGTTTCAGGTGCGTGGACAACGCCCGACATGTCCCCCGCAGGGGTGCCGGTGTCGTCGACTCGCTCTGGCCCGACAGCCGACGAGGTGCCGCCTCTTGCCTAGCCACGGTTGCCCCGTCTCCTCCTCCGGCGAGGAGGGTGGCGGGGTAAACCCGGGTGTTCCTCTTCTGCCGCGGGGAGATGCCGTCGTCATCGAGTTCGCCTCCGGCGGGCGAGCCGTCGACCGTCGTTGTTGTCATGCTGCGGAGGGAGCAGTATCATGTCGTAGCCGCCGTCGAGGGACATGAACTAGAGACTCCCGAAGCAGAGCACCGTCCTGGGCTGAAGAAGCTACTGAAAGCTACCCATCTGGAACTCAACGGGAAAGTATTCGTTAACACGCAGCGAGCCCCTACCTGGCGCGCCAACTGTCGGTGTTTCGGACCCGGGGGGCCCTCAGCTAGACCGACTAGTAAATTTTAGTGCCACGTGCCCCTATCCAGATGGGTCGATGCAAGATGGAACACAATCGATGGGATGAGGCTTATATTATTCTGCACCAGGGGGCGCTTGCAGTAGGGGTTACAAGCGTTGCGGGAGAGCGAAAGCGAGAGCGAGAGAGAGAGAGAGAGAGAGAGAGAGAGAGAGAAGGAGAGGGTTTAGCCTTGAGGCGGGCCGTCTGAGGCTGCCTGTACCGCGTCTCTCCTTCTCTGTCTGCCTCTGCTCGTCAGCGCCGTGCGTCCGTGTGTTCGTACGCTGCACGTTCGTCTCCCTCTCTCGTCCTCCTTCCCTTTTTCCACATGGAGCCCTAGACACCCCCCTTTTATAGACACAAGGAGATGCCCAGCTGTACAATGGGGGTGTAGCTTGGAGCTATGTGGCCGACAGGGATGTGCCCTGAGCCCTGTACAGATAATAACGTGGCCGTCGGAGGAGCGCCTTGAGCCCTGTAGATGTACCGACGTGGCCGTCGGAGGGGTGCCTTGAGCCCTGTAGGTGTACCAACGTGGCCGTCGGAGGAGTGCCTTGAGCCCTGTAGATGTACCAACGTGGACGTGCGGCATGGATCCTGCTGACGTTTCCTTGCTTCCGTAGGGGGTTTGAGAGCACCCGACGTCATGGGCGCACGCGGGGAACCATCATTACCTGTTACCGGATTAACTTAGACAGGACACCGGTCTTGTTCCCTCGTAGCCTGAGATGGCTAGCTAGGGGTAGGGCAATGATGGACCCCCAGTAGCGTAGCTGATACGAGGCCGAGGTCGGGCGAGGCGGCGACTTCTCCGAGGCCGAGGCCTAGGGTTGGGCGAGGCGGAGACCTTTTCCCGAGGCCGAGGTTGAGGCCGAGGCCGGGGTCGGGCGAGGCGGAGCTCCCTGTTGCGCCCGAGGCCGAACTCGAGGGAGGTCGTGACTTGCCGTTGTCAGCCTTCCCCTGGTGGCTGGCGCAGTTGCCGGAGCGGGGTGAACAACGGTGTTTTCGTGTCAGAACGGTCAGTAAAAGGGGCGAAGTGACTGCGGTCACTTTGACCTTGCCGACTGAGGCACGCGTGTCAGGATAAGGTGTCAGGCGATCCCCACATTAAATGCGCATGCGATACGGTCGGTTGGTAAGGCGATTCGGACGAGGTCGCTTCACGACAAAGGCTACTCAAGCTATGCTTCGGGCGAGCCGAGGGTGTGCCTGCTGGCTGAGGGGACCCTCGGGCGAGGCGAGAATTCGTCCGAGACTACTGCCCTTGCCCGAGGCTAGGCTCGGATGAGGTCGTGTCCCTTAATAGACGAAGCCCGCGCTTTATTGGTCGTTTATGGTTTGTTCTGAAGATGTTTTCCAGCCGGATTAAGGTGCATTGGGGGTACCCCTAATTACGGTCCCCGACAACTTCGGCTTCTCCTTCCTCCCCAGCCGCCACCGCGTTCGTGGACCTCGCACCATGAGATTCCTTGCACCGCCGGTACGTCCAGATCCCCACCATCCCTAGCGAGCTCTTGTCCTCCTCCGTCATGTCGTACCAAGACGGTGTAGATCTGGAGCATTTCTTAGCGCCGGATCTTGGAGAGGCGAAGGACGAGTCGGTGTTCTAGATGATCTGCTGCCCTCCCAATCACCCCTCTCTCTTGCCCCCACGACGCGCCTGCGCCCGAAGACAGCTGTGCGGGGTTCTACGCGGGCGCAGGGCCGGTGCGTGAGGTGTGGGCATCCGTCGAGGAGTTCGGGGCCGTGGGCGACGGCGCCACGCCCAACACCGCGGCGTTCCGGCGCGCCGTCGCGGAGCTGGGCGCGAGGACCGCCGGTGGGGGAGGGGCCAGGCTCGATGTGCCCCCAGGGAGGTGGCTCACGGGCAGCTTCAACCTCACCAGCCGCTTCACCGTCTTCTAGCACCACGACGCAGTCATCATCGGCTCCCAGGTCACGGGTTCATTCATTTCTTCTTTCTTTCTTTGTTTAGACAATAATTAATATAGTAGTAGCAGTGCGAAATGCTGCATCGGCTTCGCTGTAGGAGCTAGGATTCTATTCTAGGAGGTGGTTTGGAATTTTGCTCAGTGTTTCTGATCAAACATGCAATACATGCACACATCAAACCGCGTGGTTTAATTTGCTTGCTCGATCAGTGGCCTGGCCATGCATGGACAAGAAATTTCTTCGTTACATTGGTCGGTTTAGAAATTTCCAAAGCCTTGCGTAACCGGCCCTCCAAACATTGGGATGCTCATCGTCGTCAAACTAGGTAGATTCGGCGCTTGTGCTGTCACATGCATGCCATGATCCGTGTGCAGACAGATAAATGTATTGGAGAAGTCACATGCTTGGCCATGGATGACCTCCTGGCTCTCTGTTGGTTCTTCCTTGTGAACTCTACTACCACATTATCTGTGTGCCTTTGCTTTGTCTCCACTGCATGCTATGCTGCTTCCATTCCACCTAGACTGGGGTTGAAGCCTCTTTTGTACTTTACATTGCTTCCACCTTCCTCTTATCTGTCTGTGCTAAAGCCAGTAGAGAGGGTCAAAAGAAAACTCTAGTTTGGAGCCTTGTGTAGGAGCCAATCCCCAGTTTTTGGTCCATCTGATCTGATAGCATGCCTGTGCTGACTATTCAGTGGGACGGTATACTGTGCAGACTGATTTGCACCAGGGGACTTCAGTAATAAGAATTGGTTGCACAAAGGAACTAGCATCGTTGAGAAGGTAGATGTGTCACTTCTCCTACTACAGCTACTTCCAATTCCAACAGAACAAACAAGCTTTCCATTCCACGTGTTAAATACACCTTTGTCGAGTTTCCAACTACAAGTGGAGTACAGTTGGGAGGAATTGGCTGGGAAATGGTGAGTTTCAGTTGGAACACACTGATAATAATAATCGTAAGCCATCTTGCGTCTTTTGCAGCTAATGCCTGTTCCAAAATATTGTGAACACCAGTTTATGCCCATTTTGTTTGTTTGTTTGTTTTTCCATCTGTGTCAACCAAGGCAAAAAGACACAGCTGCATGCACGATCTGTATTACAGTACTGTAGAGTCTATAGTACAGTACTGTAGAGTCATTATCAGGCCATTCATTTATAATGCCAACAGGATGGCTTTATAATTGAATTGATACCCACCATGTTAGATATATATATGTTCTGTACTGAATATTTATGTATTCAATCCACATTTAACTAGGCGAATGCCCAGCGCTTCGATCATAGATGTGTACATATTGCAAAGCTACATAGAGTATTTTATTCACTAGCAAGCTGGACTATCATGTGCTGGATCCAGAAGAGTGGCCTCTCATTGCCCCTTTGCCGTCTTATGGGCGCGGGAAGGAGCGATTAGGACCACGCTACATCAGCCTCATTCACGGAGAGGGCTTAAACGATGTTGTTATTACCGGTACGAACAGATTTCTAGCTATGTCTATTTTCATGATCGGGTATGGTAATAAATAAAATATATTTTTTTGACTCATCACATTAACAAACATCGTCAGGTAGCAACGGGACCATAGATGGGCAAGGTCATATGTGGTGGGAGCTATGGCGGAACCGAACCTTGAACCACATGAGAGGCCATCTCATCGAGCTTGTGAACTCAAACAACGGATTGAATGAAGTTGCTGGTATGACCTTGTCGAGACTAAAGCAAGGAGGGGCAGAGCTAAAAACTCTCTTGACAGTAAGTTCTAGATACCTTAGTTTTGTGCTCATGAACCTTCTCTCTTGTGCTGCTACTCTATAAGTTCTAGATACCTTAGTTTGATGTACATAGGTTTCTAGATAACTTAGTTTTGTGCTCATGAACCTGCTCATGAACCTTCTCTCTTGTGCCGCTACTCTATAAACCTTAGTTTTATGCTCATGAACCTTATCTCTTATGCTGCTACTCTATAATATAAGTGTCACCTATAGTAATGTCTTAGCCAAATACGTTTATTGTTTTCTTAGACAAAAAATAAAGCCACATGTTCTCTCTCCATGATCTGACCATGCGCTCAGACATAACTTGGAATTATCTGATTATTTTCTGCCTACCAATAAGGTTATAGGCAGCCAAATACGGTGCATTTTTGCTGAATATTCAACACAAATATCAGTGCATATATCTTCATATTAAAAAGAGAACGAAACAGTCGCATACAACACAACCTCCTTATCTTAGAAGAGAATAGGAAAAGGTTGCCTAAAAGACTAGGAAAGAACACCTAAAAGAAGCTAATATATTATAAAAGTTCAGATCATGTCATGTAACATGTGGTTCTTTAATTGGCGATGACAATATGGTAATCAGATGGTTATTATAGCATTACCAATAGCCCAACATGTTCTAATCAGGGTATCTTCTGTACCATGTTAATTGAAATTATCTATTTGCCATTCATATTGTTTACTGTGCTTATGGCCATGAGCACCAAATCTGTGGAAGCAGAGCGTATTATCTGAATTAGTATTGGAATATTGTTATTGTGCTAATTTTGATTCTATCCTTGTCTATTTTACCCTATAGTGGATATTGTTATTGTGTCAATTCTTATAGTTTTGCATAGTTTACGGTATATGTACTTTTACTAAAGTACAATGCTCATCATGAAGAGTACTCTAGCCTGGTTTGCACTTGCAGGTTATCTTGTCAGACATCAATGCTTATGAGGTAAACTGGCTGATTTCTGCTTAACTAAAAAAATTCGGCCTTGTCATGAGCACTACATTTTCTAGGTCAGCTTATCTGACTTAGCTCATTGTGTTGTAGGTGGACCTTGATACTGATGAGAAGCACTGTTTCTGCCGGGAGTTAGATATGTTAGCTGTAGTTGAAGGAATTTTACCATGAAAATTACGGACTTACCTGCCCATGCTCCAACTGCATGGACTTATCTTGCCCCTACATTGTTGTACTTGAACTCGGCTTCTAGATTAGTGTTAGTTACCGGTGAATTTTGGTTGCAATAAACAAGAATTGTGTTAATGCCCTATTTCTTCACAGCACGCTCTCACAAAGTGCTCAGATTTGGATACAAAATCTTAAACGGAACTTACAAGATGAAATGCTTACATTGTTCATCTGGTGTTCAAGATTCTAAACATTCTCCAAGCACTATCGTTATTATATCAACCAGGGACTGCAAATTTTATATATTTATTGTGTTGATGCTTATCATGTGTAGCCGAATAAATCAGGCTTTATTCTTTGGGTATTGACCAGGTTATGATATAACCTTATTATATATGTAGCCGAAGGACATTCTGGTTGGCTTATGTTTGTATAAATAATTCTTATTCAAAATTGTATACTTTTATATTACAAGACTATTGTTTATAAGGTCCAGTTTAAGGGGTACTACTATGTAGATCTATCATGAAAACCTCATGAGTCACTAGGAGTATGCTTATGTATCTGTCATCTTTTTGTATTAATGTTTTCTGATGTTTTTAATTTCTATGTCAAAGCATAGACACATATCTATACATTTTTTATGTATGTAAACCTCGTTTATCTTTAAAAGATGCTAACAAATGCATAGAACGACAATTATTGCTTCTGCATCTCAATATGTTTTATTATAACATGTTGATACCGTAGCAACACACGGGTACATAACTAGTATTAATATTAAGTTATAATAGTTTAACACTTTATATAAGTAACTAACTATAGTCTAATTTGATTCTAACTCACCTATTGTTCCTCAATAATTAATAAGATATGCTTATAGCCTAGATGGTCGATGATGAAAAACTATCAATGTAAAGCATGTTCAATGATGCCATCGAACCATTCGAAGGATTGTACTGATAGTCAATAATGTAACATGGAACATTACTACTAGTTAGGAGATCCAATAGATTCAAATGAGCTTTACTTATAAAGTCAAGTGTTGGTATAATCTTATCATCAAGAGAGGTGCAATAAAGTAAAAAGGGAACATCACCAACAACAATGGTAGCTAGGAGATCCAATAGTTTCAGTCAAACTTTATTTTGAAGGTTAAGTATTGGTATGACCTTACAAGTTACAATCAAGAGATGTGCAATGATAACGACTTGGCATGCCTCCGACTTTAACAACCTAAGTGTTAGTAAGACAGTTAACCCTAAAACATGCAACCATCAACTTAGTTAAGAACCGACTAAATAAGAACAAGGTGGAAGGGAACTCAAATATATGAGGACATGAAAACAAAATATTTAACATAAGTTGGTGGACTCATGCTTAATTGTCACCAAAAATGATAACTCACACATCCAACTCATCTTGCTCAACAAAGAAATATGAAGACCTCTAACCTACTAAGAACAACGTTAACATTTGTAAGGACTTTATGTGATTCCTATAACAATCATAAATAGGATATGGTGCAATTCAAAACTAAGTCAATGCCCAACCTAAAATATGATTTCATACTATACATCAATACAAAATAATTTAACTAGAAGCAACTAGTGATTAACCTTGATAGATAAGCATACATAATCATAAAACTATAGAGGTCAAGCTCTTAAAGGGAAGTCAAACTCTATATTGGTGAAAAAACAATTAAAACAATAATAAATATTATTAATGACTATAAATATGAAAGTAATACAAATCATCCAACATAAGATGCACAAGCATCCAATCATTACTTGGAAAAAGCGAAAGGGAAAGAAAAAGAATAAAAGAGGAAGCACTTGAAATGATAAAGCCTACAAGCTCTGAATCTAACCTGTTAAATAAATAATATCAACATATATTTGACTAGAGCTAACTTTGTTTCTAACGAACTTTAATTTAGTTAATCAACAACTTCTATTAAAGACTTAAACTACAACTATATGAGGAAGGTTGTTAAACAAGGAAACCCTAAATTTTAGATAAAAAGTTAATAGACGTTCAACTAGTCAAATAAATAATTGTTTATATAAATACTTTAAATATTGTCATCATAAGAAATACATTACTCCCACTATCACAAAATACAATTCATTTTAGACTAAACATGCATTCATTAATTAGTCTATGAATGTAGTTTGTATTGTATGTAAGTCCACATACGTTATCATTAATTCGAACGTGGACGAAAAAAGAGGGTCAGAAAGAACTATATTTTGAAAAGAAGAGAGTACAAGTCATGTACTTTAATGTAGTATATAACATTAGTTAGAAAACAATATACAAATAGTTAAATTTGAAACCTCTATTCTAATTCACATTCATAAAAACAACTTAGAGTAGTCATCTTGAATCTGGGTTAACGTTTGAAATTTGATACTATATGTCCTCCCGCTTTTATTAGACAAATAAATGTGAATCAAATGCAAAAGTTGATGTTATATAGCACTTGAGTTGACAAAGTTTGACCTTATTGAACTTCCTAACGCACTTTCATTTTGAACCAAAACAGAAGTTCCAAACCCTAGTTCATGACCAAAAAAACCTTTTGACAATGCAAAACTTAACCTTAATTGTCCACTAGTCTAGAACCTCGATTATAATAATTACGTAGTAGACTTTGTAGATCATCTTAAGTGGAAGATGTTTTGTATATAGTGTCACACCTAGGTCTACACCAAATCAGGAATGATTTGGATGTAAAAATCAACACATGGATGCCCCAGTTGCTCAATGCAATGACTATAAACACTTCACAACAATGGCCCTGTTTGGGACAACTCTAGCTTTAGAAAATTTGATGGGGTTGGTGGAGCAGGTCATTAGATGCTCCAGAAAAATCATGGAGCTAGAGCTATAAGCCTTTAGAATACATTTAGATAAGTCATTTTGTTTGTTATTTAGATTGAAAATATTTTTATAACTATTTAAATTGATATTATAAACTATAGCTCCACACTAAGTGGAAGTTGGAGCCATCTCAAACACCCCAATGTCAACATGTCATGTGCGCATTTGACACACTCATGGCGCATACTTGTCCATTCCCATTTGTAGATTTGCCATAGCTACTTCCTTGATGCCCAAGTTATCACTCCGAGATGTTCCGTGTGTGTCTTGTCATGGTGTCGTATGTGCATGCTACATCATGGTCACATGATCACCAGGCTCTACCATGTAGCTGCTCGTTGCCATGTTGTCATGTGCCCACATCCCCGTCCTATGCGAAGCCTTCCCTAATGTGTGGAGCCCTGGCCATTACCATCAGGTTCACCATGCCTGTTAGGAAGCTAAGACACAGTACAATTTTCTTGGTGCCCATCGTGCCTCCTTGGCATCTACCACCATCCTTGCCTTCACTATGACGCGTCGAGATTGATGCGACGATCGGTTTTCCTTGGGGCCTACCCATCGACCGGGACACTAACCACGACCACCATTTACCATATGGATGCCATGGTTGGCTTAGCCCAAGCCATACGTACCAACATCACGAACAGTCTCATAGTTGCACTAGGTTGGCAATGCTCGACGGCTCAACGTTGACCGACCAAGAGTTCCACTAGTGCCGTGTCTCTGCTTCGTTCTTCACTACCGTGATGGAACACTGCCTCAATGTACGCACCATTGAGCATAATCCTCCCTATCCACTATAGACAAACTTGTTTTATTGCACACTCCTACACTTGATCTAGAAGCCCCTTACTACTAGAGCACCACCACAATTCATTTATCGTCATGTGTAGCTATGTTTCTTCCATCGACGCACACAATCTTTCCCCATATAACCACCATCCATTGTGATTTCCGTACCAACAGATGCACCACAATATGTGATGATGCCATACATTACAAATGTCATCGTCGATGAGACCCCTCCAAGGTGTAATAGCACTAGGAAGTGATCCTCACATGAGTTGCGACCTCGTGGCTAGCGTGCTTGAAGGTTGGTGAGCCCGTGTATGAGGGAAGAAGAACGACATGCGGATGGTAAGAGGAGTCGAGGAGACGTGTGCGTTAATGAGAGAAGTCTGGGACACGTTGTACAACGACGACTTGCGATGGGGTGTGACACCATGCACCTACATGAATCGTCGAGCAAGTCAATGACGCATTAGCGAGCCTGTTTAGGGCATGCACTATTTTAGTGGGTCAGGCCATACCGCTCAATAGGCCTAAGGAGCAGGCTAAGCACAACATGCTCCATCGAACCAGGCTAGCATGGACCTGTTGGCTATTGTGCCAGGCCCGAGCTCGATCACACAAAAATGGGCTTCAAACTCTTTTTTAGGGGGTCAGGCCATGTCGCTCGACAGGTTTAGGGAGCAGCCTAATGTAACACCCTGAATTTGAAGGTATAAACTTTCTTCTCTAATATCCACCAAATCATGGTGTTACCTTATTTCTCTCTTTCTTTTCTGCTCCTTTCTCTCATTTTAAAGTAATAGAGGTTTATATTCATACCGCATGTAAATAAAACCCTAAGGTAATCTCTGTGGTTGCATCATGTTGGGTTGCATATATTTTTAATTTGATGTATTTCTCGAGTGTTCATCCATTGAATTTGGGGCTTGTCCCTTGAATAGATTTAATCAGAAAGAAAAGAGGGTGATTAAAGAAAAAAGAAGACGAGAAAGAACCCCTATTCCCCATGCGACCCAGCTAGCCCCTCGTGCGACCTGCCCCGCATCCCACCCCGACCCAGCGTGCGCTCCGCGCCCGAACCGGCTACCGCTGCAGTTGATCGATGGGGAACACACCCTCAAAGTCACCTAGAGGGGGGTGAATAGGCATAATCTGAAATTTACAACTTAAAAACAACAAACTACAAGCCGGGGTTAGCGTTAGAATTAAAATCGAGTCTGGGAGAGAGGGGGAAAACAAATCAACCAAGAAATAACACGAGTGAACATGATGATTTGTTTTACCGAGGTTCAGTTCTAAAGAACCTAGTCCCCATTGAGGTGGTCACAAAGACCGGGTCTCTTTCAACCCTTTCCCTCTCTCAAACGGTCACTTAGACCGAGTGAGCTTTCTCCTTAATTCTCACGGGTCACTTAGACCCCGCAAGGACCACCACACAATTGGTGTCTCTTGCCTTGCTTACAAAACACTTAGGAACAAAAATGAGGAGGGAAGACAGCGATCCAAGTGTTGGCCTCCGTTCAGGTGAACAAGTAGATCCAACGGAGAAGTGGAGTGAGTGTTTGCAAAGTTTAACGAGGTACAACAATTGCTCTGTTAATCTGGCCTCTCAAGGGCACTGTATGAGGGTATTTATAGGTACCAGAGCGTCCAACGTCCCAAGGCAAGGACGTTTATGCCCTCAGGTACCCAGACTATCCCTAGAATATTCTCATAAAGGGAGGTTACAGGCCGTCATTACAGAAAAGCTATTACAGTTGAGGCCCGTAACATGCTTGTCCATGCAGGGCCCATTACAGTGGGCCAAATTCCACGTGGGCCTCTGGGCGAGATGAGGACGCAGGACTAGCAGACTTCGTCGGAGTCTGGCCTTCGTCTTGCAATGGAGAGGACGAAGGGCGACTGCGCCGATCATCTCGCCTTCGTTAGTGTAGCGAGGCGACGAAGGTTTCGCGCGAAGGGTAGCGTCTTTGCCTTTGCCCCAACATTTGCCCTCCGAGGGACCAGTTCGACTGAGTCATCTAGTGCTGAAGACGTCGCTAGATGGTGGAGACGCTGCCCTCGCTCGAAGTGGTCCCACGGGGGGTTTTTGAGGTGACCTTTGATGGACGTGGCACTGTTGGACTACGGGTTTCCTGAAGCGCCGCACCGTGTCTATAAAAAGGGCGGCGTGGCTCGGGCTGACTCTTACCTTTGCGCGCGCCAGAAAACCCTAAGCTTTCAAAACCGCTCGCCTACCCTCCTTGTTCCTCTGCATCGGAGATCTGGCCCGCGTCAAGCAAACCGCGCGCCGACGCCGACGGTACGTAGCGATGTCGTCTTCTTCCTCATCTGCTGCAAATGCGCCGCCGGTCGATTCGTCATCCGAAGATACCTTGAGCGATTATGCGGCAGTGGAGTTACAGCTGGGCCACATGGTGGAGTTCGGCGTTTCGGGGATTTCCTCGGTTCGCGTGCAGGATATGCAGCAGTTGGGGGTATTTTGGGAACGGTGTTGGGCGTGTCCCGGGGGCGGAAGAGATTCCCGAGCCTGAGGGTGAGTTAGTCGTGTTTGAGGCATTCTTCATTGCCAGCCTTCGCCTCCCTGCGCATCGTTTCGTGGCGGAGGTCCTGCATAGGTTTGAGGTCCAGGTCCACCAGTTGACACCTAACGTCGTGGTGGCCCTGCAAAGTATGTCTGGGCGGTGACTTCGTACGGCGGCCAGCCTTCCGTTGAGGTCTTCGCTAAGAATTACTATCTGCACTGGCAAAAGAGAAAGATTGGAAGTGAGATTGCACAGTTTGGATCGTGCCCCTTCACGCCGAGGACCAGAAAGACTTCGGCGGAAGTCGTGGAATTAGTTCCCTGTGCTCGCAACAAGTGGGGCAACTGGTGCGATTATTGGTTTTATGTTTCGGGAAGCGAAGTCGAAGATCTCCTAGGGCTCCCCATAGTCGTAATGTGCTCCCACTGTTATGTGGCGTTCCCACCATTTGAGGTGGCGGAGGATGATGAGGACGAAGCGGCCCTCCGGTGCGCTGCCCGCATGAGCAGCGGGCGTGATTTAGTTGAGGAATTCATTGGTTATGGAGTGTGGCCCCTGGCGCATGGATGGGTGCTTGACGAAGTATGCCCTCGCCAGATGCCTACTTTGGGCCAGCAGCTGGTGCGAAGTCAGGCCTTCGCTTTGGATCTACGCGGTCGAGACCTATTTGCATTCATTCGTGAAGTGGAGGATGGGGCTGTGAGGATTGTAGGGCAGTATGCGTCGAGGACAGAGAGTGTGCAAAGTTGGGATATTCATGGATCCAATGTTCGCTTGAATTGGGTCTTCGAGTTAAACCGTTTGCCATACGGTGGTTACCCTGGAGACGACGCTGCTGTGGCTGTTGACCGCCGCGGGAAAAAACCAGTGGCCGTGGCTGAGGAAGTCCCTTCATGGGAGGTTGCCCCGGCCATTGAGAAGAGGAAAATAGGTACTGCAGTTGGGGAGTTGGGGGTCTCTGATCATTTTGCTGTGGAGTTGATGGGGACTTGTGTGGCCCCCGAGGGAAGGATGTCTTCGCCCGAGCTCCGGGAGTCTTCGGCGCGGATGCTGAAGGTTACCGGGGGTCGATGGCCAAGGAACGTTTTGATTCCCCGGGCGGCCGGCGAGGACATATTTGCGTCTCGTTTGGCCCATGAGATGAAGATTTTTCCTTATCGACGGAATATTGCTGCTGTTGTATCGGCAGTGATGGACAAGGATCGTCAAGATGCGGCGCAGAAGCGCCGAGCGTTCACTAGGGTCGGGGACCCTAGTCTCAAGGTGAAGAGGGCGCGGGGAGGTGTGAAGTCCACCGCCCCCGGCAGCAGCAAACCACTGCCGGCTGCGAAGCTGGCCGTCCCCAGGCCCAGCAAGTCTTCGATGGGTGCGAGGGTTGTTGCTTCCGGCGTGGGCAAGCCACCCTCGGCTGAGCCCACGAAGGAGCGAAGGCTGCCGTCACCGGTGCACGCCGATGAAGCGGCGGCGGGTGGTGTCGACTTCGACACGGACATCCGCGTGGAGGATTACCTCATTGGTGAGTTTTTTAGGACTGGGTCTTGAACAAGGTTGTGGTGCAGGTCGGATGCGGGGCAGCTGGCTGTTGTCCTGGCTCCTGTGGCGGCCACTTTGCCTACGACGGCGGTTGTGACACCCCAGTGTCACTCAGGGTTTTTCTTTCAAAAGCCAAACCAAAAGCCATTATTTTATGTGAACCAAAGTAAGCATGAGCATCAAAATAACTTAAGAACTAATGAAGTCACCAAGTATATACTTAAAAGTGTCATGATCAAAGCAAATAAGTCCCTTAAAAGATCAGATTATGCAACCCTAGTTTAAAAATCCTAAATGAGCCTCATGAGCAAAAATTCAAAAAGTAAGGAAAAGGGAGTGAAAAGTTTAAAATTTAGAGTTGAGCCAATTATAAAAATTGAAGTATATTTAATGGGCAACAAGAAAGGTTGAGAAAGCTTAACCAAAATAGCTCAAATAAAACCCCAAATCAAGCTTTCCATGTGTGGACTTAATAAGAATTCTGAATTTCAGATTTCTGAAATTCAGACCTTGATCCAAAGATCAGGGATGTTCACCTTGATCCCTAACTCGAATCCTAATGACCCCATTGACAAAAATGTGCCTAACTAACCCCTCTGTCGTGTGCCAGAAGATGGCATTGGGACGCGAGCCCTAGACACGACTAAACCTTGGATTTGCCTCGGATTTGCGCAGGGAGACAGACCAGATTTCCTGGCTCCATATCTCTGCAACCAGTAGGCAAAATCCTATGGCCACCACACAAGAATGGTAGCTTGTAGGGAGGGGAAGAGGTTTTGTGCATTGACCAAGGCGAGAGCAGGCTCGGATGAGCGACTACACGCGCCAGAACTTGGGCAGAACGCGTGCTCCCACGTGTTCGACCCTGGCCGGCGTGCCAGAGCTCGCCCAACCCGCGCGCGCGCGCTCCCCGGCAACCAGTCGCGTCCGCCGCGCGCCCTCGCCCTCGGCCGTGCCCGCCCGTGCCTATAAAGCCTCCCCAGGCGCGCCTCACTTCGCCCCGCACTCACCCTCTTCGGCCAGCCGCTTTCCTTAGCTCCGGCGAGCTTGATTTCCGTCCGCCATTGCCGCCCGCGCTTCGGCCACCGTGGCCAGCCCACCCCAGCCGTCCTCAAGCCAAGCCAGTGCTTCGGCCAGCTCCACCAGTAGCCCGTGAAGCTCGCCAAGCCCTCGGACCTAGCCGGACTTCACCGGAGGCCCGAGATTGACTTCACCGGACTTCGATCTTCCGCCGCCGCGCGTGGACCGAGCTATCCAGTGAGTCTCCGCCCAATTCCTTGCGCTCATGTCTTCTCTGGCATCCCGTGGTCCTCCCTGACCCATTTGATTGAACTATCTCGCCGTGACCAGGCCGGTCTCCTTGCCGCCGACGAGCACCCCCGCCTGCGCGCGTGGACCGACCGACTCCGGCCATCTCCGACGGCGTTCCGCACACCGTTGTGATCCCCGAGACCTCCCCTTCGTCCTCGACCGCTTCACCGGAGCCATCTCGCCGCCGGTAAGCCCCTCCGCCCTTTTCTCCGCCGTGGCTACTGTTTGAGGTAGAAGAAGGACCTCGGGTTAGGATCTGTAGAACCCGAGGGAATTCTGTAATGTCAGAGACTCATGTGAATAGTAGCTTAAGGACTGATTCGCGAAGAAAACTTAGAAAACACGCCAGGGACCCTAGTGCAAAGTGGATTTCCATTTAATCAATTCTGTTATTCTTTTTAAATAACCAGAGAACTTGTAAAATTCATAACTTGATGAATTCCTAATCAAAAGATGTCAAACCAATTTTGCTAGCTCCTGTATATTATAATCTATCATTTAAAAATAATAGACCTTATACTTTCTGTTCAAATTTTAGAGTTTAAAAATTAAAAACAGAAACCCACTAAACCTTATTTAATTAAGGAAAATTAGTTTTTCTTTTGTGCTGAGCTTAAGAAAATTTGTAGATGTTTATACCTTATTTAGACACTGTTTAAAAATAGTAGGAACCCCAGCATTTCAAATTATGATGTAGTTTCTCATTTAAAGATGTTTTGTCCAAAACTTAGAGAAAATCAGAAAGACATTAGAAGTTAATGAATAGTGATTAATATTATTTTTCCTAGTTTACTTATGTAACAGAGAACTTAGGAAAAATACAGAGACCATTAACTTGGACCAGTTTTAAATTAAAATGATTTGTTTAGCCTAAATAAGACTGAAAATCAATTATTAAAGAGGCAAAACTATAACCAAAATGCTTAACAAAAATCCAGTGGACTTATAACCACCAGAGCCCCACTACAAAAATACAGAGCACCTCAGCCCAACTTTTTAAGCAAGGGAAATAAATACAAAGTGATAATAAGGCATTTTTCAACTAAATCATGAACAACCCCAAATAATGTGATAATGGGCAACCAAAAATTATCTAAGTCCATGATGAGGTAAACTACCAGAGAAAAATGCAAACCCATGAAAAAGAAGCAAACTCTTACCAATTGCTAATGATTTAAGAGAAGAGCCATTTAATTCAAATAATGCATACCACCCCTTCCCTTAAGCAAAAAGATGCCAAACTTCAGAATGATTGCTCTTGCACAAAATAATAACCAAGAAAAATAAGAACTCTGTTGTTTGATGTTTTTCAAATATAGTGGTAGTAGAAAGCACTCATTTGGCTAGAAACTTGAGAAAACCATAGAAAAATAATTAAAAAGTACTAATGACTAGAAATTTGTATCAAGTCATGTTATAACACCTAAAAGCCAGCAAAAATAAGTTCTGAAGAATTACCCACTGTTAAATAGTAGTTGTAGTTCAAAGCACCCCTTCTGCCCTAGAGTTTAAAAATTTTGTACAGAGAAAACTATTCACTTTCTGATCCCCAAATTTTAAGACAGAGAAACACACACCAGTAGCAAGCCACTGTAATTTTTGCAGAATTTTTAGAATTTTATAAAAGCAACTTGTAGTTCAAACCTACTCCAAAACATTAAAGAAAATAAAAAGAAAAGGAAAGAAGAGCTAAACCCCACTTCAATCAGTCTAACTTGAGTGCTTATCAATCATCCCTAAGACTTAAAAGAATTCAGTGGAACCCGTAAAAGTAAAACCTACCACTTGCCTTAGCTAAAGTTTAACTTAATTTACCAAGTATACCACCCAAGGGTCTTTAATAAGTAAAGTTAACTTTGTTTAACCCAAGAAAGATTATACACCTTTTAAGTTGTGATTTCTAAAAGCACGTATCATATCATGCATATATCTTACGCATCGCATTCATTAGATTGTAATCTTGCCGACGGAGAGTACGTGCTCATCCCCGAGCAAGGACCTGTCCAAGAGGAGGACCAGGAGCAGGCTTCAGAGGCTGCTATCGAGGATCTCCCCGCAGCCCCAGCAATTGAAGGCAAGCCCCGGTCTTATGCATAACCATGTTATTATATGCTACTTTACTACACTTAATGCTTGTAGGTTTGTAATGTGCACTTAAGTGTAGGAGTTGCTTGAAACCTCTAGATGCATGAACTTAGGACTCCTTTTTGAGATGAATACTAGTCTGCTAGGTCGAGTAGCTGCTTGCTAATCAGGATCTCGGTAGAAGTCGAGTGATTTTTCTAGCACTCGCGCGAGGTCAGGAATTGATTGTATTCATCTTGATAACGGGATAGATGTTGGTCTATGGACTTGGATCCAGGGAGGATGCCTTGTCCATGAGACGGGAAAAAGAATTAAGGATTAATGTGTGGATACCTGAGTCAAGCTTTTGAACGTACTAAGCACATGCCGGGAAAAATGGTAACCGGTAAACCTAGTACCTGAGTGAAGCCGGGCGCGGACTTTATCCCTCATGCGACCTAAGACTGAGTCTCCCATGCTAGCTATGGTGGGTACAAGTGCGGTCACTGCACGGCGACAGCCGGGGTCAGTGGAGCATTGTATGCCAAGGCGGTGAGGCCTGGACGCGAACGGGGAATCGATGGGGACGGTTGTCATGTGTAGGGTCGGAGTGCCCTGACATGCCGTGTGTTTAGGTTTACCTTGCAAGGTTAAAACTCGATTCGAATCGTCTGCTTCTCGCAGCTAATGAGACTGCTTGATTCCTTGTACTGCATCGAGTAAGAAGTGAAATGTGGTTACATAAGATAACTTGTTGATTGAATAATTTGATTGTTACCATGTGTGCTTAGAAGGAGCAACCTAGCTAAGTTAATGATGATAGAACCTGGAAAGCTAAAACTTTGCTTTTAGAAACAGCTAGTGCTTTTGGCAAACCAAACCCCTCAGCCAAACAGCTGCATAGTCTAGAGGTAGAGGAGTAGACTCCTCACACCGGGTAAGTCTAGCTGAGTATTAGTATACTCAGCCTTGCTTGTGGCACCATTTTTGCAGGTACCATGCAGGAATTGGTTGATGGTGTGACTTGGCCTACCACCCTGCCACCGGGTTGGACGGTCGAGTGGGATGTTGCTCCAGCAGGAGAGGAGCATGAGGAGTAGTGGGCTAGGCCTTGCCCATTTCCTCATTACCGACGACATCGATTATCCGCTGCACTTTACATTATGAACTTTATTTGCTACTCCAGAACTCCGATTTATGTAATAATTCAGTACTTAATTTGAGGTTTCCTGTTTTATTGTATTTCTTCTGTGACTCACCTTCGAGTGAGATTGTGGAATTTGATCCTGGTTAAGTGGCTCTATCAGACTAGATCTGAAGGACTGACGGGTTATTCCGGTTTAAGTGTGTCACGGCCCTTGAGGCATGACTTAGGCACTTAAGCTGGAATAATTCGGGTGGTTCTGCCACAGCTGGTATCGGAGCAAATTCCACCACAGAGAAGGACAATAAACCATGAGTACCAATTTTCAAAATCTAAAACTTGCTTAGAAACCGCTATAGATCGTCAGGACTAGACCGCTAGACCTAAGACGAAAGGCCTTAGGCATAGAGGGAAATAGGTGGCTAATTAATTAGGCCCCGTGGGCCAATACCTATATTTTAGGATGCCCTAAAAAGGCACCCGATTTTCTTTTTGAGAGGCAACGTTTCTTCCAGCATGCATGCATTATAAAACATAAAGAGGAATTAAAATTTGAGCTAACCCCCTTTTTCTTTGAAACCATCCGGGCTCTCTTTTTCTTTTTCCTTCCACCATAATCTTTATCTTTGATTCCCCTCCGCAGATGAATTCACCCACCCCCGCCAGTGGAGGAGACTCTCGTTTTAGTTCTGACTTCCTTTCTCGTGATGGGTTTCCTTCCATCTTGTGGGAAGTGCCAGAAGGAGCTCCTATCATGACTGGTATCTTTTCAGTTTATAATCAACCTGCTTTAATTCTATTTGATTCTGGTGCATCTCATAGTTTCATTAGCCAAAGGTTCAGTGCTAATTGCAAACTGCCATTCTCTCACTCAAAAGGGTCATTCATGATAGTCACACCTGGGGGTAAAATTGCAACTAATCAATTAAACCAAAGTGTGCCTATTCAACTGGGAAGCCACATTATCAAAACCACTCTTCTTGTGTTGGGATTGGAAAATGTGGACATTATTCTAGGGGCAAATTGGATGACCTTGCACCAAGTTGTGCTTGATGTAGCCAGCCGTACCGTGGAAGTTAATTCCCCTTTCTGCGGGAATTTCACCTTGATTTTGCCTAGTCAGGGTTCTTCTCAGTCATGTGCTTTCTCTATGACGGAGATACCCCTGAAGAAGATCCCAGTGGTCTGTGAGTATGCAGATGTCTTTCCTGATGAATTGCCAGGAATGCCACCGGACCGGGATATTGAATTCGCCATCGAGTTGCAACCGGGAACGGCCCCAATTTCCAAGAGGCCCTACCGAATGCCACCCGCTGAGTTGGCAGAATTGAAGAAGCAATTGCATGAGTTGCTGGATAAGGGTTTCATTCGCCCAAGCACTTCGCCTTGGGGATGTCCAGCACTGTTTGTGAAGAAGAAGGATGAAAGCTTGAGGCTGTGTATAGATTACCGCCCTCTTAATGCGGTAACTATCAAGAACAAGTATCCTTTGCCTCGTATTGATGTTCTCTTTGACCAGTTGGTCGGGGCCAAGGTGTTTTCCAAGATAGACCTTCGCTCTGGCTACCATCAGATCAAAATACGAGCAAGTGATATTCCGAAGACGGCATTCTCAACCAGATATGGGCTATATGAATTCTTGGTGATGTCATTTGGGCTGACAAATGCACCAGCATATTTCATGTATCTGATGAATTCTGTTTTTATGCCGGAATTGGATAAGTTCGTGGTGGTTTTCATCGATGATATTCTGGTGTACTCGAAGAACGAAGAAGAACATGCCGGGCATTTGCATGTAGTACTTCAACGTCTGCGAGAGCACCACCTTTATGCCAAGTTATCCAAGTGTGATTTTTGGCTGAAGGAAATCAAATTCTTGGGTCACACTATCTCTCAGGCTGGAATAGCTGTTGATCCTGACAAAGTGCAAGAGGTGATGAACTGGAAGCCACCAACGACTGTTCGTCAGATTCGGAGTTTTCTGGGATTAGCTGGTTATTACCGAAGATTTATTCCGGACTTCTCTCGAATTGCGAAGCCTATTACTGAGTTGCTGAAGAAAGAAGTCAAATTTGTGTGGAGTCAGAAGTGCGAAGATGCCTTCCATGCATTAAGGCAGCATCTGACCACAGCACCAGTATTGGCGCAACCCGACAGCAGCAAACCTTTTGATGTATATTGTGATGCCTCGGGCACCGGGCTAGGTTGTGTCTTGATGCAAGACAACCGAGTCATTGCTTATGCCTCAAGAGCACTCAGGCCTCATGAGCAGAACTATCCCACTCATGACCTTGAGCTAGCAGCAGTGGTTCATGCATTGAAGATGTGGAGGCACTATCTAATAGGGACCCACTGCAACATCTTCACTGATCATAAGAGCCTTAAGTACATTTTTACTCAGGCTGATCTTAACATGAGGCAGAGAAGATGGCTAGAGCTGATCAAGGATTATGACCTGGAGGTACATTATCACCCAGGGAAGGCTAATGTGGTAGCTGATGCCTTGAGTCGGAAGTTGCAGTGCAACTGTGTTCTGATGGATTCTCGCATTAACACCTTGTGTGATGAGTTGAGCAAGATGCAAATTGAAGTGATTCCTTCTGGTTCTTTGTCTCACATTTCTGTTGAGCCAGCTTTGCAAGACCAGATCATCATGGCCCAGCTCAGTGACAAGGGAGTACAGATTATCAAGAAGAATCTCCATCAGAAGGTTGAGAAGTATAATTGTTTCCGCCAGGATGAGAAGGGTGTGTTATGGTTCAAAAGCAGATTGGTGATTCCTAAAGACCAGGATCTCAAGAGGAAAATTTTGGATGAAGCTCATCTCTCCAAATTCTCTATGCATCCGGGAAGCACCAAGATGTACCATGATTTGAAGCCTTTGTACTGGTGGACCAGAATGAAGAGGGAGATAGCCCAGTACATATCAGAATGTGACACCTGTCAGAGGGTAAAGGCAAGCCACTTGAAGTCAGCTGGAGCTTTGCAACCACTCTCCGTACCTTCGTGGAAGTGGGACGACATCAGCATGGATTTCATTGTGGGTCTGCCCAACACCTCTCGTCATCATGATTCAATTTGGGTTATTGTGGACCGATTGACGAAAGTGGCACATTTTCTTCCTGTGCACACCACTGATAAGGCTCAGAAATATGCAGAATTGTATATCGACCGGATCGTGTGTTTGCACGGATTACCTCGGACCATTGTTTCTGACCGAGGAGCCCAATTTGTTGCCAGATTTTGGGAACAATTGCAAAAGTCTTTGGGAACCAAGCTAATCAGGAGTTCAGCTTACCACCCACAGACTGATGGTCAGACGGAAAGGGTAAACCAAATCCTGGAAGATATGCTGAGAGCGTGTGCGATCGATTGTGGCAAGAACTGGGATAAGCACCTCTCCTTGGCAGAGTTCGCTTATAACGATAGTTATCAATCCAGCCTAAAGATGGCACCTTTTGAAGCTCTCTATGGAAGAAGGTGCAGGACACCACTCAATTGGTCTCAGTCTGGTGAAAGAGAAGTTTTTGGACCTGATTTAGTGACTGAAGCCGAAAGGAAGGTCAAGCTAATCAGGAAGAATCTAGAAGCTGCTCAGGCCAGGCAGAAGAGTTATCATGATAGAAGAAGGAAACCTCTCCAGTTCGAGGTGGGAAGTTTTGTATACCTCAAGGTATCACCCACCAGGGGAATGCAGAGATTTGGGATCAAAGGCAAGCTAGCCCCTCGTTACATTGGACCCTATGAGATCATAGAAGCATGTGGACCCGTGGCATACAAGCTGAAGTTACCTTCAAAGATGTCTGCCATTCACAATGTATTCCATGTATCTCAGCTGAAGAAGTGTGTTCGATTGCCGACTGAAATCTTAGCAGAGCCAGAATTGGAGATAGAGCCAGATCTCTCGTACAAAGAGTACCCCTCCAAGATTCTGGATTGCAAGGAAAGATCAACTCGGGCTAAATCGATCAAGATGTTCAAGGTCCAGTGGAGTAATCACTCAGAGGAGGAAGCTACTTGGGAAACCGAGGGATTCCTGAGATCCAACTTTCCCGATTGCCTACCTAAGGAAGCTGGTACGTAATCACCCCTCCTCCTGCCTTTCGAATCTAATTTCCAAAAATATGATTTTAAATCAGAATGAAGTAACTATAAAGTGAAACTTAAAAGGACTTCCTTCTGAAGTTGCAAAGAGAATGACATTCGAAGAGCAGTTTTGCCCTAATAATGGCAATCATCACCCTTTTTCCTATCAGTCTCACCCTTCGCTTTACCCCGGGAGGACTCTGGCCCGAATCTCGGGACGAGATTCCTTTAAGGGGGGAAGGCTGTGACACCCCAGTGTCACTCAGGGTTTTTCTTTCAAAAGCCAAACCAAAAGCCATTATTTTATGTGAACCAAAGTAAGCATGAGCATCAAAATAACTTAAGAACTAATGAAGTCACCAAGTATATACTTAAAAGTGTCATGATCAAAGCAAATAAGTCCCTTAAAAGATCAGATTATGCAACCCTAGTTTAAAAATCCTAAATGAGCCTCATGAGCAAAAATTCAAAAAGTAAGGAAAAGGGAGTGAAAAGTTTAAAATTTAGAGTTGAGCCAATTATAAAAATTGAAGTATATTTAATGGGCAACAAGAAAGGTTGAGAAAGCTTAACCAAAATAGCTCAAATAAAACCCCAAATCAAGCTTTCCATGTGTGGACTTAATAAGAATTCTGAATTTCAGATTTCTGAAATTCAGACCTTGATCCAAAGATCAGGGATGTTCACCTTGATCCCTAACTCGAATCCTAATGACCCCATTGACAAAAATGTGCCTAACTAACCCCTCTGTCGTGTGCCAGAAGATGGCATTGGGACGCGAGCCCTAGACACGACTAAACCTTGGATTTGCCTCGGATTTGCGCAGGGAGACAGACCAGATTTCCTGGCTCCATATCTCTGCAACCAGTAGGCAAAATCCTATGGCCACCACACAAGAATGGTAGCTTGTAGGGAGGGGAAGAGGTTTTGTGCATTGACCAAGGCGAGAGCAGGCTCGGATGAGCGACTACACGCGCCAGAACTTGGGCAGAACGCGTGCTCCCACGTGTTCGACCCTGGCCGGCGTGCCAGAGCTCGCCCAACCCGCGCGCGCGCGCTCCCCGGCGACCAGTCGCGTCCGCCGCGCGCCCTCGCCCTCGGCCGTGCCCGCCCACGCCTATAAAGCCTCCCCAAGCGCGCCTCACTTCGCCCCGCACTCACCCTCTTCGGCCAGCCGCTTTCCTTAGCTCCGGCGAGCTTGATTTCCGTCCGCCATTGCCGCCCGCGCTTCGGCCACCGTGGCCAGCCCACCCCAGCCGTCCTCAAGCCAAGCCAGTGCTTCGGCCAGCTCCACCAGTAGCCCGTGAAGCTCGCCAAGCCCTCGGACCTAGCCGGACTTCACCGGAGGCCCGAGATTGACTTCACCGGACTTCGGTCTTCCGCCGCCGCGCGTGGACCGAGCTATCCAGTGAGTCTCCACCCAATTCCTTGCGCTCATGTCTTCTCTGGCATCCCGTGGTCCTCCCTGACCCATTTGATTGAACTATCTCGCCGTGACCAGGCCGGTCTCCTCGCCGCCGACGAGCACCCCCGCCTGCGCGCGTGGACCGACCGACTCCGGCCATCTCCGACGGCGTTCCGCACACCGTTGTGATCCCCGAGACCTCCCCTTCGTCCTCGACCGCTTCACCGGAGCCATCTCGCCGCCGGTAAGCCCCTCCGCCCTTTTCTCCGCCGCGGCTACTGTTTGAGGTAGAAGAAGGACCTCGGGTTAGGATCTGTAGAACCCGAGGGGTATTCTGTAATGTCAGAGACTCATGTGAATAGTAGCTTAAGGACTGATTCGCGAAGAAAACTTAGAAAACACGCCAGGGACCCTAGTGCAAAGTGGATTTCCATTTAATCAATTCTGTTATTCTTTTTAAATAACCAGAGAACTTGTAAAATTCATAACTTGATGAATTCCTAATCAAAAGATGTCAAACCAATTTTGCTAGCTCCTGTATATTATAATCTATCATTTAAAAATAATAGACCTTATACTTTCTGTTCAAATTTTAGAGTTTAAAAATTAAAAACAGAAACCCACTAAACCTTATTTAATTAAGGAAAATTAGTTTTTCTTTTGTGCTGAGCTTAAGAAAATTTGTAGATGTTTATACCTTATTTAGACACTGTTTAAAAATAGTAGGAACCCCAGCATTTCAAATTATGATGTAGTTTCTCATTTAAAGATGTTTTGTCCAAAACTTAGAGAAAATCAGAAAGACATTAGAAGTTAATGAATAGTGATTAATATTATTTTTCCTAGTTTACTTATGTAACAGAGAACTTAGGAAAAATACAGAGACCATTAACTTGGACCAGTTTTAAATTAAAATGATTTGTTTAGCCTAAATAAGACTGAAAATCAATTATTAAAGAGGCAAAACTATAACCAAAATGCTTAACAAAAATCCAGTGGACTTATAACCACCAGAGCCCCACTACAAAAATACAGAGCACCTCAGCCCAACTTTTTAAGCAAGGGAAATAAATACAAAGTGATAATAAGGCATTTTTCAACTAAATCATGAACAACCCCAAATAATGTGATAATGGGCAACCAAAAATTATCTAAGTCCATGATGAGGTAAACTACCAGAGAAAAATGCAAACCCATGAAAAAGAAGCAAACTCTTACCAATTGCTAATGATTTAAGAGAAGAGTCATTTAATTCAAATAATGCATACCACCCCTTCCCTTAAGCAAAAAGATGCCAAACTTCAGAATGATTGCTCTTGCACAAAATAATAACCAAGAAAAATAAGAACTCTGTTGTTTGATGTTTTTCAAATATAGTGGTAGTAGAAAGCACTCATTTGGCTAGAAACTTGAGAAAACCATAGAAAAATAATTAAAAAGTACTAATGACTAGAAATTTGTATCAAGTCATGTTATAACACCTAAAAGCCAGCAAAAATAAGTTCTGAAGAATTACCCACTGTTAAATAGTAGTTGTAGTTCAAAGCACCCCTTCTGCCCTAGAGTTTAAAAATTTTGTACAGAGAAAACTATTCACTTTCTGATCCCCAAATTTTAAGACAGAGAAACACACACCAGTAGCAAGCCACTGTAATTTTTGCAGAATTTTTAGAATTTTATAAAAGCAACTTGTAGTTCAAACCTACTCCAAAACATTAAAGAAAATAAAAAGAAAAGGAAAGAAGAGCTAAACCCCACTTCAATCAGTCTAACTTGAGTGCTTATCAATCATCCCTAAGACTTAAAAGAATTCAGTGGAACCCCTAAAAGTAAAACCTACCACTTGCCTTAGCTAAAGTTTAACTTAATTTACCAAGTATACCACCCAAGGGTCTTTAATAAGTAAAGTTAACTTTGTTTAACCCAAGAAAGATTATACACCTTTTAAGTTGTGATTTCTAAAAGCACGTATCATATCATGCATATATCTTACGCATCGCATTCATTAGATTGTAATCTTGCCGACGGAGAGTACGTGCTCATCCCCGAGCAAGGACCTGTCCAAGAGGAGGACCAGGAGCAGGCTTCAGAGGCTGCTATCGAGGATCTCCTCGCAGCCCCAGCAATTGAAGGCAAGTCCCGGTCTTATGCATAACCATGTTATTATATGCTACTTTACTACACTTAATGCTTGTAGGTTTGTAATGTGCACTTAAGTGTAGGAGTTGCTTGAAACCTCTAGATGCATGAACTTAGGACTCCTTTTTGAGATGAATACTAGTCTGCTAGGTCGAGTAGCTGCTTGCTAATCAGGATCTCGGTAGAAGTCGAGTGATTTTTCTAGCACTCGCGCGAGGTCAGGAATTGATTGTATTCATCTTGATAACGGGATAGATGTTGGTCTATGGACTTGGATCCAGGGAGGATGCCTTGTCCATGAGATGGGAAAAAGAATTAAGGATTAATGTGTGGATACCTGAGTCAAGCTTTTGAACGTACTAAGCACATGCCGGGAAAAATGGTAACCGGTAAACCTAGTACCTGAGTGAAGCCGGGCGCGGACTTTATCCCTCATGCGACCTGAGACTGAGTCTCCCATGCTAGCTATGGTGGGTACAAGTGCGGTCACTGCACGGCGGCAGCCGGGGTCAGTGGAGCATTGTATGCCAAGGCGGTGAGGCCTGGACGCGAACGGGGAATCGATGGGGACGGTTGTCATGTGTAGGGTCGGAGTGCCCTGACATGCCGTGTGTTTAGGTTTACCTTGCAAGGTTAAAACTCGATTCGAATCGTCTGCTTCTCGCAGCTAATGAGACTGCTTGATTCCTTGTACTGCATCGAGTAAGAAGTGAAATGTGGTTACATAAGATAACTTGTTGATTGAATAATTTGATTGTTACCATGTGTGCTTAGAAGGAGCAACCTAGCTAAGTTAATGATGATAGAACCTGGAAAGCTAAAACTTTGCTTTTAGAAACAGCTAGTGCTTTTGGCAAACCAAACCCCTCAGCCAAACAGCTGCATAGTCTAGAGGTAGAGGAGTAGACTCCTCACACCGGGTAAGTCTAGCTGAGTATTAGTATACTCAGCCTTGCTTGTGGCACCATTTTTGCAGGTACCATGCAGGAATTGGTTGATGGTGTGACTTGGCCTACCACCCTGCCACCGGGTTGGACGGTCGAGTGGGATGTTGCTCCAGCAGGAGAGGAGCATGAGGAGTAGTGGGCTAGGCCTTGCCCATTTCCTCATTACCGACGACATCGATTATCCGCTGCACTTTACATTATGAACTTTATTTGCTACTCCAGAACTCCGATTTATGTAATAATTCAGTACTTAATTTGAGGTTTCCTGTTTTATTGTATTTCTTCTGTGACTCACCTTCGAGTGAGATTGTGGAATTTGATCCTGGTTAAGTGGCTCTATCAGACTAGATCTGAAGGACTGACGGGTTATTCCGGTTTAAGTGTGTCACGGCCCTTGAGGCATGACTTAGGCACTTAAGCTGGAATAATTCGGGTGGTTCTGCCACAGCGGTTGGAGCGAAGGGTACTTCGCAGGACCCGTGGTCCAAATTCTGCGCCAGTGGCGAGATTTCATCGGCCGCCGCCGCTAAAGACGTGGTGGGCTCTGTGTCCCAGCAGCTGAGGCATGCGTCGCAGCAGCTGAAGCATGTAAGTCATCTTGGACTTTGTTGGTTCGTTGTTTTGTGTGGTTGCAAATCTGATGGATTTTTCGTGGCAGGCGGCCGCCTTCGCCGACCATGTTGCGTTGGGCGCCCTGACTTCGGAGTTCACTGCTGAGAGGCAACGACTCGAGGGCAGGATCGAGCGCCTCCGAGCGGAGCATACGGATGCTGTCAGGGACAAGTCAGCTACGGAAAACAAGAGCCGTAGGCTGACGGAGAGGTTGGCGGATACGGAGGCCGAGAAGGAGGATCTCAGGCGTCAGTTGGCGGAGGAGAGGAGGGACGCAAACAGAGCTTGTGCTGAGGCGCAGGCTGCACAAGCCGAGGCCAAACTTGCGTGGGTGGAGGCCAGTCTCGCTTGCCAACGTGCTGAGGAGATGGAGACAAGGCTCGGCGGCCTGCACGACCACCTAGACAAAATAGAGGCCTCGACGCGTGCGGAGGTCGAGCGGACACATACGTAGCTCATGGACGCGTACCGGGAGCTGGGTGCGCGGACCGCTCCCTTCGAAGCGCCCGGTCAAGAGGTGGGCCTCCGCTTCCTTGGGTGGCTACAGGAGGATCTGGAGGTGCTCCCGACAATTGTGACGAGCCTCATGTCCTTCGCCTCCCTCATCACCTCTGAGGGGACGTGCATGCCTTGTCTTGCGAGGGAGGCGGGCACTTCGAGGTCTTCGACCAGTCGGACGAAGGCTTCAAGCGCGGAATCTTCTAGGTCAAGGACCTGATGCTGAAGCAGTCGGCTGGGGCGGTTTTCGATAGGACATGGGGCCCTCACGGTTGAGAGATTGTCTGGGAGAGGTCCGACCGAGCGATGGATCAAGTAAAGGTGCATCTGTTTGGGTATGTGTGTGTATTTGTGTGGTTGTTGAATGAATGTGCTATTGGTGTAGATGGTGCATGATGAAGAGGTCGAGGACCTCGGTGATCAGGACTGCACACTACCCGAGGCGTCGGGGGTGGAGCTGGCACTGCCATCCGATGCAGGCGAGGGCCCTTTGGTGATCCCCGCGCCGACCGGAGCTGACGAAGACCCCGTGCCGGCCACTACGTCGACAAGTGAGGACGCTTCGAAGGTGGTGTGCGAACCAGCTGCCGAAGACCCAGCAGCGTCGGCCGAGCCTTCGCAGGTGGTGGAATAGGGGCTAGGCTTTCGGTGTAAACTTTTGTTTTTGTGGTACTGAACCTCGGTTGCTGCGCAGGTTCCGACGTTTGGGCCTGCGCAAGCAACCGCTGCTGGCAATATCGATTTTGTGGCGGCCTCAACCATTGTGTCTGCCGATGATAATTTATTTGGCTCTGGATCTAAGTGTTTTGAGTCTGATGGTGAGTCTGGGAGTTCGTTTTCCTGGACGGAGGAGTCCTCGGATGTAGGCTTGGATTATTTTGCTACGTTAGATGTAGCCACAGCGGAGTCTTCGCCGCGTGTGGAGGTTGGCGAGGCTGCTGATCTTCCTAGTGCGAGTACTAAGTACAAGCGGCGAAGGGTGGTGTCGAAACATAGTGTGGGTGAGTTTTCGCGAAGTGGTAGGCGCCGTTGTATGGGGATGGAGCGTGGCCATCTTTGAGTAGACCAGATTGGTAAACAAGAATTGTTGTCCTCGCCATTTGGGGCGAGCATAGGTGAGGGGGATCTGCGAAATCTTTTTGAGGGTGAGGAATTAAGGATAATGCTGTTCAATTATAGGGAGATGGGTATCATCCCGAAGGTTGAGCCGATGTAGTATATGGTGCCCTCGCCGTGTGTATGAAAATACCACTTGTATGTAACTTCGAGTTGTGTTGTAATGTGGCCTGTTGGCCGTTTTCGCGCGCTTGTGCTGGTCCGGGTGCGCCCTTAGGCGACTTTTGCGCGGAGTGTCTTTTCGGTAAAAAACTTCGATGGCGTGCGTATTATGCTTGTCCGGCTGCACCCTTAGGCGACTTTTGCTCGGACTGTCTTTTTGGTAAAAGACTTCGATTAATGCACTTGTTGTGCCATTCCGGCTGCACCCTTAGGCGACTTTTGCGCGGAGTGTCTTTTTGATAAAAGACTTCAATTGATGCACTTGTTGTGCTATTCCGGCTGCACCCTTAAGCGACTTTTGCTCGGAATGTCTTTTTGATAAAAAACTTCGATTGATGCACTTGTTGTGCTATTCCGGCTGCACCCTTAGGCGACTTTTGCTTGGAATGTCTTTTTGATAAAAGACTTCGATTGATGCACTTGTTGTGCTATTCCGGCTGCACCCTTAGTCGACTTTTGCTTGGAATGTCTTTTTGATAAAAGACTTCAATTAATGCACTTGTGCTATTCCGGCTGCACCCTTAGGCGACTTTTGCTCGAAATGTCTTTTTGATAAAAGACTTCGATTAATGCACTTGTTGTGCTATTTCGACTGCACCCTTAGGTGACTTTTGCTCGGAATGTCTTTTTGATAAAAGACTTCGATTAATGCACTTGTTATGCTATTCCGGCTGCACCCTTAGGCGACTTTTGCTCGGATTGTCGCACGCGAGGGTGGTCTATGCTACTTGCCGTGGTGACCTGGGAATGGTTGAATATCGAAGACCGTTGAAACGGTCTTTTTCGACACGTTGCGCCGGGGGCTTTTGTTGGTATATTACATGGCTTCGCCTTGTTAAAAACCTCACCCCGGGAGGAAAAGAGTGCGGGCCGAAACAACATTGTTTGCTAGATTACAAGGGCGCATGGGCCCTGATGATTAAACAAAAAACTTGCGGAGGTCGTCAATGTTCCAGGAGTGCTCTAAGTCTTTGCCGGATGGCGTTACTAGCCTATACGCGCTGGGGGATGCCTTCGACTTGATGATGAATGGACCTTCCCATTTTGGCTCCAGCTTGCTCCATGATTCTGTTCGGGTGGTCCAGACGAGTACGAGGTCTCCTTTGTCGAACTCTCTTGGTACGACCACGTGGTCGCGCCAGGCCTTAGTTTGAGCATGATATTTGTTGAGGGCCTGTAGGGCGAGGACGCGGTCTTTGTCGATGAGGTCTTTGGATGTTGGTTCGTCGACGTAGGGGACCGCTGATGTGCTTGTTCGGGGCGACCCATGCTTTATTTCCTGCGGTGTCATGGCCTCAGATCCGTACAATAGTCGGAAAGGTGTGAATCCGGTTGCCCGACATTCTGTCGTGTTTAGGGCCTAGACTACTTCGGGTAGTTAGTTAGCCCATTTGCCCTTCTTGTCATCGAGGAGTCATTTCTTGATGGCGGTGAAGATTTTGCCGTTGGCACGCTCGATGACGCCGTTGGTAGGGCTGGAAAAAAGCTCGAGGCTCGTGAGCCGGCTCGGGCTCGTGAAGACTCGGCTCGGCTCGGAGAGGCTCGAGACTCTAAACGAGCCCGAGCCGAGCCTGATTCCACGGCTCGCTACAGTGCCGAGCCGAGCCGGCTCGTGAGCCGGCTCGTGGCTCGGCCCAAATCTGAACAACTAAAGGCCTAAGCCCAACTCTGAGTTGCTGAGAGCCTAAGACGCTGACCTAGGGTTTCAAATTGACCATTTTGTTCATATCATCCATCAGCCGCCGCCCCGCTCTGCTCACGCGACGCGCCGACGACCGTGGCCGTGACCCGCCTGTCTCGTTGTGCGGTCGTGAGGCTGTGAGCTTGTGACCTCCATGATTTCATTCCCTCCAGGCAGGTTGCTGGCTGCCATCTGTCGATCCATCCGGGGTCCCTCCAGCGTTGGCAAAGGTTGTCAGGTACACAGGTTAGTGAGCTTGTCATTCCCTCAGCCCTCAGGCTCCAGCGTTAGCACTTGGCACTTGGCAGTTTGGACTTTGCCACCGTGAGCTCTAAGCTCCTAATCCTCCTATCATCCCTCTTCCCTTCACGCGATGCACAGGGTTAGGCTGCTAGGCTAGGGCATGGCCATGTTGGGCTGCCAGCCTGCCACCTGCGGCTGCACTGCACGTCGCCTGTACGGCAGCACCTGCCAGGCAGGGGCGCTGGGTTGCCATCCCTCCAGGAGCCGATTAGCCGAGTAGTCACTAGTCAGGTTAGTGATCTGAAAATCTAAAGTTCATCCCTCCAAGCTCCAGTCCGCTTGTCAGGACTTAGGTACTTAGGTAAAGTGATCTAAAATTCTGAAGTCTGATGCTTATTGCTTAGAATGGTTGCTGTCTGGCTGATTACTTTTATTCTATCAATGACTATAGGTTGCAACTTTTTAAGTGATGGAATCGACTGTGGAAGGAAAGGGGAGGACTGCAAGTGATGGAACTGATTCAGAAAGTAATTCGTTTGACAAGAGGGATGATATGTCTGAAGATGAACTGGCAGTGCTTGGTGGAAAAATTGATGATTCAGTGGACAATGTCAATATTGATGAATCTGAGGACAGTGGAAGTAAAAAAGGGGTCAAGAGAAGGCGCAAAAGGGTGAAGATGAAGGCTACATCTGAAACTGAAAGGAACAAAAAGGCATAATCTAAAGTTTAGAGTCTACTTTTAGCACGGGAGGTAGAACTCTAGATGATTATCGTAGTTCTCTAAGGCCTTCAATGGTGGAGGCATTGGTATGCTCTTCTAGCTGGATCCGAGGAACACATGATGGAAGCATGATATATGTGGTAATGTGGTATGCTGATCTTGTATATTTCTTAAAGTTGTATTATTTCACACATTAATTGAACTTTGTATTTTATCAGGAATAAGAAGATGAGGACAATGTTGAGAACATTATGTTCCCAAAAATCTTGGTGGAAAGCAACTAGTAAGAGATCTAAATTCTAATACTCTTTGTTAGAATATAGAGGAAACATGAATTATTTAGTGCTATTTGTAAACTAATTAGAATTTCCTTCATAGAATTTGGAAGAACTGGATGGAGACAAGACAAGCTAAGCTAAGGACGTCAAGAGTCAAGACTCAAGAGAAAAGATGCATCATTTGAATTATTTTTGTCATTGAAACTTTGAGATACTGAATATTTTGTGCTTATCAATGGATTATGCTATGCTCTTGTAGACTTTGAGATATTGCTACCGGTTTAAAATGTCTTCTTTTATGTTTTGAGGAGTAGTGTATCTTCTTGTATGTTTTGAGCTGATTTTATGGAATATATATACAACTGAAGGTTGGGCTCGCGAGCCGGCTCAAGCCGGCTCCCGAGCCTGTACCGAGCCGAGCCAAGCCTAATTACAGAGCTCGCCAGACAACCGAGCCGAGCCAGGCTCGGCTCGCTCTTTTACCGAGCCACACCGAGCTGAGCCGAGCCTGGCTTGGCTCGGCTCGTTTCCAGCCCTAGCCATTAGATTGCGGGTGGTAGACTGAGGCAAAGACAGGCTTGGTGTCGATGGAGGAACAGAAATCCCTGAAGTCCTGGCTGTCAAACTATTTGCCGTTGTCGACTGTGAGTTCAGACGGGACTCCGAATCGGTAAACAATGTTTTGCCAGAAGAACTTTTGGGCGGTCTTCGACGTTATTGTTGATACTGCTCTAGCCTCGATCTACTTGGTGAAGTACTCAATGACAACGAAGGTGAATTTGAGGTTCCCTTGGGCCATAGGCAGTGGGCCGACAATGTCCAGCCCCCAGCGTTGAAGTGGCCATGTGTGGGTGATCAGCTTGGTGAACTGCAAGGGGTTGCTCGAGCGGGGGGAAAACTTCTGGCATGCTTCGCAAGACCTTGTGATTCGATTTGCAGTACAGATTATCATGGGCCAGTAAAATTCTTGACGGATCACCTTGGCGGCGAGGGCCCTGGGTCCTGAGTGGGAGCCGCAAGTTCCGCTGTGGACTTCACGAAGGATTTGAATGCCTTCGGTTTCGGTCACGCACTTTAGCATGCACTGACTGATCCCCTTTTTGTACAGCTGGCCCTCGACTAGTGCGAAGTCTCGGCTTCGGTGCTTGAGGCGTTTGGCCTCATTGATGTCACTTGGGTGGTAATGTCCTTGCAGATACAAAGTTATAGGGGCCCGCCAGTCTTCGGTCATGATGAGGTTGATGATGCGATGGCCTTCAGCGTCATTAGTTATTTGTAAGCCCTCCGAGTTGCGGACAGCTGGTGTTTCGATGACGTGGTAGAACACGTCGGAGGGCAAGGTATCACCTTTGGCCACTGGTTTGGCCAACACGTTGGCCTCTTCGTTCTTGGCACGGTCCACATGTTGTAGGGTGAAACCCTTGAACTGTTTCTCGAGACTACGAATAGCCATGAGATACTGCATGAGCGCGGGGTCCTTCGCTGAATATTCCTTTTCGACTTGGCCGGCAACTACCTCGGAATCTGTCTTGACTATGCATGTGGTGACGCCTAGTGCTCACAATTTGTGAAGGCCCAGGATGACGGCTTCATATTCTGCTATGTTGTTGGTGCATCTGTCGGACTCCAAGGCGAAGCTAAGGCGTGCCGCGTATCTGTGTTTGACATCTGTGGGTGATGTGATAATTGCCGCTGCTCCTGCCCCCGCATGGCACCATGCACCATCGCAGTTGATGGTCCACACCTCCTCTGGAGACCTTTCTTGCTACCATGCTGGCCCTGTCCAGTCAGCGACGAAGTCTGCCAGGACCTATGACTTGATTGCTGTCCTAGGATCGAAGCTGATGTGGTACCCGGAGAGTTCGACTGCCCATTTGGCGATTCGGACGGACGCCTCCGGGTTTCTGAATAGTTCTCCCAGGCCCCTGTCTGAGGTGACCCACACCTTGAATGCCTCGAAGTAGTGGCACAGCTTGTGCGATGCCATGACAACTGCGTATGAGATTTTTTCTAGTTCGGTCATGTTGCACTTGGAGGTCATGAGGACTTCGGAGACGTAGTAGACTGGGCACTGCCGGGTTGTGCCCTCTCTGTCTTGCTCTTGGACTAGCGCTGCACTGACTGCACAGAAGCTACAATGTAGAGCAGTAGAGGCAGTGAGGGGTTGGGACTGGTAAGAATTGCCAAGTCTGACAGGTGTTGCTTGAGTGACTCGAAGGCTGTCGCCTGCTCTGGTCCCCATGCGAAGTCTTTTGCGCCGCGCAGTGTCTTGAGAAAGGGTAGACTTCGCTCTGCGGACTTGGAAATGAATCTGTTCAAGGTGGCCAACCTGCCTGTCAGTCGTTGGATGTCCCTGGTTGACTGCGGGGGTGTCATGTTGATGATTGCTTGAATCTTGGTTGGGTTGGCCTCGATCCCGCGGTGCGACACCAGGTAGCCAAGTATATTCCCTTGGCGAACTCCGAAGACGCATTTCTCGAGGTTGAGGCGAAGTCGTGCGTCCCGCATGTTAGCGAAAGTCTCTGCTAGGTCAGCCAGGTGATCTTCTTTATTTTTGCTCGCGACGACAATGTCGTCCACGTACGTGAAAACGTTACGGCCCATTTGGCTTTCTAGCACTGTCTTGGTGAGGCGAAAGAAGGTTGACCCGGCGTTCTTGAGTCCCTCTGGCATCCTAATGAAGCAGTACGTGCCGAAGGGTGTGATGAAGCTGGTGCTGGCCTTATCTTCCTCTTTCATGTATATCTGGTGGTAGTCGGAGAAGCAGTTGAGAAGGGATATGACTTCGCAACCGGCTGCGCTATCGACTATTTTGTCAATCCGTGGCAGCGGGAAATTGTCCTTAGGGCAGGCCTTGTTGAGGCTGGTGAAGTCTATGCACATGTGCCACTTGCCGCTTTTCTTCTGTACCATGACTATGTTGGCTAGCCACGTAGGTAGGCGATTGGTTCGATGAAGTTGGCCTCCAGCAGGCGGTGCACTTTAGCTTTGGCAGCTTCTGTCTTCTCGTGAGACATTTTGCACAGTCGTTGCTTTTTTGGGCACACCGAAGGGTCGATGCCCAGACCGTGCTCAATGATGCTGCGGCTGACTCCGACCAGGTCGAGGGCGGACCAGGCGAAGACGTCCTTGTTTCGAGAGAGACAGGAGATGAGTTTCTTCTCGTCTTGCGAGGTCAGGTCTTTGCTTATCACCACCGTTTGCTTGGGCGTCGCTGGATCCAGGGGAATTGTCTTCATTCCATCGTTGCTTTGTAGCTGCGCCTTAACTCTCTCGGTGGTGGCTGGATGGGTCACTTCAGAGACTTCGCGTTGTGTTGTGAGGCAGTGTACGTTCCATTGGCCTGGAACGAAGTCTCTCTCAATGTTGCGCGCAGTCTGCTGGTTACCATAAACTGTTATCACGCCCTGCGGTCTCGGAATTTTCATGCAAAGGTACAGTCCGTGGATGGCGGCTTCAAATTTATTGATGGAGACCCGACCTATTATAGCGTTGTAAGGATAAACCATATCGACGATGTCGAAGGTGACCTGCTCACTCCGCGCATTGGGGGCTACGCCGAATGACAGGGGTAGTTCTATCTTGCCCACAGGGAAAGTGCCCTTGCCACCGAAACAATATAGAGGGTTGTCCAAAGGCTTGGGTAAGCTGTGGCTGATACCCATGTGATCAAAGGTGTGCAGGAAAATGATGTCCGCTTGGCTACCGTTATCAACTAGGACTTTGTGCAAATCCCAGCCTGCTACGCTGCAGTTGATTACCATGGCGTCGGCGTGGCGTGCGCTGCGCAGATCAATGTCTCCGGCATCGAAGGTTAGTGGCACATGTGACCACCTCGTTTGCACCACTGGGCCGGTGAGGGCGACATGGTTGACACTTCGGTAATGATCCCTCTTTTGCCGCTTCGTCTCAAAGTCGATACTGGACCCTCCGGTGATCATGTGGATGACTCTACGATACCGCTGATCGGCGAAGTCTTCCTGTTTTGGTGCTGGGGTGATTTTGGTGGTGTGGGTTCGGGTGGTGCAGAGGCGGAGGCGGGGGTGGAAGAACTTGTACTTCCTGATGTGCTGATATGCATGGTTGGGTGGGTGCTGGATGTGGTCGTTGTTGTATGGTTGTTGATGGTGGTGATGATATGTGTGCGCGACAACTCTCTGGTTGTCGGCTGGCTGTGCCCGAGACATCTTGTCCTTGGTGGCCTTTGTTTCCGGGCAATCCCTTGTTGGGTGTGCATAATCCTCGCCGTGAAACAAACAGTAAAATCTGCGTGGTTGTTGCGCCCGTCCCCGGCCCCGGCCTCGCGCGCTGCTACCGCAACCTTGGGGGGATATTCCTGACGGCGAATGGCTTCGCCGGCCGGATGCTGGTTGGCTATGTTGTGCACCTGCTGCTGGTTGCAGCTGTCCCGTCTGGAGTCTGACTGCGAAGGCCTGATCCAGGTTTGACTGGACTGTGGAGGGTCCTTGGGCTTTCTCTAGGACTTGACCTTTCGCTGATGTAGCTCTTCGGATCTGGCGTACTTCTCAAATAGCTGATATAGCTCTTGGAGATTTTTGGGTGGGTCCCTGATGCAGTGACTGTATAGGACGCCAGCCCGAAGGCCGTTGATGGCGTAATGTATCGCGATGTGGTCATCAACCGAAGGCAGTTGTGACTTGAGAGTTAGGAACTTGCGATAGTACTCCTATAGGGTTTCCTTCTCTTGCTGCTTGCAGAGTGATAGTTCGGCCAAGGCATCGATATCGGGTCGGTACCCTTGAAAATTGAGCAGAAATTTGTCCCGGGGTCCTTTCTAGGAGTCGATGGACAA
This sequence comes from Zea luxurians, assembly GCA_029449295.1. Classification (NCBI taxonomy): domain Eukaryota; kingdom Viridiplantae; phylum Streptophyta; class Magnoliopsida; order Poales; family Poaceae; genus Zea; species Zea luxurians. The sequence continues at coordinate 43,318,259 of JAOPSE010000023.1, forward strand.
TGGCGGCAACCTGTGTACCAGGTCAAGGCCGGACCCTCGAGGGCGATGATAAAAGACTTGGCCATTGTGGCGTCATCCCCTCCGACCGATGCGACGACGACTTGGTAGCTCATAATGTACTGTGCTAGGTCGGTGTTGCCGTTGTACTTTGGGTAGGTCCCTGCCCTGAAGTTGGCGGGCCATTGTGATGCTTGGAGTTGCGGAGCCAGGGGGCTTCGCTCATCAAGGTAATTGATGCCTTGGAAAGCTGCGGCATGCGGGGCGAAGGGCCTGTGCTGGGGTATGAATAAGTCTCCAGCTGGCGCGCGCTGTTGGAGGGGCGGGCCGTGCTACAGATCGTGCTGGCTTTCGCTCTGGATGAGCGCGATCTCTTGCTCGAGCTCCCGGGCTCTCTGCTCCTTGTCCCGTATCATCTGGCACACCTTGGCTTGCGCGGTGACACGCTAGCGCTTGGTGTCGAGGATGTCTTTCTGTTTTTGGAGGTTGCGGTTCTTGATGCGCAGGGCCCATAGCTGTAGCTGTTCTTCGGCTGAGATGTTGATGACCTCGCCGTCCTCTGCAGCGTCTTTGCCCTCTAGTGGAGAGAAGCCTAGGGGTGGTGCTTGTGGTTGTCCTCCAGAGCTGCAGGTGTGTACGGTGCCTTCGAGAGTGGGGTGTTCCTAGCGTTGTCTCTTGCTGAGGGCTTCGTCTTCGGAGGCTTCTTGGGGGGTGTTGTCGACGAGGGCATTGCCTTTTTTCTCAGTCAGGAGCGCCGCCTTCGCTGCTTCGTCGATTGATGGGGCTGCCTTCGAACTAGCTCGCTTGGGTGCCATCGCGGGTGGTTTGTTCGTAGCACGAACGGTGGGCACCAAATGTTGGCCTCTGTTTAGGTGAACAAGTAGATCCAACGGGAAAGTGGAGTGAGTGTTTGCAAAGTTTAACGAGGGACAACAATTGCTCTGTTAATTCGGCCTCTCAAGGGCACTGTACGGGGGTATTTATAGGTACCCGAGCGTCCAACATCCCAAGGCAAGGATGTTTATGCCCTCGGGTACCCGGACTATCCCCAGAATATTCCCATAAAGGGAGGTTACAGGCCGTCTTTACAGAAAAGCTATTACAGATGAGGCCCGTAACATTCTTGTTGTAACACCCAATTGTGTACATCATATGATAAGAGGTTTTTCCCTTGAAAATTTTGTCCCTATTTAATGGAGCATGTGAACACCACATTTAAAAACAAGTAATTAATAAAAAGACATACCACAAAATTTTGCATCATGCTGGTTTTTCACTCTTATGTGCACTTTGTGACAGTATAAATAAATATAATAATGTGAAAAGAGATATACTAATGGCCAAAGTGGAACTTAAGATGTAAAAAAAAAGAAATTCTAGAAATTGGAAAGAAGGAGGAATAAAATATGTTGTGGATAAAAATAAATATATGAAAACAAATACTAATCTTACACCGGATAAATGAAGTTGAACATTTGGCCAATGGTGAAATTCATAACAAGATCCATATTCAAATTTGAAATTTGAAAAATAAAAAGAGTAAAACAAAACAGAAAAGAAAAAGAGAAATAAAAGAGAAAACTCGAGTTGGGCCCAAACCGAGGCACTCGGCCCACCAGACTCACTCACGCCAGCCCAGTGCGGCCTCCGCCGCACTCACTTGCGCGTGGGACCCATCTGCCAGTCGCGGGCCGCTTGCGCTCGCTTTCGTTCCGCTATCTATGACCGGTGGGGCCCACCTGAGTCGTCAACAACCTCCCGATCAGGGCGCAGCTCGTGCGGACTTGCTCGGATCCTCCCCCGCGAATTTCGCCGTTGACCGACACCAATCGTGGGGATTAAAACCCCAATCGGCCCCGCCTCCTCCTCAATTACTCCGCGCCGCACCTCCTCCTCTAATCCATCACCTAGCACCGACCCGTGCTTCACCGCTGTTCCCTGGCGGCGCCGCAACTCCGATTCGCCGTCACTGCCGAGGACTCCTCTCTACACCGCCGCTCCGGGACTCGTGAGGGGCCTGGACGGATCACCGTGGTGCGTGGGCTGCTGCGGCGGTGAAATTGTGTCAGCGGAGGCAGGAAACTCCGGTGAATTCTTCGCCGTAGTTGAAGGACCACCGCGGGACCGCACTCTGCCGTCGACCGACCCCCTTGGGCACGCCATCACCGGTGAGTCTCGGTTACCCATATTCGCCATCATCTGCCGTACGTGTTGCTCTGCTCAATCGGAATTTGGGGTGTCGGTGGCGCACGGTCACCGTTGGCGGCAATGGCTCCGCCGTAGGGGCACAGCGCCGCCGTGTGTGATCGGTGGAGGAAGACAAAGTTTGGGTCGTTGATCTTTTCTTGGACGGTGGAGATCAATCGGCGCGTAGCGTTTTGTCGTATTGAACTAGGACCGTCCGATCGGGATCGGACGATGAGGGTTGTATCGGGTCAGGATCGCTCTCATCCGTAGATGTTAGATCTAACGGCCGAAATGAAATATACGTTATAAGCTGCGCGATCTAATCCGGGCGCTTTGTTGCCGATCCGACGGCCACGATCGGCCGATACCCCTTCGGCCGGGTCGTTTTGCATAAGAGTCCCTGGACTTTGCGGAAATCAACCCGCAGTCCACTTGAGTTACCCTCTGTGTCTCGGGAGTTTTTATTGTTTAGCCCCTGCGCTTTCCTGTAATTGACGCCTAGTCCAGGAATCAATAAAATCAGAGAAAATCCATTCTAAATTCATTTTTAATACAAAAATAATTGCTGAAACTTGTTTAAATTATAGAAAATGCATATGAACACCAAATTTAATGATTCCAGTTCCTAAATTTTTGTAATAATATTGTCTACCCATTAGTGCCTCTGTTCTGACATGACAAACACATTAAAATTATTCTTTCACTTAATCTTGTATTAAGCACATAAAACATTAGAAAATTCATAACTTAAAATATATAACTCCAAATTTAATGATTTCAGTTCCTGTGATCTTATTTTAATGTCTAGTTTATTACTGTATGTTCTATTTGCATGTTTGATGTGATGTTAATTTATGCTATGCCATGTATGTATTGTATTGATGCGAGTAGACGAGCAACCCACTGTGGAACCTGAGCTTCAACAAGTTGAAGTAGCTGAGCAGGAGCTCGTGGAAGGCAAGTTGTGCCCTTGATCACTTCTTTTACCCATTCATGTTCTTATTATTCATAATGATCTGCATAGGATAATTTTGCTGGGACCCAATAGGATACCCTAGATTTTGTCTATCTTTATACCTTGCTTCACCACTGGTTTTACTACTAAAGTTTTGGGTAGTACATGCTATTGCTTATTGTGGATTTGGGTATAGAGATATTCATCACTCTTTGTTATACTATTTATTGTTACCTGTTTTATTATTCCTTGTTCATGTTAAGATCATTATGTTAATGGGAACATGGAGAACCACCCGGGAAAACAGTGCTACCACAAGGGTTTAATGGGACGCCCTTGGCTGATTAACTAGGAAAGCTAGGGGAGGGCTACCTTACCCGAAAGGGGCAAGGGCAGTAGGGGAGAGGTCAGTGCAGGGAGGTCCCTGGTTGATTTTGCTGCGATGGCGGTCAGCCAGGAACCCTGTACTGGATCTTCCTATAAACTGTAGCGGGTAGTCTGAAGCTAGTGGAACTTTGTAAAGGCCTCGTAGTGGTACCCTGCCTCGCTTCCTAGGTAGAGGTGTATGGAGTCTGATCAACTCCGTGGCAAATGGGTAACACGACTTGTGGGTAAAGATGCGCAACCTCTGCAGAGTGTAAAACTGGTATACTAGCCGTGCTCACGGTCATGAGCGGCTCGGACACTCACATGATTAAATTATGGAACTTAAACTTAACCTGTCATTTCATTGCATTTGGGATCATTTTATTATTACTTTTACTTATTATTACTATGGTTTGGTATTTATTTACACTTAGTAATTGCTAATAAAATTTTGACCAACTTCTAAAAGCAATGCTCAGCTTCAGCCTTTATTTCATTGATCAGCCTTACACTTCATGAACTCCCACCTTTGGTGAGTTCATGCCACATTATTCCCCACGACTTGTTGAGCTATGAACGTATGTGAGCTCACTCTTGCTGTCTCACACCCCCCCACAGGTGAAGAGCAGGTGGTTCAGGAGGAGCCGCCTAACACTGAGGAGTTCGATCTGATCTAGGTGGCGTTTCTCAGTCGACATTGGCGCCGTCGATCCTTAGTTCGTTTTACATTTATCTTTATTTTGTAATAAGTCTTCCGCTATGTAATAAATACTCTGATGTTTATGACATTTATCTCTATACACTCTGTTATTATATATGTTGTCTTCTTTGGCGCATGTATGAGATGCACCCGGCTTTGTTCCTTTAAAACCGGGTGTTACAGAAGTGGTATCAGAGGAAATGTTGACTGTAGGACGAGACCTAGATAGAAATGGACAAAACCCTTACCTACTTACCTTACTCTGATTCATTCCATACTTACCTTATCTTGATCCTGTCTCACCTTCTACTGTTCTACTCTGATCATTCTTACCTTTTCTACTCTAAGACAAGATGGATTTCACACCTTGGAATCACTACCCCTATGACATTTTTAAGAGATAGGGAACCTAAGACAAAAATTTAAACTATTTTCTCTATAAAAAAATGTTGGTTGATTGTGCTGATGCTAAATACCTGTTTTGCTTCTTTGATTGATTGAGTTATAGATGGACATCTTAACATGTACCAACATAAGGTGTTGAATTAGCTTTAGTAGGTAAAAATATTAATCTGCTTAGCTAAAAATCCCCCAAAGTAACATGATTGTAATTACTGCCTTGTCTTCTGCTCTCTCTTACCATATATATCTAACTCAGATGGTCAATACCAGGCGGGGTGGTGGAATTGACTTGCCTCCTAACCAACACACTCGAAGACAACCTCAGCCACAACCTGCTGGGATGAATCCTCCTAATCCTCCACCAGGCGGAGTTGACCCACTGGTTGCTGCTCAGATGGCGGTGATGCAGCAGATGGCAGACACCATGGCTGATATGCGTGCCCAGATGCAGCAAGAACGCCAGGAGATGCGTCAAGAAAGAGAAGATATACGCCAGGAGTTGCGCCAGGAGAGAGATGAGATACGTCAAGAAAGGAGGGCGCAACAACAGCAGCTACAACAGCAACTTCAACAGCAGCAGCAACAGCAACAAGTGCCATTGCCTCCACCACCACCACCAGTTCCACCTCGTGATAAGCACCGGGAGTTTATGAGTCATAAGCCACCTACATTCGCTAGCTCACCTGATCCACTGGACGCGGATGATTGGTTGAAGTCAATTGAGAAGATGCTGAATATTGCACAATGCACTGACCGGGAGAAGGTTTTATATGCCTCTGGACGTCTGACTGGTCCTGCTGCTGATTGGTGGGATTCTTATACTGCTACCCACGATGCTGCTGATACTATTACTTGGGCAGAGTTCAGTACGCAGTTCAGGAACTACCATATTCCAGCTGGGATGATAAAGATCAAGAAGAAGGAGTTTCTGGCATTGAAGCAAGGCAACATGTCGGTCAGTGAGTATAGGGATAAATTCATTCAGTTGTCGAGGTATGCTCCAGAAGAAGTTGCTGAGGATGAGAGGAAGCAGGAGCATTTCATTGAAGGACTTAATGGACCACTGCAGTATGCTCTAGTGGCACACACATTTCCATCATTTCAGAGGCTATTGGATAAGGCTCTTGCTATTGAACACAAGCGTGTTCAACTGGGTGATTTGAAGAGGAAGGCTATCTCACAAGGACAGGGTAGCAGCAGTGTTCGTCCTCGCTACAGTTCACCACAGGGTACACCGACTCGACCAGGAGGACCACGCCCAGTTCAGCAATCACCACTGAGGACACCTCCTCGACAGGCTACTCCCACTGGCACCCCGACAAAGTTTGCAGGACAGAGTCCGGGCACTCAATGTTTCAAGTGTGGGAAGATTGGTCATTATGCAAATGTCTGCCCATAGAGGATTGCTACTACTCCAGCTCAGAACAAGCAACAGACCCCTGGCAAGGGATATTCTATAGCCAGGGTGAATCAAGTCAGCGTTGATGATACTCCTGATGGTGGTGACCTCGTAATTGGTATGTTTTATGTTAATGCAATTCCTGCAACAATATTATTTGATTCTGGTGCTACACATTCATTCATGTCTGCTAGATATGCCAACACAAATGAAATACCACTGCTAAATATGAGAAAACCCCTGATAGTAATTACACCTAAAGGGCCTGTTGAGGCGAATCAAATGACACGTAGATTGACCTTGACCATTATGGGTAGAGAATTTGGAGCTACTGCTATAATATTAGAGTCAAGCAGTATAGATTTGATCCTTGGTATGTCATGGCTAAGGAAGGCAAAGGCCGTTATAGCATGTGGTAGAGGTACCATAGAACTCACTACCACTAAAGGAGAAAGATTTCAAGTCAATATTGCAGTAACCTCCTCATCCATGCGTGCAATGTTCTTTATGCCTGAGGAGTTTGTTGGTGACAACATCCGGGTGGTTAGAGATTTTTCGGATGTCTTTCCAGAGGAGTTGCCAGGGATGCCACCTGATAGAGAAGTTGAGTTTGTTATTGATCTCTTACCTGGAACCGCCCCTATTTCTAAACGGCCATATAGAATGTCCATAGAGGAGTTGAAGGAACTGAAGAAGCAGTTGACGGAGTTACAAGAGGCTGGTTACATTCGTCCAAGTTCCTCACCTTGGGGAGCACCGGTGTTATTTGTGCAGAAGAAGGATGGATCACAACGGATGTGTGTGGATTATAGATCTCTTAATGATGTTACGGTGAAGAACAAGTATCCGTTGCCCCGTATTGAGGATTTATTTGATCAGATGAGAGGAGCCAGGGTATTCTCGAAGATTGATCTCCGATCGGGATACCATCAGATGAAGATTAGACCATCGGATATTCCTAAGACGGCTTTCTCAACTCGATATGGATTATATGAGTTTACTGTTATGTCGTTTGGACTAACCAATGCACCAGCTTACTTCATGAATTTGATGAATAAGGTGTTTATGGAGTATTTGGACAGATTCGTCGTGGTATTCATCGACGATATTCTTATCTATTCTAAGAATGAGAGTGATCATGAACAACATCTAAGGTTGGTGCTACAGAAGTTACGAGATAATCAACTCTACGCTAAGTTCAGCAAGTGCAAGTTTTGGATTGACAAGGTGCCATTCCTTAGTCATATTATTTCTAATGGAGGAATAGCAGTGGATCCTGCTAAAGTCAAGGAGATTATGGAGTGGAGAGTGCCCACTACAGTTACGGAGATTCGGAGTTTCTTGGGACTCGCAGGATATTATCGGAGATTTATTGAAGGGTTCTCTAAGATTGCCAAGCCTATGACATCGCTTTTGGAGAAAGGAAAAGAATTTAAGTGGGATGAGAAATGTCAAGAGAGCTTTGATCAATTGAAGGAGAGATTGATGTCACCTCCAGTACTGATTATGCCAGATTTGCAGAAGGGATTTGACATTTATTGTGATGCATGTGGCCAAGGACTTGGATGTGTGCTTATGCAAGAGGGTCATGTGATTGCCTATGCATCTCGTCAGTTGAGGAAGCATGAACTGAACTACCCCACTCATGACTTGGAACTGGCTGCCGTTGTGCATGCACTTAAGATTTGGAGACACTACATTATGGGAACTAAGTGCCAAGTGTACACGGATCACAAGAGTTTGAAGTATATATTTACTCAGAAGGATCTCAACCTCAGACAGCGTCGTTGGTTGGAGCTCATCAAGGATTATGATTTGGAGATTCACTATCATCCAGGCAAGGCGAATTTGGTTGCAGATGCCTTGAGTCGGAAAGAGCATGCTCACTCCGCTTTTGTTGTCCAGCTACCCGATGAATTAGCAAAAGATTTTGAGAAACTCAATTTGGGAATTGTTACACACACTGAAGGAGTCACCATTGAGTTGGAACCTACCTTGGAGCAAGAGATTCGTAAAGGTCAGGTTGGTGACGCTAAAATCCAAGAGATTAAGGATCTGATTACGGAAGGTCGAGTTCCGGAGTTCACGGAGGATGAGCAAGGTACTATATGGTTCAAAGATCGGATATGTGTTCCAGAGATCGATAGCCTCCGTGAGGCTATATTGAAAGAAGCTCATGATTCTGATTACTCCATCCACCCTGGAAGCACTAAGATGTATCAAGATTTGAAGCGAAAGTATTGGTGGTACGGACTGAAAAGAGATGTGGCTGCTCATGTGGCTAAGTGTGATGTATGTCAAAGAGTTAAGGCTGAACATCAAAGACCCGCTGGATTATTGCACCCATTGAAGATACCTGAGTGGAAATGGGAAGAAATTGGTATGGATTTTATTGTTGGACTACCCCGCACTCCAGCAGGATATGACTCTATTTGGGTAATTGTGGACAGATTGACAAAGGTGGCTCATTTTATACCTGTAAGGACTAGTTACACGGGAGCCAAGCTAGCAGAATTGTATATGACTCGGATAGTTTGTCTACATGGAGTACCTAAGAAGATCGTGTCTGATCGAGGATCACAGTTTACTTCTCGGTTTTGGAAGAAGTTGCATGAGAGCTTGGATACACAGTTGAATTTTAGTTCAGCCTACCATCCCCAGACTGATGGACAGACAGAGAGGACTAATCAAGTGCTGGAAGATATGTTAAGAGCTTGTGCTCTCAAGCATGGTGGCAGTTGGGAGAAGAGTTTACCATATGCAGAGTTTTCTTATAATAATAGCTACCAGGCCAGTTTGAAGATGTCACCATTTGAAGCTCTGTATGGTAGAAAATGCAGGACCCCTCTATATTGGGATCAGACTGGAGAAAGACAGTTCTTTGGGCCTGAACTTATACAAGAGGCAGAAGAACAAGTTCGGATGATAAGAGAAAATTTGAGAATTGCACAATCAAGGCAAAAGAGCTATGCTGATAATAGGAGAAGATTACTGGAGTTTAAGGAGGGTGATCATGTCTACTTGAAGGTGTCACCACTTCGGGGTATGAGGAGATTTAAAGTTAAAGGAAAGTTGACCCCTCGCTTCATTGGACCTTTCTTGATCTTAAAGCGAGTGGGTGAAGTTGCATATCAACTGGAGTTACCCGATCATCTGTCAGATGTACATGATGTATTCCATGTGTCTCAGCTGAAGAAGTGCCTCAGGGTACCTGAGGAGCAACTACCAATGGAAGACCTTAGTGTTCAAGAGGATTTGACTTATGCTGAGTACCCTATCAAGATTTTGGACACTTTGACTCGGGTTACAAGAAATAAGGTGATAAAGATGTGCAAAGTTCAATGGAGTCACCACGGTGAAGATGAAGCAACTTGGGAAAGAGAAGAAGAGCTTCGTATAGATTTTCCCCACCTTTTCCCTAGATCTTCTTAAATCTCGAGGACGAGATTATTTTTAAGGGGGGTAGGATTTGTAACACCCAATTGTGTACATCATATGATAAGAGGTTTTTCCCTTGAAAATTTTGTCCCTATTTAATGGAGCATGTGAACACCACATTTAAAAACAAGTAATTAATAAAAAGACATACCACAAAATTTTGCATCATGCTGGTTTTTCACTCTTATGTGCACTTTGTGACAGTATAAATAAATATAATAATGTGAAAAGAGATATACTAATGGCCAAAGTGGAACTTAAGATGTAAAAAAAAAGAAATTCTAGAAATTGGAAAGAAGGAGGAATAAAATATGTTGTGGATAAAAATAAATATATGAAAACAAATACTAATCTTACACCGGATAAATGAAGTTGAACATTTGGCCAATGGTGAAATTCATAACAAGATCCATATTCAAATTTGAAATTTGAAAAATAAAAAGAGTAAAACAAAACAGAAAAGAAAAAGAGAAATAAAAGAGAAAACTCGAGTTGGGCCCAAACCGAGGCACTCGGCCCACCAGACTCACTCACGCCAGCCCAGTGCGGCCTCCGCCGCACTCACTTGCGCGTGGGACCCATCTGCCAGTCGCGGGCCGCTTGCGCTCGCTTTCGTTCCGCTATCTATGACCGGTGGGGCCCACCTGAGTCGTCAACAACCTCCCGATCAGGGCGCAGCTCGTGCGGACTTGCTCGGATCCTCCCCCGCGAATTTCGCCGTTGACCGACACCAATCGTGGGGATTAAAACCCCAATCGGCCCCGCCTCCTCCTCAATTACTCCGCGCCGCACCTCCTCCTCTAATCCATCACCTAGCACCGACCCGTGCTTCACCGCTGTTCCCTGGCGGCGCCGCAACTCCGATTCGCCGTCACTGCCGAGGACTCCTCTCTACACCGCCGCTCCGGGACTCGTGAGGGGCCTGGACGGATCACCGTGGTGCGTGGGCTGCTGCGGCGGTGAAATTGTGTCAGCGGAGGCAGGAAACTCCGGTGAATTCTTCGCCGTAGTTGAAGGACCACCGCGGGACCGCACTCTGCCGTCGACCGACCCCCTTGGGCACGCCATCACCGGTGAGTCTCGGTTACCCATATTCGCCATCATCTGCCGTACGTGTTGCTCTGCTCAATCGGAATTTGGGGTGTCGGTGGCGCACGGTCACCGTTGGCGGCAATGGCTCCGCCGTAGGGGCAGAGCGCCGCCGTGTGTGATCGGTGGAGGAAGACAAAGTTTGGGTCGTTGATCTTTTCTTGGACGGCGGAGATCAATCGGCGCGTAGCGTTTTGTCGTATTGAACTAGGACCGTCCGATCGGGATCGGACGATGAGGGTTGTATCGGGTCGGGATCGCTCTCATCCGTAGATGTTAGATCTAACGGCCGAAATGAAATATACGTTATAAGCTGCGCGATCTAATCCGGGCGTTTTGTTGCCGATCCGACGGCCACGATCGGCCGATACCCCTTCGGCCGGGTCGTTTTGCATAAGAGTCCCTGGACTTTGCGGAAATCAACCCGCAGTCCACTCGAGTTACCCTCTGTGTCTCGGGAGTTTTTATTGTTTAGCCCCTGTGCTTTCCTGTAATTGACGCCTAGTCCAGGAATCAATAAAATCAGAGAAAATCCATTCTAAATTCATTTTTAATACAAAAATAATTGCTGAAACTTGTTTAAATTATAGAAAATGCATATGAACACCAAATTTAATGATTCCAGTTCCTAAATTTTTGTAATAATATTGTCTACCCATTAGTGCCTCTGTTCTGACATGACAAACACATTAAAATTATTCTTTCACTTAATCTTGTATTAAGCACATAAAACATTAGAAAATTCATAACTTAAAATATATAACTCCAAATTTAATGATTTCAGTTCCTGTGATCTTATTTTAATGTCTAGTTTATTACTGTATGTTCTATTTGCATGTTTGATGTGATGTTAATTTATGCTATGCCATGTATGTATTGTATTGATGCGAGTAGACGAGCAACCCACTGTGGAACCTGAGCTTCAACAAGTTGAAGTAGCTGAGCAGGAGCTCGTGGAAGGCAAGTTGTGCCCTTGATCACTTCTTTTACCCATTCATGTTCTTATTATTCATAATGATCTGCATAGGATAATTTTGCTGGGACCCAATAGGATACCCTAGATTTTGTCTATCTTTATACCTTGCTTCACCACTGGTTTTACTACTAAAGTTTTGGGTAGTACATGCTATTGCTTATTGTGGATTTGGGTATAGAGATATTCATCACTCTTTGTTATACTATTTATTGTTACCTGTTTTATTATTCCTTGTTCATGTTAAGATCATTATGTTAATGGGAACATGGAGAACCACCCGGGAAAACAGTGCTACCACAAGGGTTTAATGGGACGCCCTTGGCTGATTAACTAGGAAAGCTAGGGGAGGGCTACCTTACCCGAAAGGGGCAAGGGCAGTAGGGGAGAGGTCAGTGCAGGGAGGTCCCTGGTTGATTTTGCTGCGATGGCGGTCAGCCAGGAACCCTGTACTGGATCTTCCTATAAACTGTAGCGGGTAGTCTGAAGCTAGTGGAACTTTGTAAAGGCCTCGTAGTGGTACCCTGCCTCGCTTCCTAGGTAGAGGTGTATGGAGTCTGATCAACTCCGTGGCAAATGGGTAACACGACTTGTGGGTAAAGATGCGCAACCTCTGCAGAGTGTAAAACTGGTATACTAGCCGTGCTCACGGTCATGAGCGGCTCGGACACTCACATGATTAAATTATGGAACTTAAACTTAACCTGTCATTTCATTGCATTTGGGATCATTTTATTATTACTTTTACTTATTATTACTATGGTTTGGTATTTATTTACACTTAGTAATTGCTAATAAAATTTTGACCAACTTCTAAAAGCAATGCTCAGCTTCAGCCTTTATTTCATTGATCAGCCTTACACTTCATGAACTCCCACCTTTGGTGAGTTCATGCCACATTATTCCCCACGACTTGTTGAGCTATGAACGTATGTGAGCTCACTCTTGCTGTCTCACACCCCCCCCCACAGGTGAAGAGCAGGTGGTTCAGGAGGAGCCGCCTAACACTGAGGAGTTCGATCTGATCTAGGTGGCGTTTCTCAGTCGACATTGGCGCCGTCGATCCTTAGTTCGTTTTACATTTATCTTTATTTTGTAATAAGTCTTCCGCTATGTAATAAATACTCTGATGTTTATGACATTTATCTCTATACACTCTGTTATTATATATGTTGTCTTCTTTGGCGCATGTATGAGATGCACCCGGCTTTGTTCCTTTAAAACCGGGTGTTACACTTGTCCACGCGGGGCCCATTACAGTGGGCCAAATTCCACGTGGGCCTCCGGGCTAGATGAGGACGCAGGACTAGCATACTTCGTTGGAGTCTGGCCTTCGTCTTGCAATGGAGAGGACAAAGGGCGACTGCGCCGATCATCTCGCCTTCGTTGGTGTAGCGAGGCAACGAAGGCTTCGCGCAAAGGGTAGCGTCTTCGCCTTCGCCCCAACACCGAGCAACAAGAGCACAAAGAACATGAACAAACTCTCTCTCAAGTCACTAGGTGATTGGAATGGATTTGGGACTTGGAGAGGCTTTTCTTCTATTGAATTGTGTCTAGGGTGAATGCACTAGCTGTTGTATTGAATGTGGAACTCAGAAATCTTGGATACTTGGAGTGGTGGTGGTTGGGAGGTATTTATAGCCCTCAACCACCAAACAAGCCATTGGGGAGGCTACTGTTGATGGGCGCACCGGACAGTCCGGTGCGCCACCGGACACTGTCCGGTGCGCCAGCCACGTCACCAACCGTTAGGGTTCTAGAGCATTTGACCGTTGGCGCCGCTGACTTCTTGTGGCACCGGACAGTCCGGTGCCGCACCGGACAGCTACTGTGCATTGTCCGGTGCGCCTATGACTTCTACTCTGACTTCTACCGCATACTATAGTGCACTGTTCATCTGTTCGCACGCTTTTGCAGTCGACCGTTGTGCAAAGTAGCCATTGCTCCACTGGTGCACCGGACAGTCCGGTGAATTATAGCGGAGCGCGCCTGGAGAAACCCGAGAGTGGCCAGTTCGTTCCTGTACAGCCCTGGTGCACCGAACACTATTCGGTGGCACACCGGACAGTTCGGTGTGCCAGGCTAGAGCACACTCGGTTTCTTTGCTCCTTTGTATTTGATCCCCTAACTGAATGTTTATTGGTTTGTGTTGAACCTTTATGCACCTGTAGAACATATACTCTAGAGCAAACTAGTTAGTCCATATATTTGTGTTGGGCACTCAACCACCAAAAATAATTGTAGGAAAAGGTTAACCCTATTTCCCTTTCAATCTCCCCCTTTTTGGTGAGGGATGCCAACACAAACCAAAGCAAATATATAAAGTGCAGAAATGAAGTAGTTTGCATATAGTAAGTGCAAATATTACTTAGAATTAAACTAATATGAAAGTCTTATTGCATATGAATAAGAGTGAATGGATTGCTTTCCTTTTATTAACATTTTGGACCACTTTTGCACCACATGTTTTGTTTTTGCAAATCTCTTTCAAATTCTTTTCAAAATTATTTTGCAAATAGTCAAAGGTATATGAATAAGATTGCAAGAAGCATTTTCAAGATTTGAAATTTCTCCCCCTGTTTCAAATGCTTTTCCTTTGACTAAACAAAAGCTCCCCCTGAATGAAATTTCTCCCTTTAGCTTTCAAGAGGGTTTTGAATAAATACCAATTTTGAAATCTTATTTTCATAATCATATATACCAATTTGAAATTGTCTTGAGTACTAATTGAAAAACCAACATTTGTGAATACCAATAAAATCTTTCATTTCGAATTTTTTTGAAATGGTGGTGGTGCGGTCCTTTTGCTTTGGGATTAATATTTTCTCCCCCTTTGGATTAAGTGCAAAAAACGGAGAACGTTGGAGCCCTTTTTATGTTTTCTCCCCAATTGATAAAAGGAATATGAGTGAAAGAGTATACCAATGTGGAGTTGGCGGAATACCGGCAAAGGGTAAGTAATACCATTGGAGTTGAGTGGAAGCGTTGTCTTTGCCGAATACTCCATTTCCCTTTCAATCTAAGACTAACACACGAAATACTCATGGAAACATATCAGTCTTAGCCTTGGCACAAGAAGAATAAGAAATATGTATATGTAGGTATATAAATGAGCTATGTGTGCAATGTTTCAATCAAAATTCCGAGAATCAAGAATATTTAGCTCATTCCTAAGTTTGCAAAAGGTTTTCTCATCTAGAGGCTTGGTAAAGATATCGACTAATTAATCTTTGGTGTTAATATAAGCTATTTCGATAACCCCCTTTATTGGTGATCCCTCAGAAAGTGATACCGAATGTCTATGTGCTTAGTGCGGCTGTGTTCAACGGGATTATCCGCCATGCGGATTGCACTCTCATTATCACATAGGAGAGGGACTTTGCTCAATTTGTAGCCATAGTCCCTAAGGGTTTGCCTCATCCAAAGTAATTGCGCACAACAATGACCTGCGGCAATGTACTCGGCTTCGGCGGTAGAAAGAGCTACAGAGTTTTGTTTCTTTGAAGTCCAAGACACCAGAGATCTCCCCAGAAACTGACAAGTTCCTGATGTGCTCTTCCTATCAATTTTACACCCTGTCCAATCGGCATCGGAATAACCTATTAAATCAAAGGTGGATCCCCTGGGGTACCAAAGCCCAAACTTAGGAGTGTAGACTAAATACCTCATGATTCTCTTCACGGCCCTAAGGTGAACTTCCTTAGGATCGGCTTGGAACCTTGCACACATGCATATGGAAAGCATAATATCCGGTCGAGAAGCACATAAATAGAGTAAAGATCCTATCATCGACCGGTATACCTTTTGATCTACTGATTTACCTCCTGTGTCGAGGTCGAGATGCCCATTTGTTCCCATGGGTGTCTTGATGGGTTTGGCATCCTTCATTCCAAACTTCTTAAGGATGTCTTGAATGTACTTGGTTTGGCTGATGAAGGTGCCATCCTGGAGTTGCTTGATTTGAAATCCTAAGAAATATCTCAACTCACCCATCATTGACATCTCAAATTTTTGAACCATGATCCTACTAAACTCTTCATAGGTAGACTTGTTAGTAGACCCAAATATGATATCATCAATATAAATTTGGCATATAAACAAGTCTTTTTCAACAGTTTTAGTAAAGAGTGTAGGATCGGCTTTGCCGACTTTGAAGTCATTAGTGATAAGAAAATCTCGCAGGCATTCATACCATGCTCTTGGGGCTTGCTTGAGCCCATAAAGCGCCTTTGAGAGTTTGTAGACATGGTTAGGGTACTCACTATCTTCAAAGCCGGGAGGTTGCTCAACATAGACCTCTTCCTTGATTGGTCCATTGAGGAAGGAACTTTTCACGTCCATTTGATAGAGCTTAAAGCCATGGTAAGTAGCATAGGCAAGTAATATACAAATTGACTCAAGCCTAGCTATGGGTGCATAAGTTCCATCAAAATCCAAACCTTGACTTGTGAATAACCCTTGGCCAAGTCGGGCTTTGTTCCTTATCACCACACCATGCTCATCTTGCTTGTTGCGGAATACCCATTTGGTACCTACAACATTTTGATTAGGATGT
Source organism: Zea luxurians (assembly GCA_029449295.1). Classification (NCBI taxonomy): domain Eukaryota; kingdom Viridiplantae; phylum Streptophyta; class Magnoliopsida; order Poales; family Poaceae; genus Zea; species Zea luxurians. Next base: position 43,334,320 of record JAOPSE010000023.1, read on the forward strand.
GGAACCAAATGCCATACCTCATTCCTTGTGAAGTTGTTGAGCTCCTCTTGCATTGCCACCACCCAATGTGAATCTCTTAATGTGTCCTCCACCCTATATCTCAATAGAGGAACAAAGGAGTAGTGTTCACAAAAATGTGCAATCCGGGATCTAGTGGTTACCCCTTTATGAATGTCACCGAGGATGGAGTTGACGGGATGATCTCTTTGAATTGCTTGGTGGACTCTTGGGTGTGGCGGTCTTTGACGTTGAATTTCTTGCTCATCTTTCTTGTCTTTATCTTTATCATCTCCCTCTTGATCATTGTCCTCCTCTTGAGGTGGCTCATCCTCTTGATCTTCATTGTCATCATTTTGAGCCTGATCCTCATCTTGAGTTAGTGGAGATACTTGATTGGAAGATGACAGTTGATCTTGTGCTTGTGGAGGCTCTTTAGATTCCTTAGGACACACATCCCCAATGGACATGTTCCTTAGCGCGATGCACTGAGCCTCTTCATCATCTAATTAATCAAGATCAACTTGCTCCACTTGGGAGCCATTAGACTCATCAAACACAATGTCACAAGAAACCTCAACTAATCCAGTGGATTTGTTGAAGACTCTATATGCCCTTGTGTTTGAGTCATATCCTAGTAAAAAGCCTTCTACAGCCTTAGGAGCAAATTTAGATTTTCTACCTCTTTTAACAAGAATAAAGCATTTACTCCCAAAGACTCCAAAATATGAAACATTGGGCTTTTTAACGATGAGGAGTTCACAAGATGTCTTCTTGAGGATTCGGTGAAGATATAACTGGTTGATGGAGTAGCAGGCGGTGTTAACCACCTCGGCCCAAAACCGGTCCGGAGTCTTGTATTCATCAAGCATGGTTCTTGCCATGTCCAGTAGAGTTCTATTCTTCCTCTCCACTACACCATTTTGTTGAGGTGTGTAGGGAGAAGAGAACTCATGCTTGATGCCCTCGTCCTCAAGAAAACCTTCAATTTGAAAGTTCTTGAACTCCGTCCCATTATCGCTTCTTATCTTCTTGATTCTCAATCCGAACTCATTTTGACCCCATCTCAAGAATCCTTTGAGTGTATCTTGGGTTTGTGATTTTTCCTGCAAAAAGAACACCCAAGTGAAGCGTGAATAATCATCCACAATTACTAGACAGTACTTATTACCGTTGATGCTTATGTAAGCGATCGGGCCGAATAAATCCATGTGGAGTAGCTCAAGCGGTCTGTCCGTTGTCATGATGTTCTTGTGTGGATGATGAGCGCCAACTTGCTTTCCTGCTTGACATGCGCTACAAACCCTTTCTTTCTCAAAATGAACATTTTTTAATCCTAAAATGTGCTCTCCCTTTAGAAGTTTGTGAAGATTCTTCATCCCAACATGGGCTAGTCGGCGATGCCAGAGCCAACCCATATTAGTCTTAGCAATTAAGCAAGTGTCAAGTTCAGCTCTATTAAAATCAACTAAGTATAGCTGACCCTCTAACACTCCTTTAAATGCTATAGAATCATCACTTCTTCTAAAGACAGTAACACTAGTATCAATAAAAAGACAGTTGTAGCCCATTTTACATAATTGAGATACAAAAAGCAAATTATAATCTAAATAATCTACAAGAAAAACATTGGAAATAGAATGGTCAGGTGGTATAGCAATTTTACCAAGTCCTTTGACCAAAACTTGATTTCCATCTCCGGATGTGATAGCTCGTTGGGGATCTTTGTTTTTCTCGTAGGAGGAGAACATCCTTTTCTCCCCTGTCATATGGTTTGTGCATCCGCTATCAATTATCCAACTTGAGCCCCTAGATGCATAAACCTGCAAAACAATTTAGGCCTTGTTCTTAGGTACCCAAACGGTCTTGGGTCCTTTCACATTAGAAACAAGCACCTTGGGTACCCAAACACAAGTCTTTGAGCCCTTCTGTTTGCCCCCAACATATTTGGCAACTATTTTGCCTGATTTGTTAGTAAGCACATAAGATGCATCAAAAGTTTTGAATGAAACATTATGATCATTTGATGCTATAGGAGTTTTATTTTTAGGCATTTTAACATGAGTAGAATGCCTAGAGCTAGAAGCCTCATTCTTATACATAAAAGCATGGTGAGAAACATTATGAGGTTTTCTAGCATGAATTCTCCTAATTTTGTGCTCAGGATAATTAGCAGGATATAAAATATAGCCCTCATTATCCTGAACCATGGGAGTCTTGCCCTTAACAAAATTAGACAATCTTTTAGGGGCATTAAGCTTGACATTGCTTCCCTATTGGAAACCAATACCATCCTTAATGCCAGGGTGTCTCCCATTATAGAGTATGCTTCTAGCAAATTTAAACTTTTCATTTTCAAGTTCATGTTCATTAATAAAATGACCGCGCTTACCACATTTGTAGCACACCCTCTTGGAGCGGGGTTTGTAGTCCTTTCCCCTCCTTTGCTTGAGGATTTGGCGAAAGCTCTTGATGATGAGCGCCATTTCCTCGTTGTCGAGCTTGGAGGCGTCGATTGGAATCCTACTTGGTGTAGATTCCCTCTTCTCTTCTTCCGTCGCCTTGAATGTGATGAGTTGCACCTCGGGTGTGGAGGTGGCGCCTTGCTCCAAGTTGACGATGTGTTTGGAGTCTTTGATCATTAGCTCAAAGCTCACAAACTTGCCTATCACTTCCTCGGGAGACATTAATTTGTATCTAGGATCCCCACGAATTAACTGCATTTGTGTAGGATTGCAAAAAACAAGGGATCTTAGAATAACCTTGACCATCTCATGGTCATTCCATTTGGTGCTCCCGAGGTTGCACACTTGGTTCACCATGGTCTTGAGCCGATTGTACATGGCTTGTGGCTCCTCTCCTTGGTTGAGGACGAATCGACCGAGCTCCCCCTCGATCGCCTTCCGCTTGGTGATCTTGGTCACCTCGTCCCCTTCGTGCGCCGTTTTGAAACGTCCCAAATTTCCTTGGCGGTCTTTAACCCTTGCACCTTATTATACTCCTCTCGACACAGGGAGGCAAGGAGTATAGTTGTGGCTTGGGAGTTAAAGTGCCGATTTTGGTCGGCCTCGTCTGAATCGTAGTCCTTGTCCCCTACCTTCGGTACCCGCGCTCCATACTCAACAATATCCCAAATACTTTTGTGGAGTGAGGTTAGATGATGCCTCATTTTATCACTCCACATACAATAATCTTCACCATCAAAATATGGTGGTTTGCCTAAGGGAAAGGAAAGTAATGGAGCGCGCTTAGAAATGCGAGGATAGCGGAGGGGCATCTTACTATACTTCTTATGCTCATGGCGCTTAGAAGTAGTGGACGACGAGTCGGAGCTTGATGTGGAGGGCGACGATGAGTCGGTCTCGTAGTAGACCACTTTCTGCATCTTCTTTTTCTTGTCGCCTCTCCGATGGAACTTGATGGAGGAAGAGGATTCCTCCTTGTGCTTGTTGCCGGACTCCCTTGAGAGAGTCCTCCCCGAGCTTGCGGGCTTGTCGCTGGTCACGATCTCCCTCTTAGCGTGATCTCCCGACATCACTTCGAGTTATTAGACTCTAATAAAGCACCGGGCTTCGATACCAATTGAAAGTCGCCTAGAGGGGGTGAATAGACGTAATCTAAAATTTACAACTTAAAAACAACAAACTACAAGCCAGAGTTAGCGTTAGAATTAAAATCGAGTCCGGGAGAGAAGGGGAAAACAAATCAACCAAGAAATAACACAAGTGAACATGGTGATTTGTTTTACCAAGGTTCCGTTCTAAAGAACCTAGTCCCCATTGAGGTGGTCACAAAGACCGGATCTCTTTCAACCCTTTCCCTCTCTCAAACGGTCACTTAGACCGAGTGAGCTTTCTCCTTAATTCTCACGGGTCACTTAGACCCCACGAGGACCACCACACAATTGGTGTCTCTTGCCTTGCTTACAAAACACTTGGGAACAAAAATGAGGAGGGAAGAAAGTGATCCAAGCAACAAGAGCACAAAGAACACGAACAAACTCTCTCTCAAGTCACTAGGTGATTGGAATGGATTTGGGACTTGGAGAGGCTTTTCTTCTATTGAATTGTGTCTAGGAGTGAATGCACTAGCTCTTGTATTGAATGTGGAACTCAGAAAACTTGGATACTTGGAGTGATGGTGGTTGGGGGTATTTATAGCCCTCAACCACCAAACAAGCCGTTGGGGAGGCTACTGTCGATGGGCGCACCGGACACTATCCAGTGCGCCAGCCACGTCACCAACCGTTAGGGTTCTAGAGCATTTGACCGTTGGCGCCGCTGACTTCTTGTGGCATCGGACAGTCCGGTGTCGCACCGGACAGCTACTATGCATTGTCCGGTGCGCCTCTGACTTCTGCCGCGCACTGCAGCGCACTGTTCATCTGTTCGCACGCTTTTGCAGTCGACCGTTGCGTGAAATAGCCGTTGCTCCACTGGTGCACCGAACAGTCCGGTGGCACACCGAACAGTCCGGTGAATTATAGCGGAGCACGCCTGGAGAAACCCGAGAGTGGTCAGTTCGTTCCTGTACGACCCTGGTGCACCGGGCACTGTCCGGTGGCACACCGGACAGTCCGGTGCGCTAGGCAAGAGTACACTCAGTTTCTTTGCTCCTTTGTATTTGATCCCCTAACTGAATGTTTATTGGTTTGTGTTGAACCTTTATGCACCTGTAGAACATATACTCTAGAGCAAACTAGTTAGTCCATATATTTGTGTTGGGCACTCAACCACAAAAAATAATTGTAGTAAAAAGATTAACCCTATTTCTCTTTCACACCCCAACCCATGTTCCTCTTCCCCCACGTCGCCCAAAGCCGTGCCCCACTTCCCCTCTCCCTCGCGCTCTCTCTCTCTCCCCCTCCCCAAAACTACCGACCGCCTCACTGCTGCGATGAGCACCTTCGCCAGGGCGCCCTCCCGGTGAGCCCCTCACACTTCCCCTCTCCTTTCCCCCTCCCATCACGCCTGCCGTAGCGGCCTTGGCTCAGTCCGACCGTGGCATGGGCGTGTGCTCTGACATGGCCTTGTGCCTCGATGTGGCCGCGTGTGCCCCCGGCACGGCCTTGTGCCCTCGGCGCGCTTCGCGCTCGTCGTTTGCCACGTGGCGCGCGTCGCAACGCTTTATTTTTTGCTCGGGTCATGCGGCGTGTCACGCGCAGCGCGCACGCCATTTTTGTGCGTCGTGCACTTTGCCTCGCAATGATATTTTGCTCCACCTAGAATCGCGTATGCTAATTAAAGTGTGTAATGAAACGACTATTAAACGAGCATCAATGTAAGCAAGACCAAGTGACAATTTTTTTATTTATGCATTGCATGAATATTAATAAATATAATCATGCTGAATTACATACTTTAATCCATAGCCGCTTAGCATAATCACGATGTCTCTCGGCCGTAGCTTTGACCATCGTAGTTTCTTTTCTCGCATAGTCGTAAATGCGAGCTCTACGCCACGTGCCTGTTTAATTGATCTGTTTTATTGTGTGGTGTATTGTTTCCTTCTATTTTAAGAATGTGGAATGTATGTTTGCACTCGTATAGATAACGGTCCATTGGCGGAGTCTGAGGATGTTGCAGGAGAAGACCCTAAGCAGCAGCTTGTTGGTGAAGGCAAGTGTCCTTTGACCAATCTATGTTGTCACACCCGGTTTTAAAGGTAAACCAAATGCGAACCATGTACGTGCCAGGATCAGAAATTCATGTACACAACGATTACATAAATGACTCATCATATCACAATGCTTCGAATAACTATAAAGAGTAAGTAATAATATTAAAGACTAGAGTCATTTACATAATATGAATCAAAGTGCACATAATAGAAATGTAGCCAACATAAACAAATCCACCATAGACAGCTAACTAGGGGAGGTCGCTAGCCTAATCCTCGAACTCATCGACGTCCTAGAACTCCTGGAGGTCCGCCTCGACGCCATCTTTTTTACTTGAGCATAGGTTGCACCAAAGGCAACCTGGTGTTTTGTGAAAGTAAGGGTGAGTACACATCAACGTACACAACAAATGTCCCATTTGATTGAGGTGGACTAGCTTTATGTGGGGTTAGGGTCAAAGCAGTTGCTTTTAGTTTGTCAGGTATTTATTATTATAGAAGCCAAATTTTAGCAATAACCAACCCGTGAATCATTTCCTCATCGTGGAACATCATTATCATCATCCAACCTAAACCATTAATAGAACCATTATGTCTCAGATCATCTGTATCTCTAATCAAAGAGGATCCCAAGGCCGCTCATAACCATGAGCACGAGTGATATATCAGTTTCATTCTCCTGCAGAGGTCACACACTTTACCCATGAGCCGTGATCCCTTTCCAGCCTAGGTTTGCAAGACCCGATCTTCACTACCGAGGTGAATGGCAGGGATACACTACGTAGCCTGTACAAAGATTTCTAGAGGTCATAGCCATCCATTAGGTTTCTCCAGTTTGATAAACACAATACTTCTCTCCACAGGAAGGGTGACTAACAAAACCAAATATAGAGAACCTCGGCAACCAGCCTCGGTAGAGCAAGTACTATACCCGGACCCCATTAACGGCCCTACGACGAAGCCAACTATATCACAAATTCCTCTAATTAATCAACTAAGGGTGTCCCATACAACCCTCATGGCTGCACTATTTCCCCGGGTGGTCTCTCAACGAACAGGTCCTTACGGAGGGGTACTTAGGAAATAGCCTGAGTCCCCTAAAGTATCACAGATTCATCATCGTAATCAAGATAACATCATCATATCATAAATATTCACATCATGTTCATTGATTAAAGTAAAGCAATGGCACGAAGGACAAAGTAAATACAAAGCTAGTCAATTCTTAGGTTTCAATTAAGTAATGCAGGACAATGAATTATAAGTAAATGGGACATAATGGGCCAGAGGATAATTGCCTTTACCAAACAAATACTCAGGGTCTTCAACTTTGTAGAACTCGAAGAACCTCATCACATGGTCGTCGAAGCTTGATCTTCGATTGCTCGAAGCTCTGAAACGGATCGCAATCTATTCGCGATGCACAACGAATACAAACAGGCACAAACAAACATATACATGCATAAGAATATTACACCATACAAGATAAGACATTATAGAAACATGCAGTGTGAAATAGAGCTCGCTACTACGGTCACACGAGGAAAAGAAATGTCGAACTCGAAGCTACAGTCGAGAAGTTAACGGGTTTACACTAAACAAATATTAACTATAACTTTTAATTCGACATTATCAAATATAAATAATTAACATTTATGAAATATAAATTAAAGCTACTTAGTTTTGACTAACTTACTGCTTTAATTGTGGATGATTAAATAAATAACTAATTAATGACATGAGTGATTATAAGCGAACATTTAATCTCGCGCACGGATAACGCGCGATACGCGTGAACGGCGCGTGGTGAGACACGCGACACACACGGACAACACGCGACAACACGTGCGAATAGCATGCGCGACACTCACGAACGACATGCGACGACGCGCGAGAAACAGCACCGCGTCACGCGTAAGCTGACACGATACGCGAAAATTAATAAATAGATAACATGATTAAACTAGACAATTATTAATAAGAAACATTTCGGTTAAGGTTAATCATGTTGGTGACTAATTATAAATGTGCAAATCAAATTCCTAAATTAGATTTTAAAATTGAAACGTCGTTCTAGTAGCCATCAGTTAAACAAACGGTTAAATAAATTAAATAAAATGTGCAACCGTGGGGATAAATACTTCTCAAATTAAAATAATTTTAATACAAATCTAACGCAACTTGAATGGATCGAGTCAGGTTTAAAACGCAAAAGTTATCACTGTTTTAAACTAGATTGTAATTCGTGCACACTAAATTACAGAACAGTCATCTTCTTCGTCACCTCATCTTCTTTCTCCCATCCATGGAAGAGAGGGGGGAGGGGAAGGGCTGTGCAAGGGGCGGCTCAGCCGGGTGCGGCCGCGGACGCGGCCGCACAGGGCGCGAGGGGCGTGACCGCCGCCGTCGGGGACGGGGAAAGGGGCGCCGCCGATGGAGAAAACGCAGGGGGATGGACGCCGCCACCAGGGAAGGTGAGGGGAGGGAGAGTGAGGCCCTGCACGGATGAGAAAACGAAAAAACCTTAGGTACAACAATGGAGGTTTCTCAACGGGGAAGAATACCCTCGCTATAGCCGAAAAGAAATCCGTCGATTGACAGAGATTCGGGGGATCCAATCAACGAACAGTACGTGCCTCGACGAAGCCCTCAACGAGACGAACGCAGTGGTACCTTCGGATTCCACAGACAATGCACGGATTGTGAGTAATTGCTTGTTGCAGTTGTCGACGGAGTTGGAACTGCTCCGAACTTCGGCGAGCAATTCCGGGAGCTAGGGATTGAATCTGGTGAAACCATTTTATGATTCAGAACTAGCTCAGCGAGAAGAAGCCAGACATATATATATATATATATATAGTTGGGGTTCGGACGCGATGGAAATTCGATTCAAATTCGGATTTTACCATTTTTTAAATTCAAAAAAGCCTAGAAATACATATTTTGTGCTCAAAATATTATAGATACTTTCAAAAATTCCAGAAAATTTCGTATAAATGTTTTGGCACCTAGTGAACTAAAAAGCATAATTAGAGTTTCTAAAAACATTTTGAGTACCTCAAATAAATAAATTTTGGTTCATGAGAAATAGAAAACTATTCCGAAAAATATGAAAATTTACCGAGCGCTTCTATAAGATATGTTAACATGTTTTAAACACATTTTTCACTTAGAAACACCATGCAACGACATGAATGCAACAACCAAAGTGCCTCTAGGGCTCATTCCACTAGGTTTACACCAATATAAAACAAAATAATTCTCCATTTTTAGGAAAAAGAAAGCAAAGGAATGAGAGAGTAACACCTGAATTTGGTGGATATTAGGGAAGAAATTTTATACCCCAAATTCAGGGTGTTACATATATCCTACTCACTTTATAATTCATGTCCCCACACTTATACTGTTCATACCTAAGGATTTACTAGTCTTTTTATCATGTCCTTGATCACCTATTTGGGTTGGATTATTTCTGGATTAACTTTATGCTAGCGCTCTACTCTAATCAATGAACATGATGAGACTATTTATGATACGATGTTTACTTCTGGATATGATTATGGCATTGTGATATTTAAGGGGGCTCGAGCTGTTTCTTGAGTACCTCTCCGTAAGGAGGACCACCCGGTAAAACAGTACATCCATGAGGATGGAATGGGACACCCTTAGCTAATTAATTAAAGGAATAAGGTATAGTTTGCTTCGCCGTCGTGCCATTAATGGGGCTCGGTGTACGCGGCTCGCTCTAACGAGGGTGGTTTGCCTCTTAGGGAGGAGTACGATGCATTTAGGAAACCTAACGGACGGCTACATCTTTGGGAAATCTTTGTAAAGGCTTCATAGTGAATCCCTAGCCGCTCACCTCGGGAGTGAACAATGGTCTTACAAACCCGGGCTAGAGAGGGAATCACGGCTCATGCGTAAAATGTGCGACCTCTGCAGAGGGTTAGAAACTGATATATCAGTCGTGTTCACGGTTATGAGCGGCCTTGGTAGCTCCTGTGATTAGATACTATGGCTACGAATGATGATGAGGATGATGGTTTTAATGATGATGATCATGACAATAAATTCTAGTATTTTCCTATTAGAGGGAGTACCTTTGGGTTAATAATTTGTGATTATAGCTAAAACTTGGCTCTCTATTAGTAATAATTACCTGACCAACTAAAAGCAACTGCTCTGAGCTTTACCCCACATACAACTAGTCCATTTTAGCCAAACGAAACATTTATTGAGTACTTTGACATGTACTCACCCTTGCTTAAAACACCAAAACACCAGGTTGTCCGCATTGCAACCCCTGCTCAGGAGAAGATGAAGGCGTAGCAGAGGATATCCAGGAGTTTCTAGACTACGATGAGTTCTAGGTGTGGGTTAACGGCAAACCTCCAGTCGGCTGCCTATGAATGCCTTACATTACTACGTTTCGTATTCGCACTTTGATCTATGGTTAAGACTATGTGGATATCTTAGACATCATGATGTAATCAACTTAATACCTCTTTATGTTATTATTTGAGCATGTGTGATGATGTCCAATTATGTAATCGTTATACATGAATTTCTGATACTAGACGTATATGGTTCGCTTCGCATTCGGTTTGCCTTCTAAATCTTGGTGTGACAGATAAGAACAACATGTTTCATTGAATCAGTCTAGCATGGACCTGTTGGCTATTGGGTGGGGCCCGGGCTTGACTAGACAAAAATTAGGCTTCAGGCGGATCAACGAGTTATGAGCTATATATCTACATCTATAGTTGTTTATGTCATAAGAAAAATTTATGTTATATGTACAATGAAAATAACTCATGAAACAATATATTTGCTTTTTAATTTCTATAAGGTTAGGCCACATGGCAGATTTTACACCAGCCTAATTAGGCTTTGCATCTTTATGGATAGCCAGACAACTTTGATACACGGTTACAACATATTATAAGAGTGTGTCTGCTTCAATAAGATCACTGATAAACACCATAAGACCATGTTCAATAATTCACCTATATGGGCATCTAAAACACTGTTTTGTATTGTAGATTGTACTATTGGTAGACTGAAGTTTGAATATGAGTATGTGACGAATAAGTTATTGGAGATAGTCTAAAAAATGTTTTAGAAAAAACAGGCTTAAAACCGATTCTCATTGTAACTAGCCAAAAAAGCTCATGAAAACTTGTTTCTCCCGAGTCCTGATTCTATGCCATATGCGTCCAAGGAATCATACCTGGTATGAAAAATAGCTATGACCATGCTCAATAAAGTAGCAAACTAAAACTAGAAGATTTCTTAACAGTAGTGTGTTTGGTTGAATGTACAAGTAAGGATGAAATGGTGTGGTCATAGTTTATATAATCTATACTACTCTATAAGTTCTTATTGTAGGCGTCCACACTCATGGTGCACGGTTCTGCCCCGCAATGCCTTCCCCTCCCAGAACCTTCCATCGACGCCGTTCCCTGAATTCCTCCATGTCGCTCCCTGAAATCCTCCATACCCCCACGCCTGAAATTCCTCCTTCCCCTCCCAGAACCTTCCATAGACGCTACACTGTAATCCCCTCCACCGACCATTCAACCATCTGCTTCCATCGTTGTCGCCCACCTTCTGCGACCGCTGAGGCAGCTCGCCCCGCACAAGAAGGGGGAAGTTCCATTTCCATCCTTCCAACGATGGAGTAACAACTCCTTGGCATCCAGGTTGTCCACAATCCGCGACCGCTGAGGCACCTCGCCCCGCGTAGGCAGGGGGTGAAAGTCGCCTAGAGGGGGGTGAATAGGCAAAATCTGATATTTATAAACTTAAAGCACAACTACAAGCCGGGGTTAGTGTTAGAATTAAAATCGAGTCTGAAAGAGAGGGCGAAAACAAATCAACCAAGGAATAAAGCGGATGACACGGTGATTTGTTTTACCGAGGTTCGGTTCTTGAAAACCTACTCCCCATTGAGGTGGTCACAAAGACCGGGTCTCTTTCAACCCTTTCCCTCTCTCAAACGGTCACCTAGACCGAGTGAGCATTCTTCCTTGATTTCCCGAGTCACTTAGACCCCGCAAGGACCACCACACAATTGGTGTCTCTTGCTTCGCTTACAAGGATTTGAGAGTAAGAATGAGAGAAAGAAGAAAGCCAACCAAGCAACAAGAGCAACAAAAGAACACAAGTTGATCTTCTCACAAGTCCTAAAAACTAGAGTTGAATTGTGGACTTTGATTTGATCGGAGGCTTTGATTTGTGTCTTGGAGTGTTGTGCATTGCTCTTTTATTGAATGATGAGTAGTGAATGCTTGGATGGTTGGAGAGGAGGTGGTTGGGGGATATTTATAGCCCCAACCACCAATTCAACCGTTGGAGAAGGCTGCTGTCGATGGGTGCACCGGAAACTGTCTGGTGCGCCAGCCACGTCACCCAACCGTTAGGGTTCTGACGGTTTCGACCGTTGGAGCTCTGACATCTTGGGGCACCGGACAGTCTGGTGCCGCACTGAACTGGCACTATTCACTGTCCGGTGCGCCTTCTAGCGACTGCTCTTACTCTGCGCGCACTATTCGCGCACTGTTCACTTTTTGCAGGTGTCCGTTGCAGTTGACCGTTGCGCCGAAGCCATTGCTCTGCTGACACATCGGACAGTCTGGTGGCCCACCGGACAGTCTGGTGAATTATAGAGGAGCGCGATCCCGAAAACCCAAAGGTGAAGAGTTTGAAGTTGATCTCCCCTGATGCACCGGACAGTCCGGTGCGCCAGACCAGGGTGCTCTTCAGTTTTTTTGCTCCTTTCTTTTGAACCCTAACTTATTCTTTTTATTGGTTTGTGTTGAATCTTTGGCACCTATAAAACATATAATCTAGAGCAAACTAGTTAGTCCAATTATTTGTGTTGGGCATTCAACCACCAAAATTATATTTGGGAAAAGGTTTGACCCTATTTCCCTTTCGATCTCCCCCTTTTTGGTGATTGATGCCAACACAAACCAAAGCAAATATATAAGTGTTGAATTGAACTAGTTTGCACAAGGTAAGTGCATAGGTTGCTTGGAATTAAACCAATATCTTATTTCTACTAGATATGCATGGTTGCTTTCTTATTTAACATTTTGGACCATGCTTGCACCACTTGTTTTGTTTTGCAAATTCTTTTTGGAAAAATTTTCAAAGTCTTTTTGCAAATAGTCAAAGGTATATGAATAAGATTTCGAGAAGCATTTTCAAGGTTTGAAATTTTCTCCCCTGTTTCAAATTCTTTTCCTTTGACTTTAAACAAAACTCCCCTTTATTGAAATTCCCCTCTTAGTTTTCAAGAGGGTTTTGATAGATACCAATTGAAAATAACACATGTCAATTTGAAATATACCAATAAAAGTTTTTGAAACATATTTTTAAGAATGAGGTGGTGGTGCGGTCCTTTTGCTTTGGGCTTAATATTTCTCCCCTTTGGCATTAATCGCCAAAAACGGAGACTTTTGTGAGCCCTTGTAAATTCTCCCCCATTGGCAAACAATATATGAGTGAAAGATTATACCAATGTGGAGAGATGGTGGAATACCGGCAAAGAGTAAATAATACCGATGGAGTTGAGTGGAAGCGTCGTCTTTGCCGGATACTCCATTTCCCTTTCAATCTATGACTTAGTAGAAATTCACTTGAAAACACATTAGTCATAGCCTTGGTACTTAAATAATGAGAATTATGCATTTGTACCAAAATGAAAAAGATATGATCAAAGGTATATAAATGAGCTATGTGTGCAAAGTTTCAATCAAAATTCCGAGAATCAAGTATATTTAGCTCATTCCTAAGTTTGGTAAAGGTTTTCTCATCTAATGGTTTGGTAAAGATATCGGCTAATTGTTCTTTGGTGCTAATATAGGCTATCTCGATATCCCCCCTTTGTTGGTGATCCCTCAAAAAGTGATACCGAATGTCTATGTGCTTAGTGCGGCTGTGTTCAACGGGATTCTTCGCAATGCGGATAGCACTCTCATTGTCACATAGGAGAGGGACTTTGCTCAATTTGTAGCCATAGTCCCTGAGGGTTCGCCTCATCCAAAGCAATTACGCACAACAATGGCCTACGGCAATATACTCAGCTTCGGTGGTAGAAAGAGCTGCTGAGTTTTGTTTCTTTGAAGCCCAAGACATCAGAGATCTCCCTAGAAACTGATAAGTCCCTGATGTGCTCTTCCAATCAATTTTACACCCTACTTAATCAGCATCAGAATATCTTATTAAATCAAAAGTGGATCCCTTAGGGTACCAAAGCCCAAACTTAGGAGTGTAAACTAAATATCTCATGATTCTTTTCACGGCCCTAAGGTGAACTTCCTTAGGATCGGCTTGGAACCTTGCACACATGCATACTGAAAGCATAATACCCGGTCGAGATGCACATAAATAGAGTAAAGATCCTATCATCGACCGGTATACCTTTTGATCTATGGATTTACCTCCCGTGTCAAGGTCGAGGTGCCCATTGGTGCCCATGGGTGTCTTGATAGGCTTGGCACCCTTCATTCCAAACTTGTTAAGAATGTCTTGAGTATACTTTGTTTGGATGATGAAGGTGCCCGCTTCGAGTTTCTTGACTTGAAATCCTAGGAAATACTTCAACTCCCCCATCATAGACATCTCGAATTTTTGAACCATGATCCTACTAAACTCTTCACAAGTAGATTTATTAGTCGACCCAAATATGATATCATCAACATAAATTTGGCATACAAACAAATCTTTTGCAATAGTCTTAGTAAAGAGTGTAGGATTGGCTTTGGCGACTTTGAAGCCATTAGTGATAAGAAAATCTCGCAGGCATTCATACCATGCTCTTGGGGCTTGCTTGAGCCCGTAAAGCGCCTTTGAGAGTTTATAAACATGGTTAGGGTACTCACTATCTTCAAAGCCAGGAGGTTGCTCAACATAGACCTCTTCCTTGATTGGTCCATTGAGGAAGACACTTTTCACGTCCATTTGATAGAGCTTAAAGCCATGGTAAGTAGCATAGGCAAGTAATATGCGAATTGATTCAAGCCTAGCTACGGGTGCATAGGTTTCACCGAAATCCAAACCTTCGACTTGTGAATAACCCTTGGCCACAAGTCGGGCTTTGTTGCTTGTCACCACACCATGCTCATCTTGCTTGTTGTGGAATACCCACTTGGTACCTACAACATTTTGATTAGGACGTGGAACTAAATACCATACCTCATTCCTCGTGAAGTTGTTGAGCTCCTCTTGCATTGCCAGCACCCAATACGAATCTCTTAGTGCATCCTCTACCCTGTATGGCTCAATAGAGGAAACAAAAGAGTAATGTTCACAAAAATGAGCGACTCGAGATCGAGTAGTTACCCCCTTATGAATATCACCAGTCCAGAGTCTTGTATTCATCGAGCATGGTCCTCGCCATATCCAGTAGAGTTCTATTCTTCCTCTCCACTACACCATTTTGTTGAGGTGTGTAGGGAGAAGAGAACTCATGCTTGATGCCCTCATCCTCAAGAAAACCTTCAATTTGAGAGTTCTTGAACTCCGTCCCATTGTCGCTTCTAATCTTTTTGATCCTTAAGTCAAACTCATTTTGAGCTCGTCTCAAGAATCCCTTTAAGGTCTCTTGGGTTTGTGATTTATCCTGCAAAAAGAATACCCAAGTGAAGCGAGAATAATCATCCATAATTACAAGACAGTACTTACTCCCGCCGATGCTTATGTAAGCTATCGGGCCGAATAAATCCATGTGGAGTAGCTCCAGTGGCCTGTTCGTTGTCATGATGTTTTTGTGTGGATGATGGGCACCAACTTGCTTTTGTGCTTGACATGCGCTACAAACTCTGTCTTTCTCAAAATGAACATCTGTTAGTCCCAAAATGTGTTCTCCCTTTAGAAGCTTGTGAAGATTTTTCATCCCAACATAGGCTAGTCGGCGATGCCAGAGCCAACCCATGTTAGTCTTAGCAATTAAGCAAGTATCGAGTTCAGCTCTATTAAAATCAACTAAGTATAGCTGACCCTCTAAGACTCCCTTAAATGCTACTGAATCATCACTTCTTCTAAAGACAGTGACACCTACATCACTAAAAAGATAATTGTAGCCCATGTTACATAATTGAGATATAGAAAGAAAATTGTAATCTAAAGAATCTACAAGGAAAACATTGGAAATAGAATGGTCAGGAGATATAGCAATTTTACCAAGTCCTTTGACAAACCTTGATTTCCATCCCCGAATGTGATAGTTCTTTAGGGATCATTATTTTTCTCGTAGGAGGAGAACATTCTTTTCTCCCCTGTCATGTGGTTTGTGCATCCGCTATCAATAATCCAACTTAAGCCCTCGGATGCAAAAACTTGCATAACAGTTTTAGGCCTTGTTCTTAGGTACCCAAACGGTCTTGGCTCCTTTCACATTAGAAACAAGCACCTTGGGTACCCAAACACAAGTCTTGGAGCCCTTATGTTTGCCCCCAACATATTTGGCAACTACTTTGCCTGATTTGTTAGTTAAAACATATGAAGCATTAAGAGTTTTGATGCAATAGGAGATTTCTTTTTAGGCAATTTAACATGGGTTGATTGCCTAGAGCTAGATGCCTCATTCTTATACATAAAAGCATGATGAGATCCAGAATGAGACTTCCTAGAATGAATTCTCCTAATATTGTGTTTAGGATAACCAGCAGGATATAAAATGTAACCTTCGTTATCCTGAACCATGGGAGCCTTGCCCTTAACAAAGTTAGACAATTTATTAGGGGCATTAATTTTGACATTGCTTCCCTGTTGGAAACCAATGCCATCCTTAATGCCAGGGCGTCTCCCATTATAGAGCATGCTTCTAGCAAATTTAATTTTTTCATTCTCTATCTCATGCTCATTAATTTTAGCTGTTAATTGAGCTATGTGATCATTTTGTTCTTTAATTAAAGCTAGGTGATCATGAATAGCATCAACATTAACATCTCTACATCTAGTACAAATAGTAACATGATCAACACTAGATGTAGAAGGTTTGCAAGTACTTAATTCATCAATCTTAGCATGTAACATGGCATTCTCATTTCTAAGATTGGAAATAGAAACATTGCAAGCATTCAAATCTTTAGCCTTAGAAATTAATTTATCATTCTTAGTTTTAAGGCTAGCAATTGATTCATTCAATTTATCAATCTTAGCAATTAAACTAGCATTTTCATGTTTAAGATTGACAATTGAATCATGACAAACATTTGACTTCTCAACCTTAGCAAATAAATTAGCGTTCTCATTTCTAAGGTTGGAGATAGTGTCATGGCAAGTGCTAAGCTCCTTAGTCAAATTTTCACATTTTTGTATTTCCAGAGCATAAGCATTCTTTACCTTAACATGCTTTTTATTTTCTTTAATAAGAAATTCCTCTTGGCTATTAAAGAGTTCATCCTTCTCATTAATAGCACCTATCAATTCATTTAATTTCTCTTTTTGTTACATGTTGAGGTTGGCAAAAAGTGTGAGCAAATCATCCTCATCATCACTAGAGCTAGCTTCATCACTAGATGTTGTATATTTAGTGGAGGCTCTAGATTTTACCTTCTTATTTTTGCCATCTTTTGCCATGAAGCATTTGTGGCCGATGTTGGGGAAGAGGAGGCCCTTGTTGACAGCGATGTTGGCGACGTCCTCATCGGAGGAGGAGTCGGTGGAGCTCTCATCGGAGTCGCATTCCCGACACACGTGGGCATCGCCGCCCTTCTTCTTGTAGTATCTCTTCTTCTCGTTCCTCTTTCCCTTCTTGTTGTCGCCCCTGTCACTATCACTAGACATAGGACATTTAGCGATAAAATGACTAGGCTTACCACATTTGTAGCACACCCTTTTAGAACAGGGCTTGTAGTCCTTCCCCTTCCTTTGTTTGAGGATTTGACAGAAGCTCTTGATGATGAACGCCATCTCCTCATTGTCAAGCTTGGAGGCGTCGATGGGGATCCTACTTGGTGTAGAATCCTTCTTTTCTTCTTCTGTCGCCTTGAATGCGACGAGTTGCACCTCGGGTGTGGAGGTGGCACCTTGCTCAAAGTTGATGATTTGTTTGGAGCCTTTGATCATCAATTCAAAGCTCACAAACTTTCCTATCACTTCCTCGGGAGACATTAGCTTGTATCTAGGATCACCACGAATTAATTGAACTTGCTTAGGATTATGAAAAACGAGTGATCTTAGAATAACCTTGACCATTTCATGGTCATCCCATTTGGTGCTCCTGAGGTTGCGCACTTGGTTCACCAAGGTCTTGAGCTGGTTGTACATGGCTTGTGGCTCCTCTCCTTGGTTGAGGACGAACTGACCGAGCTCCCCCTCGATCATCTCCCGCTTGGTGATCTTGGTCACCTCATCTCCCTCGTGCACGGTTTTTAGTACGTCTCAAATCTCCTTAGCACTTTTCAACCCTTGCACCTTATTATACTCCTCTCGACATAGAGAGACGAGGAGTATAGTAGTTGCTTGGGAATCAAAGTGCTTGATTTGGGCGACCTCGTCTGAATCATAGCCTTCATCCCCTGGTGATGGTACCTGCGCTCCAAACTCAACAATGTCCCAAATGCTAGCGTGGAGTGAGGTTAGGTGATGCCTCATTTTATCACAGATGCTGACGCCTCATGTTGACACCGGGATGACCGGGGTCTGGGCCTGGTTGAGCCAGAGTGCGCCATGCCGAGTAGACGGTCGACGTCGTCCCGCCGCTGCTTCATGGCCCCTGGAGAGGCTGTGGAGCTAGGAGGGTGACGCAGCAATTTCCTAGCTACTGACAGCGCCCCAGGCGCAGCCCTAGGCGCCCTGGATGTTTGTGTGGGGGTGTGCGGCCGTGCAGAATGCACAGCAGCCACTGCACTAGGCGCCGGGAGGTTGGTGGCCCGTGGAGTGGAAGAGGCATCCTCCTCCTCTAGCATGAAGTCCTCGGGCATGAAATCTTAGTGCTTGACGATGTGGACCATGGTGTCGAGCAGGAAGACAAGCAAAAACCTAGCGCCAAACCCCTACCTGGCGCGCCAAATGTCGGAGAGGAAATTCTCCGGTGGGGTGGCGGAGTGCACCCGCCCTAAATCCTAAGATGAGGAGGGGCCTAAGCGTTTTGCTTGTTGCGAGATTGGGGAATGAACACACAAGAACACACAAGGGTTTAGAGTGATTCAGGCCACCAGAGCGTAATACCATACTCCACTGTGTGTTGTATTGCTTGTGAGCTTGAGTTGTGTCCAGGATCGCTTGAGTCTGAGTGTGTCGTTGCATGCCTCCCCTTTTATAGCTCAAGGGGGGCACGTACAAGGGTGCTGAGCCCCGACATGTGGGCCCAGGAATATAACGGATGTAATACTTGGAGCAACTAATGCTCCCTGTTGGAGCAATCTCCTTGTGCCCTGATATCCGCGATCTACGTAGTATTAGCGTGTAGGGGAAGCTTCCCTGGCAACGTACGAGTGATGATGGATGGGCACAGTGCACTTCGCAGCACAGGTGTACTGTTTGGCAATGGGATGGACAGGCACGCCGCCTGCAGGATGGCCTGAACGCCGCCTGCCAGCTGAGTGGACATGACACATTAAATGCTGAAGGGGCACATTGCCTGTTAGCGGGATAGTCAGGCGACGCGTCTTCTCCGCAATAAATGTAGAGACAGCGTGGCCCAGAGGACTTACGTCAGGCTCCGCCCGCTAGCTTACGTCACGTGCGGTAGGCCATGTGGCAGCATCAGGTCTCCGCCTGGGCAGGGAGCAGTAGCGCTACGTGGACAGGTCCGCAACAGGCTGGGCCTGGACACGCGTCGGTACCAGACCCCTGCCTGAGCAAGGCCTGGATATTCTCTGCCCCAGAGTTCTAGGGCCCGGCTGAGGGTAGTCCGGACCCTATGTAGAGGGGTCCGGGACCCTGACCCAGAGGTCCGGGTTGCACTCGCGGGGGCCCTGGACCTTGCTCCAAAGGTTTGGTCTATATGTACAGGGGTCCG
Organism: Zea luxurians; assembly: GCA_029449295.1. Taxonomy (NCBI): domain Eukaryota; kingdom Viridiplantae; phylum Streptophyta; class Magnoliopsida; order Poales; family Poaceae; genus Zea; species Zea luxurians. The sequence continues at coordinate 43,353,911 of JAOPSE010000023.1, forward strand.
GTATTTTCCCATGGGGGTCCAGACCCACTGTTGGCATCTTGGAGTGTATCGTTTTCTCTGGCCACATGGCGACCCTGAGGCCATCCATGTGGTGGAGTCGGGTGCTGTTCGCCACGTGACTAGAGATAGTCGCATGGGCACCATGCCTTCATGCGGTAGTAAGGGGTATCCTTGATTCAGGGTACCGACAACTCCACATACAATAATCTTCACCATAAAAAACCAGTGGTTTGCTTAGTGGGACGGAAAGTAAAGAAGTGCGTCTAGAAATACAAGCATAACGAAGTGGCATCTTATTATACTTCTTGCGCTCATGGCACTTAGAAGTGACGGACGGAGCGTTGGATCTAGAGGTGGATGGCGATAAAGAGTCGGTCTCGTAGTAGACCACTTTCTTCGTCTTCTTTTTCTTGTCGCCACTCTGATGCGACTTGTGAGGAGGTGATCCCTCCTTTAGCTTGTTGCCGGTCTCCCTTGATGGAGCCTTCTTGTGGCTTGTGGCCTTCTCGCCGGTCATGTTCTCCCTCTTGGCATGATCTCCCGACATCACTTCGAGTGGTTACACTCTAATGAAGTATCGGGCTCTGATACCAATTGAAAGTCGCCTAGAGGGGGGTGAATAGGCGAAATCTAATATTTATAAACTTAAAGCATAACTACAAGCCAAGGTTAGCGTTAGAATTAAAATAGAGTCCGAAAGAGAGGGCGAAAACAAATCAACCAAGGAATAAAGCGGATGACACGGTGATTTGTTTTATCGAGGTTCAGTTCTTGAAAACCTACTCCCTGTTGAGGTGGTCACAAAGACCGGGTCTCTTTCAACCCTTTCCCTCTCTCAAACGGTCACCTAGACCGAGTGAGCTTTCTTCCTTGATTTCCCGGGTCACTTAGACCCCGCAAGGACCACCACACAATTGGTGTATCTTGCTTCGCTTACAAGGCTTTGAGAGTAAGAATGAGAGAAAGAAGAAAGCCAACCAAGCAACAAGAGCAACAAAAGAACACAAGTCGATCTTCTCACAAGTCCTAAAAACTAGAGTTGAATTGTGGACTTTGATTTGATCGGAGGCTTTGATTTGTGTCTTGGAGTGTTGTGTATTGCCCTTGTATTGAATGAGGAGTAGTGAATTCTTGGATGGTTGGAGAGGAGGTGGTTGGGGGTATTTATAGCCCCAACCACCAATTCAACCGTTGGGGAAGGCTGCTGTCGATGGGCGCATCAGACAGTCCGGTGCACCAGCCACGTCACCCAACCGTTAGTGTTTTGACGGTTTCGACCGTTGGAGCTCTGACATCTTAGGGCACCGGACTGGCACTGTTCACTGTCCGATGTGCCTTCTAGTGACTACTCTGACTCTGCGTGCACTGTTCGCGCACTGTTCACTTTCTGCAGGTGTTCGTTGCAGTTGACCGTTGCGCCGAAGCCGTTGCTCTGCTGACACACCGGACAGTCCGGTGGCCCACCGAACATTCCGGTGAATTATAGCGGAGCGCGATCCTGAAAACCTAAAGGTGAAGAGTTTGAAGTTGATCTCCCTGGTGCACCGGACACTGTCCGGTAGCACACCGGACAGTCCAGTGCGCCAGACTAGGGTGCTCTTCGGTTTCTTTTTGCTCCTTTCTTTTGAACCCCAACTTGTTCTTTTTATTGGTTTGTGTTCAACCTTTGGCACCTGTAAAACATATAATCTAGAGCAAACTAGTTAGTCCAATTATTTATGTTGGGCATTCAACCACCAAAATTATATTTGGGAAAAGGTTTGACCCTATTTCTGTTTTAGGGGGCCCTTCCATCCATGGCTCCACGCGATCCACAGCTCGTCCTCGTCGCAATCCACGCCCTGCCTTCCTCGATGCAGCTGCTCCAGCAAATGCAAGGAATGCCGCAAGGCACGCTATCCATGTGTTCCACAGCTCGTCCTCGCCGCAATCCACATCCTGCCTTCCATGGAGACACCGCCAACCCGCACGCATCTTCTCGTCTTTGCCGCGATCCATGCCTTGCCTTCCTTGGAGACGACTCGAATCTGCGCGTCGACCCGCGCATCCCGCAGCCATCGACCAACCTACGCCCTAATCCTCTGCTGCTCGGGAATAAAAATGACGATGCTTCTGATTCTCTAAAGCGAAGCCATACCAGGTTCTCGCGTTCCTATCAGATCCCACTGAAACAGGTCTGAAGAGAAGCGCTCGACATGGTGCAGGTCTGTCAGATTCTATGGTGCAGTTCAAGGTGAGCCAATCCCCTTAGCCCTATCATTTGTGTGAAATGTTGCTTAGTTATCATGGTGGTTCCAATAGCCTAACATAAACAGTTACTAAATTCATCTGTTTTATGTGTGGCAGATTCATAGTTTTCTGTGTTTTTTGTGAAATGTGAGTAACTGAAACACACTAATCGCGCTAGAGAAATTCAGAAACTGATTCACACTCATGCATCATCTTATATTGATGGAGGTCATTCTGTGCTCTTGTCTGAAATATAAAAAATGATGATACAACTGCTACACACCACGAAAACTTGCTCACACAGGCTCTACCTGCTACACACAAACAGAAACAGATTGATGGTGTCATTCCAAAGTGACACTAAAATCCAGGTCTTTGTGAAAAGATAAATATGAAAAATGGTACCGATGATTATTTCATATTGAGATAATTGGGATGAGAAATGGTTCTGAAAGTCGTCTAGAGGGGGGTGAATAGGCAAAACCTGAAATTTATAAACTTAAGCACACACTACAAGCCGGGGTTAGCGTTAGAATTAAAGTCAAGTCCAAAAGAGAGGGAAAACAAATCAACCAAGAAATAAGGCAAGTGAACACGATGATTTGTTTTACCGAGGTTCGGTTCCAAAGAACCTAGTCCCCGTTGAGGAGGTCACAAAGACCAGGTCTATTTCAACCCTTTCCCTCTCTCAAACGGTCACTTAGACCAAGTGAGCCTTTTCCTTAATCTCCCGGGTCACTTAGACCCCGCAAGGACCACCACACACTTGGTGTCTCTTGCTTCAATTACAAATCACTTGAGAAAAGAAATGAGAAAGGAAGAAGACAATCCAAGCGACAAGAACTCAAATGAACACAAAAATCTCTTTCTCACAAGTCACTAAGTGTTTGGAGTGAATTTGGGACTTGGAGAGGATTTGATCTATTGAATTGTGTCTTGGAGTGAATGCTAGAGCTCTTGTATTGAATGTGATGTTCAGAAAACTTGGATGCTTAAAGTTGTGGTGGTTGGGTGTATTTATAGCCCCCAACCACTTAGGTAGCCGTTGGGGAGGCTGCTGGCGATGGGTGCACCGGACAGTCCGGTGCGCCACCGGACAAGCACTATGCACTGTCTGGTGCCCCACCACGTCACCCAATCGTTAGGGTTCAGAGTGAAGTCGACCGTTGGAGCTTTGTCTTCTAGTGGCACCGGACAGTCCGGTGCCACACCGGATAGTCTGGTGCCCTCTGACTTCGTGGCTCTGACTTCTGCCGCTGCACTGTGCTGTACTATGCATCCGTCAGAGTCGACCGTTGCGCGTAGATAGCCGTTGCGCTCTGGCTCCCCGCACAGTCTGGTGTTACACCGGACAATCCGGCGAATTATAGCGGAGCGCGCCTTCGTTTTCCCAAGAGTGGCTGGTTCAGAGTGTACGGCCCTGGTGCACCGGACACTGTCCGGTGGCACACCGGACATTCCGATGCGCCGTTCTTTAGCACACAAGTTCTTTTGCTCCAATATAATTGTGACCCTAACTTGATTCTTTTATTGGTTTGTGTTGAACCTTATGCACCTGTGATACATGAATTCTAGACAAACTAGTTAGTCCATGTGTTTATGTTGATCATCAACCACCAAAATTAAGTATAGGAAATGGTTAACCCAATTTCCCTTTCAATCTCCCCCTTTTTGGTGATTGATGCCAACACAAACCAAAGCAAATATAAAGTGCAGAAATGTAACTAGTTTGCAATTGAGATGACAGTGCATAGGTTACTTAGAATTAAACCAATATGAAAGTCTTACTAAGAATAAGAGTGAATGGATTGCTTTCTTTTATTTTGACATTTTGGACCACTTTTGCACCAATTGTTTTGTTTTTGCAAATCCTCTTTTTTTTGAAAATCTTTACAAAGTCCTTTTGCAAATAATCAAATGTATATGAATAAGATTGCAAGATACATTTTCAAGATTTGAAATTTCTCCCCTGTTTTCAAATGCTTTTCCTTTGACTAAATATAAACTCCCCCTAAATGAAATTCTCCTCTTAGCTTTCAAGAGGGTTTTTAAATGGATATCAATTTTGAAATCTTATTTTCATAAACATAGATACCAATTGATACCAATTGAAAAATTCATTTTGAAAATTTTTGAAATGGTGGTGGTGCGGTCCTTTTGCTTTGGGCATAATATTTTCTCCCCTTTGGCATTAATCACCAAAAATGGAGAACGTTGGAGCCCTTTTTTATTTTCTCCCCCATTGATAAAAGAAATATGAGTGAAGGATTATACCAATTTGGAGAGATGTGGAGTAGCGACAAAGGGTAAATGATACCGTCAGAGTTTGGAGTGGAAGCCTTGTCCTTGCTGTATACTCCATTTCCCTTTCAATCTAAGACTAAGGATAGAAATATACTTGAACACACATTAGTCTTAGCCTTGGCACAAAAATGATAAGAAATATGCATGTGTACCAAATGAAAGAGGTATGATCAGAGGTATATAAATGAGCTATGTGTGCAATGTTTCAATCAAAATTCCGAGAATCAAGTATATTTAGCTCATTCCTAAGTTTGCTAAAGGTTTTCTCATCTAATGGCTTGGTAAAGATATCGGCTAATTGGTTCTTGGTGTTTACATAAGCTATATCGATATCCCGCCTTTGTTGGTGATCTCTCAGAAAGTGATACCGAATGTCTATGTGCTTAGTGCGGCTGTGTTCAACAGGATTATCCGCCATGCAGATTGCACTCTCATTATCACATAGGAGAGGGACTTTGCTCAATTTGTAGCCATAGTCCCTAAGGGTTTGCCTCATCCAAAGTAATTGTGCACGACAATGACCCGCGGCAATGTACTCGGCTTTGGTGGTGGAAAGAGCGACGGAGTTTTGTTTCTTTGAAGCCCAAGACACCAGGGATCTCCCTAGAAACTGACAAGTCTCTGATGTACTCTTTCTATCAATTTTACACCCTGCCCAATTGGCATCGGAATATCCTATTAAATCGAAAGTGGATCCCTTGGGGTACAAAAGCCCAAACTTAGGAGTGTAAACTAAGTATCTCATGATTCTCTTCACGGCCCTAAGGTGAACTTCCATAGGATTTGCCTGAAATCTTGCACACATGCATACAAAAAGCATAATATTCGGTCGAGATGCACATAAATAGAGTAAAGATCCTATCATCGACCGGTATACCTTTTGATCTACGGATTTACCTCCCGTGTCGAGGTCAAGATGCCCATTTGTTCCCATGGGTGTCTTGATGGGTTTGCCATCCTTCATTCCAAACTTCTTAAGTATGTCTTGAATGTACTTTGTTTGGCTGATGAAGGTGCCCTCTTGAAGTTGCTTGATTTGAAATCCTAGGAAATATCTCAACTCCCCCATCATAGACATCTCGAATTTTTGAATCATGATCCTACTAAACTCTTCACAAGTTGACTTGTTAGTAGACCCAAATATAATATCATCAACATAGATTTGGCATATAAACAAGTCTTTTTCAACAATTTTAGTAAAGAGTGTAGGATCGGCTTTACCGACTTTGAAGCCATTAGTGATAAGAAAATATCGTAGGCATTCATACCATGCTCTTGGGACTTGCTTGAGCCCATAAAGCGCCTTTGAGAGATTATACACATGGTTAGGATACTCACTATCTTTAAAGCCGAGACGTTGCTCAACATAGACCTCTTCCTTGATAGGTCCATTGAGGAAGGCACTTTTCACGTCCATTTGATAAAGCATAAATTCATGGTAAGTAGCATAAGCAAGTAATATACGAATTGATTCAAGCCTAGCTACGGATGCATAAGTTTCATCAAAATCCAAACCTTCGACTTGTGAGTATCCTTTTGCCACAAGTCGGGCTTTGTTTTTTGTCACCGCACCATGCTCATCTTGCTTGTTGCGGAATACCCATTTGGTACCTACAAAATTTTGATTAGGACGTGGAACTAAATGTCATACCTCATTCCTTGTGAAGTTATTGAGCTCCTCTTGTATTGCCATCACCCAATCCGGATCTCTTAGTGCATCCTCCACCATGTATGGCTCAATAGAGGACTCAAAAGAGTAATGCTCACAAAAATGTGCAACCCAAGATCTAGTGGTTACCCCCTTATGAATATCACCAAGGATGGAGTTGACGGGGTGATCTCGCTGAATTGCTTGGTGGACTCTTTGGTGTGACGGTCTTTGACCCTGTATTTCTTGATCATCTTCCTTGTCTTCATTATCTTCATCTCCCCCTTGATCATTGTCCTCCTCTTGAGGTGGCTCATCCTCTTGATCTTCATTTACATCATCTTGAGCCTGATCCTCATCTTGAGTTGGTGGAGATGCTTGATTGGAAGATGATGGTTAATCTTGTCCTTGTGTGGGCTCCTCGGATTCTTTAGGACACACATCTCCAATGGACATGTTCCTTAGAGCGACGCATGAAGCATCTTCATCATCTAGTTCATCAAGATCAACTTGCTCCACTTGGGAGCCATTAGTATCATCAAACACAATGTCACAAGAAACCTCAACTAATCCAGTGGATTTGTTGAAGACTCTATATGCCCTTGTGTTTGAGTCATAACCAAGTAAAAGGCCTTCTACAGCCTTAGGAGCAAATTTAGATTTTCTACCTCTTTTAACAAGAATAGAGCATTTACTTCCAAAGACTCTAAAAAATGAAACATTGGCCTTTTTACCAGTGAGGAGTTCATATGATGTCTTCTTGAGGATTTGGTGAAGGTATAGCTGGTTGATGGAGTAGATAGCAGTGTTGATTGCTTCCGCCCAAAACCGGTCTGGTGTCTTGTACTCATCAAGCATGGTTTTTGCCATGTCCAGTAGAGTTCTATTCTTCCTCTTCACTACACCATTTTGTTGAGGTGTGTAGGGAGAAGAGAACTCATGCTTGATGCCCTCATCCTCAAGAAATCCTTTAATTTGAGAATTCTTGAACTCCGTCCCATTATCGCTTCTTATCTTTTTGATTCTCAATCCGAACTCATTTTGAGCCCAGCTCAAGAATCCTTTTAGTGTCTCTTAGGTTTGTTATTTTTCCTGCAAAAAGAACATCCAAGTGAAGCGAGAATAATCATCCACAATAACTAGACAGTACTTACTCCTGCCAATGCTTATGTAAGCGATCGGGCCAAATAGATCCATGTGGAGTAGCTCGAGTGGCCTATCTGTCGTCATTATGTTTTTGTGTGGATGATGGGCACCAACTTGCTTCCCTGCTTGGCATGCGCTACGAATCCTATCTTTCTCAAAATGAACATTTGTTAGTCCTAAAATGTGCTCTCCCTTTAGAAGCTTGTGAAGATTCTTCATCCCAACATGGGCAAGTCGGCGATGTCAAAGCCAGCCCGTATTAGTCTTAGCAATTAAGCAAGTGTCATGTTCAGCTTTGTTATCATTAAAATCAACTAAATATAGCTGACCCTCTAACACTCCCTTAAATGCTATTGAATCATCACTTCTTCTAAAGACCGTAACACTTATATAAGTAAATAAACAGTTGTAGCCCATTTTGCATAATTGAGAAACTGAAAGCAAATTGTAATCTAAATAATCTACAAGAAAAACATTGGAAATAGAATGGTCAGGGGATATAACAATTTTACCTAATCTTTTGACTAAACCTTGATATCCATCCCCGAATGTGATAGCTCTTTGGGGATCTTCAATTTTCTCGTAGGAGGAGAACATTCTCTTCTCCCCTGTCATATGGTTTGTGCACCCGCTATCGATTATCCAACTTGAACCACCGGATGCATAAACCTACAAAACAATTTTAGGCCTTGTTCTTAGGTCACCAAACAGTCTTAGGACTATTGTGTTTGCCCCAACATATTTGGCAACTATTTTGCCTGATTTGTTAGTAAGCACATAGGAAGCATCAAAATTCTTAAATGAAATGTTATGTTCATTTGATGCAGCAGGAGTTTTCTTTTTAGGCATTTTAACATGAGTGGAATGCCTAGAGCTAGAAGCCTCATTTTTATACATAAAAGCATTATGAGAAAGTGTGAGGTTTTCTAGCATGAATTCTCCTAATTTTATGCTCAGAATAATTAACAGGATATAAAATGTAGCAATCATTATCTTGAACCATGGGTGCTTACCCTTTACAAAATTAGACAACCTTTTAGGGGCATTAAGCTTGACAGTGCTCCCCTGTTGGAAACCAATGCCATCCTTAATGTCAGGGCGTCTCCCAATATAGAGCATGCTTCTAGCAAATTTAAACTTTTCATTTTCAAGTTCATGCTCATTGATTTTAGCATTTAATTTAGCTATGTGATCATTTTGTTTCTTAATCATGGCAAGGTGATCATCTATAGCATCAATATTAACATCTCTACATCTAGTACAAATAACAACATGTTCGACAGCAGATGTAGATGGTTTGCAAGCATTCAATTCTTCTATCTTAGCTTTTAACATGGCATTTTCATTTCTAAGACAGGAAATAGTATCATTGCAAACATTTAATTCTTCAATCTCAGAAATTAAACTAGCATTCTCAGTTTTTAGGCTAGAGATTTGTCGGAGGGAAAATCCTTCGGCCGGGTGGCGGAATGCACCCGCCCTAAACCTAAGATGAGGAGGGGGCCTAAGCGGTTGCCTGTTTGGTGAATTCGGGATGAACACAAGAACACTCGAGGAATTATAGTGGTTCAGGCCGCAGGAGCATAATACCCTACCTCCACTGCCTGTAAGTTGTATTGAGCGTGTCCTTTGTAACATTGTGTCCCTTCCCTTTTATAGTTTAAGGGAGGTACATACTCGGATGCTGAGCCCCGACATGCGGGCCCAGGAGCATAATGGTAGGAATATATTATATGAATAGTAAATGCTGACAGCACACAAAGATCCTTCGCCTTAGTAAAGCATGAGTAATCAGCGGGAGCCATGATGACCGTAGTCCATGCAACATTGATAGTCAGTAACCCATTTTCTTGGAAACATGCGAGTAATGGTGAGTAGCAACACAACCCACGTAATGTGGACTGGGCGCACCGCCTGTCACTGGAATGGATAGGCACACGTCTTATCCGTAATAAATGCAAAGACGCGCGTAGCCCAGAGGCTTTATGCCAGGTTCCGCTCATTGGCTTACGCCGCGTGCAGTAGGCCACGTGGCAGCATCGGGCCTCCGCCTGGGTGGGGAGCAGGAGTGTATGCGAATAGGTCCGGATCCCACCAGACCAGGTCTGGACACGTGTCGGCACCAGACCCCCGCCTGGGCCCTGATTAAGGCCCGGGTATGTTCTGTCCTGGAACCCTGGGACCCCACCATGGGCGGCCCAGACCCCATACAGGGAGGTCCAGATCCATTCTAGGGGTCCGGTTCGCACACGTGGAGGTCCTGGACCAAACTTGGAGGCTCGGACCGTATATACCAGGGTCCGGCACTTTTCCATGGGGGTCCGGACTCACTGGTGATGTCTCAGAGTATGTCACTTTCTCTGGACACGTGGCGGTACTGGACCCACCCATGTAGTGGGGTTAGGTGCTGTTGCTGGCCCAAAGTAGTCGCCCGAGGCTGGGGCGAGTCATGGCCTGGTCCCACATACAACTCTTTTACCACGCGACTATAAATAGCCGTGTGGGTACTGCGTCTTTATACAATAGTAAGGGGTACCCTAGTTTTCGGGTACCGACAGTGGCCCCCGAGCCCGCCTCAGGGGAGGATGTGAGCCTGCAGATGGGGCCAAAGCTTGCACCTTGCCTCAACATGGCCTGATAGGTGATTGGCGCGCTGTTTTAGCACGTCCGCTGACGCACCCACTGTCAATCCACCTTCAGTCACGTCAACTGCCATATCTGTCTCCACGGCTGACTGACCCACGGCCCCACGCCTGGTGGTTTCGTCAGGCCACGCGCGAGGTGCCTCGTTGCCGCTGCATTGGTTTTAAAGATTACCTTTTGTCTTCTGCAGCGGCCCCAAGGAGGCGCGCTATCGCGTGCGGCGGTTCGCTCTTTCCACACCCAAAATCCGGCACACAAACCGTATGACATGTGGACCCGGGCCCTCGTGTCACAGACTGGGCTGCCTGAGTCCTAGGTGCCCATCAAATGGGATTTCCTACGGCGATTCAGGGGTGCACGGAAGGGTTTCCCTGAACAAGGATTCAGGTTTCCTTGAAAAAGGATTCACCCCGCGTGCAGCAGTTACCTTTTCGCATTCTCTCCCAACCGGCTGCGCCCCTTTGCCTTCGTGCTCCTCTATTCCATGCCCACGCCGCCGCACACGCCATGGCTTCACTTGGTCATCACGACCGCTTTCAGTCTGAGGAAGCACTTAATCTGGTGCGTGGCCTGCTTGGGTGGAGCGCGCCAGGGCTCGCCGGAAGAATCCGTGACGGCACTGCCCCCCTTGGCGATCTCGCTACCGGGGAGTTTGTGCTGTTCACCTCCTACGTATCTTGAGGGTTGGCGCTATCGATTTCGCCCTTCTTCCTACTACTACTGGAGGAGTTCGGGCTTCAGCTTCAACACCTCATGCCCCACTCCATCCTCTAGGCAGCAATCTTCGTCCACCTCTGCAAGATGTTCATAGTTGTGGCCCCCTGCACCTCCCTCTTTCGCTATTTCTTCGTGCTGGTCAGGTCTGGGAAGACTAGGGACCACATCGGTGCCTACTACTTTCAGACAAGGCTAGATATGGTTGTAGTCTACATTCCCACCTTTGGTGGTGCGAGGTGGGAAAACTGGCGCAATGACTGGGTGATTGCCAGCACCGAGGCCAACGACCGCCTCATACTGCCGAGCGATGGGCCAGCACTCGACCGCAAGCAATGAAGAAACAAGCCATCCCTCTCGCCAGAGTTCCTATTCGTATTGGACAGGATCAAGGTCTTGGCTACGGGCGGCCTGACATCAATGCACGTGGTCGGCGATCTCCTGAAGCGCCGGATCGCGCCGCTGCAGAGGAGGTTTCGCCTGTCCTGCTGGTTCACCGACCCGAATGACATCGGTAGGATCCAGCATGGGCCGGGCATCGATCTGTCCTAGGACAAACTGGAGCTCCTGGTGGGGGGATTACTGGGGAGACTTTTGTCCCTGAATCCCTGATACTCCCCCAGGACATCCCTGTGCTCTGCGATGACCCAGTCCTGAGGACGACAATCTTGGCCACGCTACCGACCCTCGACGACAGCGGTGTGGCGGTTCGCCAGACCGGCAGCCGAGACCCCCTTCGCAGGATCTGGATCTCCGATGCACCGGCTGGAGGTCCCCAGCCCGCTGGTGTGGCTCCCAGTGCCAATCCCGCCGTGGCCCCCAGCCCCTTGGACAAGGGCAAAGGGGCTGCAAGCAGTGCCTCCGCCCAGGTAGCTCTGGGGGGTCGAAGGAGGAGAGGCGACGCAGGCTGCATCGCGCTGACGGGTCGTTCATTTCAGAGCCCCCCAGAAGCGCCAGAGGACCGCTGGGGGGGGCCGAGGAGGCCAGCTCCCAGGCCCACAGCGCACAAAGGCGCGTCAGTCCTTCGGTCCCGCCGCCACCACCACCATCTAGGGTGATCACCCCCAGGAGCACCAGCAGCAGCAACAGCAACAGCAGCAGGAGTGACGATTGCCTCACTTCCAGGGTCACTGGAAAGTCCAGTGCCCCAAGTAAGTGTAGTCCCTTTTTCTTTGAGCCTAATCATCATGCCGACAAGTCTTAACCCATCATCTATTTGCTAGGGCTTCTTCCTCCGCTGCTCCCAAGGCCACGCCTCCTCCGCCAGGTACCAGGCCCATCGACGGGTCTGGCTCTCAGCAGCAGGAATCTGCTGAGGGTGGTGTCGGCGGTCCACCCCGAGCTGCTTCCAAGATAGTGCCAGCGGCTTCCCATGCCCCAGCTAGGGATCCGGTGGCAGCGGCGCCAGCGTCGGGCAGCGTCGCAGTGGCGGAGGAGGTCCCAGCTAGGGGATCTACGCCCACTCCCGACACTGGGGGTGACATAGGAGGCGCGTCCAGCTCCAACCCCCCGCCTGCTCCGGAGGAGATGGAGGTGGTGTTTGGGCGACGACTCCGGTCGGGTGCCAAACAAGAGGCTGCGCTAGTCCCCCTCCCCCGCATGCTGTCTCGTGCCCACCAGGTCCTCAGTGACACTGAAGCAGCAATCTTGCAGGAGTGGGAGGCACTTGAGGCTGAGCACCTGCGCCTCAGTGACTGGCGCACCCAACAAGAGGAGCGCACCAAGATGGTGTCCCGACAGTTCACCTCCGAGCGGTCCCAACTCGAGCAGGACCGCAAGGAGTACAAGAGAGACCTCCAGAGGGTGTGCGCCAGGGAGCTAGAGGCGTCCTGGAGGGAGAAGAAAGTGGCCAAGAGGGAGGAGACCGTGACCCAGAGGAAGGCCCTCACTACAGAGTACCAGGCCAAGCTGAGTGCTCTAGACCAGACTCTGGAAGCCCATCAGGCCCAGCAGGTCAAGGCTGTGGAAAGGCTGCAGAAATGGTAGCAAGAGCTCGAGGGCAAGGCCAGCGACATCGCCCTTGCCGAGGAAAACCTTAAGGCGAAGGAGCAGTCCTTGGACAGGCAGGAGACGGACCTCGCCAGGCGAGAGACGGATCTCGCCTTTAGGGAATAAATGCTCACCCGGTGAGGCGAGTTGCTGGCCGAGCACGAGCTCGAAGCAGAGGAAAAAGAGAGGAAGCTGGAGGAGCAGATCTGCCAGTTCAATGCGGCACAGGCGGCGTCGGGTCCCCAGGCGATGGAGGCCACCAGGAAGGCCCTTGAAGATCTTCAGGCAGAGCACCGCGCCGGGTCCAGCGCATTGTCGAGTGGGCCGGCGAGGCAAGCACGACACTAGTGCCACTAGGGATGAGCCCCATCCCAGTGTTGGAGCTGCCGGTGTCGATCTCTGATGCCCTCCCGGTGCTGGACTCCGCCGACGATCGCCTCTGGCACCTGGATTAGATCCTCGGGGCCCGTCTGGAGGCAGAGGGCAGCAAGCTCTGTCTGGCGGTGGTTGAATACATCCTGACGTGCTTCCAGAGCCACGACCCCGCCATATCCTTGGCGCCGGTGATCGATGGTCCGGTGGCAGCCACAGAAGATGCCACCCGGGAGAGTGTTCAAGATGTAGTGGAGATGGTGGCCGCGCGCTTCCATCATGATCCTGCCGATGCCGAGTAGCTGAACCTGTAGAAACAAGGCAAGGGTTCCGCTGGGGGGCGGCTGTAATAATTTTTGGCCATGTAATATACTCTAAGAACCATTTAATCAAGTAGCACTGGAACTTATCTATATGTTATTTGCCCTTGATATGTGTGGCATCCTCAACAACTTCCACCTAGTACTTGGCCCCCCTAGGAGGTAGGCTCGACGTGTCGAGGCTAGATACCAGTATACCAAAGAAGAAATTGGTGGTCCAACCCTGGGACCTGGACCTGCACACATCTTTGGTCTTGAAGTGTTAGGAGCACACCCATAGGACCCATCGTCTAGTATCTGTCATCCTTTGATTCATGCAACAGGACCTGCAGGATTTAGCCTTGGAAGCCAAGTCGTATGCCCAGACCCACAGGATCATAGTTCCAAATACTAGGGTACCCGTTGCAGAGTGGTGGAGCATGCAGGCTTAGGGTACGGAACCATGCTAAGCAGCTACACAGTTCCGGACCACTTCAGGGAATGAGCACCCATTCTCTAAAACTGGACCCTAGGTTGCCGGACCCCCTGCAGTAGTAGAGGGGTCCTAAACTGCAAGCCTGGCTACTCAATTTGGATGTCATCATACCAGCAAGGGTGGGAAACTGTATGAGTGGGTTAGATAAAAAATAATGCTTGTAAACTGAAGTAAAATGAAACCATCACAAAAGCACATCTAGGGGGTAAATCTTTTCCTTATAACTTGATATACATGGGTGCAGAACAACAGGCCAGGCTTATGAGGGCGGACCTCACCGGATTGACATACACATATGTGCAACCAAGTTACAAAGGAAGAAAACTCAACGCCCCAGTTTTGCTTTTACGGATAGAACTTACAGAGATGCTCTATATTCCATGGATTGGGAAGAGGTACTCCTTCTGTTGTGGCAAGGTGGACACACCCAGGTCGGCATATTTCCGTCACCTTGAAGGGTCCTTCCCAACTGGGGGAGAGTTTGTGTAGCCCTTCTCAGTTCAGTACTCGCCTTAGGACTAGGTCCCCGACCCTGAGCTCCCTATTATGCACAAACCACTGGTGGTAGCGCCTGAGCGCTTGGTTGTACCGTGCATTTCGGATCACCGCTCGCCATCTATGTTCATCGATGAAGTCCACATCTTCACGCCGTAGCTGTTCCTGCATAGATTCATCAAAAGACTGGACTCATGGTGAGCCCATAATGATTTCTGGGGGAAGACAGGCTTCAGCTCTGTAGACCAGGAAGAACGGGGTCTCCCCGGTAGCTCGGTTGGGTGTGGTCCGGTTCCCCCATAGTACACTCGGAAGCTCGTTGACCCAATTTGCACCATGCTTTTTTAAGCAGTCATAGGTGCATTTCTTGAGTCCCCTGAGGATTTCTATGTTTGCCCTCTTAGCTTGGTTGTTGCTCTTGGGATGAGCTACAGACGCAAAGCAGAGCTGGGTGCTAATGCCCTCGTAATACTCTTGGAAGAGCCGACTTTTGAACTGGATCCCGTTGTCCGTAATGATACGGCTTGGGACCCCAAATCTACAGATAATCGACTTGAGGAAGGCAACAACAACACCCTGGGTGATACTGACCACAGGGGTGGCCTCTGGCCACTTTGTGAATTTGTCGATAGCGACAAAGAGGAAACAGTACCCGCCGACAGCCCTAGGGAATGGTCCTAGGATATCCACCCCCATACGGCGAATGGCCAGGAGGATGGAATCATTTGCAGAGCCTGAGCCGGTGTGGGTATCTGCTTTGCATGGAACTGACATGCTTTGCAGGACTTTACCAACTCAGCTGCTTCCTGGAGAGCGGTTGGCCAATAGAAGCCGTGTCGAAAGGCCTTACCAACTAGTGTGCGGGATGACGAATGACTTCCGCACTCACCTCCATGGATCTCTGTGAGCAGCTCACGGCCCTCCTCCTGGGTGATGCACCGCATGAGAATGCCATTGGCGCCACGGCGGTATAGATCCCCTTCTACCACCGTGTATCGTTTAGCCAACCGCACTATGCGCTCTGCGGACACATGATCTTCAAGAAGGATATTTTCTTTTAGGTAGTCCTAGATCTTAGAGATCCATGCATCGGGACCACTCTGAGCTACTGGCTATGGTGCTAAGAGGTTGGCAGGACCCCCTTTAGCACACACAATCCTTGGTGGGTTCTGTAGATGGAACGCCACCGGGACTGCTAGCTTTGAGGTGCTAGGCTCACCCCCTTCGCCCGGTTCGGCAGGCTGGGTGATAGGTCTCAACAGCCGTCTTTCGAAGACACCCTTGGGCACGGGTGCCCAAGTTGATGCCCTCGTGGAGAGTTCATCTGCTGCTGAGTTGTTAGCCTGAGGAACATGTTGCAGTTCTAGGGCAATGAAATCCTTTTCTAGCTTCCTTACGTGGAGGAGGTAAGCTGCGAGCCTGGGCTCGTTGCAGCTACATTCTCCGCGGACCTGCTTGATAATCAGCTGGGAGTCCCCCCTTCACGAGGAGCTGGTGGATTCCTAGGGATAGGGCCGCAGACAAGCCGAAAATCAGTGCTTCATACTCTACCATGTTGTTGGTGGCCTTGAACTCAAGGTGCACCATGTACTTCACTTGATCTTCGCTTGGGTCGACGAGGACCACCCCAGCACCACCACCCTGCTAGCGGGCGGACCCGTCGAAGAAGAGCGTCCAGTGGGGCTCGGTGAAGACCGGAGCCCTGGGCTCCGCAGGTGTGGGGTCCGAATCGAGATCCGGACCCCCAGGAGCGCTCGGGGGAGGGGTCCATTCCACGATGAAGTCAGCCAGAACCTGGCTCTTGATAGCGTGGCGAGGCTGGAAGTCAATTTGGAACTCAGCAAGCTCCACGGCCCACTTGGCGATGTTGCCTGTGGCGTTAGAGTTGTGGAGGATGGCCCTTAATGGGAAGGAGGTCACCACCACGACCCTATGTGCCTGAAAATAGTGGCGCAACTTTCTGGACGTAACAAGTATAGCATAGATAAGCTTGTGCGTCTCAAGGTACCTAGCCTTCGCCTCATGGAGGACTTCGCTGACGTAGTAGACTAGCTTCTGGATGGTTCGGACCCCTGCGGTTGGTCCCGAGCCCTCAAACTCTTGACCTTCCATCAGCACCGTGGTGGTCGGACCACCACCTTCTCCAAGGGGAACTTTTTGGCTCCCTTGGAGATGTTGTGCCATCCTTTCGACGACCAGGACCATGCTCACCACCTCTGTAGCCGCTGCAATGTATAAGTACAACGGCTCCCCTGGCTCTGGAGCTACCAGTATTGGTAGGGACACAAGGTGCTGCTCAACTCTTGAAAGGCCTGTTCTGCCTCCTCGGTCCAAGAGAATGGGTCGGACCTCCGTAATAGCTTGAAGAAGGGTAGCACCCTCTCAGCCAGTCTTGAAATGAAGCGGCTAAGGGCAGCCAGTGACCCGGTAAGCTTCTGGGCGTCCTTGATTCGGGTCGGAGGGCTCATTGCCTCAATTTCTTTAATCTTCTCCAGGTTTGCTTCAATGCCCCGGTGCGAAATCAAGAATCCCAGCAACTTCTCTGCGGAGACAGCAAAGACACACTTTTCCGGGTTCAGCTTCGTGCATGTTGCCCGCAGCTTGTCAAAGACCAGAGTTAAGTCTTCCACTAGGGTCGACCCTCTCTTAGTCTTGACCACGATGTCATCAACGTATACCTCTATCCTGTCCCTAATCAGGTCCCCAAAGGTCTTACTCATCGCCCGTACAAATGTTGGCAAGGCGTTCTTCAGACCGTAAGGCATTACAACATAACAGTGAAGCCCATCCACAGTTACAAAAGCGGTATGTTTCCTATCTTGCCTAGACATCTGGATCTAATGGAAACCAGAGTAAGCATCTAGGAAGGACAGGAGGTCACACCCGGAGGTAGAATCCACGATTTGATCTATTCGTGGAAGTGGGTATAAGTCCTTGGGACAGGCCTTATTGAGGTTGGTGTAGTCGATGCACATCCAAAGCTTCCCGTTTTCCTTGGGAACGATGACTAGATTGGCCAGCAATACTGGGTGATGGACCTCTTCAATGAATCCAGCGTGTAGCAGCTTCTGGACCTCCTCACGGATGAAATCCTGCCGCTCAACGGACTGTCTCCGAGGCTTCTGACTCACTGGTTTGGCGTCAGGGTGGATCTTCAGATGGTGCTCAATCACCTCCCTGGGGATCCCAGGCATCTACGATGGTTCCCATGTGAATACGTCGGCATTTGCCAGGAGGAAGGCGACGAGCGTGATTTCCTATTTTTCCTCCAGATTGCCCGCGATGCGGGTGGTCTAGGAGGAACCCATGCCAACCTGAATGGTTTTGACGGGACCGCCGCCTGCTCCGGATGGTTGCATCTTTGGCACCTTGGTATGCGCCTTGGTATAGGAAGTCGAGGGGTCCCTCCCCCGTCATCTAGGCAAGCAGTTTCTGCCACCAGGGCGTGCAACTTCTCGACAGCTGCAAGGGCAGCGGTGTGGTCGCCCCCGCACAGTGAGGACCCCAGCAGGGAACGACATCTTGAGGACCAAGTACCCGTAATGGGCAATGGCCATGAACCGGTACAGGGCCGGCCTGCCAATGATGGCATTGAAAGGGAGGTTAACCTCCGCAACGTCGAACTGGACGTTCTCAGTGCGGATGTTCTCCTCAGTCCCAAATGTAACCAGGAGTGTGATGCTCCCAAGGGGATACACCGGTTGAGGGCCCACTCCGGAGAATTGGCAAGAGGGTCCCAGCCGGGATCCTAGGATCTGCAACTGCTTGAACGTAGCATGGCTGATGACGTTGAGCCCAGCCCCACCGTCAATCAGGACATGATGCAGCTTTATGTTGGCAATGACAGGGCGGTGATGAGTGGTAGTATGCCGGCCCCTACCATGTTTTCGGGGTAGTCGAATGCCCCGAAGGAGATAGTGGTGCTCCACCACCACTGATGTGGGGCAGCCTTCAGGACCCCTGGGATCGTCGAAAGGACCTCGCGGCGTAGGGACTTTATGTTCCTACGGGAGGTGAGCTCCCAGCTTTCTCCATACATCACGTACAACTTCTTGCGGCGGTCGTTGTCATCACCGGAGTCGGAGTCTCTAGTGAGGATGTCCTTAAGGACTCCCTCGGGGGACTGATACCCAAGGTCCCGTTCTTCCGTGGCCACGTCACCTTCGTCGACCTTCTCCTTGCTAGGCCAGCGACGAGGCGGCGAGCCATCCTTGGAGACCTGCTCGCGCCGCTCGCTGATGCGCTTCACGAGCTTGAGGATCTCCCGGCATTCCGAGGCGCTGTGACGACTGTTGGGATGGATAGGGCATGACCCATTGTTACCTCCCTGTTGACGTGGGCGCTTGCCGCGCTCGTTCTGGCCCCCAGCTGTAGCTGCGGCAACCGTAGTAGCAGACTGCGGCCTATCGTGGCCGTGGTTCTTCTTCTTTTTCTTATTGCCGCCCTAGGTGGCGGCACCCAAGCCACCCGTCTGGGTAACTCTGGTCTGTGGTGTCGAGTGCCATGCACGACCGTCAGCAGCTCTGGCACATTTGTCGGCCAGAGCAAAGAGCGTAGTGATGGTTTCCACGTCATGCGTCGCCAATTTCTCCAACATCTTCTCATCATGAACCCCCTGTCGGAAAGCAGTGATAATGGAGGTATCGGAGACATGAGGTATAGTCCCTTGTACCTTGGTGAAGCGGGAGATGAAAGCCCGAAGAGTCTCCCCGGGTTCCTGCCTTACAGCATGGAGGTGAGCCTCCACACCATGCTGCTGATAAGCACTGGCGAAGTTCACTATGAACCATGCAAAGAGCTCTTCCCAGGAGTAGATGGACCCCGGGGTGAGGTTCATGAGCCAGGTCCGGGCCGGCCTGGTCAAGGCTACATGGAAGTAGCTCGCCATTACGACAGTGTTTCCACCAGCTGCCGTAATGGCGGTGACGTAGACCTGCAAGAATTTCGACGGGTTTGATGTACCGTCGTACTTCTCCGGCAGGTGTGGCCGGAACTTGGGTGGCCAAGTCGCCGCACGAAGGTGATCCGCTAGTGTGGCACAGCCCACGCCGACCAATGGGACACCCGCCTGGATTCGGGCGCCCCTTGGAGTTTGTGGCGCAACTGGAGTGAAGTCTTGGTCGAGGTCGCGACCCTCGAAGTTTTGCCGGCGCTCACGCGCCCTCTCTAGAGAGACTCGAGCATCTTCGCCCGCACACCTACGATTGAGTTCTGCCCGCACGTCATCAGCCCTCTCCAGAGAGATTCGAGCATCCTCGCCCGCACGCCTGCAATTGAGCTCTACCCACAGGTCGTCAGTCTGTGCACCCCTCACTGAGGGTGAGCGCACAGATGCCAACGCCTCGCGTTGACGCCGAAATGACCAAGGCCTAGACCTGGCCGAGCCAGGATGGGCCATGCCGAGGAGATGGTCGACATCTTCGCGCCACTGCCTCATGGCCCCCGACGAGGTCGTGGAACTTAGAGGGTTGCGTAGCAACTCCATAGCTGCAGACAATGCCCTAAGAGCAGCCCTTGATGGAGCCCTGGATGTCTGCGCTGGCGTGTGCTACTGCGTAGCGTGCATAGCAGCAGCACCAGACGTAGGGCGGTTAGAGCCCCATGGCACGGAAGATGCAGCCCCTTCCTCCATCAGGAAGTCCTTGGGAGACAAGTCGCGGTGCTCGACGATCTGAACCATTGTGTCGAGCAAGAAAACAGGCGAAAAACCCAAAGCCAGCCCCCTACCTGGCACGCCAAATGTCGGAGGGAAAATCCTCCGGCCGGGTGGTGGAATGCAACCGCCCTAAACCTAAGATGATGAGGGGGCCTAAGCGGTTGCCTGTTTGGTGAATTCGGGATGAACACAAGAACACTCGAGGAATTATAGTGGTTCAGGCCGCAGGAGCATAATACCCTACCTCCACTGTCTGTAAGTTGTATTGAGCGTGTCCTTTGTAACGTTGTGTCCCTTCCATTTTATAGTTTAAGGGAGGTACATACAAGGATGCTGAGCCCCGACATGCAGGCCCATGAGCATAATGGTAGAAATATATTATGTGAATAGTAAATGTTGATAGCACACAAAGATCCTCCGCCTTAGTAACGCATGAGTAATCAGCGGGAGTCATGATGACCGCAGTCCATGTAGCATTGATAGTCAGTAACCCTTTTCTTGGAAACGTGCGAGTAATGGTGAGTAATAGCACGACCCACGTAATGTGGACTGGGCGCGCCGCTTGTCACTGGAATGGACAGGCGCACGTCTTATCCGTAATAAATGCAAAGACACACGTAGCCTAGAGGCTTTATGTCAGGTTTCGCTCGTTGGCTGACGCCACGCACAGTAGGCCACGTGGCAGCATCGGGCCTCCGCCTGGGCGGGGAGCAGGAGTGTATGTGGATAGGTCCGGATCCCACCAGACCAGGTCTGGACACGTGTCGGCACCGGACCCCTGCCTGGGCCCTGATTAAGGCTCGGGTATGTTCTGTCCTGGAACCCTGGGACCCCACTGTGGGCGGCCCGGACCACATACAGGGAGGTCCGGATCCATTCCAGGGGTCCGGTTCGCACATGTGGAGGTCCTAGACCAAACTTGGAGGCCCGGACCATATATATTGGGGTCTGGCACTTTCCCATGGGGGTCTGGACTCACTGATGATGCCTCAGAGTATGTCACTTTCTCTAGACACGTGGCGGTACCGGACCCACCCATGTAGTGGGGTCAGGTGCTGTTGCTGGCCTAGAGTAGTCGCCTGAGGCTGGAGCGAGTCATGGCCTGGTCCCACATACAGCTCTTTTACCACACGACTATAAATAGTCGCGTGGGTACTGCATCTTTATACAGTAGTAAGGGGTACCTTAGTTTCAGGGTGCCGACAAGATTGAATCATGGCAAGAGCTAAGCTCCTTAGTTAAGTTCTCACATTTTTCTACATCCTGAGCATAAGCATTTTTCAACTTAACATGCTTTTTGTTTTCTTTATTAAGGAAGTCCTCTTGGCTTTACAAGAGATCATCCTTCTCATTAATGGTCTCAATTAATTCATTCAATTTTTTCTTTTGGTCCATGCTAAGGTTGGCAAAGAGAGACATTAAATCATCTTCATGATCACTAGAGCTACTTTCATCACTGGATGTAGTATATTTGGGTGTAGCTCTAGAATGTACCTTCTTCTTTTTGCCGTCCTTAGCCATGACACACTTGTGGCCGATGTTGGGGAAGAGGAGACCCTTGTTGATGGCGATGTTGGCGGTGTCCTCGTCGGAGGAGGAGTCGGTGGAGCTCTCGTCGGAGTCCCATTCCCGACATACGTGGGCATCACCGCCCTTCTTGTAGTACCTCTTCTTTTCTTTCTTCTTCCCCTTGTCTTCACCCCTGTCACTATCACTAGAAATTGGACATTTAGCAATAAAATGACCGGGCTTACCACATTTGTAGCACACCCTTTTGGAGCGGGGTTTGTAATCTTTCCCCCTCCTTTGCTTGAGGATTTGGCGGAAGCTCTTGATGATGAGCGCCATTTCCTCGTTGTCAAGCTTGGAGGCGTCAATTGGAAGCCTACTTGGTGTAGACTCCCTCTTCTCTTCTTCTGTCGCTTTGAATGCGATGGGTTGCACCTCGGGTGTGGAGGTGGCGCCTTGCTCCAAGTTCACGATGTGTTTAGAGTCTTTGATCATTAGCTCAAAGCTCAAAAACTTGCCAATCACTTCCTCAAGAGACATTAGTTTATATCTAGGATCCCCACGAATTAATTGTACTTTAGTAGGATTGCGAAAAACAAGGGATCCTAGAATAACCTTGACCATTTCATGGTCGTCCCACTTGGTGCTCCCGAGGTTGCGCACTTGATTGACCATGTTCTTTCGTCGGTTGTACATTGCTTGTGGCTCTTCTTCTTTGTTGAGGACGAATCGACCGAGTTTGCCCTTGATTGTCTCGCGCTTGGTGATCTTGGTCACCTCATCTCCTTCGTGCGCGGTCTTGAGAACGTCCCAAATCTCTTTGGTGTCCTTCAACCCTTATACCTTGTTATACTCCTCTTGACACAAGGAGGCGAGGAGTATAGACATGGCTTGAGAGTTGAAGTGCCTAATTTGGGTGGCCTCGTCCGAGTGACTGAGTCGTAGTCATGGTCCCCCACCTTTGGTACCTGCGCTCCAAACTCAACTATATCCCAAATGCTTTCGTGGAGTGAGGTTAGATGGTGCCTCATTTTATCACTCCACATAGAATAATCTTCACCATCAAAATATGGTGGTTTGCCTAGGGGTATAGAAAGTAATGGAGCGCACTTTGAAATACGGGGATAGCGTAGGGGCATCTTACTATACTTCTTGCGCTCATGGAGCTTAGAAGCGACGGACGAGTCGAAGATCGATGTGGAGGGCGACGATGAGTCGGTCTCGTAGTAGACCACTTTCTTCATCTTCTTCTTCTTGTCGCCTCTCCGATGGGACTTGATGGAGGAAGATGATTCCTCCTTGTGTTTGTTGCCGGACTCCCTTGAGAGAGTCCTCCCCGAGCTTGCGTGCTTGCCGCCGGTCACGATCTCCCTCTTGCCGTGTTCTCTAGACATCACTTCGAGTTGGTTAGACTCTTAATGAAGCACTGGCTTCGATACCAATTGAAAGTCGCCTAGAGTGGGGGTGAATAGGCGAAACCTACAATTTATAAACTTAAGCACACACTACAAGCCGGGGTTAGTGTTAGAATTAAAGTCAAGTCTGAAAGAGAGGGAAAACAAATCAACCAATAAATAAGGCAAGTGAACACGATGATTTGTTTTACCGAGGTTCGGTTCCAAAGAACCTAGTCCCTGTTGAAGAGGTCACAAAGACCGGGTCTATTTCAACTCTTTCCCTCTCTCAAAAGGTCACTTAGACCGAGTGAGCCTTTTCCTTAATCTCCTGGGTCACTTAGACCCCACAAGGACCACCACACACTTGGTGTCTCCTACTTCGATTACAAATCACTTGAGAAAAGACATGAGAAAGGAAGAAGGCAATCCAAGCAACAAGAACTCAAATGAACACAAAAATCTCTTTCTCATAAGTCACTAAGTGTTTGGAGTGAATTTGGGACTTGGAGAGGATTTGATCTATTGAATTGTGTCTTGGAGTGAATGCTAGAGCTCTTGTATTGAATGTGATGTTCAGAAAACTTGGATGTTTGAAGTTGTGGTGGTTGGGGGGTATTTATAGCCCCCAACCACTTGGGTAGCCGTTGGGGAGGCTGCTGGCGATGGGCGCACCGGACAGTCCGGTGCGCCATCGGACATGCACTGTGCACTGTCCGGTGCCCCACCACATCACCCAACCGTTAGGGTTCGGAGCGAAGTTGACCATTGGAGCTTTGTTTTCTTGCGGCACCGGACAGTCCGGTGCCACACCGGATAGTCCGTTGCCCTCTAACTTCGCGGCTCTAACTTCTGCCGCTGCACTGTGTTGTACTGTTCATCCGTCAGAGTCGACCGTTGCGCAGATAGCCATTGCCCGCTGGCTCACCGGACAGTCCGGTGGCACACTGGACAGTCCGGTGAATTATAGCGGAGCGCACATTCGTTTTCCCGAGAGTGGCTGGTTTGAGTGAACGGCCCTGGTGCACTCATCGGACAGTTCGGTGCGCCGTTCTTCAGCACACTCAAGTTCTTTTGCTTCAATATAACTGTGACCTTAACTTGATTCTTTTATTGGTTTGTGTTGAACCTTATTCACCTGTGATACATGAATTCTAGACAAACTAGTTAGTCCATATGTTTGTGTTGATCATCAACCACCAAAATTAATTATAGGAAATGGTTAACCCAATTTCCCTTTCAGGTTCATCATCACATCTTATCGTTTCGAGTTAGGCTCTTGTTAAAATGATGATTAGGCTCTTGTTCAATTAAGTAGGTCTCAGTTCTCTTAAAATGATGATTGTTAGGCTCTTGTTAGTAGGTGGAGATGTTATGGCCATTGTTGCAGCGAATCATTTTTTTAAGTGATGCAAAAGTAAATTCAAAGATATTGTAGTGAACCATGTGCTTCTGAATTTTGGATGGATGTTTTCTTTATTAGTTCAATGTTTCTGGAGGTGGACAAGTAGTTTGCCGATATACAAGAGCATGTATCAATTTGCTAGATCACTATATTTATAAATTAATCAGAGATTTACTTATGTAGAGCACTAAATTTTGCTTGATTACAAAAACAATTCGTTGAAGCTTTTTTTCAATTTATGTACGTCACTCAAAACACTATGGAACATTTCTAAATGATTTGTTATAAGTGCTACTGCTTTTTGTGCTCTGGTTCTGCCAACAAACAATGCCCAACTGAAAAAAAAACTGGGTTTGTGCTCCCTGGCCCTACAGCCGTCTGGTGCCTCCCTCTCTGCATCTCTGTAGTTTGCATATTAATAGTACTAACTGCTTGAACTGTGGTTGTGATTTGCCATGTGCTTCTGAATTTTGGATATATTTTTCTTTAGTTCAAGGTTTGTGGAGGTGGTCATTGTGCTCCAGGATCCTACAACATGACATCACATCAATTATGAAGGAGGTAACCAATTTTTCTAGACTCCATTGGGATTGTTTTTGTACCATATCGAAATGTTTGCTTATCTTTCTGCTTCATGAAATGGTGTACTATTGGGCTCTTGTTCAGTTAGTAGGTCTCAATTCTCTTAAAATGGTGTTGTGTACAAACATAAATGGTTCTGTTAGTCTCGTCAGTGGGTGGAGATGTTCTGGCCACTATTGCAGCGAATCATTTTTTTAAGTGATGCATGAAAGTTTGCTAGGTCACTGTATTTAGAAATTTGTCAAAGATTTACTTATGTAGAGCACTAAAATTTGCTTGATTACCAACACTGTTTGTTGAAGTTTTTTTAATTTATGTGGGACACTCAGAACACTATGAAATATTTATAAATGATTTCTTATAAGTGCTACTAAGTCTGTCAAAACTCAATTGTTTGTTTCAACCAAAAGGCATCGACATAGGACTAACACTCACATGTAGTCCGACATAGTATACGAGTAATGTTATCTCAGTCTATATATAATGATAGGGATCACCGTGAATTAAAAGATGATCTTACTTTCTAACTGTTAGCTTTAATAATGGTCTTATATGCACATTTCAACTCTTTGCAAGGTCTTTGATATCATGGATACAAGAATATCACTTAACAAACTGTGTCAACTCTTGAAATAGCACAACGTGCTTGCAATCTTGCCAATTCAAAAAGGTGACGTCCTGTTCTCTTACTGGGTAATTTTTTTATTTAATAACATGCTGACTATTCTACTTGATCCTTTATTCTTAACATCGTTTTTGGTTGTTTGTGCAACATTGCCTCCAGTCTCCAGTAACAAGCTAGACTACATAATGTTATCTTACTGAAACCCTATGTTCAATTAGCAGAATCAACCTATTACTTCAAGCAGTTTGCAATCATATTCATAGTCTGACTGAAACCATGTGTCATGTAGTATTAGGTTTGTCATCCATTACCAAATTTCATATGGTGCTATTTGGTATGCATTGACATCTATCCAGGTATGTGAAAGGTTAAATCCTTAAACCACTTCCACCTTTCACCATTATCGTTTGATTTCAATATGACATCACAATTTCATGTTTTCAGAAGCTATCGAAGAACTACTGCAAGGCAGTACTGAGTTGGAGCATTTGAGAAATAGAGCTACCAAAAAATCGTATGGGCACTAAATCACCTTTCCGTCCCCCAGTATGTCACGTCAGCTCTCATCACGTTTGTGTTCGCCGAGGTGCTCGAAGGTAAGTAGTGACTGCCTAAAGCTCGCACAGTGTAACCAGAACTTTGAAGCTATGTGTCGTGTTCCCGAAGTAGTCATTCCAACGTGTTTTCCGACCACCTGTGAGCAATGCGTTGCACCGTTGCAGGAGTGAACTTGTTCTTCCTTTCTCGCGTGATGTCGTCGAGGCTCTCCTGTGGGACCTACAAAGGCGGGATGCTCTCGACGGAGGTCGAGACGCTGGCCCGTGTTGCCGCTGGGTATGTGGGGGCAGAGCCGCCTGCTGAATGTCACTCTCCTACCGTCATTGGTGATATGTCTAGCCTCTATCGTCGCAACATTCTGCACTTACAACTCACTCTAATGATGACCGATGAATGCTCTACTCTTATACACGTTTTCGCTGAGCTGTGGAATTGCTGGATTGCGTCTTGCAATGACGCTAAAAATTTTTAGGCCGCCGCTGCAAATGTAAGTTGCTGCCGGTGGACGAGTGGTCCATGTGTGCCAATGCCTGTAGTGTTGCGAACTTGCTACGACTGTAACTTGACATGTACGTGTTAAATTAACTACCCTACTATCTACTGATCAATACCCTGTCATCGCTCCTCATGTGACGCCCCAGCCAACAACAACAAGACCAGGAAGAGCTCTCTTCCTCCGACTGCGCCCCAGGGAGTGTGTCTCCCCTAGAAAGTATCGGGAGGAAACACCAATAGTGAATCCTGTCCTCACCCCACATCGCCTTCCACCCTTCCTGCTCTCCTTGTCCTTCTCTCTTTCAGTTGCTGACATACCGCTAACAAGAGTATAATGTGGCAAGTTCAAAATTGCGGTCAGGGTTTAAAGTTCAGACATTCATTTGCTACATGTTTTGATTCATCTCAGGACCTCGATTAGAAGTTTATTCATGAAGCATCAAGCAAGTTCAAAAATTTTTTATAATGTTTGTTCGATATTAGTGCATTCTATTTGAGTCGGTGTATTTATAATAACATTACATATTTATATTGTCAATATATAATTAGTTTTACCGTGATATTTTGTCACACAATTTTTTGATATCATAATGATGTTTGTTGTTCTATATTTATATTTTACTAGATAAGTGCTCGTGCGTTGCAACGGAAAAAGTACAATAATAACATATGTATGGTCATGTGTTGTGCTGTAAATTAAAATTAATTGGCCTCTAGAACTTTGTAATAGTCCCATAACTTTTAAGATATATAGTTAGATGTTCGTGCGTTGCTACGGTTTATATATATCATATAAGTAGACTTTATTTAAAAACAAAAACCAAGAACGATCTTTCATAGATCATCAAAGTTTAGACTTTAGATACAACTTTATTTATAAACAAACTCATGTAAGATACAAAGATCAAGTGCCTTTCTTTATAGGATCTTTGAGTCCATTTTTTGCATGAACTTACTCGCATAAGGAAAATAAAATTCAATATCAAACTGATTGAAGGGTATGGAATTATCATTAAAATTTAAGTATGGAATTATCATTGCAATTTAACAAGAGCCCATACTTCAACAAGAAATCCCATGATTTGCTAACAGCATCTTAAGTGAAGCTTCATCAACCCTTTGCCTCTTCACCTTTTGGCTCTTCAGCCACTTCAACCTGCCAATCAAGAAGGAGGTTACATCAGTGAAATAAATGAAAAGGCGGTACAAATTCATAGATCAAAAGAACTGGTATGGTCAAGAGGATAGGCAAGAAGCTTTGTCAAGACCCTACCTCAATAGTTCTTGATTTTTCCTACCATCTATATATGGGGAAAGGCAAAAAACTGAAAAGTCCGCAAACTCATACTTATCGTCAGCCTATAGAATACATATTAAACAGTCTAATCCGAGTTTCACATGTAAGCATTTTCTCGGGACTAGTCTCTTCCTTGATGAAATAAGAGCTACTGTCAGCCATAACTTCCCACACACTTTGTCTATCTAATTTTGGACTCTTGGTGGACACCACAACCTACAATTCGGGTTTGAAAAACTGGTTCTGGTTTTTTCAGCAGAAAAGAAATAGCTATAAACATAGAAGTATATATTGTTTAATATAGACAACATTCCAGTTTACCTCATCAATACCCCACCATTGGAGGAAATATCAGTATAAGGGTAAGCCTCATAAATCAAATTACAAGACTAATCAACAAATAGAATGTCACACAGTACCTACAACATAGTCTTGATTGTATCTATGGGAGTTGTAACAAGAGGTCACAGCACTAGCAAAAATCCCCCCTATTGCTTCAACACCAACTATTTTCAATTGGCTGGGAGCCTCTTCTTTGTTATGCAAATGGCCAAGGGCACTATTCCAATATGTAAAAGAGTAATAGTTAATTACTTCGGCTAAGTTAACAAGGCAAGAAATACAATCTTTCAATTATCGATCACAAAGAAATAAACTAACAAAAATGGAACTGAATCCAGTAGACTTACATACACGCTCTTAAAAGCATAAACACATTGAGAGTTTCAATTTAGTTTTATAGAATGCACAAAATGTGGTTTTGTGTAGTTCCTTCATCAGATAGCTTTAGGTTGGTAATTATGCTAACTAAGCTGTCAGAGAATATAAATATGTAAGATTATATCTGCAATCTACTTTGGTCACTTGTCCAGCTTAACCTTCTGATCATTTTTATCTGTAAAGGAAATACTAACCAGCACAACACAACACATGCATTGAGATGCATTCTTGCTTTATAAAAAAGATGCATATTGACATGGAAGAACAGGCATCAAAAAACAAAAATGAAACAAGAAGCAGCTAAGCTATGCATAACCATATGTAACGCCTGAAGCAAGCAGCAGCTACATTTCTCGTGCAGACCAAATCTGACCCGAGTAAACAAAACAATTTCACAAATATTCTGCAATGGGATAAAAATAAGTAGTCATGGTTTTAGTAGTTAGAGCAACTCAAAGAGACTCGCTTTGCGCGTCCCGCAGAAGCAAACGTTTTTGTAACAGGCGACTAAAACATATATATGAAAATGACAAAAAAAACTTCATGATCTATAGGAAACTGTTAGTCCATTACTAACTTTATAGGTAATAAATCATAGGAGAAAAATCCTCTAGTTTAGGGTTACGGTAACTGAGAACGGGAAAATGAAAGTAACATAAAACTATTAATGTTGGAGTGATATATAACAATGCGCATATTCAATAGTAATCTAACAGATTTACAAACTGGCAGACTTTATAAATGAGTATTCTCATTTTAGCTACAAACTGACAAACAAACAGTTCGAGAATGTAAAGGTGGTGAAATAAATTCCATAAAGGCAATAATATATAAAGGAAAAATTGCACATAGAAATTTATAGACCTACTAATTCTATATGGCACGAACTCTTTACCTCCCAATGGGTTGTCACTTGCACCTGCTTATATAATCTATGCATCTGAACCTAAAACATTTTTTGCATACCCTATGCCATGCACGTTTTGTTGTCAGTGCCAATTACATATCACCGATCAACATTCTTCGCTGCTATTTTGATTCATCACCACAGAAGAAATTGGAGAAACTGAAAGGAGGAGAAACGTGAGTACATGACTAAAATCGCCCACGCAAGCTTGGAAGCTTAGCTCGCGGTAGCCCGGTAAGTGCTTACAAGATGAAGAGGCAATGGAGCCATCAGTCGGTCGTGCTCCCGCTGCTCGTCGCCGTCTTCCTGCTCCTCACGTTCCGGTGCTCCTTGCGCCACGCGCAGCAGCAGGCGTCTAGCCTCCGCGCCGACGACGCGGGAACAATCTACGCCATCGATGCCACGCTCGCGGAGCTCGTGGCCGTGGACTCGGCCGCGTCGGCGATGTTGCGGGCCGCCGAGGCGCTGCTGGAGGCCAACCTAACGAGGGCTCCCCCGGAGCGCCGGGACGCCACGGTGCGCGGCCTCCACGACTGGCTTGCAAGCAGCATTTCGACCCACAGGTGATGGTCGAGCTCGTGGACCTCATCAAGCGCCCCATGGACCGGTACGCGTGGATTGAGCTTGGGGCGCCACGCGGGGGATTGAGCTCGGGGCTTCCGCGCGCGGCGGAGTATGCGGTGGTGACGGCACGATGGACGGGATTGCGGCGGGGGGGGGGTGCTCGGGATTGTTGGTAGCCGTGGCTGCGCCGTCGGGGAGACCCCGTTCGCGGCTCCCAACCACGCCCACACATGTTTTATCTCTAGCCGGCTTCACATACAGCCAAGAGGCCAAGACCGTAGAAAAGCCAAGGCCATCGATCGATAATGTCGCTTCTCCCTATGCAGCTCCGTCTCCTCCCGCTGTCCCTCCCCGACGCCCGCCAGCGCCGCGGTATTCTCCTGCTGCCGCCGCCGACGGCGGCGGCAATCTTGTTGCCACCGTGGTCTTGTTCGCCGCCATTGTCACCTTGTTGCCATCGTGGCTTCGATCACGGGGGCGGCAGGCTAAAACGAGGCTGCGAGTCGTCTCTCCCGAGACCTCCAGCACCACTGCGACGACGCCGTTGCGGGCACGCGCACGGGCGTGCAGGAGCGGGGGTTTCACTGGCGCGGGCGTGCGGGAGCGGGATTTTACGGCGGCTGCAGCGCGCGGGCGTGCGGAGGACGGCGGGGCGTGAGGTGCGGG
Organism: Zea luxurians; assembly: GCA_029449295.1. NCBI lineage: Eukaryota > Viridiplantae > Streptophyta > Magnoliopsida > Poales > Poaceae > Zea > Zea luxurians. Next base: position 43,384,624 of record JAOPSE010000023.1, read on the forward strand.
AGGTCGTTGCAGGGCAGGATTTTCGCTGGCGCGTGCGGGTAGGGAGCGAGGGCAGTCTACACTGCCCCCTTAATAGTTAGTAGAGATTCTGGATATCATAGTGATATTTGTTGTTCTGTATTTATATTTTATTCTGATTTTTAATTTCGTGGCAACGCACAGGCACATACCTAGTGTTTAGATAAGAGTCACGTGCGGGTGAGGTAAACACCAAAGAAATTTTTGGTGCCTACATGATCTAAAAAATCGAAGGAACGATGTCGTCCCCGTCTAATCCTATTTTAACTCAAACCAAACAAATCCTAGAATACGATGACAAAAGAGACAAAACACACACAAATGACACAAATATGGACCGGATCACCTTCGCTGTTGCGTCCACGTCGATGGAAGAGCATCTTGACCGGCTCCTCGATATAATAGCGACAAATATTAGCAGCATTATTCTTAGCTGGGCATTGATCCCACGTTCAGAAGGCCGTGGAGGCCTAAGCCACCGATGGGCTACTGATGAGCCGATGGTGACCGAACTCAGGCATCAGGCCACAACGTTCCGGCCACATGGTCAGAGAGGTCTCTAAAAAATAACTCTTAAAAATTAGTTTTAAGAATTAAGAGACATCTAAAAAATTAGTGAAGGTAAATTTTAATCATTTTTTCCAGCAGATCCTTTAAAGCGGCAGATTGTTTCTAGAAAGACCAAAAAAACCATCTATAGCTATAAATGAGAGAATTTTAAGAGTTATGAAAAAATTGGGAGACACGTATTTGTGTACTTTTCCAAAAAAAAACTTGATTTAGAGGCTTCTGGGGAGTTCTTGGAGATGCTCTTACAAACAACATCCTCGATGCTTGTTCGTTGGCACACGCTTAATCTGCGGTGGTTAGGGTAGCCGGTATGGATGTCTAGGCGGGTCTGGCTTGCCGGGTGGCTCGAAATCCGGCATGGTTTGGTCCGATCCGAATTCGGCACGACACGAAGCGGGCCCGTGCAAGCCCAATCCGGTTATCGGGCCATGCCTAGGCCTATGGCGCGGTACGACGGGCTAGACACGGCACAATTCGTCTTTTATTTTTTTTCCTTTTTCATACAAATACATACATTATACTTGAATACATAGTATAAAATATAAGAAACATATTTGTTTTGTTGGTTATATGGGTGTATATAAGTGTTTACAGCTAATAACTATGGTTTAGACCTTTATATATGCATATTTTAACATATTTTTATCATTTAAACGTTATATATTATTATAGGTCTGTTAGGCCAGTCGGATCGTGTGCCGGATCGGCATAGTTAATACCTTAGCGTTTCGTACCTAGGCCTTGCTCGGGGCTTATGGGTTGGCATGAGACGATGGGACAAGTCGGCACGATCCCAATCTATACCAGGCTCGGACCGGATCGAGCCAACTCCCTCATTTAGACATGTATACCCGCCGGCCCGTAGGCTTCGCCTACAAGGCAGACCCAAAGACCAAAACTATCACTCGCGCGTGTGTCATCATCGATCTAGTAGTTGAGGCTTCGGACGCTTGGACACGAAACTGATACCTATGTGGTGCTGGGTGGCTAAATAAGAGTGTTTAGTTTGAAGAATTAATCTATCCAAAATAAAGTAGTGTATCATAGATCTATTACTCAAATTTGATATATCTTATTTTTCATGTGAGTACTAACTAATTATGAAAAATAAGCTGGTAATGAATCAATTTATTACATTACACAAACAACAAAAGTGATGAGTGAGAAGATAATGAACTAACTTATTTTTTAAATCAAACACAATAATTCAAGCAGACGCAGCCCTGATTAAGTCCTCCTAATTCTGATCTGTGCAGGGTACGGCAACGAAATACGCGGAGCTACTTTTACGTGTCGCCATCGCGTGGCCGGCCTGCTAGCAGCAGCACGGGACAAGCGACGGCTTACCGGGACGTGGACGTTTTTCCAATCTTCTTCACCTGTGCTGTGCCGCGGCCTGGCTATGGATGTGATCTGCCGCGGCCTGCTGCACCGACGTGGTCGCCGGCTGAAACCAAATAGAGTGCCTGGGCCTGGCAGATCCACATCGAAACACAGCATCGTCCTGTACCAGGGGGCGACTATGGTCTATCAAAAAATTCCATGTCGAGTTCATTGTTCATGCGTTTAGTTTTTCTATTTACGTTGCATTAGATGGATCAGAAATTCAGAATCTTACGGGACGAATCATCTGGTGCAACTGTACTGCTACAGTGCCCGGAAAGTGCTGTACGCATGCTCTATATAGAATATACTCTTGCCTCGTTAGGCCTATCTTCGATAAATGAATCGGGTAAAAGAGTAGACACGGCACTATAAACGATATCTTTGTAGAGTTAAGTTTAAAATATAAGATGACAGAGGATGAGATATAGGATTTGCTCGAGATGGAAATGTGAACGCGGAGACAGTTTTGCATGTCAGGTAAGGAGGTGATTAGTTCAGGTTTGGATACTCGTATGTGACAGACATGCTGCCGTGGGATAAAATTGAGCGCGTGCAAGTACAAGTTCACTCAGCCTGTTTAGCCGCACGGAGAAGATATATCTAGGCTGTTCCTTTAGGCCCCGTTTATTTCGTTGGAATTGAATTCCATTTTAATAATTATAATTTAGACAAAACTAATTAAGTTCATATATTTATATATGTAATATATTTGTATATTATTCTAAATCATATGAGAGAGATAGTTATATACTACATTTATGTTATAGCGAAGCAAGTAGAAGAGTATGTTATAAATTATACATCGAAAACATTACATGTAAATCTATAGAATCAATTTTCATATCTCACTCCATGAATTTGAGATAGGCTTATATGATAACTTTGGAAAGTGGTGGAATGTCACATTCTAAAAAAATAGTCTATTCTATTAGTAAGATTCCAATTCCTCAAAATGAAATGAAACAAACGGGACCTTAGATTAAATCAGACTCCTATAGCTATAATTTATAAAGACAAAATATTATAAAAACAGTAGAAGCCATTTCAAATTAAACTTAAACCATTTCGTCCAGATCTAGGGCTTGAAAAAAAGCTCGAGCTCGACGAGCTGGCTCGGGCTCACAGGAGTTCGGATCCGCTCGACGCTCAGAACAAGCCTGAGCTAAGCCTGTTTTTGTGGCTCGTGAAAAGAGCGAGCCAGCTCGGCTCGGTGCAGCTCGCGAGCTGGCTCGTGGCTCGACCCAACAACAATTTGTTACATAAAATCATAACTAGCATATAATATTAGTATCAAGTGGACAATTAATTTATGTTATTTGAGATTACTATAAAAAATAATCTATTTTCTATACTATATTAGTGATATATCTGTCGGAGAGGAAATCTCCGGCCGGGTGGCGGAATGCACCCGCCTTAAATCCTAAGATGAGGAGAGGCCTAAGCGTTTTGCCTGTTACAAGATTGGGGGATAAACACACAAGAACACAAAGATTTATAGTGGTTCGGGCCGCCGGAGCGTAATACCCTACTCCACTGTGTGTTGTATTGCTGTGAGAGCTTGAGAGCTAAGAATCTATTGGCCTGTGTGGATCTGCCTTGTAACACCGTGTGCCCTCCCTTTTATAGACCAAGGGGGACACGTACAAGGGCACTGGGCCCCGACATGTGGGCCCAGGGGAAAAATGGAGGAAAATAACTAACGCCTGCAACGTCCGGGCGATCTCCGAGTGTAGTAATATCCGTAGCGCTTACAGTATTGACTTCTCGCGGCTGCTTTCTCGGTAACGCGCGAGCCATCATGAGTGCAGAACATGCGGCAGTATGGACACGCCACCTGCCAATTGATTGGACAGGTTTGCCGCCTGCAGGATGGCCCGGTCGCTGTCCGCCAGAGGAATAGAGAGGGCTCATTAAATGCCGAGTAGACACATCGCCTGCCAGCAGAGTGGACAGGGCGCATTAAATGCTGAGGCGGCACATCGCCCGTCAGTGGGGTGGACAGGCGGTGCACCCTATCCGCATTTAATGCTGAGGTAGCATAGCTTGCGGCATATCCCGCGGTGCGGCCCGCGGCGCAGAGGCCATACGTCAGGCTCCGCCCGCTGGCTTACGTCACGGGCCGTGGGCCACGTGGCGGCATCGAGTCTCCGCTTGGGCGGGGAGCAGAAGTGTACAGGATGGGATCCGAACACGTGCCAGCACCGGACCCTAGCCTGGTCCTTAACGAGGGCTTAAGTATTTCTTGCCCTAGAATTCCAGGACCCTGCCGTGGGCAGTCCGAACCCCTCGCAGGGGGTCCGGACTCCATCCCAAGGACCCGGCCTACACACGTGGTGGTCCCGGACCTCCCCTGGGGTCCCAGCTGCATACCCAGAGGTCCGACGCTCTCCCATGGGGGTCCAGACTTTACTATTGACGTCCTGGAGCATTCCTTCTTTCCTGGACACGTGGCGGCTCCAGACCCACCCATGTGGCACGATCGGGCGCTGCTGTGGGCCCTGAGTAGCGGTCCACGACTGGGCCGAGTCGTGGCCTGGCCCCGGTCACGGCATTATTGCTGCGCAGCTAAGAGATAGCCACGTGGGCGCTATGCCTTGATACAGTAGTAGGGGGTACCCCTGTTCGAGGGTACCGACAGTGGCACCCAGGCCCACCTCAGAGGAGGATGCGAGCCTGCAGGTGGGGCCAAAACTTGTACTTTGCGTCAACATGGCACGACTGGTGATTAGGGCGCCACCTCTGCGCGTGCCGCATTAACTCGGCGCATCTGGTGACGCATGCGCTGTCAGTCTGCCCCGGGTCACGTCGACTGCCACAGCTGTCCCCGCGGCTGACTGACCCACGGCCCCACGTCTAGCGGTTCCACTGGGCCACGTGCGAGGCGCCTCATTGCCGCCGTCGTGGTAAATATCCCTTCGCAGCAGCCCCGAGGCGGTACACGATCGTGCGCGGCGATTCCTCGCGCGGTGGTTTGCCTTTTCTGCACTTGGAGACCAACACATCCGCTGCATGACTTGTGGGCCCGGGCCCCCATGTCAGCGACTGGGTTGCTTGAGCGCTAGGTGCGCGTCAGACGGGATTCTCCGGGGCGCCGAGCGGGGGAGTCTTCCTTGAAAAGGGATTCTTTCCGTGGGCAGAAGTTATGCTTTCGCATTCCAACCGCTGCGCCCTTTCGCCTCCGAGCCCTTTGTGCCCCTGCACATTCACACTCTTCAGCTTTCCGCCGCCACAGTCGCCATGGCCACGCTGGTTCATCCCTAGCGTTTCTAGTCCGAGAGGGCACTCAACGTGGTGCACAACCTACTTGGATGGAGTGCGCCGGCTTTCACCAGCAGGATCTGGGCCGGCGCCTCCCCCCTCGACAATCTCACCGCGGGGGAGTTCGTGCTCTTCGTCTCCTACCTCTCTTGCGGGTTGGCGCTGCCGATCTCGCCATTCTTCCTGCTGTTGCTGGAGGAGCTCAGCCTCCAACTTCAGCACCTCACCCTGCACTCCATCCTCCAGGCGGCCATCTTCACCCACCTGTGTGAGATGTTCGTGGGGGTGGCGCCCTGTGGGGGACATATATCCCCCGGGTCCACTAGAAGGATAAAAGACCTCACGAAAGGCCCAAAGGCCCCATAATTCGTAAGGTCATCCCCCTCGTGGGCCTGGAGGAACGACCAGTGAGACAGATCAACACAAAGCCGGGTCGGTGCAAGCCCAGTCGGTCCAACAACATCCGAACAGTAATCGCAGCAGTGACCCGACCTTCCCGCGCAGGAGCCCCGTACATCAAAACTGGGTGAAGATAAGTCGGCTGAATTATAGGGAGACAGACTCGGTTAGTTCACTATTATTCTAGCTCACGTTGTTATCATATCCATATGTAATGCCCCACGGTCGAGTATATAAGGCCTAGGGGGCACCCCTTCAAGAAGATAGATCAACATTATTCATCACTTAGCCTCCCATCCTGCTCTTTACATTTTCCAGTGCTAGAGAGCCCCCTTGTAACTCATCGCATAAAGCATTCCAGCCAGGACGTAGGGTGTTACGCATCTCAAAGCGGCCCGAACCTGTACATCACTGTCTACTATTTCTCGTGCGCCCAGCACGAACCATCGAGCTACAGTCGGTAACACCGTCCTACTTCTAAAAAGCACCTTGGGGGTAACCCTGGGTGAGTGGTCGGACCCGAAACACCGACAGCTGGCGCGCCAGGTAGGGGGTGTGCCATCGATCCATGCTAGCTCAATGGTTGTCACCTTTCAGCGCAAGATCATCCTCCGCCCCGGATCCATATTCTACTTCGGTACTATCTCATCTATAGCGGATGAGGAGGGAACTCTGCATCGCCTCGCGGATCCGCCAGAGAAAAAGCTTTCCTCAGGAATCTTCGAGAAAATCGGGGCGAGGCAGGAAAAAGTGCAACCTCCAGCACTCCTGAAGAAGATCACCTCCAGCAAGATAGGAGCTGAGAGTCCCTTAGCCCGAAGAACTCCGCTGTCCACCTCTCCGACGAAAGAATGGACACGAATCATGAGGAGAAAGGAAGCAAAGGATCATCAAGCTGATCTTTCTGCGCCTCCGCCCTCAAAGGAGAACAGAAAGAAGATTGCTGTAACAGCTACCCCATTCTACCCCGACGTCCTTTTCATCGGGAAAGTGGAGTCGCCCCCATCTCTGACGACGAGCCGACCGCGCCCGGAGAAGAACCCCCTCAGCAGGAATCCCGCAGACGGAGAAACCGACGCTGAAATATCCGGCGACATCACAAGGCCGGAGAGCGGGACCCGGCGCAACCCGTATCGCGAGACGAGGTCTCGGAGGCGGGAGAAACTCCAGAGGAACATGTCTTCAGGGAACGAAGGAATTCCCGACGACGCGATCGTCAACGGGCTCAAGAACAGGCCGAGCAGGAGATAAAGCAACGTCGGGAAAATCCACTCTTTGGGTGCAACTTGAACCCTGACTTTGCCCGAGCCATGAACACGCCGAGTGAAGTCGGAGGGGTGTTGGCTTGGATAGCCGATGGCCTCCCTCGGACTCCTGACGCCGAGGGCTATCGGAGGCTGTTCACTCAAGCAGCAAATCACCTTCTGCCCCTCGCTCACCCGTCGAACGATCTGCAGCACGCCATCAACAGTCGCCGGGACGCGCGGAGCTCCATCAACGCCTCTCGTGAACGACGACACAAAAACGAGATCCGTCGCCGGGAAGAGTACAAATGGGACCATGGCATCCCAGCACGGAGTCAGGCTACCAGGACCGAGTCGGCCACAGCTTCAACTAGAGGCACCGCCCGGGGACGGTCGAGGCAACACGACGATCACTCCCCTCCCTGGGACAGGCAACATCATCGACGACAGGAGGACACATGTGGAGTATCGGCACTTACTCCGCGCCTTAGGGCCATTCAATGGCCCCCTAACTTCAAGGTATCCAACGTCGACAAATATGAACCTAAGCAGGATCCAGGAGGCTGGCTGGCCGTCTACACCACTGCTGCCCGGGCAGCTGGGGCAACCGAGGACGTGATGACCGCGTACTAGCCTATTGTTCTCGGGCAAGACGCGCTGCAATGGCTGCGACACCTACCCCGACACTGCATCGACGACTGGAGCGACTTCAGTCGGCGCTTTACCACCAACTTTCAGTTTCTCTCCGATAAGCCGGCGCAACCATGGGACCTCAAATCCATCAAGCGCCGGGGGGACGAAACTCTCCGATCATACCTCAAAAGGTTCCAGACCATGAGAAATCGCATCCCTGAGGTCACTGAGGCAGCGGTGATCGAGGACTTCTACAGAGCATCCAATGACTCGGCCTTCGTCCGAACCATATTACAGAAAGCGCCGACTACCTCCGAACAACTGTTCCGAGAAGCCGACCTCTACATCACCACCGACGAGCGAGCTCAGGACCTCATCGGAGGAGTAAAGCCAGCACCAGCGGCACCGTGACGCAACACGAATCAGCAGCCCGACAAGCGTTGGGAGAAGAGACCTCGCAAAGAAGTCCACGCCGCCGGACCACCTGCCTCTCGCGCCCGAGGAGAACCTCGAGGAGGCGAACGCACGCTGGACGACATCCTCGACGCCCAGTGCCCGTACCACAAGGACATGCGCCACACCCTTCGGAACTGCAGAGACTTCAAGCACTCCGTTGGGCACGGCCGACCCTTCCAGCCTCTACCTCCCCCTCCGCCGCGAGGAGGACCAGGAGAACTACGACAACCCCAACAGCAGCAGGAGGGAGGAGGTGGAGCCTTCCCGCGTGTCGATAGAGAGGTCAATGTCATCTTCGGCGGACACAGATCGCAGGAGAACAAGAGACAACAAAAGCTCAACGATCGCCAGATACTGGTGGCAACTACCGGACCTCCCGCCCCATACCGATGGTCGGAGCACCTGATCACTTTCACTCGAGCGGATCAGTGGCTCAACTTCGACCACCTAGGCAAATACCTGCTCCTCGTCGACCCGGTGATCCGAGAAAGCAGGGTGAAGAAAGTAATTGTGGACGGGGGGAGCAGCATCAACGTCACCTTCCCCCGGACACTCCAAAGCTTGGGGGTTCACCTCAAAGAACTCCACGAGTCAGACAATCCTTTCTTCGGCATCGTGCCAACTGAAGGAGAGTACCCGCTGGGCCACATCTACATGCCAGTCACCTTCGGAACTCTGGAAAACTACAGAACCGAGTTCCTGAGGTTTGAGGTGGCAAACATCGACTGTGGATACAACGCCATCATTGGGAGGCCCGGATTAGCGAAGTTCATGGCTATTCCACATTATACATACATGATGTTGAAGATGCCTAGACCGCAAGGGATCATAACTGTGCGCGCCGACTTCCAAGGCGCCGCAGAATGTTTCCGAGTGACTATTCAGGCGGCACTCTCCACCAAACCATCGGCAATTTCCTCTACACGGGCAAACTCAAAGCCTGAGGAAGACCTCGCGGTCCCCGCGAACGAAGCACAAGCCGTGACCTCTATGCGGCCGACTGAAGAAACCAAAAGGATCAACCTCAGGTTCGCTGATGAGCGCAGAACCGCCATCATCAGCTCCAGCCTGGGCGACAAATAGGAAAGCGCGCTCGTCCAGTTTCTGCAAGATAACCGAGACGTATTCGCATGGCAACCTGCGGATATGCCGGGAGTCCCAAGAGAACTGGCCAAGCACAAATTGAAGGTCTACCCCCAGGCGAGGCCAATACGCCAAAAATTACGCCGCTTTACGCCCGACAAGAGAGAAGCCATCCGTGCTGAGCTGGCTCGCTTAGTCGCGACCGGATTCATTAGAGAAGTGTTACATCCTGAATGGTTGGCCAACCCTGTTCTTGTACTCAAAAAGAATAAAGTGGATTGGCGCATGTGCGTTGATTATACGGATCTCAACAAACACTGTCCGACGGATCCCTTCGGGTTCCCCAGGATCGACCAGGTGGTGGACTCAACCGCCAGATGCTCTATGCTGTCTTTCTTAGATTGCTACTCTGGGTATCATCAGATTAGTCTGGCAAAAGAAGACGAGGAAAAACGGCATTTATCACCCCGTTTGGAGCTTTCTGCTATACCTCCATGTCGTTCGACCTCAAAAACGCTGGAGCGACTTATCAGAGAGCTATTCAAACATGCTTAGCCGATCACTAGGGCAAGCGTGTGGAAGCTTATGTGGACGATGTGGTGATCAAGACAGAAAATTCAGAAAATTTCATTGAAGATTTACAGCTGGTTTTCAACAGTCTGCGGCGATATCGATGGAAGCTTAATCCCGAAAAATGTGTTTTCGGGGTACCAGCAGGAAAGTTACTCGGGTTTATTGTCAGCCACCGGGGAATTGAAGCTAATCCAGAAAAAATCGAAGCTATCATGAGGATGGAGGCACCGCGATCACAAAAGAAAGTCCAAAGACTTACCGGATGTATGGCAGCCCTGAGCAGATTCATATCCAGGCTGGGAGAAAAAGGCTTACCATTTTATAAATTACTCAAGAAGGTGGACAAATTCCAGTGGACCTCAGAAGCACAGGAAGCCCTAGATGCATTGAAAAAGTTCTTGACAACACCACCAGTGCTGAAACCGCCACGCCGAGCCACGCCAACTCAACCAGCAGAAGATATGCTATTATATATCTCTTGCACGACTCACGTGATGAGCACCGCGTTGGTAGTCGAGCGAGCAGAAGAAGGACACGCATACCCAGTACAGCACCCTGTTTATTTCATCAGTGAAGTTCTGGGTCCCTCAAAGAAGAAATATCCTCAGGTTCAAAAGCTATTGTATGCAGTACTTCTAACTGCACGCAAGCTTCGGCACTACTTTGACGACCACAAAGTCATAGTAGTCACTGGATTTCCAATAGGGGATATTGTCCACAACAAAGAAGCCATCGGAAGGGTAGCCAAGTGGGCCTGTGAATTAGGGTCTCATGACATCGAATTTCGACCTCGCACTGCTATCAAGACTCAAGCACTGGTTGACTTCGTATCAGAGTGGACCGAGCAACAGGTACTGCATAATCCGGAAGTCGCGGAAGTATGGCAAATGTATTTCGATAGCTCATTGAAGCTGCAAGGAGCAGGCACAGGGATCCTCTTTACTGCACCTAGGGGCGAACACCTTAGATATGCCCTTCAGTTGCTATTTCCAGCCTCTAACAACGCAGCCGAATACGAAGCTCTGATTCACGTACTGAACATTGCCATATCGCTGGGCATTAATAGATTGATGGTGTATGGAGATTCTCTAGTGGTCATAAGTCAGATAAACAAAGAATGGGATTGCTCGAATGATTCCATGGGAAAATATTGCACCGCTGTCCGGAAACTAGAAGATAAATTTGAAGGATTGGAGTTTCATCATGTGGAGAGAGACCGCAACACCACGGCTGATGCATTGTCTAAGCTAGGGTCCAGTCGGTCTCAGGTCCCACCCGGAGTCTTTGTCCAAGAAGTGTCGCACCCGAGCATTTCAGCGGACCGGGTAGAAGAATGCAATACTCTGAGCCAACCGGAATCAAATCCTGATGACTGGAGAGAGCCGATCATCAGATATATAAGGAATGAAGAAGAACCAGACGACAAAAATACAGCCGAGCGTATCGCAAGGCAGTCAGCTCACTATACGCTCATTGGGGACGCGCTATACAGAAGGGGCGCGTCAGGAGTCCTCATGAGGTGTATTCTTTCAGATACTGGAAAGCAACTTCTAGATGAGGTCCATGCTGGGCAATGTGGAGTGCATGCAGCATCCAGGACCATGGTTGGGAAGGTCTTCAGGTCGGGTTTCTACTGGCCAACAGCGAAAAGTGACACAGCCAAGTTAGTTCAGAAATGCGAAGCCTGCCAATACTTGTCGAAACAGCAGCATCTACCGGCACAGCAACTACAAACCATACCCGTAACTTGGCCATTTGCATGCTTTGGGTTGGATATGATTGGACCGTTCAAAAAAGCTCAAGGGGGATACACTCATGTGCTGGTCGCTATTGACAAGTTCACAAAGTGGATAGAATTCAAACCCATCGCTTCCTTAACTTCAGCTAAAGCAGTGGAATTCATACAAGACATAATATTCAGGTTTGGAATACCAAACAACATCATCACCGACCTGGGATCCAACTTCACAAGTTCAGAGTTCTTCGACTTCTGCGAGCAAAAGGGCATTCAGATCAAATATGCCTCCGTGGCACACCCAAGAGCCAACGGGCAGGTAGAAAGAGCCAACGGGATGATATTAGAGGCGCTCAGGAAGAAAGTTTTCGACAAAAATGAGAAGTTCGCAGGAAAGTGGATCAGGGAATTGCCATACATCGTTTGGAGCCTTAGAACTCGACCTAGTCGAGCCTTGCATGGAAACACTCCTTTCTTTATGGTCTATGGTTCGGAGGCAGTGCTACCTGCTGATCTCAAGTTTGGAGCACCAAGGTTGATCTTTGAAAACATAGCAGAAGCTGAGGCTACTAGGCTGGAGGATGTCGATATACTCGAAGAAGAATGACTAAACACGGTGATTCAATCAGCACGGTATCAGCAAACTCTGAGGCGCTATCACGATAAGGCCATACGACATCGATCCTTCGCAGTGGGAGACCTCATCCTCCGCCGAATTCTAACGGGGGAGGGGCGGCACAAATTGTCACCTCTATGGGAAGGACCATTCATAGTAGCTGAAGTCACTCGGCCTGGATCATATCGACTCACACAGATGGATGGCACAGAAGTCAGGAACTCATGGAATATAGAACATCTCAGAAAGTTTTATCCTTAACTATATTCAAAAAGCTATTGGGGCGGCAATGTACTCTGTAAACCGAGAAATGCATCATCGATAAAAAAAGGCTTCGAGAATTCTTCGTTTTGTGTTCTTACTCAAGTCGGGGTGACCACTATACCCTATTAACGGAGCAATCGGCTTAAGTCGGCAATGACTTAAGACGGTGCAACATGCTCACGCTTACTTAACTCAGGGTGACCACTATACCCTACTAACGGAGCAATCGGCATAAGTCGGCAATGACTTAAGACGGTGCAACATGCTCACGCTTACTTAACTCAGGGTGACCACTATACCCTACTAACGGAGCAATCAGCTTAAGTCGGCAATGACTTAAGACGGTGCAACATGCTCACGCTTACTTAACTCGGGGTGACCACTATACCCTACTAACGAAGCAATCGGCTTAAGTCGACAATGATTTAAGACGGTGCAACATGCTCACGCTTACTTAACTCGGGGTGACCACTATACCCTATTAACGGAGCAATCGGCTTAAGTCGGTGATGACTTAAGACGGTGCGACATGCTCACGCTTACTTAACTAAGGGTGACAACTATACCCTGCCAACGGAGCAATCAGTTCAGGCCGGTGATCACTATACCCCTGACAGCGGAACGATCGATTTAAGCTGACGACGACTTAAATTGGCGCGGCACATTCAGCACGTTCGCAACTATTCATCCTAGGGCGATTTCTATGCCCCACGAAAAAATTCAAAACCATCATGATGCACTTACTTTTACGATTGTAGATACTGTGGAACTCTAACAAAACAATAACAGTATTCGGTGCCGAAAAGTGTTTTCTAACGAAACATCCAAGAACACTAACCATATACTCAAGGCATTTAGTGTTTTCTATCTGGAAATGTTTTTCTCAGGAGCGACCGACGAGGAAGGACGACTCGAAGAATCAGGAGCGGCATTCACATCCGCCACTATGTCATCGGAAACAACCACGCCAGGTCTCCTCATCAGAATTCGCCCCGCGCGAACGGCTTTGTCCATGGCCTTGTCGCGCTGGGCCTTCAGAGTAGCAGAAGTATCTTCAACGGCCTTGACAGCCAACCGAGCGGACTCTAGCTCCCGGACTACTGACTTTTTGGAAGCACGCAGATCCTTGATGACAATATCCTTGTTCGACACCAATTGTCTGAGGCGAATCATATCATCCAGAGACTCTTGCAGCTTGTGGCGATGGTTATCCAAGTCCTCCATGGTAAAACGATGACTCCTCTCCAAGATAGTCAACGAGTTGCTGGCATCATATAGCTTTTCCAGATTGTCACGAGAAGTAGCGAGGGCACGCTTTTCCTCCTGCAAACAAGAATCAGTTTCTCCAAACGTCGAGCAAGCAATAAGAACACAGCAAACAAAGCCAAGATTCATAGGCCACCTTTTCAGAATCGAGCTGAGCATGGAGAGTAGAGTTCAGCATGTTAGCATCATTCAGAGAAGCAGAGACCAGGGCCAGTTTAGCCTGACCTTGAGAATACTTTTCTTCAAGATCAGAGCACCGCCGGGCCAGTTCAGTCTGACCTTGAGAATGTTTTTCTTCAAGATCAGAGTACTGTCGGGCCATGTCTGTCAGGAAACAGTCGAGCAAGGGTGTTCAGCTATATAGCAGATTACTCAAACGGCCAATAAAGGCAAAAAGGGGCCCTAACCAGCATTTGCCGTCTCCAATTCAGATACTCACCGCTGAAGTAACACTGGATTCCAATGCATTAGGGACAAAGCACCTTCTGGGATAGAGGTCCCCTGTGATTTCAACCGGCTAGCCATTTCATCCACCAATGCCTGACGATAAAAACAGATGAGCATAATAACGACAGTCTACCTGAAGTAAAAGACAGGGCAGAAGAAACCAAGATACCTGGAGGTTAGAGAAGAATGAGGGAACCCCCAAGTCATGAGAAATCAACCGGTGGCTCGCTGAAAGGCCACCGACTGGAACAACCTGCAATGCATCATTGGGAACTAAGTCAGTGTCACCAGCAGAAGTCAGAACTTTGTCATCGGGAACGTTGACCTCTAAAACGACCTCTTGACACGAAACTCGCACTGCTGCCATACAATCAGAGTGCGGAGGAGAAGATCCCACATGAACATCCATGGAAGTGTTAGAGGGAGAACCAACTCGAACACCCTCGGGGGCTGGGTTGTCGCTTGCGCTACCCATCCGAGCCGGGTCATTCCCGGCAACACCCTCAGGGGCTGGGTAAGCGCCAACACCATCCTTGAGGGCCGAGTTCTCTACAGCAGCCACCTCTAAGGCTGAAGGTCCCTCAGTCACTTCCATGGGAGCAGCGCAATCCAGACTAGCTTCCTGACCCTCAAGACCACGCTCTAAGGTGATGAGGCGCGGGACGCTGCCCGGGATGACCCCAACCGGCATCAAGCACATCAGCACAAACATCCATCACGCCACCATCTGCTGACTCTGACAACAGATCTTCTGGAACCATATCCTCAAGAGCCTGATCAAAGTTGGCCAGAGACAATTCTTGTAAATCAACAAGAGCAGACAGGGCTGGAGAAGGAACACCACTGCTTTCGCCACTAGCAATGTAGCGTCGGTTGTTCTTCCGAGTTAGAGGGATTTCATCCTCCTCCTCCTCGCCATCATCGACAACGCGGACAGTACACCCATTGGGGTCAACGTCGTCCAGGTCACACCCATTGGGGTTAATAGCAGGAAGGTTACACCCATCGAGATTAGTTTCAGCAAATGCAGGCACTGGCACTTCTTCAGCAGCAGGAACGGAAGGACCAGCATTCTGATCAAAACTAGACACTCGACGAAGACGTCTCTTCTTCTGTTTCTTCCCGTCAGCAGGAGAAGCAGGCTGACTAGCTCGGCGAGAGCGCTTCAAACGAACGTTGTCAGACTTCTGAATATCTAAAGCTTCACTATCCTCTGGGATGGGCGCTACCGCTAGAGTTTCAGTAGGGACTCCATCAGAGGAATCTTCAGCTAACATATCCAGCATGGCACTTATCTCCGCGTCACTTGGATTCAAAGGCACCTCAAAATGAACCTGCCTCTCGTCGTCAGGAATCTCTCCGAGTGAGGCAACCAAAGCACTAACTTCTTCGGGAGAGGGTCGTACTCTAAGGCCCAAACCGCTATCATCAGCAGGAGGATTTGACACGAAACTGATAAAGGCCGGGGAGGGAGGCAAATTCCAGGCCGAGTATGCAACAGGAGCGCTGATGTTCGACACCTTGCCTCTGAGTATCATCTCGAGCCGGTTCACCAAGTTCACATTAGGAATTCTTCTGTTGGTCACCCGGGTTGAATCAGCCAAGCCTTGGTACAAATAGGCCGGATATGCTCTGTCTTTCAATGGCTGAATGTTCTTGAAAACAAAGTCAACGACCACAGCTTCTGCAGTCAGACCCCTTTCTTTCAACAATCCAACTTCTGCTAACAGAGCCCTTGCCTCAGCCACCTCCTAGTCTGTGGGGGATTTGGTCTAGCTCGGAGTGCGAACATCCGGTTGTCTCCCTGACCGTGGGGGGAGGGAATTCCCATGATTCTCCACGATGAACCATTCCAGGCGCCATCCCTTGATGCTGTCCTTGAGTGGGATGTCGAGGTAGTCAGTCTTCCTTCCGCGACGCATCTCCAAGCTCGCGCCCCCCACCAGCTGGTGCTGCCCCCCGACCATCCCAGGCCGACAGTGGTATAGATACTTCCAAAGGCCAATGTGGGGCAAAACACCAAGAAAGGCTTCGCATAAATGAACAAAAACAGAAACTTGCAGAATAGAATTGGGATTCAGATGGGTCAAATTCAAGCGATAGAAATCAAGGAGACCGCGGAAGAAAGGAGAAAGGGGTAGGGCGAGTCCGCGGATAAGGAAAGGAACGTAAATGATGGATTCGTGGGTGTCTTCTATCGAAACAGTGATCCCATGGCAGATCCGCCACGAACAGAGCTCCTTCGGAGGAAGAACCCCGATGGAAACAAGATGAAGAAGGTCGGATTCGGAGACAACAGACATATGGTTACCTGCGAAAGGCAACTGACTGTTGGGATCAATGGGAGGAATGATTGCGACGGACGAACTCGAAGCTTTCCACTTGGGCGCCATCTCAACCTTGCTAGCGAACGGAGCGGAAGCGATATTGCAGGAAAGCAGAGAGAATCTAGATGCAAAAAAGCAGAAACTAGGGCACGGAGCGGGGAGGCGTGCAACAGCGCAGTACATATGGGATTTCCCCGAGCCAGATGTCATTTCTAAAACGTGCCCAGTCATCACCCAGCCGTTATTTCTAAAACGCTGGCGTGCCATGTCATCACCCAGTCGTTATTTCTAAAACGCTGGCGTGCCATGTCATCACTCGACTGTTATCTCCAAAACGGCCGACGCGGCCCAAATTGACTCAGCTGTCGTTTCTAAAAACGCTGGCGTTATTTGACTTCACTCGGCCACTACTTTCAAAGCGGCCGACGCGGTCTGTTATCACTCGGCCGTTACCTCTAAAACGCTGACATCACCATTAACCGCTCGGTCGTTATTTCTAAAACACCAACGTGACCCGTTATCGCTCGGCTATCACCTTTGAAAAGCCCCAACATCGCTGATAATCACTCGGCCACCACTACTTAAGCGCTGGCATCATGAAGAAGGTGATCTGAAGCACGGTTCAGCGATTCTAAGTTGCTACTCAAGCATTACGTTCAGAAACAGCCTCTGCAGTAAGCACCAACATAAATGACAATCAGCAAGAAGGCGGAATGATACGCACGAGAGGAATCGAAATCATTCTTCATTATACGGGAAGTACTACCAAACTTACAAATCAACTCATTATGAGTCGATGACCCCCCTACTACTACACTATACTTCACTACTCTATACTACTAACTACTACTATATTATTTCATTATACTACTACTAATCTATACTAATAATTAAAACCAGTGGCATTTAGCCACTGGCCTTGTTGCTACCCTTGCTGCCGCCGCCGTCGTCGCCGTTGCCACCATCGCCGCTGTCGCCTCCGCCCTTGCCGCTGTTGCCGCCGCTGTCACTGTCGCCTCCGTCGTCGTCGCCGTCACCACCGTCGCCGCCGCTGCCCTCCTCGGACGAGTCGGAGGGATTCTCCTCGTCCAAGGAGTACTCCGACTCATCCGAGCCCTCGAGCCCGGCACGCTCGATGACCCGGATGTAGGTCCACACCTCCGCGGTGATCCCCTGGGAGTCGTCTGAATCATCAGACGACGCCGAGGAAGAGGTAGGAGCCGGAGAACCCTCGGACTCGGAGGAGAACTCCTCCTCTGAGTATTCCGAGTCGCCGAAGTCCTCCGAAGGAGGAGTCGGCTCGCGCTTGCGCTTGTTGCCCGAGTGATGCGAAGAGCTCCTGCTCTTCTTGTTCTTGCCCATGGCGAAAGTGGAAGGAAGGAGAGAAGATTAAACAGCAAGCAGTAGCAAGAAGCGTGAAAACACTGGAGAAGCAAGGGCACTATTTATAGAAGAAGAAGGCAACCGCTCATCTCCTACCACGGCCACTGAACAGTCGCAAAAATTCAATATGCAATTCAAACCATCTGAAGACACGTCAAGCGGCTGACGTCGTTTCACGTAACACGACACCCATTGGGACTCCAGTCAACCGCGCAGGCGATATGATTACGCTCGCGGTCACATCAAGTTACTACATAGAAGCAATTTACTAAACGCTCAGCGTACCAAGCCACCGCTTGCCTACACCCATTGGGGGGACGCCCAGGAATTATCAGTATATTTTTCAACACTGTCACATCCGAACAGTATATGCAATGAATACTTCAAGACAGAAGAAAGATATCAGCGGGGATCAAAGGAAAGCCAAATATAGCCGATGAGGTACAAGTCTAATCGACAGAAGCATCAAAGCACGAAGTGACATGAAGACGAGCCAAGGGCCATCTATCGAATGTCCAATCAGTCGCAGATCAATTAAATGGCAAAACCTATCAAGATATGGGCAGATCGCGTACTCGGCCACAAAGACAAAAATATACGCTGACCTCTAAAGCGTAGCATCAACAATATAATGCTGGTCTCCAAGGCATTCAACAAAAAGGGAAGAAGATTCCTAGAAAAAACACACAAAATGAAGACCTTCGAGTGGATTATTTTCAAAAATCCACTCGAAGCTCGGGGGCTACACCCATTGGGTGCACCTTTGGTGCACCCGATGGACTTCACGGCTCGACAGTACAAAATGCTGACCTCCGAAGCATAAACTCAAGACAGAACACCAAATTTTGAGGAATAATAGCAGAAGAAGACAGTAAAAAGAAGACGTGTTAACTGGATCACTCAGAATTCTAAAGCAGTGACTCGATAGACTTATTTTCAAAAGCAGTCCCTAGTAAAATCAAATACCGCAAGCAGGACCTAGGATCTTTGGGCCGTTTATTTCAAAATCAGCCCAAAGATCGGGGGCTTGTGGGGGACAGATATCCCCCGGGTCCACTAGAAGGATAAAAGACCTCATGAAAGGCCCAAAGGCCCCATAATTCATAAGGTCATCCCCCTCGTGGGCCTGGAGGAACGACCAGTGAGACAGATCAACACAAAGCCGGGTCGGTGCAAGCCTAGTCGGCCCAACAACATCCGAACAGTAATCGCAGCAGTGACCCGACCTTCCCGCGCAGGAGCCCCATACATCGGAACTGGGTGAAGATAAGTCAGCTAAATTATAGGCACGCCTTCAAGAAGATAGATCAACATTATTCATCACTTAGCCTCCCATCCCGCTCTTTACATTTTCCAGTGCTAGAGAGCCCCCTTGTAACTCATCGCATAAAGCATTCTAGCCAGGACGTAGGGTGTTACGCATCTCAAAACGGCCCGAACCTGTACATCACTGTCTACTATTTCTCGTGTGCCCAGCACGAACCATCGAGCTACAGTCGGTAACATCGTCCTACTTCTAAAAAGCACCTTGGGGGGTAACCCTGGGTGTGCGGTCGGATCCGAAACACCGACACTCCCTGCACCGCCCTCTTCCGCCATTTCTTTATGCTGGTGAGGTCGGGGAAGGCAAAGGACCACCTCGGCGCCTACTATTTCTAGATAAGGGCGGACTCAGCTGGCGCCTACATCTCCTCCCTTGCCGCGCGCGAGGTGGGAAAACTAGCGCGCCGACTGGGTGATCGCCAGCACCGAGGCCCACGATCGCCTCACGCTACCGAGCAACGGGCCGAGGCTCGACTGGAAGCAATGGAGGGCCAAGCTACCGCTGGCGCCAGAGTTTGAGCCTGTACTGGATAGGATCAAGGCCCTGGCAACCGGTGGCTTGACGTCAATGCACGTGGTCGGCGACTTCTTGAAGCGCTAGATCACGTTGCTGCAGAGGAGGTCACGACTGAGCTGCTGGTTCACCGGCCCGAATGACCTCAGCCGGATCCAGCGCGGGCTAGGCACCGACCTATCTTAGGAGGAACTGGAACTCCTGGTGAAGGGGATCACTGGTGAGTCCTTCATCCCTGAAACGCTAATCCCTCCCCAAAGCATCCCTCCGCTCTGCGACGACTCAGGATTGCGGGCGGCGATCTTGGACTGGCTGCCGACCCTCGACGAGAGCGGCATGGCGGTTCGCCAGACCGGCGGCCGGGACCCCTACCACGGGATCCAGATCCCCAGTGTACCAGCCGGAGGTTCCCAGCCTACCGGTGCGGGCTCCGAAGTCCCCCCTACGGCCCCAGGCCCCTTGGACAAGGGCAAAGGGGCTGCAAGTGGCTCCTCCACCCCGGGTGACACCGGGGGGTCGGAGGCAGAGAGGCGGCGCCGGCTGCGTTGCGCGGATCGGCGGATGGGTCGCTTGTCGGGGACCCGCCCCTTGGTTCGAATCCGCCCCAGAAGCGTTAGAAGACAGCTGGTGGGATGTGAGCCCTCCGCCACCACCACCTTCGGATCCGCCGCCACCGCAGCCACCATCAGGCCCACCGCCGCCACTGCAGGGGCAGCAGCAACAACAACAGTAGCAGCAGCAGTAACAACGGCGGCGGGCGTCCCACTTTTAGGGTCACTGGAAGGTCTAGGGCCCCAAGTACGTTTAGCCCCATCCTTGTTTTCGCGAGTGTAGTTATTATGTAGATAGGTCTTGACCCATCCTTTGCTTGTCAGGGCCTCCTCCCCCTCCGCTTCCAAGGGCGCTCCTCCCCCACCAGACACCATGCCCACCAGCGGGTCTGGCTCCCAGCAGCAGGCATCTGCTGGGAGTGTTGTCGGTGATCCGCCGGCGGCTACCACGGCCTCAATGATAGCAGCACCGTCAAGTACACCGTCAGCAGTGGCCGAGGAGGTCCCCACTGCGCTCACCCCTACCATGGGGGTGACATGGGGGGTGCGTCCAGCTCTGCCCCACAGCCCATTTCGGAAGAGCCGGAGGTGGTCCTTGGGCGGCGGCTTCGATCCGACACCGAGCCAGAGGCAGAGCCTGTTCCCCTCTCCCAGGTGCTGTCTCGTGCACATCAGGCCCTCCAAGAGACCGAGGCGGCAATCCGGTGGGAATGGGAGGCACTCGAGGCCGAGTGCCAACACCTCGGTGATTGGAGCACCCAGCTAGAGGAGCGCACCAAGGCGGCGTCCCACCGGTTCGCCTTCGAGCGGTCCGAGCAAGCATGGACCCGCAAGGACTACAAGCGGGACCTACAGAGGGCGTTCGACCGAGAGCTGGAGGCGAGCCAGAAGGAGAAGAGGCTAGCCAAGAAGGAGGAACACCTGAACCAGATGGAGGAGGTCATCACGACGCTCCAGGAAAAGCTAAGTGCCTATAATGTAATGCTGGAGGAGCAGCGGGTCGAGCAGACCATGGCTGTGGCGAGTCTGCAAAAGCTGCAGCAGGAGCTCGACGACAAGGCCAGCAACATTGCTCTCGCCGAGGAGAACCTCAAGGCGAAGGATGCCTCCTTGGAGAAGCGGGCGACTGATCTCGCCCAGCAAGAGAAGGACCTTGCCTTCATGGAGGAGATGTGTGAAAGGCAGAACAAGTTGCTGGCCGAGAATGAGCTCGAGGCAGAGGAGAAAGAGAAGCAATTGGAGGAGAAAGAGCAAACACTGGAGGAGCAGGTCCACCGATTTCAGGCAGCGCAGGCGGCCATGGGCCCCCAGGCGGTGGAGGGATGAAGAAGACGCTCGAAGACCTTCGGGCGGAGCAGCGCGCTGGGGTCCAGTGCATTGCTGCCTGGGCCAGCGAGGCGAGCACGGCACTGGTGCCACTAGGGGTGAGCCCCATCCCGGTGTCAGAGCCGCCGGTGACCATCTCCGACGCGCTCCTGGTGTTGGACTCTGCCGCGGACCGCCTCTGTCGCCTGGACCAGATTCTGGGCGCCCGCCTGGAGGCTGAAGGTGGCAGGCTCTGCCGAGCGGTGATAGAATACATCCTGACGTGTTTCCGGGGCCACGACTCGGCCATCTCCCTGGAGCCGGTGATCGCAGGTCCGGTGGCCGACCTTGAAGACACCGCCCGGGAGGCCGTTCAAGATATTGTTGAGGTGGTAGCCGAGCGCTTCCAACGGGACCCCATCGATGATGAGTAGTTAGATCTGCAGAGAGGGTGCAAGGGTCTCGCTGGGAAGTGGCATTGTAATACTTATTGGTTCTATAAGATACTCATGAATATTATCTATCAGCCAGTATTAGCACATATCTGTATGCTTTTTGCCTCTGCTGTGTGTGTTGCCAACTTCTATCCGGTACCTGGCCCCCCTGAGAGGTAGGCTCGACGTGTCGAGGCTGGCTACCAACATACCTTAGAAAGAATTGGTGACCCGGCCCCCAGGAGGTAGCCTCGACTGGGACCTGCTCCTATACACAGCTTTAGCTAAACAGCTTTAGTAGTGCACCCATAGGATCCACCAACTGGTATCTTCCACCCTTTGAATCATGCAACAGGGACCTACAGGACTTAGTATGGGAAGCCAATCCGTGTGTCCGGACCCCCTAGAACATAGCTCTAAATACTAGGGCACCCGTCGTAGAATGGTGTAGCGTGTAGGCTTAGGGTACGGGACCAGGCTAAGCAGTTACATGGCTCCGGACCACCCCAGGAGACAAGCGTCCATTCTTGAGAACTGGACCCCAGGCTGTCGGACCCACATGACTATAGTTATAGATACTAGGATATTCGTCACAGAGTGGTGGAGCGTGTAGGCTTAGGGTACGGAACCAAGCTAAGTGGTCACACGGCTCCGGACAACCCTAGGAGACAAGTACCCGTTCTCTAAAACTGGCCCAGGCTGCCGGACCCCCCTTGCCAAGGGGTCCCGAACTGCAAGCCTGGTTACTCAATCCGGGTGTCATTATACCAGCATGGGTGGGAAACTGTATGGGTGGGTTAGATAAAAAATAACGGCTGTAAATTGAAGCAGAATAGAATCACCAGAAAAACAAATCTGTGGGGCGAACCCGTTCATTATAACTGGATATACATGAGCGTAGGCCAACAGACCGGGTTTATGAGGGTGGACCTCACCGGGCTGGCGTACATATATATGCTACCTAGTTACAAAGGAAGCAAACTGAATCCCCTAGCTCTGCTTTTATGGGAAAAACTTACGTAGATGCTCTATATTCCAAGGATTAGGAAGAGGTACTCCGTCAGTTGTGGCGAGGCGAACGCACCCGGGGCGGCATATTTCCGTCACCTTGAAGGGTCCCTCCCAGCTGGGGGAGAGTTTGTATAGCCCTTCTCGATTCAGTACTCACCTTAGGACCAAGTCTCCGACCTCGAGCTTCCTACTATGCACGAACCGTTGGTGGTAGCGCCTGAGCGCCTGGTTGTACCGTGCATTTCGGATTGCTGCTTACCACCTGTGCTCGTCGATGAAGTCCACGTCCTCATGCTGTAGCTGTTCCTACGTAGATTCATCAAACGATTGGACCTGTGGGGAGCCCATAATGATTTTCGGGGGAAGGCAGGCTTTAGCCCCGTAGACCAGGAAGAATAGGGTCTCCCCGGTAGCTCGGTTGGGTGTGGTCCGGTTCCCCCACAGCACGAACGACAGCTCACTGACCCAATTTGCACCATGCTTCTTCAAGCAGTCATAGGTTCCCGTCTTGAGTCCCTTAAGGATCTCTACGTTTGCCCTCTCCACCTGGCCGTTGCTCCTAGGATGAGCCACGGATGCCAAGCAGAGCTGGGTGCCGATGCCCTCACAGTACTCCTGGAAGATCCGACTTGTAAAATGGGTCCCGTTGTCCGTAATAATACGGCTTGGGACCCCAAATCTACAGACGATCGACTTGAGGAAGGCGACAGCAGCACCCTGGGTGATGTTGACCATAGGGGTGGCCTCTAGCCACTTGGTGAACTTGTCGATGGCGACAAAGAGGTACCGGTACCCGCCGACGGCCCAAGGAAATGGTCCTAGGATATCCACCCCCCCCATACGACGAATGGCCAGGAGGGCGGAATCATTTTCAGAGCCTAAGTCGATGTGTGTATCTGCTTTGCGTGGAACTAGCACGCTTCACAGGACTTTACCAACTCGGCCGCATCCTGGAGGGCGGTTGGTTAGTAAAAGCCATGCCAGAAGGCCTTACCGACCAGTGTGCGGGATGAAGAATGACTTCTACACTCCCCTCCATGGATCTCCGTGAGCAACTCATGGCCCTCCTCCTGGGTGATGCACCGCATGAGAATGCCGTTGGCGCCACGGCTTTAGAGATCCCCTTCCACCACCATGTAGAGTTTAGCCAACCGCACTATGCGCTCTGCGGAGACATGGTCTTCAGGAAGGATATTTCCTTCAGGTAGTCCCGGATCTCGGCGATCCATGCATCGGGACCACTCTGAGCTGTCGGCTACGGCGCTAAGGGGTCAGTGGAGTCCCCTAGAGCACACACAGCCTTCAGTGGGTTCTGGGACGCCACCAGGACCGCCGGCTTCGAGGTGCCAGTCTCGCCCTCTTCGCCCAGTTCGGCAGGCTGGGCGGTGGGTCTCAGCAGCCGTCTTTCGAAGACGCCCTCGGGCACGGGTGCCCGAGTTGATGCTCTCTGGGAGAGGTCATCTGCCGTTGAATTGTCGGCCCGGGGAACATGTTGCAGTTCTAGGGCCATGAAGTCCTTCTCTAGCTTCTTTACGTGGAGGAGGTAAGATGCGAGTCTGGGCTCGTTGCAGCTACACTCCCCACGGACCTGCTTGATGATTAGCTGGGAGTCCCCCTTCACGAGGAGCTGGCGAATCCCCAGGGATAGGGCCACAGATAAGCCAAAGATCAGTGCCTCATACTCCGCCATGTTGTTGGTGGCCTTGAACTCGAGAAGCACCATGTACTTTACCTAATCTCCGCCTGGGTCGACGAGGACCACCCCCGCACCAGCACTCTGCTGGCAGGCGGATCAGTCAAAGAAGAGCATCCAGTGGGGCTCGGTGAAGACCGGACCCATGTGCTCCACAGGTGTGGGGCCCAAATCAGGATCTGGGTCCCCAGGGGCACTCGGAGGTGGAGTCCACTCCACGATGAAGTTGGCCAGGACCTGACTTTTGATGGCGTGACGAGGCTGGAAGTCTAGCTGGAACTCAGCGAGCTCCGCTACCCACTTGGTGATGTTGCCAGTGGCGTTAGAGTTGTGGAGGATGACCCTTAACGAAAAGGAGGTCACCACCACAACTCTGTGTGCCTGGAAATAGTGGCGCAACTTCCTGGACGCAACCAGCATAGCATAGAGGAGTTTGTGCGTTTCGAGGTACCTGGCCTTCGCCTCATGGAGGACCTCACTGACATAGTAGACCGGCTTCTGGACGGTCCGAACCTCTATAGCTGGTTCTTAGCCCTTAGGTCCTTGGCCTTCTTGTGTCACCCTTTCGGCGACTAGCACCATGCTCACCGTCTCTGTAACCGCCATAATGTACAGATACAGTGGCTCCCCTGGCTCCAGAGCAACCAGGATCGACAGGTTGACTAGGTGCTGCTTCAACTCTTGGAAGGCTTGTTCCGCCTCTTCGGTCCAAGAAAATGGGCCAGATTCCCGCAGGAGCTTGAAGGGCAGTGCCCTCTCGGCCAGCCTCGAAATGAAGTAGCCAAGGGCGGCTAATGATCCCGTAAGCTTCTGGACGTCCTTGATACGGGCGGGAGGCCTCATTGCCTCAATAGCCCTGATCTTCTCTGGGTTAGCTTCAATGCCCCGGTATGAAACTAGGAACCCTAGCAGCTTTCCTGCGGAGACACCAAAGATGCACTTCTCCGGGTTTAGCTTCGAAAACCAGGGTCAGGTCTTCTACTAGAGTCAACCCCTCCCTAGTTTTGACCACGATGTCATCGACATAAATCTCCACCTTGTCTTGAATCAGGTCCTCAAAGGTCTTACTCATTGCCCAAACAAATGTTGGCAAGGCGTTTTTTAGACCGTAGGGCATTACAACATAACTATACAGCCCATCCACTATTACAAAAGTGGTATGCTTCCTATCCTCCCTAGACATCCAGATTTGATGGAAACCGGAGTAGGCATCCAAGAAGGACAAAAGGCCGCACCCAGAGGTAGAGTCCATGATCTGATCTATACGTGGCAGTGGATACGGGTCTTTGGGACATGCCTTATTCAGGCTGGTGTAGTCGATGCACATCTGAAGCTTCCCGTTTGCCTTTGGCACGATGACTGGGTCGGCCAGCCACACGGGGTGATGAACCTCTTCGATGAAACCGACGTGTAACAGCTTCCGGACCTCCTCACGGATGAAGTCCTGCCGCTCCATGGACTGTCTCTGAGGCTTCTGGCTCACCGGCTTAGCATCCGGGTAGATCTTCAGATGGTGCTCAATCACCTCCCTGGGGATCCCAGGCATCTGCGATGGCTCCCAAGCGAACACGTCAGTATTTGCCTAGAGGAAGGCGACGAGCGCGAGTTCCTATTTCTCTCCTAGATTGCCCGCGATGTGGGTGGTCTGGGAGGGGTCCGCGCCGACCTGAATGGTATTTGCAGGTCCGTCGTCTGCTCCAGACGGCTGTACCTTGGGCACCTTGGAGGGCGCTTTGGCACCGGAGGTCGAGGGGCTTCTCCCTCCGTCGTCCGGTTGAGCAATCTCGGCCGCCAGAGCGTGTAGCTTCTCGATGGCCGCAAGCGCGGCGGCGCGGTCGCCCACACGGTGAGGACCCCTACGGGGGACGGCATCTTAAGGACCAAATACCCGTAATGGGCAATGGCCATGAACCGGTACAGGGCCGGCCTACCAATGATGGCGTTGAAGGGGAGGTTGACATCCAAGACATCGAACTGGACGTTCTCCGTGCGGAAGTTTTCCTCCGTCCCGAATGTAATCGGGAGCGTGATGCTCCCAAGAGGATACACGGGTTGTGGGCCCACCCCGGAGAATGGGCGAGAGGGCCCCAGCCGGGACCCCAGGATCTGCAGCTGCCTGAATGCCGCGTGGCTGATGACGTTGAGGCCGGCCCCTCCGTCGATCAGCACATGGTGCAGCCGCATGTTGGCGACGACAGGTGCGGTGATGAGCGGCAGTGCGCCGGCCCCTGCCATGTTGTCAGGGCAGTCGGATGCCCCGAATGAGATGGTGGTGCTCCTCCACCGTTGGTGCAGAGCAGCCTTGGGGACCCCCGGGACCGCCGAAAGAACCTCCCATCGCAAAGACTTGACGTTCCTACGGGAGGTGCGCTCCCAACTACCGCCGTACATTACATACAGCTTCTTGCGGTGGTCGTTGTCGTCGCTGGAGTCAGAGTCTCCGGTGAAGATGTCCTTGAGGTCCCCCTCGGGCGACTGGTACCCGAGGTCTCGTTCCCCCGCGGCCATGGCTTCTTCGTTGGCCCTCTCCTTGCCGGGCCAGCGACGAGGTGGCGAGCCGTCCTTGGAGGACTGCTCGCGCCGCTCGCTGACGCGCTTCGCGAGTTTGATAATCTTGCGGCAGTCGGCGGCGCTGTGGCGGCTGTTGGGGTGCACAGGGCATGTGCCACTATTGCCTCCCTGGGGCCGTGGGCGCTTGTGGCGCTCACTCCGGCCCTCGGCCGCGGCAGCGACGACCGGAGCAGCAACCTGCGGCTTCTCGTGGCCGCGGTTCTTGTTCTTCTTTTTCTTCTTGCCGCCGCCCTGGGCGACGACACCCGAGCCGCCCGTCTAGGTAACCCCGATCTGTGGTGCCGAGTGCCATGCACGGCCCTCGGTGGCTCTGGCACACTTGTCAGCCAGAGCGAAGAGCGTGGTGACGTTGTCCACGTCATGCGTGGCCAACTTCTCTAGCATCTTTTCATCACGTACCCCCTAGTGGAAAGCAGTGATGATGGAAGCATCTGAGATACGAGGGATGGTCCCACGTACCTTGGTGAAGCAGGAAATGAACGCCCGGAGGGTCTCCCCAGGTTCCTGCCTCACTGCATGGAGGTGTGCCTCCACACCATGTTGTTGGTAAGCGCTGGCGAAGTTCGCTACGAACCGCACGCAGAGCCCTTCCCAGGAGTAGATGGATCCTGGGGCTAGGTTCATGAGCCAAGTCCGGGCTGGCCTAGACAAGGCTACATGGAAGTAGGTCGCCATCACGGTGGTGTCTCCACCTGCTGCCGTGATGGCGGTGACGTAGACCTGCAGGAATTCCGACGGGTTTGTTGTACCGTCGTACTTCTCCGGCAGGTGTGGCCGGAACTTGGGTGGCCACGTCGCCGCGCGGAGATGATCTGATAGAGCGGCGCAGCCCACACCAGCCAACGGGATACCCATCTGAAATCGGGCACCCCCTGGGGTCTGCGGTGCGACCGCAGCAAAGTCTTGCTCGAGGTTGCAACCCTCGAGGTTTTGGCGGCGCTCACGCACCCTCTTTAGAGAGATAGGGCATCCTCACCCACACGCCTGTGGTTGAGCTCGTCCCACAGGTCTTCAGGCCTCTCCAGAGAGGCTTGAGCGTCTTCTACCGCACGTCTGCGGTTGAGCTCCGCCCATAGGTCCTCGGTCGACGCGGCCCTCACCGAGGGTGAACGCATCGAGGCCGACGCCTCGTGCTAGCGCCGGGATGATCGAGGCCTGGGCCTAGCCGAGCCAAAGTGTGCCATGCCAAGGAGGTGATCCACGTCATCGTGCCACTGCTTCATAGCCCCTAGCGATGCCATGGGGCTTGGTGGGTGGTGCAACAACTCTCTGGCCGCGGAAAGCGCCCCGGCGGGAGCAACCCCCGATGGAGTCTGGGACGCCTGTGTAGGCATGTGCTGCCATGCGGGGCGCACAGCAGCAGCACCAGGCACCGGGCGGCTGGAGCTTAGTGGCGCAGAAGATGCGGCCTCCTCCTCCATGAGGAAGTCCTCAGAGGCCACGTCATGGTGCTCGACGATATGGACCATGATGCCGAGCGGGAAAACAAGAAAAAACCTAGTGCCAACCCCCTACCTGGCGCACCAAATGTCGGAGAGAAAATCTCTGGCCGGGTGGCGGAATGCACCCGCCCTAAATCCTAAGATGAGGAGGGGCCTAAGCGTTTTGCCTGTTACGAGATTGGGGGATGAACACACAAGAACACAAAGATTTAGAGTGGTTCAGGCCGCCGGAGCGTAATACCCTACTCCACTGTGTGTTGTATTGCTATGAGAGCTTGAGAGCTGAGAATCTAAGTTAGCATGTGTGGATCTGCCTTGTAACGCCGTGTGCCCTCCCTTTTATAGACCAAGGGGGGCACATACAAGGGCACTGGGCCCCGACATGTGGGCCCAGCGGCAAAATGGAGGGAAATAACTAATGTCTGCAACGTTCGGGCGATCTCCGAGTGTAGTAATGTCCGTAGCGCTTACAGTATTGACTTCTCGCGGCTGCTTCCTTGGTAACGCGCGAGCCATCATGAGTGCAGAACATGCGGCAGTATGGACACGCCACCTACCAATTGATTGGACAGGTTCGCCGCTTGCAGGATGGCCCGGTCGCTGTCCACCAGAGGAATAGAGAGGGCTCATTAAATGCCAAGGCGGCACATCGCCTGCTAGCGGAGTGGACAGGGCGCATTAAATGCTGAGGCGGCACATCGCCCGTCAACGGGATGGACAGGCGGTGCGCCCTATCTGCATTTAATGCTGAGGTAGCGTAGCTTGCGGCGTAGCCCGCGGTGCGGCCTGCGGCACAGAGGTCATACGGCAGGCTCTGCCCGCTGGCTTACATCACGGGCCGTGGGCCACGTGACGACATCGGGTCTCCGCATGGGCGGGGAGCAGAAGTGTACAGGATGGGATCCGGACACGTGCCAGCACCGGACTCTAGCCTGGTCCTTAACCAGGGCTTAAGTATTTCTTGCCCTGGAATTCCGGGACCCTGTCGTGGGCAGTCCGGACCCCTCGCATGAGGGTTCGGACTCTATCCCAAGGACCCGGCCTGCACACGTGGTGGTCTCGAACCTCCCCTGGGGGTCCCGGCTGCATACCCAGAGGTCCGGCGCTCTCCCATGGGGGTCTAGACTTACTGTTGACGTCCTGGAGCATTCCTTCTTTCCTGGACACGTGGCGGCTCTGGACCCACCCATGTGGCGCGGTCGGGCGCTGCTGTGGGCCCTGAGTAGCGGTCCGCGACTGGGCCGAGTCGTGGCCTGGCCCCGGTCGCGGCATTATTGCTGCGCGGCTAAGAGATAGCCACGTGGGCACTACGCCTTGATACAGTAGTAGGGGGTACCCCTGTTCGGGGGTACCGACAATATCTATTTTAGAAATTTAAAATATGTTATTTAAAATATTTTTAAGATTTTGTATTATAATTTAGAGAGCAGTTTTACGTTTATGGCGAGGCTCGTTGGCTCGACGAGCCAGGAGCGAGCCGAGCCGAGCCTCGTTTTCGAGCTCGCTAGATGGGTGAGCCGAGCCGAGCTCGGCTCGTTTCCACCCCTATCCAGACCCATGTATCAAGATATGTTGTGTGTCATAAAAATAATACAAGATTACATCCATGGTTTTAAAATAATACAAGATTGCATTCATGTTTTTTTATTGTATACATATACACTCTTAAAGCTTTTTATGTTGTACATATACACTCTTAAAGTTATTTTATTTTATCCTATCGTATCTTAAACTTCTGTAAGAAACGTTTATTATCACTCGATATCAACTAATCTATACTACTTATTAAGAAGGTAAGAGTAGTCTGCATTAAGAAGGTAAGAGTAGTCTGTCATTCTGCCGTTCTGCCCTCCCCTGTTCCGCGCGCATAAAAAAAATCAAACTATAGATGCTCAAGGATCGAACCTAATCTATACTACTTATTAAGAAGGTAAGAGTAGTCTGCATTAAGAAGGTAAGAGTAGTCTGTCATTCTGCCGTTCTGCCCTCCCCTGTTCCGCGCGCATAAAAAAAATCAAACTATAGATGCTCAAGGATCGAACCTTGAATCTATTGAACAGAATGCCTAGCCTTCCACCCTCTAGCCAACGTGACTCATGTTGAATTGTGTACAACTTCAACTAAAACGTCTTTTGTGTTTAACCCGTCGTCCACTCTGTATGCTCACTGAGTCTAGAAAAACATTTATAGCTTGGCCCCTGATCTTTCTGAAATTTGGGACGCACTCCAGGAAATAAAGAAAATAGGGAAAAGGAGTTTAGAAATTGATTTTTAGTTTAAAAATAATTGCAGAAACTCATTTAATTCATGGAAATTTCATATTAAATCCAAATGAGTTCATTCCAATTTCTATAATTCTATAATATTATTTTTTTGTCACATAATACCTCTGTTTTGTCATGAAAACAACAATAAAATTGATTTCCTAATTAATCCTATATCAAATACATAGAAACTTTGGAAATTCGTAACTTCCCCATTTTAATTCCAAATTGAACCGTTCCAGTTGTGTTAGTCTCGTATGAATATTTACTACGCAGTAACAACATTGATTATACCATGTTTCATATTTTTATAATTAGATATTTATTTATCCTATGTTAATTGGGTTAATCTATGTCTATTGGATTAATTTATTTAATATATTAATATAGTATTCTAACTTTATGGTTATACGATGTTTGACCATTAGTCTTGCAAACACACACTTACCTTTTTGTTTAAGCAAAAGCGTATGGTGGTACGTGTCCGATGACTAACGATGTACGAGAGAATTTCTTCCGATATGTGTGAAACGTGCTCTTCAATAATGAGACCATGCAAATCTTGACATATATCGAAGTCTGCATGATACTGATGGTTGCAATGTAGTGGTGAAACAGATAGATTATAAATAACAAAATTTATGTATGGTCAGAATCACAAATTGATTATGAAACATTTTCTCATAACCTGCCTTTGACCCGTTCTGCCGTTCTGCCTCCGACGGTCGTAGCCGTACAGCCTCGCGGCAAAAAATCATCTTGCTGTGGCACCAGAGATGTTAGTCTGAGCAACAAACAATACACACCAACGCTTATAAGTCACGTTTCGACGCTCTGTGTAGCCGGTATGGCACTAATCAAATAACACCATAGCAGTGCCTGTGTAGCGGTGTATGCGGCCCAACGATTGGTGCGGCCCATTCTGCAGCCCATCCTGTGAGTCGCTGCAACAGCTCCCGCGGATCGCGCGCCCACGGCCAACCCGCGTCTGACGCTGTGATGAGCGCTTTAAACGACAGCCGAGATTTCTTGTGACCCAACTGCCCGTTTCTTCTCTTTCCTGGTAGACGCACGATAATGCGGACACCCTAATCCCCGGATGCAACTGAAATGGGTCCAGATTCAACGAACTTTTTCTGTGGCCTCATGCAGCTCAGCAATTGCACGCGTGCAGAAAGGCGTCCGAGAGACCGGAATCAATGCGGGGCACGAGCGCTCGACTTGACCGCCAAGTTTTTGCAGCTGGAAAACAAAATAAAAAAGAAACAACTCCAGTGAAGGTCTCATCTCATCACACAGGAGACGTGACGCTGAGCACCGGACATACACTGTACGGACTACTTTGTGCAGTTCCTGAAGGCGTACTTGCTACTCTGTAGCGTACTCTGTAATCGTAACGCAGCGGCAGTACAGGGTTTGGGGGTAACGATCGACCGTTGCTTGATGATTTTCTATGATGGTCTTCTTAGGACGCTCACATCTATAAATGAATTTCAGAGGAAGGCATTCTTTGTAACTATAGATTATATAATCTATATTACATAATTTGAACGTACCTATTTGGCAATCCAGCTTATTGAAATTTTGATTATTAATTTTAGTCAAGTGTTACGTAGCGAGAGCAAGGAAAAATAAATGAAACATTTTTTAAAAGAGTGGTAATAGTGGTTAATTTCTTCTGAAGTTGAAATGGTATTGGGTCCTTTCCCAAAAAAATAATATCAAATAAACACCCCTTGAGTAGATTATGGGATTACGACAATCTAGCCTCCATATTATATAATCTGGCATAATAATCTAGATTATTCAACGTAGATTATATAATTGAGATAGAATATAGCCTGAAACAAACATGCACTAAGCAACTAAAGAGGAGGGCATAGTGCGTGTGTGCCTCTAAAAACGACTCTTCAAATCTACTAACTATTAAGAGAGCACTGTAGACTGCCCCCGCCTCCCTACCCCGCCCGCCCGCTAGACGCGACAGCCACGATCCGCCCGCCCGCCGCAATCCTCGCCCGCCCTCCGCAATCCCCGCCTGCCATGTGAGGCATGCTGGAAGTCCATCAACCACCGGATCCTCTCTAGTCGCCTCACCCCCGCGGTCCTCCCTGATGAGCACGCGCTCGCGGAGTCCATCAAGCGCCGCCTTGCCGCCCCGGGCTGCCCCGATGATGCGCTCTCATCCGCTCACCTCCACTCCAAGCTCTCCGTCCGTGCCCCCGAGCGTCGCTGTGGCCGCTCCTCTACCTGCTCGACTCGCTCTCCTCGCAATATCGCGTCGCCGCCGTAGCTTCATGCCTCCCAACTCTTCCCATCTCCGCCCCACCGCGGAATGCCACCTCAGGGAGAGCGAGTCGAGCAGGACAACTCTTCCCATCGTCGTCCGCCCGCTCTGGCGCTCGGCCTTGGCCCCATTTCTGCCCTCGCCCCTCAGCCGCCTCGGCGCCTGTCCGAGACCGATGTCCTTGCTCCATCCAGTCAGTTGACCAGCTCGACTGCTCTAGCTCGTGCTCTCCGTCCCCGACTTGATTTCTTCCTTTCAGCCCAACCCAGCCCAAAGCCGTCAGATCGTGGCACTCCGTCCAACCCTCCTGGGTACGACGACAACGACGATGAGGCCATCGTCACCCCCTCCGTCCCCTACGACCCAATGGCGCTAAGGACGACGTTCGAGAAGGTCGTGGTGAAGCGACTGATGACATACGTCCCGTTCGGCGTCTTGCTCTCCGGCGGGCTGGACTCGTCGCTGGTGGCGGCCGTCGCCGTTCGCCACCTCGCCGGGACAGAGGCCGCTAGGCGCTGGGGCACCAAGCTCCACTCCTTCTACGTGGGCCTGGAGGGGTCCCCTGACCTCAAGGCGGGCAAGGAGGTGGCGGAGTACCTGGGCACCCTGCACCATGAGTTCCACTTCACCGTTCAGGACGACATCGACGCCATCGAGGATGTGATCTACCACACGGAGACGTACGACGTCACCACAATCAGGGCGAGCACGCCCATGTTCCTCATGTCGCGCAAGATCAAGTCCCTCGGGGTCAAGATGGTCATCTCCGGCGAGGGCTCCGACGAGCTCTTCAGAGGCTACCTCTACTTCCACAAGGCGCCCAACAAGGAGGAGTTGCATCGAGAGACATGCAGGAAGGTCTGTGTCAGCTTCTTTCACTGACTGACTGGCTGGCATTGGTGGATGGATGGATGATCGATTCTTGCTCTGCAGGTTAAGGCTCTGCATTAGTATGACTGCCTGAGAGCCAACAAGGCGACGTCGGCTTGGGGCCTGGAGGCTCACGTCCCGTTCCTGGACAAGGAGTTCATCAATGCAGCCATGAGCATCGATCCTGAGTGGAAGATGGTACTTACTGACACTACCCTAGCTGAGAACGAAAAGAGAGCTCATTGCCTTTTCAATCAAACAAAGCAAATCAAAGCAGTTTGTATATGTGACCAGATGAGGGCTTTAATTTGCAGGTCCGACCTGATCTTGGAAGGATTGAGAAGTGGGTGCTGAGGAAGGCATTCGACGACGAGGAGCAGCCATTCTTGTCCAAGGTGGTAGCCAACCTGCGTTTCAGCTGCTTCTACTGAATCTTCCCTAGCCAAAATTTGGACGTTCAGACAGACATCTAAAAAGATTTTGCCTTGCAGCATATCCTCTACAGACAGAAGGAGCAGTTTAGTGACGGCGTCGAGTACAGCTGGATCGATGGCCTGAAGGCTCATGCAACATCAAATGTAAATGCTGCCATGTCAATTTAAGGACAACTCTATTTTTTATCTCTCTCCATGGATCATGATCCATATACATACACTATTTGAATGTAGGTGACTGACAAGATGCTGTCGAATGCAAAGTTCATCTTCCCACACAACACTCCGACCACCAAGGAGGCCTACTACTACAGGATGGTCTTCGAGAGGTTCTTCCCACAGGTGGGTGGAGCTAATTTAAATTCGTTTAGGTTCTTAATAAATTCATACAATAATTGATATATGTTAATTTATTTGAATATAGACATAAAAATCAAGATCTAAACCCTTTACTAATTTTAGGAGGATGGAGGGGCATTCTTCAGCCAGCAGACATTATCAACTAACATGTAAATATATTACTAAATCATTGGCCATGCAGAAATATGCTATCCTGACGGTACCTGGCGGGCCAAGTGTGGCGTGCAGCACAGCCAAGGCCATCGAGTGGGACGCCTACAATAGGGTCTTATAGAGTAGTAATAGATTTATGAGTCGTTGCAACGCACATACACCTAACTATCATATATATAGGTCTGCATGATATTGATGGTTGCAATATAGTGGTGAAATAGGTAGATTAAAATAACAAAATTTATATGAGGATCACCAATGGATTACAAAATCTTCTCATAACAATGTAACACATTTTTATATAAGTTATCATGATATTATATGTTCCCGTTGCAACGCACGGGCACACACCTAGTCATGTATTAATAACATCATTAGCTTAGTTGAGTAAACACATGTATCTAAAAGGTCTTATTTTACATCCCACGAGCCATAGGCCAGAAGGTGCACCCAACCAATCACCCCTAACGATTCCTTGGTCGTTTGGTCGCCTGATCGGCCCACAAGTCACGGCTATGGATCGCTAAGTGCCACAAATATATGTTATTTAGAACTACCTTCGATATTTTTTATTTGTTGTTTGTTAGTATAGAATTGAACTATCCAACGACAAAAAAAATATATAGATAGAGTACTTGCAAATGTCAACCGATTGTGTTGCTTCTCAATGTCAATCTGTGACGTAGTTGGAACCTCCTAATCTGCGATGTAATGCTCAGGTGCCTTATGTTCTAAAAGCCTATAGAACCATTGTTTATATATTGCCTGGACTTGCTACAGCTCCTTCTATTCTAAATTTATAACTGTTCTCTTCATTTTTTTAGATACTTCAGATATACCTAAACGGCTAAACCGAGCTCAAAATGCCGACTACCGTTTTATCACGACAAAATTAGGTAACAATTTTGAAACCGAAGTTCTAAACTTTAATCTGAAATGGCTTCTACTGTATCTTTATCTGCTGCAATCCAAACAATTGGCCTTAATCCCAAGCGAACAATTTGTATGCTAGTTGGCGTTGAAATGCATCAGCCGACAGAATCAGTTGGGCAAATGCTCGCCCGGGAAACATGGCTGGACGTCAGCGTTCGCCGTGACCTGGTGTAGGGCATCCCTTGCCAGAGCCCCGACCCCAGAACTACTACCCGCCAAAGTAGAGCAGGCGGTGACATCAGGGCTACATGAGCGAGCGTATGCGTATCCGTGTAGGGTCCCGAGGAGATAGATATATTCCACGCCGATTTTTTTTCATTTCCCCAAGGAAAAAAGGCGAGGATCATATGCTACCCTGCTTGGGCGACGGGAGAAAAGATATATTCCACGCCAATAAAAGACAAAAGAAATTGCTAGCGAAGATGCCCTCACATCGTTTTAGTAACTCTTTCTCAAGGAAAGGGAATGATTCTTTTTATTTTATTTTATTTTATTTTAGCGCAGTGGAAAATATGTCCTGAAAAGGTTTCTTCTTCTTCTTCTAGCGAGTAAGTAAGGGTTATACCTATACATATCCGCTTTCTTTTTTTCTTTTAATTTCTTCGAGAGATGGTGGAAAAACAAAAGCAAGGACCCACAACTACACCAGGGAAAAACCAACACGGTGGTATGGAATTATGGGTGGGCACTTCCAGCACCCCCATTTGCTTTCTGCCGATGTCAAATCAGATGGGAGGAAAAAAAAAGATAGCCTGCATCACTTTGATCTTCCTCTGTGGCTCCTCTCCTTTCCACTCGCCCTTTGGGGGTGTTTGGTTACCCCAAACTAAATTTTAGCCCCTATCACATCGAATGTTTGAACCTCCGTTCCGGGTATTAAATGTAGTCGGATTATAAAATTAATTTGTCAGCCGAAGATTAAAAGACGAGACGAATCTAGTCCAGTTGGTTGGGTCTATATTTCATACTCCTATTTGAAAGTCAAACGGTTGATGTGACCCAGGCTAAATTTTAGCAGGGGTAACCAAACACCCCCTTTCTCTCGAGGCAAGCTAGTGGAGCATCACACACAATGCTCCACATTGTACGTACGTGTCTACTGTCTAGTCACCAGTTGCTGCCTTTTCTCAGGCATCGGAAGGTGGCAAAGCGCCTCCTTTATAAAATTTAATAATAATGGCAGTGTGGATGGATGACCATGGCCGTCTACTGCATCCCCTCGTCTCTTTTTTTTCCTTCCCAGTTCAGCGACTAAACTACATGCTTGGAGCCCCCGGAATTTTAAACATAGTACAGAGCAGCAAGCCAGCAACAACATGGTTGGAGTCGGAGACCCTTCTTTTTCATCGATTATTTCAGTGTACATAGCCTCATCTTGACACCTATAAAACTCTTCGTCAAACAATACCACCGTTTCGGCAGTCTTCGGACACAGTTGATATCACTGGCGACTAGCGAAGTTATTAGAGCTTCGTATGCATACATAATTATATATGAAGCCACAACAACAAGTACTGGGCATATATGGAGCCCGGAAGAAAACCATGCATGGTGCTCCATATGTGTAGTGCAGTGTAGAATCTAGCATGGGCTCACCGCCGCACTATCCTTTTTTTTCCTCACCGGGACCAGATCGCGATCGCCGGCCGTTGGTTCGTTTGGCAACAGGCGTTTTCCGTGGTCCTCAACAACCTGCTTCCACTGCCTTCGAGCGACCGACGTTACTTTCTACTCCTCCGTCCAGATTATTTTTTAAAAGTCAAAATATCTCAAGATCTAAGCAATTCTATATAATAAAATGTTCATAACGATGCTAAATAAGAAATACTTTTTATTTATAATAACAAATAATTATTATGATAGATAATAATTCTCGGTCCAAATTTTTCGATCGATATCGAGCCAACTCAACTCGATTCAATTAAGTTTGAACTGACTTGTTAAGCTATAAATTGACTCATCTCATTAAGAAACCGAGCTAGAGAGTTAACTCGGCTCGGCTTGTTTTACGAGCTCGAGCTAGCTTGTTTAGATCGCGAGAAAAAAACAATATATGTATATATATCATAATCAATTTATAATTAATTTGAAACAATTTAACAACAAAAAATATCAATTATAATCATAGTTTCACAACCATATCAATGCAACTCTAAATACATAACATACCCATGTTTCTTAGTTTAATTCACGCACAACCCAATTTAAAATGTATACAAAGTTTATCAATCACCAGTTTAACCACAGACTATATGCACCACACATACAACATACACTAAAATATGGTAGATTGTTGAGCTCGCAAGCTATCTCATTAATAAACATTGGCAGATCTAGAGGGTAGGCCTGGTTTTGGTCCTGATTTATTTCTTTCTTTTGATTCTCATACGCTGTAGAACTCAAAATGCAAACTATTTATTTATTAATTTTCATAAGATTGAATCACCCTAACTTTAAATTATATATTCGGTGAGATATTAGCTCAGCTCGTGAAAAAATTCAAACAAGCCGATCACGAGCCGAGCGAGCCATGAGTACTTGGTTTAGCCCTAGCTTGCACCGCCGCCGCTGCCCTCGCACTGAATTCTCCTCTCTATTTAGCTTTGTCGTGTACCCTTTGCCTTTTGATATGTCCATCCCAACTTGGTACCAGAATAACCGCCTTGCTTAGAAGAGATCTTCAAGGTTTTTTAAGAAGCTGGAGAATAGTATTTTTAATTAGACATGCTTTTACTATTTTGGTAGGCCATTCCGAATAAGCTGCATCTGGAGCACTAACAAATTGGGGCTAAACTAACTATGCAGCAAGGCTAATGATACGAGTTTGCACGTATCCCGTGAACGAGCCTCAACTGAGGTTAACTTTCTTTCGAAACGTTGTAATAGAGATGTACAGTTTATAACCTCACACTCCTATCAACAATGCTAAAATAGCTATTTTAATTTTATTTGATTGGATTTTATTACAGAAAACTTAAAAAGTTTGATGTGTACCGTCAGTGTTAACAAATGTTCGTGTCTTCCTTAGACTTAGCTTGACAAAATACTTTTGACGTCATAGTCGACACCAATTTCAGTCTGGTTATATACGTCATTGAAACAAATCTGTTTTGTCTTTGTTTTATTTTTTATGGTAAGGAATCAGCTTTCTATAGTGTTTGGTCTAACTTTAAATCAAATAAATTTTAATGTCCATAATAAAAACTACTATAATAAAATATTAATCTGGTATGAAGGGTTTGTTTAACAATTTAACATAATCTAGATAGGTGACTGCTACTATATGCATATAGTATATTTTTTTCAAAAGCAGAGGGCAAGGTAAAATCCTAACCTGTTTGTGAGAGCACCTAGAGGGGGGTGAATAGGTGATCCTGTGAAACTTAAAACTTAAGCCACAAAAAGTTGTTAAGTGTTAGCTCAATAATTGCCAAGTGGCTAAAGAGAAGTCTCAACAAAACACAGTACCACAAGAGATCAAGCACAAAGGTGACACAGTGGTTTATCCCGTGGTTCGGCCAAGACCAACGCTTGCCTACTCCACGTTGTGGCGTCCCAACGGACGAGGGTTGCAATCAACCCCTCTCAAGCGGTCCAAAGACCCACTTGAATACCACGGTGTTTTGTTTTGCCTTCCACTATCCCGTTTGCAAGGAATCTCCACAAATTGGAGTCTCTTGCCCTTACAAGTATATGATCACAAAGAAGCACAGAGTAAGGGAGGGAAGCAACACACACAAATCCACAGCGAAACGCGCACACACACGGCCAAGAATCGAGCTCACAAGATTATATCAAAGTTCTCACAAGAACGGAGCTCGAATCACTTAGAATGACAAACAATTGCGCAAAGACTGAGTGTGGATGATCAAGAGTGCTCAAAGGTTGCTTGTGTGTCTCCTCCATGCGCCTAGGGGCCCCTTTTATAGCCCCAAGGCAGCTGGGAGCCGTTGAGAGCAAATCCGGAAGGCCATCCTTGCCTTCTGTCGTCGGGGGCACCGGACAGTCCGGTGCACACCGGACACTGTCCGGTGCCCGATTTGTTTCCTTAACTGGCGCTTCCGACCGTTGCCGACCGTTGGAAGATCTGGAGCCGTTGGCGCACCGGACAAGTCCGGTGCACACCGGACAGTCCGGTGCAGTCTTCCGACCGTTGGCTCAGCCACGTGTCCCGCGCAGATTGCGCGGCCGACCGTTGGCCTGGCCGACCGTTGGCTCACCGGACAGTCCGGTGCACACCGGACAGTCCGGTGAATTTTAGCCGTACGCCGTCGGCGAATTCCCGAGAGCGGCCAGTTCGAGCCGAGTCAGCCTGGCGCACCGGACACTGTCCGGTGCACACCGGACAGTCCGGTGCTCCATACCGAGCTGGGTCTTGACAGCACACAGCCAAGTCTTTTCTCCTCTTCTCTCTTCTTCTTCTTTCTGTTTCTAACACTTAGACAAATATATTAGTACACAAAACCAATGTACTAAGGCTTAGAAACATACCTTTACTTCATGATTTGCACCTTGTTCATCCATGTACATAAATTCACAATTAAGCACATGTGTTGGCACTCAATCACCAAAATACTTAGAAATGGCCCAAGGGCACATTTCCCTTTCAATCTCCCCCTTTTTGGTGATTTATGCCAACACAACATAAAGCAACTAGAACAAGTGCAAACTTACTTCAAATAAAACTTAAATTTATTTTGAATCAATTTTGGCATATATGGATCATTCTTTGCCACCACTTGGTTTGTTTTTGCAAATCAAACTCAAATCTCTATCTCTACGTTAAACACCCATGTTGAAGCATAAAGAGAGTCATTCCAAAAAAGATTGATCAAAGATTTCAAAAACTCCCCCTTTTTCCCATAATCAATACTTCTCCCCACAAGAAACCAACTTTTGACAAGGGAGACAACAAAAGAATTTTGACAAGGGAGGCAACAAAAGAATTTTGACAAACCAAAAAACTCTATTCTACTATTTTCAAAATCTCTCAAGTGGTAGCTGATCCATTTATCGCTTTGGCCTTTATTTTCTCCCCCTTTGGCATCAAGCACCAAAACGGGATCAATCTTGGCCCTCTAACCCCATTGCCTCACCAAAATCTTCAATTAAGAGCAAATGGCAATAAGAGTTCATGAGATGGACTTGGAATTAGTTACCCTCTCATCGGAGTGCAGTGGAAGTCTTTTATGGTCCAAGTCCACCTTTTCCCTTTCAATTCTCCTTTGAGACTAAATCAAGCAAACTCAAGCATATGGTTAGTCTCAAAGGGTCAAGTTGTAACACACCTCCCCCTAAAACTTTGCATCACTTTGCAACGGACTTGTGAGGTCCTGGGAGTGTTTGTACAACTTGAGCACCATAATAAGCAACAAGATGCAGAAAGAACATGATCAAAGGCATAAACACATGTATGCTACATTTCAATCCAAGTTCCACGAATCTAAGATATTGAGCTCACTACGCAGCCTGCAAAAGGTCTTCTCATCTAAAGGCTTGGTAAAGATATCGGCTAGCTGGTTCTCGGTGCTAACATAAAACACTTCGATATCTCCCTTTTGCTGGTGGTCTCTCAGAAAGTGATGCCGGATGTCAATGTGCTTTGTGCGGCTGTGCTCAACAGGATTTTCCGCTATTCGGATAGCACTCTCATTATCACATAGGAGTGGGACTTTGCTCAGATTGTAGCCAAAGTCCCTGAGGGTTTGCCTCATCCAAAGTAGTTGCGCGCAACACTGTCCTGCGGCAACGTACTCGGCCTCAGCGGTGGATAGGGCAACGGAGGTTTGTTTCTTAGAGTTCCATGACACCAGGGACCTTCCTAAGAATTGGCACGTCCCCGATGTACTCTTCCTATCTGAAAGTTGCCTAGAGGGGGGGGGTGAATAGGCGAAACCTGAAAATTAAAACTTTATCCCCCAACTAGATCCCTTGATTAGTGGTTAGAACAAGATATACAAATATCGGAGAATAGAAACTAAGTTCTTGCTTGAAAGGAGTATTGCCAAGTAATGCGGAAGTGATAAGTCAATACAACTAGTAAGTTATAGTATAACAAAGCAAGAAGCTTTAGATGAGAAGAGCACTAGGACAAGTTCTTTCTTGCAACGTGTTGCTTCACTAAATGGGATTTTAACTCGAAGCAACACCAAATGATTTTAGCAAATAAAGGTGCAAGAAAACTTAGAACAAGGGAAAGTAAACAAATCACAAGCAATAAACACAATGGACACGGGTGATTTGTTTTACCGAGGTTCGGCCCTCGAAGGCCTAGTCCCCGTTGAGGAGTCCACTTAAGGACGGGTCTTTTTCAACCCTTTCCCTCTCTCCCCCGATCACACAAGGATCGGCGAGCTCTTCTTCTTCTCAAGGATCACTCTTGATCCCACAAGGATCACCACAATCTTTGGTGTCTCTTGCTAGCTTTTACAAGCCTCCAAAACTTTGGAGGAAGTTCAACGGGAGTCAAAACTCCACGCGCAAATGAACACAAAGATGAAGCACACACTATCTCTCGATGAATCTCACAAGGCACTAGTGCTAAACTCAAATGAGTAGCTCTCTTTTGCTTGCTCTCTCTTTTGTGGCACTTGTGTTGTATGTAGTGGTCTAAATCTTGTGTATAGGATGGATCAATGAATATAAGTGGTTGGGAGGGCTTGAGTGTGTCAACTAGATGACTTGGAATGTTGCTTGGGCTCCCCCCCATTGAAGTGGCCGGTTGGGGTGGTATTTATAGCCACCAAACAAAAACTAGCCGTTGGTGAAGGCTGTCTGTTCGATGGTGCACCGGACAGTCCGGTGCACACCGGACATGTCCGGTGCGACAGCCACGTCACCAAATAGCCGTTGGGGATGGAGCTGGTCGACCGTTGGAGGCTTTGTCCTCATGCGGCACCGGACAGTCCGGTGCACACCGGACAGTCCGGTGCCTCTCTGATCCTCTGCTCTGACTCTGCTGCGTGTACTTTTACTGTCAGAGTCGACCGTTGGCGCCGAAGTAGCCGTTGCTCCGCTGGCACACCGGACAGTCCGGTGCACACCGGACAGTCCGGTGAATTTTAGCGGAGCGGCTGCCGCGCGAACCCGAGGCTGACGAGTTCCGGAGACCGTGCTTCCTTGGAGCACCGGACATGTCCGATGCACACCGGACAGTCCGGTGAATTATAGCGCGCCGGCTTCCGAGAAATCCCGAGGGCGAAGAGTTTGAGTTGGAGTCCTCTGGTCGCACCGGACACTGTCCGGTGCACACCGGACAGTCCGGTGCCTCCAGCCAGAGGTGCCCTCGGTTGCCTCGTTGCTCCTTTGTTGAATCCAACACTTGGTCTTTTTATTGGCTAAGTGTGAACCTTTTGCACCTGTATAACTTGTGCACTAGAGCAAACTAGTTAGTCCAACATTTGTGTTGGGCAATTCAACCACCAAAATTATTTAGGAACTAGGTGTAAGCCTAATTCCCTTTCAATCTCCCCCTTTTTGGTGATTGATGCCAACACAAACCAAAGCAAATATAGAAGTGCATAATTGAACTAGTTTGCATAATGTAAGTGCAAAGGTTGCTTGGAATTGAGCCAATAAATACTTGTATGATGTGCATGGATTGTTTTCTTTATTTTTAACATTTTGGACCACGCTTGCACCACAAGTTTTGTTTTTGCAAACTCTTTTGTAAATTCTTTTCAAAGTCCTTTTGCAAGATAGTCAAAGGTAAATGAATAAGATTTTGCAAAGCATTTTCAAGTTTTGAAATTTTCTTCCTTTGTTCCAAATGCTTTTCCTTTGACTAAACAAAACTCCCCCTCAAATAAAGTCTCCTCTTAGTGTTCAAGAGGGTTTTAAGATATTAAGTTTTTTAAAAATCCTACTTGCTCCCCCTTTAGAACACAAAGAGATACCAATTTTGAAATTTACCAATTGAAAATCATCAATTTTAAAATTAGTTTGGTGGTGCGGTCCTTTTGCTTTGGGCCAATACTTTCTCCCCCTTTGGCATGAATCGCCAAAAACGGATACTTGGAATGAGATATAGGCCCTTTAAGTACTTTCTCCCCCTTTGGTCATGAATAAATGAGTGAAGGTTATACCAAAGTTGGAGTGAGCGAAGCGGAGCGACGACGAAGGATGAGTAGTAGAGTGAAGTGGAAGCTTTTGTCTTCGCCGAAGACTCCAATTCCCTTTCAATATACCTATGACTTGGTTTGAAAAACACTTGAACATACATTAGTCATAGACATATAAAAGAGATATGATCAAGAGGATATATTAAATTAAGCATGATCATAGTTCTATATAACATAGATTGCTCCCCCTAAGTATGTGCATGGAGAGGAACACATATTTTGGCCTTAAATGCCAATTGCACATAATTAGGTTAATGAGAACATATCTATATCATACAGATTGTGAAGTGCATTGTGTCATAGTATAAGTGTGATGCTCATGACAATTTATGCACTTACGAAAGCATGTTGTAAACCATTTAAGCATTTTCCCTTAAAGATTTCAAAGAGACTTAAGGACCATCCACCTTTGAAACAAAGGCAGCTTATCCTCGTTACAAGGTTAAGCTTTAAGCTCTTTGACAATAAAAG
This sequence comes from Zea luxurians, assembly GCA_029449295.1. Classification (NCBI taxonomy): domain Eukaryota; kingdom Viridiplantae; phylum Streptophyta; class Magnoliopsida; order Poales; family Poaceae; genus Zea; species Zea luxurians. The sequence goes on from JAOPSE010000023.1 coordinate 43,429,018, forward strand.
TACTTCATCTAGTTTTACCAGAGATGCACTAAGCAGGAATGAATTTTGGGAAATTAAACTAGGTATGAAGCAGGGATAATAAATGGACATGCTTTCTCTTCCTTTTATACAAGGTATGCAAGGAATGTATAGAAAATGAAGATTTAGGTACACGTTTAAATGAAAGGAGATAGTTTTACCTTTATGTACCTTTACATAGGGACGCTCTCTTCATTGTGCTTGTCCTTAGTCTTAAGTGCTGAAGACCTATACTTAATGACAATATATGAAAATATTTTGCACAAGAGAGTTCTACAACTAGTGATCTTTTTCAAGTTATTGTTAGCATATATCAAATGGATCACAAGTTGCATAAATGTATCATGAATTCCCCTTTTATCTTAGTGCATATCAAGAGAGATATCGATTGATAGTATATACGGCACTAAGAAGCATGATTGTTGATTGAAGTCATTCAATGATCAAACAAATAACAGATGTGATCAAAAGAACAACATACGCATTAGATTATCAATTAAGCTTAGAGTAGGAGAATCCAGCAAATATGCTATTTTGGAGTGAAAGACAAAAAAAATAGTAGCATATTTCATGAGAAACTTATTCTCAGGCAAGAGACTATATGAAATTACTGAGATAAAGCAATAGTCTCAACAAAATCAAGATATAAGAATAAACTCCCCCTAAAGATATGCATGGATGATTTACTTTAAAGACAAATAGGGAGAAGCATTATACATTTTGATCAAGGCTCATTAAATTTTGCAATAACAACTTAAGCCTAGTAATCTCATAATGAAAGTATTTAGAATACTCACAACCACACCATTGATCGTTTTGTAGACCTTATTATCCAAGTAGGTGTTGTTGTTCTTGATGTCCTCTTCTTTCATTTGAGAGTCCTCCCTTTGAAGTTGTTTCCTTTTCCTTTCAAACTTATTGAAAATACTCAAGAAAGATGTTAATAGCACAAGGGAGTATATAGTGATGGATGATTTCTTTTAGATAGGAAATAAGCATAATTCATCATCCATGAGTCACACAGACAGGAAGTAAAATCCTTAACATTAGTGCACTTTTATTTTAAAAGAGGAACATGCACTATTAAACAATTTTCTCACTCATAGAAATTTACTTCTTCATATTGAACTTTATTTTCATGACTTAGAAGCGCATCAATATGAGAATGGATATAGCAAAGGCATGAATTAGATTCTAATGAACAAGCGCATTTATGAGAATGATATTGAATGTATACTTAGTTAATTTTGGTCCAATAAAGAATCTATTCCTCACAAGGGTAGAATATGATAATTTAGATTAAATACCCATTGAGATTGGAACCAAACTTAAGGAGATGAGTTCCCATACCTTTGCTTTTACCTTTCTTCCTTTGGGTGAAGATCAACCCATGAGGCTTGTGTACTTTCTTTCTTGTAGATTTTCATAATTTGAACTCAAGAGAAATGTTAGTAGCAACCCAAGCACTAGTTTCCATTTTTGTAATCATTTTGATAAGGAATGAGAAGCTAGATTACAAAACATGGAAACTTCATAGCATGAACTAGATGATCCATAGATGATGTTATGCTCAATTTTAACTCATAAAACAAGCATAAATAATCCTTTGAGATTATAGGGATAAATCTAATTCATGATTTGGAAAGCGATTAATGTGAAAGAATCATATCCAATTTTGAGCAAGTAGAAATACATCATAAAACATTGGATTGATTTTTCTTTTCATGTTAGATTACATGCTTCCAAAGAGAAACTTATTCTCTACAAGTGAGACTACTTTGGGTTACTTAAATAAAATCAATAGTCTCACTATTCTAGTTATAGAGAGAGTTTTCCTTTTACAAGTGTCCTAAGGATTTGAATTCCTTACATGACACCTTATTCTTTTAAGAACATGAAATATCTCTCTATATCTAGAATCATGGCAATAACAAGATAATTAGAGAAAGAATATGCCATGACATACTTGCAATAAATTAAACCATGTAGATTGCCATAGAATGGGAATGATGAATGTGCAATCTACCATATGAGAGGAAATTCTTCAAAGAATGATAATATCAATTTAAAGACATTTGAAGTGCTTCAATTTTTCTATGCGACTACACAAGACACATAAGAAATGATATTCTAAAATACTTGCACTTAAAAGCATAGAAGTTACCATCCTTTGACTTTCCTCCATGTTGTAGGCCTTGATTTTTGCACATGATATCTCTTCACTTCCTACAACATATAATATCTTCCTCGAGATGATATGAGTTTAAGACATAGCAATTTGAAAAATAACCTTGGGTCAATCATGTATGTAGATTATTGACGATTGATAGCTTGAGTGGACTCTCTCAAGCACACCAAGGCTTCATATCATCTCCTTCCCCTACAAAGCTTGTCAAGCATATTTTGGTACCCATCGCTTGATGGGTCCATTACGGTTAGTCAACAAAGATCTAGGAACCCAAAAGTCCTTTGTGTTAGCATTAGGTAAACTCATTACCTTTCTAGCACAAGTTGCAATTTTGGGTTGCCTAGTTACATGAGAAGTAATTGACAAGCTAGGAGTGGAAGATTTACTTATGGGACAATCCTTGCATTGATGTCCCTTCTTTCGGCATGTGTAGCAAAGGCGTTTTTCAAGTTTTGAAGTTTTCTTCTTTCCTTGTTTGTTGCTTGCTACATGGTTAGTAAAAACTTTCTTTTCTAACCCTATGCCTTTTTGTTTTAAATGGGGACAAGATCTAAGCAAGTGTCCCTTCTTGGAGCATTTAAAACAAAGTCTATCATCCTTGTTAATAGTCAAGCCATTTTTTATGTAGGGACATGACCTAATCAAGTGCCCCTCTTTAAAACATTCACTACACCTCTTAATGTGAAGTGTGGCTTGATCATTACCTTGGATGTTACCTTTTGTGGAGGCATGGTTGAGGCTTTTGGAGGAGGTGTTGAATTTCATCTTTTGTTTCTTCCTCTTGGTAATCCTCAAATCCTTGACATTTTCTTTAAGGGATGTAGTGCATGCCACGGTTGTTCCCGTCTCAAGCTTCTTCACCATGTGACCACGGTTATCTTGAGAAGGTTGGGTAATGCATTTCCCTTTTAGTTGTGTCAAGCTCATCTTTAGCCTCTCATTTTCCTTTTTGAGCTTTTGATATGAATCATCACTTGTTCCTGCAAATTCTAGCTCAAAGGAAGATTTGCTTGTCGACAAACAACAAGCATTAGCACATGGTAATATAGTATCACTTTGAATACATGTGCATGAGTGAGGTCGTTGGGATTTTAAGTTTTCTATCACAACCTCATGAGCAATGTTTAATATGATATGATCATTCATAAGATTTTCATGAGAACATAGAAGCATATCATATTTATCTTGAAAAGCTAGATTTTCAATTTTTAGCTTTTCTACCTGGTCCTTAAGCAAGGTATTCCTATTTACTAATTGAGCAATACAATGTAAAGCGTTATCATGCTCAATTGAAACAGTTTCATACCTTTGGACCAAATCAACATGAGAGCACTTTAGCTCCTCATGTTCCTTAGTCAACTCGTCAAAGTGTAGCATTTTCATGGAGAGAACATCTTCTAGCCTTTGACGAGCTTCGCTTTGCTCTCTCGCTCTTTCTAGAAGTTTGAGCATGACCGCCTTATCTTCTTGGCTTAGGCGAGCGTAGAGTTGCACAAGGCTTCTTTCTTCCTCCTCATCCTCATTTGTGCTTCCGCTATCATTTGCATTAGCCACACAACACATGTGGGAATCGAAATGGGAAGACAAACCTTTTGGAGAGGTGGATTCATCGTTTGGTCTCCATCGTTCATTTTCTTCTTCTTCCTTGCAAGGGTTAGTATCACAAGGACTAAAGGAAGTAGAAGCATCAAATGAACTATCATGTTTGGACTTATCAAATTTGTTTTTAATTCTAGTCCAAATATCATGCGCATCATAGAAAGATTCGTCATAGTTTGATATGAAAGCATGATAATCTTCTCTACTAAGAGAATTAGTTAAGATGTCAAAAGCTAGATAGTTTAAGCGATAACATCTTTGATCCTCCTCGGAATTAATTTTTCCATTGAAATTAGAGGAAAAAATACTCTTGTCTATAATTTGTTCTAATCGTGGATCTATGGTTCTAAAAGCATTTATCACACTAGTAGACCATGAATCATAATTAGAACAATCATCAAGTAATATTTCAAGAGTTACCTCCTTTTGAGTTACGTTCGATGGAGGAGTCTTCTTGTTCTTTTGGGATCTTCTACGAGCCATCACTTCGAGTTGTTAGACTCAAGATGAAGTGCCTAGCTCCGATACCAATTGAAAGTTGCCTAGAGGGGGGGTGAATAGGCGAAACCTGAAAATTAAAACTTTATCCCCCAACTAGATCCCTTGATTAGTGGTTAGAACAAGATATACAAATATCGGAGAATAGAAACTAAGTTCTTGCTTGAAAGGAGTATTGCTAAGTAATGCGGAAGTGATAAGTCAATACAACTAGTAAGTTATAGTATAACAAAGCAAGAAGCTTTAGATGAGAAGAGCACTAGGACAAGTTCTTTCTTGCAACGTGTTGCTTCACTAAATGGGATTTTAACTCGAAGCAACACCAAATGATTTTAGCAAATAAAGGTGCAAGAAAACTTAGAACAAGGGAAAGTAAACAAATCACAAGCAATAAACACAATGGACATGGGTGATTTGTTTTACCGAGGTTCGGCCCTCGAAGGCCTAGTCCCCGTTGAGGAGTCCACTTAAGGACGGGTCTTTTTCAACCCTTTCCCTCTCTCCCCCGATCACACAAGGATCGGCGAGCTCTTCTTCTTCTCAAGGATCACTCTTGATCCCACAAGGATCACCACAATCTTTGGTGTCTCTTGCTAGCTTTTACAAGCCTCCAAAACTTTGGAGGAAGTTCAACGGGAGTCAAAACTCCACGCGCAAATGAACACAAAGATGAAGCACACACTATCTCTCGATGAATCTCACAAGGCACTAGTGCTAAACTCAAATGAGTAGCTCTCTTTTGCTTGCTCTCTCTTTTGTGGCACTTGTGTTGTATGTAGTGGTCTAAATCTTGTGTATAGGATGGATCAATGAATATAAGTGGTTGGGAGGGCTTGAGTGTGTCAACTAGATGACTTGGAATGTTGCTTGGGCTCCCCCCCATTGAAGTGGCCGGTTGGGGTGGTATTTATAGCCACCAAACAAAAACTAGCCGTTGGTGAAGGCTGTCTGTTCGATGGTGCACCGGACAGTCCGGTGCACACCGGACATGTCCGGTGCGACAGCCACGTCACCAAATAGCCGTTGGGGATGGAGTTGGTCGACCGTTGGAGGCTTTGTCCTCATGCGGCACCGGACAGTCCGGTGCACACCGGACAGTCCGGTGCCTCTCTGATCCTCTGCTCTGACTCTGTTGCGTGTACTTTTACTGTCAGAGTCGACCGTTGGCGCCGAAGTAGCCGTTGCTCCGCTGGCACACCGGACAGTCCGGTGCACACCGGACAGTCCGGTGAATTTTAGCGGAGCGGCTGCCGCGCGAACCCGAGGCTGACGAGTTCCGGAGACCGTGCTTCCTTGGAGCACCGGACATGTCCGATGCACACCGGACAGTCCGGTGAATTATAGCGCGCCGGCTTCCGAGAAATCCCGAGGGCGAAGAGTTTGAGTTGGAGTCCTCTGGTCGCACCGGACACTGTCCGGTGCACACCGGACAGTCCGGTGCCTCCAGCCAGAGGTGCCCTCGGTTGCCTCGTTGCTCCTTTGTTGAATCCAACACTTGGTCTTTTTATTGGCTAAGTGTGAACCTTTTGCACCTGTATAACTTGTGCACTAGAGCAAACTAGTTAGTCCAACATTTGTGTTGGGCAATTCAACCACCAAAATTATTTAGGAACTAGGTGTAAGCCTAATTCCCTTTCACTATCGACCTTACATCCAGCATAGTCGGAATCTGAGTACCCAATCAAGTCAAAGTTAGACCCCTTTGGATACCAGATCCCGAAGCAAGGCGTAGCGACTAAATATCTAAGAATTCGCTTCACAGCCACTAAGTGACACTCCTTAGGATCGGATTGAAATCTAGCACACATGCATACGCTAAGCATAATATCCGGTCTACTAGCACATAAATAAAGCAAAGAACCTATCATGGATCGGTATGCTTTTTGATCAACGGACTTACCTCCTTTGTTGAGGTCGGTGTGTCCGTCGGTTCCCATCGGCGTCTTTGCGGGCTTGGCGTCCTTCATCCCAAACCGCTTTAGCAGATCTTGCGTGTACTTCGTTTGAGAGATGAAGGTGCCGTCCTTGAGTTGCTTCACTTGGAACCCAAGGAAGTAGTTCAACTCGCCCATCATCGACATCTCGAATTTCTGCGTCATCACCCTGCTAAACTCTTCACAAGACTTTTGATTAGTAGAACCAAATATTATGTCATCGACATAAATTTGGCACACAAACAAATCACCATCACAGGTCTTAGTGAAAAGAGTTGGATCGGCTTTCCCAACCTTGAAAGCATTAGCAATTAAGAAATCTCTAAGGCATTCATACCATGCTCTTGGGGCTTGCTTAAGTCCATAGAGCGCCTTAGAGAGCTTACATACGTGGTCGGGGTACCGCTCATCCTCGAAGCCAGGGGGTTGCTCCACGTACACCTCCTCCTTTATTGGCCCGTTGAGGAAAGCGCTCTTCACATCCATTTGGTACAACCTGAAGGAATGGTGAGCGGCATATGCTAGCAAGATACGAATTGATTCTAGCCTAGCCACAGGAGCAAAAGTCTCCTCAAAGTCCAAACCTGCGACTTGGGCATAACCTTTTGCCACAAGTCGAGCCTTGTTCCTTGTCACCACCCCGTGCTCGTCCTGTTTGTTGCGGAACACCCACTTGGTTCCCACAACATTTTGCTTGGGACGAGGCACCAGCGTCCAAACTTCATTGCGCTTGAAGTTGTTAAGTTCCTCCTGCATGGCCAACACCCAATCCGGATCTAGCAAGGCCTCCTCTACCCTGAAAGGCTCAATAGAAGAGACAAAGGAGTAATGCTCACAAAAATTAACTAATCGAGATCGAGTAGTTACTCCCTTGCTAATGTCACCCAGAATTTGGTCGACGGGATGATCCCTTTGAATCATCGCTCGAACTTGGGTTGGAGGTGCCGGTTGTGCTTCTTCCTCCATCACGTGATCATCCTGTGCTCCCCCTTGATCACACGCCTCCTGTTGATGAACCTGTTCATCGTCTTGAGTTGGGGGATGCACCGTCGTTGAGGAAGAAGGTTGATCTCGTTCATCTTGTTCCTGTGGTGAAAGGGAAATGTGCCCTTGGGCCATTTCTAAGTATTTTGGTGATTTAGTGCTCAACACAGGTGCCTAATTGTAAAATGGGACAAAGTACCAATCATGGAGAAAAGGTATGTTTCTAACCCTTAGTACATTGGTTTTGTGTACTAATATATTTGTCTAAGTGTTAGAAACAGAAAAGGAGATGAAAAGAAAAGAGGAGAAAGTCTTGGCTGTGTGCAGCCAAGACCCAGCTCGGCCTGGAGCACCGGACTGTCCGGTGTGCACCGGACAGTGTCCGGTGCGCCAGGCTGCCTCGGCTCAAACTGGCCGCTCTCGGGAATTCGCCGACGGCGTACGGCTATAATTCACCGGACTGTCCGGTGTGCACCGGACTGTCCGGTGAGCCAACGGTCGGCTAGGGCCAACGGTCGGCCGCGCGATCAGCGCGCGACACGTGGCCGGGCCAACGGTCGGGAAGGAACACCGGACTGTCCGGTGTGCACCGGACATGTCCGGTGCGCCAACTGAGCGCAGATCTGGAGCAGCCAGCAACGGTCAGAAGTGCTGTTTTTGGAAACAAATCGGGCACCGGACAGTGTCCGGTGTGCACCGGACTGTCCGGTGCGCCACGAGACAGAAGGCAAAGATGGCCTTCCAGATTTGTTCCCAACGGCTCCTAGCTGCCTTGGGGCTATAAAAGGGACCCCTTGGCGCATGGAGGCAGTACCCAAGCATTCCTTGAGCACTCTTGATCACTCACACATCAATCTTGCGCACTTGTTTGACATTCTAGTGATTTGAGCTCCGTTCTAGTGTGTTAGCCTCTTGAGCTCAAGTCTGGGTTTTGTGTGTGCGTATTCGCTGTGATCTTTGTGTTGTGTGTGAGTTGCTAATCCCTCCCTTACTCCGTGATTCTTTGTGAACATCTTTTGTAAGGGCGAGAGGCTCCAAGTTGTGGATATTCCTCGCAAACGGGATTGAGATAAGAACAACAAAACACCGTGGTATTCAAGTGAGTCTTTGGACCGCTTGAGAGGGGTTGATTGCAACCCTCGTCCGTTGGGACGCCACAACGTGGAAGTAGGCAAGCATTGGCTTGGCCGAACCACGGGATAAACCACTGTGTCCCTCTTTGCTTGATTCTTGTGGTATTGTGTTTTGTTGAAGACTTCACCTTAGCCACTTGGCATTAACTGTGCTAACGCTTAACAAGTTTTTGTGGCTTAAGTTTGAAGTTTTTACAGGATCACCTATTCACCCCCCCCCCTCTAGGTGCTCTCAATTGGTATCAGAGCCGTTCTATTCACAAAGGGACTAACCGCCCGAATAGATGGATCCTAAGGGGAAGGGTATAGTGATCAACGACAAAGAGAAGGAGACCTTCGTCAACGAGCCGAAGGACGACAAGCCTACCGACTCCGGCTCGGGTCAAAGACGGAAGGAAGGGAAGAAGAAGAAGACCAGGCGCATCAAGGAGATAATCTACTACGACAGCGACGAGTCTACTTCTTCCCAAAAGGATGAGGACCACAACGACTACGAGAGGAGAAAACCGGTTAACTCGAACTTTTCCTTTGATTACTCTCGTATTCCGCAAAGTTCACATTCTCATTTGCTCTCCATTCCACTTGGCAAGCCCCCACACTTTGATGGAGAGGACTACGGATTTTGGAGTCACAAAATGCGTAGTCACCTATTCTCTCTCCATCCTAGTATATGGGAGATTGTAGAGAGTGGAATGCACTTTGATAGTTCGGATAGTCCCATGTTCATTAATGAACAAATCCATAAAAATGCACAAGCTACTACTGTTCTTCTAGCTTCCTTGTGCAGGGATGAATACCATAAGGTGAGCGGCTTGGACAACGCCAAGCAAATCTGGGACACCCTCAAGATTTCTCATGAGGGGAACGACGTCACCTTACTCACCAAGATGGAGTTGGTGGAGGGCGAGCTTGGACGGTTCGCGATGATAAGGGGCGAGGAGCCAACGCAAACGTACAACCGGCTCAAGACCCTTATCAACAAGATAAGAAGCTACGGGAGCACGCGATGGACGGACCACGACGTCGTCCGCCTAATGCTCAGGTCCTTTACCGTACTTGATCCTCATCTCGTAAACAATATTCGTGAGAATCCCAGGTACACGATGATGACGCCCGAGGAAGTGCTTGGAAAATTCGTGAGCGGGCGGATGATGATCAAGGAGGCAAGATACGTCGACGACGCGTTGAACGGACCACTCCACGAGCCTCAACCCATTGCTCTAAAGGCAACGAGGAGCAAGGAGTCGCTACCTAGCAAGGTAGCGCAAGTTGAGGCGGCTGGCCTTAATGATGAAGAGATGGCTCTCATCATTAAGAGATTCAAGACGGTGCTTAAAGGTCACAAGGGACAACCAAGCAAGACCAAAGCCAAGGGGAAGCGCTCATGCTTCAAATGCGGTAAGCTTGGTCATTTCATTGCTAACTGTCCCGATAATGAAAGTGACCAGGAAAAGGGGAACAAAAGAGAGAAGAAGAAGCAATACAAGAAGGCAAAAGGCGAGGCGCATCTAGGAAAGGAGTGGGACTCGGATTGCTCCTCCTCCGACTCCGACAACGAAGGACTCGCCGCCACTGCCTTCAACAAATCAGCTCTCTTCCCCAACGAGCATCTCACTTGCCTTATGGCAAGGGAGAAGAAGGTGAGTATTCAAGACTCCACTTATGCTTCATCTAGTGATAGTGAGTCTAGTGATGATGACATAGATTATTCTTGCTTGTTCAAGGGCTTAGATAGATCTAAGATAGAGAAAATCAATGAATTGATTAATGCATTGAATGAAAAGGATAGGCTTTTAGAAAAGCAAGAAGATTTATTGTATGATGAACATGATAAATTTGTAGAGGCACAAAAATCATATGCTTTAGAAGTGAAAAGAAATGAAATGCTTTCTAGTGAAATATCTTCCTGTCATGAAACCATTTCTACCTTAAGAAGTGTTAATATTGATTTAAGTGCTAAACTAGAAGTAGCTAGTAAATCAAATTCTCTTGTTGAACATGTTGAAATTTGTACTAGGTGTAAGGATTTTGATGTTAATGCTTGTAGTGAACACCTAGTTCTAATTTCCAAATTAAATGATGAAGTGGCTAGTCTTAATGCCCAACTTAAGACTAGCAAGAATGAAGTTGATAAAATAAAATTTGCAAGGGATGCCTACACGGTTGGTAGACACCCCTCAATTAAGGATGGACTTGGCTTCAAGAGGGAAGCCAAGAACTTAACAAGCCATAAGGCTCCCATCTTCGTCAAGGAGAAAGGGAAGGCCCCTATGGCTAGTAATACTAAAAAGAACCATGCTTTTATGTATTATGATAGGAGAAATGCTAGAAATGCCTATAATGATTTTGATTCACATGCTTATGATTCTCATGCCATGTTTGCCTCTAGTTCATCTTATAAGCATGATAGGAGAAATGTTGCGCATATGCCTAGGAGAAATATTGCTCATGTACCTAGAAAGAATGTTAGTCATGCTCCTAGAAAATTAGTGAATGAACCTTCTACCATTTATTATGCTTGTAATGCTCCCTTTGCTATTTGTAGAAAGGGAAAGAAGGTTGTTGCTAGGAAATTAGGGGCTAGATGCAAGGGAGATAAAACTTGCATCTGGGTCCCTAAGAATATTTGTGCTAACCTTGCAGGACCCAACATGAGTTGGGTACCTAAGACCCAAGCCTAAATTTGCCTTGCAGGTTTATGCATCCGGGGGTTCAAGCTGGATTATCGACAGCGGATGCACAAACCATATGACGGGGGAGAAGAAGATGTTCACCTCCTACGTCAAAAGTAAAGATTCTCAAGATTCAATTATATTCGGTGACGGGAATCAAGGCAAGGTAAAAGGGCTAGGTAAAATTGCAATTTCTAATGAGCATTCTATATCAAATGTATTCTTAGTGGAGAGTCTTGGATATAACTTGCTATCTGTTAGTCAATTATGTCAAATGGGATATAATTGCTTATTTACGAATGTAGATGTGTCTGTCTTTAGAAGATGTGATGGTTCACTAGCTTTTAAGGGTGTACTAGACGGCAAGCTTTATTTAGTTGATTTTGCAAAAGAAGAGGCCGGTCTAGATGCATGCTTAATGGCTAAGACTTGCATGGGCTGGCTGTGGCATCGCCGCTTAGCACATGTGGGGATGAAGAACCTCCACAAGCTTCTAAAGGGGGAACACGTAATAGGTCTAACCAATGTGCATTTCGAAAAGGATAGACCTTGTGCAGCTTGTCAAGCAGGGAAACAGGTGGGAGGAGCACATCACAGCAAGAACGTGATGACCACGTCAAGACCCCTGGAGCTGCTACACATGGATCTCTTCGGACCCGTCGCCTATCTAAGCATAGGAGGGAGTAAGTATGGTTTAGTTATTGTTGATGACTTTTCCCGCTTCACTTGGGTATTCTTCTTGCAGGATAAGTCTGAAACCCAAGGGACCCTCAAGCGCTTCCTCAGGAGAGCTCAAAATGAGTTTGAGCTCAAGGTGAAGAAGATAAGGAGCGACAACGGGTCCGAGTTCAAGAACCTTCAAGTGGAGGAGTTTCTTGAGGAGGAAGGAATCAAGCACGAGTTCTCCGCTCCCTACACACCACAGCAAAATGGTGTGGTAGAGAGGAAGAACAGGACGCTAATCGATATGGCGAGGACGATGCTTGGAGAGTTCAAGACCCCCGAGTGCTTTTGGTCGGAAGCCGTGAACACGGCTTGCCACGCCATCAACAGGGTCTACCTTCATCGACTCCTCAAGAAGACCTCGTATGAGCTACTAACCGGTAACAAACCCAATGTATCGTACTTTCGTGTATTTGGGAGCAAGTGCTACATTCTAGTAAAGAAGGGTAGAAATTCTAAGTTTGCTCCCAAAGCTGTAGAAGGGTTTTTATTAGGTTATGATTCAAATACAAAGGCGTATAGGGTCTTCAACAAATCATCGGGTTTGGTTGAAGTCTCTAGCGACGTTGTATTTGATGAGACTAATGGCTCTCCAAGAGAGCAAGTTGTTGATTGTGATGATGTAGATGAAGAAGATGTTCCGGCGGCCGCTATACGAACCATGGCGATTGGAGACGTTCGGCCACAGGAACAGGATGAACGTGATCAACCTTCTTCCTCATCGACGGTGCATCCCTCACCTCAAGACGATGAACAGGTTCATCAAAAGGAGGCTTGTGATCAAGGGGGAGCACAAGACGATCAAGTGATGGAGGAAGAAGCGCAACCGGCACCTCCAACCCAAGTTCGAGCGATGATTCAAAGGGATCATCCCGTCGACCAAATTTTGGGTGACATCAGCAAGGGAGTAACTACTCGGTCTCGATTAGTTAATTTTTGTGAACACTACTCCTTTGTCTCCTCTATTGAGCCTTTCAGGGTAGAGGAGGCCTTGCTAGATCCGGACTGGGTGTTGGCCATGCAGGAGGAACTTAATAACTTCAAGCGCAACGAAGTTTGGACGCTGGTGCCTCGTCCCAAGCAAAATGTTGTGGGAACCAAGTGGGTGTTCCGCAACAAACAGGACGAGCACGGGGTGGTGACAAGGAACAAGGCTCGACTTGTGGCAAAAGGTTATGCCCAAGTCGCAGGTTTGGACTTTGAGGAGACTTTTGCTCCTGTGGCTAGGCTAGAGTCTATTCGTATCTTGCTAGCATATGCCGCTCACCACTCTTTCAGGTTGTACCAAATGGATGTGAAGAGCGCGTTCCTCAACGGGCCAATAAAGGAGGAGGTGTACGTGGAGCAACCCCCTGGCTTCGAGGATGAGCGGTACCCCGACCACGTGTGTAAGCTCTCTAAGGCGCTCTATGGACTTAAACAAGCCCCAAGAGCATGGTATGAATGCCTTAGAGATTTCTTAATTGCTAATGCTTTCAAGGTTGGGAAAGCCGATCCAACTCTTTTCACTAAGACATGTGATGGTGATTTGTTTGTATGCCAAATTTATGTCGATGACATAATATTTGGTTCTACTAATCAAAAGTCTTGTGAAGAGTTTAGCAGGGTGATGACGCAGAAATTCGAGATGTCGATGATGGGCGAGTTGAACTACTTCCTTGGGTTCCAAGTGAAGCAACTCAAGGACGGCACCTTCATCTCCCAAACGAAGTACACGCAAGATCTGCTGAAGCGGTTTGGGATGAAGGACGCCAAGCCCGCAAAGACTCCGATGGGAACCGACGGACACACCGACCTCAACAAAGGAGGTAAGTCCGTTGATCAAAAAGCATACCGGTCAATGATAGGGTCTTTACTTTATTTATGTGCTAGTAGACCGGATATTATGCTTAGCGTATGCATGTGTGCTAGATTTCAATCCGATCCTAAGGAGTGTCACTTAGTGGCTGTGAAGCGAATCCTTAGATATTTAGTTGCTACGCCTTGCTTCGGGATCTGGTATCCCAAGGGGTCTAACTTTGACTTGATTGGGTACTCAGATTCCGACTATGCTGGATGTAAGGTCGATAGGAAGAGTACATCGGGGACGTGCCAATTCTTAGGAAGGTCCCTGGTGTCATGGAATTCTAAGAAACAAACCTCCGTTGCCCTATCCACCGCTGAGGCCGAGTACGTTGCCGCAGGACAGTGTTGTGCGCAACTACTTTGGATGAGGCAAACCCTCAGGGACTTTGGCTACAATCTGAGCAAAGTCCCACTCCTATGTGATAATGAGAGTGCTATCCGAATAGCGGAAAATCCTGTTGAACACAGCCGCACAAAGCACATTGACATCCGGCATCACTTTTTGAGAGACCACCAGCAAAAGGGAGATATCGAAGTGTTTTATGTTAGCACCGAGAACCAGCTAGCCGATATCTTTACCAAGCCTTTAGATGAGAAGACCTTTTGCAGGCTGCGTAGTGAGCTAAATGTCTTAGATTCGCGGAACTTGGATTGAATTATAGCATACATGTATTCATGCTTTTGATCATGTTCTTTCTGCATTTTGTTGCTTATTATGGTGCTCAAGTTGTACAAACACTCCCTGGACCTCACAAGTCCGTTGCAATGTGATGCACATGTTTAGGGGGAGATGTGTTACAACTTGACCCTTTGAGACTAACCATATGTTTGAGTTTGCTTGTGTTAGTCACAAAGGAGAATTGAAAGGGAAAAGGTGGACTTGAACCATGAAAGACTTCCACTGCACTCCGATGAGGGGTAACTTATTCCAAGTCCATCTCATGAACTCTTATTGCCATTTGCTCTTAATTGAAGATTTTGGTGAGGCAATGGGGTTAAAGGGCCACAATTGATCCCGTTTTGGTGCTTGATGCCAAAGGGGGAGAAAATAAAGGGCCAAAGCAATAAATGGATCAGCTACCACTTGAGAGATTTTGAAAATAGTAGATTAGAGTTTTTGATTTGTCAAATTCTTAAGTAGTTGTCTCTCTTGTCCAAAGTTGGCTTCTTGTGGGGAGAAGTATTGATTATGGGAAAAAGGGGGAGTTTTTGAAATCCTTGATCAATATCTTTTTGAATGACTCTCTTTATGCTTAAACATGTGTGTTTAACTTAGAGATAGAGATTTGTGTTTGATTTGCAAAAACAAACCAAGTGGTGGCAAAGGATGATCCATATATGCCAAAATTGAATCAAAATAAATTTGAGTTATTATTTGAAGTATTTTTGTACTTGTTCAATTTGCTTTATGTTGTGTTGGCATAAATCACCAAAAAGGGGGAGATTGAAAGGGAAATGTGCCCTTGGGCCATTTCTAAGTATTTTGGTGATTTAGTGCTCAACACAGGTGCCTAATTGTAAAATGGGACAAAGTACCAATCATGGAGAAAAGGTATGTTTCTAACCCTTAGTACATTGGTTTTGTGTACTAATATATTTGTCTAAGTGTTAGAAACAGAAAAGGAGATGAAAAGAAAAGAGGAGAAAGTCTTGGCTGTGTGCAGCCAAGACCCAGCTCGGCCTGGAGCACCGGACTGTCCGGTGTGCACCGGACAGTGTCCGGTGCGCCAGGCTGCCTCGGCTCAAACTGGCCGCTCTCGGGAATTCGCCGACGGCGTACGGCTATAATTCACCGGACTGTCCGGTGTGCACCGGACTGTCCGGTGAGCCAACGGTCGGCTAGGGCCAACGGTCGGCCGCGCGATCAGCGCGCGACACGTGGCCGGGCCAACGGTCGGGAAGGAACACCGGACTGTCCGGTGTGCACCGGACATGTCCGGTGCGCCAACTGAGCGCAGATCTGGAGCAGCCAGCAACGGTCAGAAGTGCTGTTTTTGGAAACAAATCGGGCACCGGACAGTGTCCGGTGTGCACCGGACTGTCCGGTGCGCCACGAGACAGAAGGCAAAGATGGCCTTCCAGATTTGTTCCCAACGGCTCCTAGCTGCCTTGGGGCTATAAAAGGGACCCCTTGGCGCATGGAGGCAGTACCCAAGCATTCCTTGAGCACTCTTGATCACTCACACATCAATCTTGCGCACTTGTTTGACATTCTAGTGATTTGAGCTCCGTTCTAGTGTGTTAGCCTCTTGAGCTCAAGTCTGGGTTTTGTGTGTGCGTATTCGCTGTGATCTTTGTGTTGTGTGTGAGTTGCTAATCCCTCCCTTACTCCGTGATTCTTTGTGAACATCTTTTGTAAGGGCGAGAGGCTCCAAGTTGTGGATATTCCTCGCAAACGGGATTGAGATAAGAACAACAAAACACCGTGGTATTCAAGTGAGTCTTTGGACCGCTTGAGAGGGGTTGATTGCAACCCTCGTCCGTTGGGACGCCACAACGTGGAAGTAGGCAAGCATTGGCTTGGCCGAACCACGGGATAAACCACTGTGTCCCTCTGTGCTTGATTCTTGTGGTATTGTGTTTTGTTGAAGACTTCACCTTAGCCACTTGGCATTAACTGTGCTAACGCTTAACAAGTTTTTGTGGCTTAAGTTTGAAGTTTTTACAGGATCACCTATTCACCCCCCCCCTCTAGGTGCTCTCATGTGGCCGAACGTCTCCAATCGCCATGGTTCGTATAGCAGCCGTTGGAACATCTTCTTCATCTACATCATCACAATCAACAACTTGCTCTCTTGGAGAGCCATTAGTCTCATCAAATACAACGTCGCTAGAGACTTCAACCAAACCCGATGATTTGTTGAAGACTCTATACGCCTTTGTATTTGAATCATAACCTAATAAAAACCCTTCTACAGCTTTGGGAGCAAACTTAGAATTTCTACCCTTCTTTACTAGAATGTAGCACTTGCTCCCAAATACACGAAAGTACGATACATTGGGTTTGTTACCGGTTAGTAGCTCATACGAAGTCTTCTTGAGGAGTCGATGAAGGTAGACCCTGTTGATGGCGTGGCAAGCCGTGTTCACAGCTTCCGACCAAAAGTACTCGGGGGTCTTGAACTCTCTAAGCATCGTCCTCGCCATATCGATTAGCGTCCTGTTCTTCCTCTCTACCACACCATTTTGCTGCGGTGTGTAGGGAGCGGAGAACTCGTGCTTGATCCCTTCCTCCTCAAGAAACTCCTCCACTTGAAGGTTCTTGAACTCGGACCCGTTGTCGCTCCTAATCTTCTTCACCTTGAGCTCAAACTCATTTTGAGCTCTCCTGAGGAAGCGCTTGAGGGTCCCTTGGGTTTCAGACTTATCCTGCAAAAAGAACACCCAAGTGAAGCGGGAAAAGTCGTCAACAATAACTAAACCATACTTACTTCCTCCTATGCTTAGATAGGCGACGGGTCCGAAGAGGTCCATATGCAGCAGCTCCAGAGGTCTTGATGTGGTCATCACATTCTTGCTGTGATGTGCTCCTCCCACTTGTTTACCTGCTTGACAAGCTGCACAAGGTCTATCTTTTTCGAAATAAACATTTGTTAGACCTATCACGTGTTCTCCCTTTAGAAGCTTGTGGAGGTTCTTCATCCCCACATGTGCTAAGCGGCGATGCCACAGCCAGCCCATGCAAGTCTTAGCCATTAAGCATGCATCTAGACCGGCCTCTTCTTTTGCAAAATCAACTAAGTAAAGCTTGCCTTCTAGTACACCCTTAAAAGCTAGTGAACCATCACATCTTCTAAAGACAGACACATCTACATTTGTAAATAGACAGTTATATCCTATTTGACATAATTGACTAACAGATAGCAAATTATATCCAAGACTCTCCACTAAAAATACATTAGAGATAGAATGCTCATTAGAAATTGCAATTTTACCTAACCCTTTTACCTTGCCTTGATTCCCGTCACCGAATATAATTGAATCTTGGGAATCCTTATTTTTGACGTAGGAGGTGAACATCTTCTTCTCCCCCGTCATATGGTTTGTGCATCCGCTGTCGATAATCCAGCTTGAACCCCCGGATGCATAAACCTGCAAGGCAAATTTAGGCTTGGGTCTTAGGTACCCAACTCATGTTGGGTCCTGCAAGGTTAGTACAAATATCCTTAGGGACCCAAATGCAAGATTTATCTCCCTTGCATCTAGCCCCTAATTTCCTAGCAACTACCTTCTTACCCTTTCTACAAATAGCAAAGGGAGTATTGCAAGCATAATAAATGGTAGAAGGTTTGTTCACAACTTTTCTAGGAACATGAGCAAAATTTCTCCTAGGCATATGCACAATATTTCTCCTACTCATATCTCTATCATGCTTATGGGAGGAACTAGAGGCAAACATGGCATGAGAATCATAAACATGTGAATCAAAATAATTATAAGCATTTCTCGCATTTCTCCTATCATTATACAAAAAAGCATGGTTCTTTTTAGCACTATTAGCCATAGGGGCCTTCCCTTTCTCCTTGACGAAGATGGGAGTCTTATGGCTTGTTAAGTTCTTGGCCTCTCTCTTGAAGCCAAGACCATCCTTAATTGAGGGGTGTCTACCAACCGTGTAGGCATCCCTTGCAAATTTTATTTTATCAACTTCACTCTTGCTAGTCTTAAGTTGGGCATTAAGACTAGCCAATTCCTCATTTAATTTGGAAATTAAAACTTGGTGTTTACTACAGGCATCAACATCGAAATCCTTACACCTAGTGCAAATCATAACATGTTCTACACAAGAATTAGATTTATGTGCTACTTCTAACTTAGCATTTAAATCATTGTTAACACCTTGTAAAGTAGAAATGGTTTCATGACAAGTAGATAGTTCATAAGAAAGCATTTCATTTCTTTTCACTTCTAAAGCATATGATTTTTGTGCCTCTACAAATTTATCATGTTCATCATACAATAAATCCTCTTGCTTTTCTAAAAGCCTATCCTTTTCATTCAATGCATCAATCAATTCATTGATTTTATCTATCTTAGATCTATCTAAGCCCTTGAACAAGCATGAATAATCTATGTCATCATCATCACTAGACTCATTATCACTAGACGAAGCATAAGTGGAGTCTTGAGTACTCACCTTCTTCTCCCTTGCCATAAGGCATGTGAGACGCTCGTTAGGGAAGAGGGAAGACTTGTTGAAGGCGGTGGCAGCGAGTCCTTCATTGTCGGAGTCGGAGGAGGAGCAATCCGAGTCCCACTCCTTTCCTAGATGTGCCTCGCCCTTTGCCTTCTTGTATGCCTTCTTCTTCTCCCTCTTGTTCCCCTTTTCCTGGTCACTTTCATTATCGGGACAGTTAGCAATGAAATGACCAAGCTTACCGCATTTGAAGCATGAACGCTTCCCCTTTGTCTTGGTCTTGCTTGGCTGCCCCTTGCGACCATTTAGCGCCGTCTTGAATCTCTTGATGATGAGAGCCATCTCTTCATCATTGAGTCCGGCCGCCTCAATCTGTGCCACCTTGCTAGGTAGCGCCTCCTTGCTTCGTGTTGCCTTGAGAGCAAGGGGTTGCGGCTCGTTGATCGGACCATTCAAGGCGTCGTCCACATACCTCGCCTCCTTGATCATCATTCGCCCGCTAACAAATTTCCCAAGAACTTCTTCGGGCGACATCTTGGTGTACCTAGGATTTTCACGTATATTGTTCACCAAATGAGGATCAAGAACGGTAAATGACCTGAGCATTAGGCGGACGACGTCGTGGTCTGTCCATCGTGTGCTTCCGTAGCTCCTTATCTTGTTGATAAGGGTCTTGAGCCGGTTGTATGTTTGCGTCGGCTCCTCGCCCCTTATCATTGCGAACCGTCCAAGCTCACCCTCCACCAACTCCATCTTGGTGAGTAAGGTGACGTCGTTCCCCTCATGAGAAATCTTGAGGGTGTCCCAGATTTGCTTGGCGTTATCCAAGCCGCTCACTTTATGGTATTCATCCCTGCACAAGGAAGCTAGAAGAACAGTAGTAGCTTGTGCATTCTTATGAATTTGTTCATTAATGAACATGGGACTATCCGAACTATCAAAGTGCATTCCACTCTCTACAATCTCCCATATACTAGGATGGAGAGAGAATAGGTGACTACACATTTTGTGGCTCCAAAATCCGTAGTCCTCTCCATCAAAGTGTGGGGGCTTGCCGAGTGGAATGGAGAGCAAATGTGAATGTGAACTTTGCGGAATACGAGAGTAATCAAAAGAAAAGTTCGAATTAACCGGTTTCCTTCTCTCGTAGTCGTTGTGGTCTTCGTCCTTTTGGGAAGAAGTAGACTCATCGCTGTCGTAGTAGACGATCTCCTTGATGCGTCTTGTCTTCTTCTTCTTCCCTTCCTTCCGTCTATGACCCGAGCCGGAGTCGGTAGGCTTGTCGTCCTTCGGCTCGTTGACGAAGGATTCCTTCTCTTTGTCGTTGATCACGATACCCTTCCCCTTAGGATCCATCTCTTCGGGCGGTTAGTCCCTTTGTGAAGAGAATGGCTCTGATACCAATTGAGAGCACCTAGAGGGGGGGGTGAATAGGTGATCCTGTGAAACTTAAAACTTAAGCCACAAAAAGTTGTTAAGTGTTAGCTCAATAATTGCCAAGTGGCTAAAGAGAAGTCTCAACAAAACACAGTACCACAAGAGATCAAGCACAAAGGTGACACAGTGGTTTATCCCGTGGTTCGGCCAAGACCAACGCTTGCCTACTCCACGTTGTGGCGTCCCAACGGACGAGGGTTGCAATCAACCCCTCTCAAGCGGTCCAAAGACCCACTTGAATACCACGGTGTTTTGTTTTGCCTTCCACTATCCCGTTTGCAAGGAATCTCCACAAATTGGAGTCTCTTGCCCTTACAAGTATATGATCACAAAGAAGCACAGAGTAAGGGAGGGAAGCAACACACACAAATCCACAGCGAAACGCGCACACACACGGCCAAGAATCGAGCTCACAAGATTATATCAAAGTTCTCACAAGAACGGAGCTCGAATCACTTAGAATGACAAACAATTGCGCAAAGACTGAGTGTGGATGATCAAGAGTGCTCAAAGGTTGCTTGTGTGTCTCCTCCATGCGCCTAGGGGCCCCTTTTATAGCCCCAAGGCAGCTGGGAGCCGTTGAGAGCAAATCCGGAAGGCCATCCTTGCCTTCTGTCGTCGGGGGCACCGGACAGTCCGGTGCACACCGGACACTGTCCGGTGCCCGATTTGTTTCCTTAACTGGCGCTTCCGACCGTTGCCGACCGTTGGAAGATCTGGAGCCGTTGGCGCACCGGACAAGTCCGGTGCACACCGGACAGTCCGGTGCAGTCTTCCGACCGTTGGCTCAGCCACGTGTCCCGCGCAGATTGCGCGGCCGACCGTTGGCCTGGCCGATCGTTGGCTCACCGGACAGTCCGGTGCACACCGGACAGTCCGGTGAATTTTAGCCGTACGCCGTCGGCGAATTCCCGAGAGCGGCCAGTTCGAGCCGAGTCAGCCTGGCGCACCGGACACTGTCCGGTGCACACCGGACAGTCCGGTGCTCCATACCGAGCTGGGTCTTGGCAGCACACAGCCAAGTCTTTTCTCCTCTTCTCTCTTCTTCTTCTTTCTGTTTCTAACACTTAGACAAATATATTAGTACACAAAACCAATGTACTAAGGCTTAGAAACATACCTTTACTTCATGATTTGCACCTTGTTCATCCATGTACATAAATTCACAATTAAGCACATGTGTTGGCACTCAATTACCAAAATACTTAGAAATGGCCCAAGGGCACATTTCCCTTTCAGTTTGTTTGGCTTTAATCTATACTGATTTATACTACTTTTATAATGTTGTTGTCTCTACGGATTGAAGCTGCAGCAGTCCAAACAGCTATGGTAACAACGAAGCTTTTGTAAGCTCCAAAGGAATAAAAAAAGGTAGCATGTGAGAATATAAATATATAGGGTCTAATCGGTTTAGGTGGCTCTGTTGAGCTTGTATGAGATTTTGAGCCAAGCTGAGTTGAGACGATATGCGATAGACTATGGTTGTTTGATTGGTCTCTGTTTCTCTGTTATGCTAGGTAC
The DNA here is from genome assembly GCA_029449295.1 of Zea luxurians. NCBI lineage: Eukaryota > Viridiplantae > Streptophyta > Magnoliopsida > Poales > Poaceae > Zea > Zea luxurians. The sequence continues at coordinate 43,450,707 of JAOPSE010000023.1, forward strand.
AAGACAAATTCTGATTGATTAGGTGGTGGGAAAAAGTCAAAAATTTAAAAATTATTTAATATAGCAAGTGAGATCTAGTTTTGTTCATAAAAATATCATGAACACAAAAGTGAAATCAATTTCTTAATTGGATGCATTAGTCAAGAGATATAACAAGAAAACTAATTAAAACTATGCTTGACTGAGTTTATGCCACTAAAATGGAAAAAAAATTGGTGCAGGCCGGCTGCAAACCAGAATGTTTGCAGCTCCTCACAAAAAGGAGGATAGATCTTACCCGCAGCAGCAATAACACAACTAAAACGGTATCTGCTGGACCTGCAGATGGAGTCTATCCTCTTTTTATGAGGGGCTGCAAACATTCTGGTTTGCAGTCGGTCTCACCCGCAGCAGCAATAACACAACTAAAACGTTATCTGCTGGACCTGCAGGTGGGGTCTATCCTCTTTTTATGAGGGACTGCAAATATTTTGGTTTGCAGTCGGCCAGCAACAAATTTTTTTCCACCAAAATGGGCTTCGTCGTCCAGCTTAGCTCTAATACACTGTTTGCATCAACTCAGCTTGATCCAGTAGTAGATGCCGGCAACCAAACAGCGGAGTGGTGGCTGAGTAGGATCTGGCCAAGGTCTAGCTGGCAACCAATCACGTCTAGGACATATGTGGTAGATATAGATGGCAAAAAAGCACGAGGCTTGTGAGCCCGGCACGAAGCCCGCTTTTTGGGCTCGGTCCGAGCCCGGCACGGTACGAATAAGTGGGCGGGCTTGGACAGGAAACTAAGCACGGCGGGCTAGCCCGACACGGCCCGTTTACCTCTAAACCCGTTAAGCTCGTTTTTTACACTAAAACGTGCTTACCGGCCCGTTTAGCCCACTTTTCGGCCCGTTTTTTTGTGCTGGCCCGTTTAGGCCCGCTGTGGGCCAGGTTTGGACAGAAAATTAAGCCCGATGGCTCAGCAGGCCCGGCCCAGTTTTTGGCCGGGCTTCACCGGGCCCGGGCCGGGCCGGGCGGCCCGTTTGGCCATCTCTAGTGGTAGATAGTTGACACTCAACAATATCTCTTAGTATTGAGAGATATAGAAACCATTGATATGCAAGAAGCTTTTAGTTATCTCTTAGTTCCTGCTCTTGCAACAACAGCAACGACCCTTAGAAGCTGCTGAAGTAAAAATATTCAATCACGAGGAAAAGGTCAATTTGGTTCTAACAAAATTTGTCTTGAAAATTCTGCCTGAACAGGTCCCAAAACAAGGAGGCTGTGTGACGGGACTCGCAGAGGATCCGAGTAGTCATGCTCCTGCCGTGTGGCGGTGTGGGATACAATGGAAAAGATGTACCTAAAGAAAGCCAAAATCTATAGGTCAGCCTGAACGCTATCCATCGTTCATCCGTTTCAGATTATAAATATTCTAAATTTCTTAGACAATCAAAGTATATTAAATCTATTAAGATCTGTAAAAAATATAAAAGGTTATGACGCCAAATAAATATTATTATCTTCATTCTTAAACATTTGATTTCGGATAGTTTATTTTTGAATAAAATATATCAAATAGGAGGGAGTATATAAAAATATAATAAATAAAAAATCTACTACGGAGTAATATTGATTTAATATCACAATTATTTATTATATATTTTTCGTTAACTCTGAGATGCTTACAATTTGGAAGCGAGGGAGGGAGTAGAAAACTCTTGTAAAGAAACCTGCAAGCAGCCCCACAGGGCAGCCGTTCTCCACTCTCCATCTCGAGGATCAAAAGTTCAAAACAACAGAGACCGAAACTCGCCATCCACCAGACAAAAAAAAGCTTCCAGCTCCCCTCGCCGAAACTCGCCGCCGTCTCCTCGCCTTCCGCCTCGCCACCGGTCCCGTCGCGGTTTCACACGCTTCCGTCGTACTGACCTTCTTCTTCCCTCGACGTTCACCAGTTCTCGCGCGCTCAACCATGTGCCACGCCTAACTGGCGCCTCGTTTATCTCGCCCTGCAGCGGTGGACGGAGCAGGCTAGGTTGCCGGCTGCCCCCGGTCCCTCCTTCGCCGTCGAGCTGGAGGACACGCGTAGCAACGCCGGGTTCTTCTGCGGCGAGCTGTGGTGTGGCCTCATGGAGCCCAAGGGCGAGTTGGCTCAGAAGCGTATCCTTCCTTCTCGTTTCGCTCACCCGTACGGTTTCTTTCTCTTTTCGCTCTCCGTTCGGTGGATGGATTATGGCGCTCATGCGTCTGCTATTGTTGCCTTTTGATTTGAACTACTGGAGCATGTAACTTTGTCGCTCCTTTTGCTATCCAACTCCATTTTATCTTCCTATATAAAGCCTTTTTTTCTGTTAATCTGTCTTTTGGAAAACGAAAGCAGTTTTTGAATCTGGATTGCCCTTGGATCACAGTTTGCCAGTTCTTATCTCAGAATTATCTGCGTTTTTTTCTTTTTCATGAGTGGGGTGTGTAGAATTCTCATCAAAATTTTTGATCCACTCTATTTTTTTGACAGTTGAGATTATCGAGCCTTTCCATTCTATCATGTTAGCGTTGCTATTAGCAATTTAGTAATATATCCTATTATTAGGTGCCCTTCATTATTGGGGTTTGAGAGATGGTGAGAGCTGACCCAACTCCCATTTATTTGACGGATACACCAATAACATGGTGCCTGCACTGAAGGATTCATGTATATTGGTTAGGTTAGCGTCGCATGTCTCAGTCCCCGGAATCTAGTTCAGTTGGAGTTCCTTGACCGCCCTTGCATTTGTGAAACAGAAAATAACTATTTTGTACTTTAATCAAATAGTCTATGTGTTTTTTTAGATCTATCCCTATGATCCATTGATGAAGGACAATTATTAGCCTGATGTTATGTCTGTTGATCACTGTGGCTGTGGTTGGTTTATTCTATTCGCCATTCGTGGACAATGACCATTTAAAGTATATATTCTGTTTGCAAACCTTGACCTTTCTATCATCCAGCTATTGAAGAAGCAATCAACGGCTTGGAGATTGATGCTAGCACGAAGGCAAGCAATGTCAACTTGGTGAGATTCTCTTTTCTTAGCTAACGAGGAACACCTTTATTTCCTCCTTTGCCCTGTGGTTAGTTGGTTGCGATATATGTATCTACCTTCTTGATGCCTTTCATCTTCCACCCTTGTAGCCTGCTAAGAAAGACGCAAGTTCTTCTGATGCAGTATCTTGCATTTCCTCCGGCGATGCAGCTAGTACTGCCAAGGAAAGTGAAATGAACCGAGAAACTTCTTTTGGGGACCAAGGGATGTATTACTATGGATATTATTATCCTGGTAGGTAGATTATGTTTTGATTTTTTTTAAAAGAAGCCATTCATTTGCTGACTTTACTGTTTAGTGCAGGTTCATACGGAGGATGGGATGAGAATGGCTACTTTGTTGGATATAATGGCGTAGAGGTGCACCCAGCAGTAAGTTATAATAATAGTGTACTTCATAAAGTGTCATATATGCCTTTCTTACTATAGTCACTAGTGGTCCTAACTAAAACCTGGAGGATGGTGCACTTTGTGCGTGTCTATGGTAGTACCAACGAGCTTTGCACCTGTTGGCTTGGCTGTCATCTTTTCTTGACATGTTTGGGAAAGTGGCCAACTATTTTTTTTTCTGTCACCCTTTATTCTTCTACTGCTATCCTTAATCCAAAAATCTTTCTGCGGGATTTGTTAAATGATTTTATTGACTTTGCCCTATGTGGTGTCATGACTGTTGTACTGCTTGAGTTAAAAAAAATCTGAATGATTGCCGCTGAATGAGTATACATGTTTTTAGTGAGGACCAGTTGTTTTAGTTGCGTGCCTTCTATGCAAAGAATTATAGTCAAGTTCTTATATGTACATTGCAATAATAATCTTGAATGAAGTCTTAATTATGAGTGTGTTGTTTGAAGTACGCAATTTCAAAACTGGTGATTTAATTGTTGCCTTTTTTTAGTTCCCTGTCATTTTTTGGCGCCGTCATTTCCAGGATGAACTGTTCATTGACTCTGCAACTGTTAAAGCTGTTAAATTGCACAAGAATTTCTTTATATATGCTTTATGATCCATTTCAGGTGGTTCAAACTGACAATGGTTCATATCTGTGTCATCTTCCGGGATATGAAAATGGATATGCTTCTTATAGTCAGGTTGTTCCTGGAGGCATTGCTAGTGTGGATGGTCAATATGTCAGCAAAGAACCATATTATTCCAGTGCACTTCCAATTCAGGATCCTAGGACACCTGGCATTTTTGCTCAGCCAATTGCTTACAGAACTGAACTAGCACCTGCATACTCATGGGACCCTTCTTTCGTTCTTCTGGATGGGGTTCAGGGACATCCAGTTGGTGTGCATCAAACAAATTATGCTGCAAGACCAAAATATTCTTTTAATAAGCATGTTATTCCTTCTTCGAAAGCCACCCGCAGTGCAAAATCCGCAGCAGATACTGTCAAAGGGTCATCATCAGCTCTAGAAACTGTAACAAATGCCGTCAATAGCAGCCCATCATCAAACAGTGCAAATAAGGTACTTTCTCAATCCTGTAAAACATTGATCTTGCCATCTTGGCCCTTGCCCCATAAATGTGAAAACTTACTTTCACATGCTTGTTCTAATGCTAGACACCTGGTGCTTCCATAACAAAAGGATATCTTCCATATAGCAAGTCTGTGATGCACACTAATAACCAAGAAAAAAGCAGTGGTTATCAAAGCAAAGGCATCAATGTGAAAGAAAGTGGCAGAAGCTGGAACAGCCGTGAGAAGCTTGGGAGAAGTAAGCTAAATGGACAGGGTGATTCTGAATCTAATGAGAACAACCATACCGATAACCTGAAACATAGTTTGAGCCATCGGTCTGATGTTATTGGATTGTCAAGTGCAGGGGATACCAATGCTAGCATACCTTCACCTGTTGCAATAAGCAAAAATGCATGCAATCTTTCAGATTTCGTTACAAAGTATGAACAAGCTCTATTCTTTGTAATTAAGTCCTACAGTGAAGATGATATTCACAAGAGTGTTAAGTACAATGTCTGGGCAAGTACTCCTAATGGAAATAAAAGGCTTGACAATGCCTATAGGGTTGCACAGGAAAGGATAGCAGAAAAAGGAACCAAATGTCCTGTTTTCCTTTTCTTCTCAGTAAGTTACATGCTACTAATTGTTCGTGACTTCGTGGAGAATTATTTTTTCTCATGAATATGACCTTGAGTCTCAGAGTAGTGTGTCTCTGTGGTATCCAAACATTTGTTCTTATTCAGTGTATCTAATTGTTGTTTGAGCATTTAGTTTTTTTTCTTGAAGACATAGGAGAACTGCATATTATTATATTAAAGAAGAATAAAAATGGGCTAAGAAACCCCATACAACAATACACACTCACTCCTTGGACTCTAAGAGAAACACTAATTGCCTGGAGAACAAACTACTACGATCCCTGACCTACAAAACAATCACTCGGCCACTCAGGCATGCACAGTAGGAAGTGATTACTATCTAATTTATCGTGTTTGTGATTTTTTTCTAATTTATCTATTTATTTTAAAGTAACATGCCATTTGGTTTCTTTGTTCCATGGAACTTCAGAATTCTGTTCTGGTAATCATTACAGCTGTCTAAATCTGCTTGAACATGTCAACCTTTGTTTTAACTGTTTGATAACATAGTGCTGTCTTGTTTTCTTCATATTTTCTTTCACATGTTTGTAGCAAGTTAATGAGTTGCATCGAAGCAGCCCTTTTATGGAAAGGGTGGCATTATTACCTGCATGTTGACCATTTTCTGTTGATTGTATAATATGATGTTCAGGTTAATGCAAGTGGTCAGTTCTGTGGCGTGGCTGAGATGGTTGGTCCAGTAGATTTCAACAGGAACATGAACTTCTGGCAACAGGACAAGTGGAATGGTTTCTTCTCGGTAAAATGGCACATTATCAAGGATGTTCCCAATCCACAATTTCGCCATATAATTTTGGAGAATAATGAGAATAAACCTGTGACAAACAGCAGGGACACGCAAGAGGTATTCCTTCCAATACCTAGCAAGAGTTCTTGGTATTTTTTATGACAAGTGGTTGAACTTTCAAAGTTAATTCTCATTTCATGGCAATATATGTCAGGAAATCTGTTTGTGCATAACATTTCATCCTATTACCTATGTGATTCTCCTTACTGTTTAAACAACCAATCCTATTTGTGCTTTGTGTGATTAAGAATCTTCCATGATCTGAATGATTCTCTTGATCCTTTTATTTTGCATGAAACAAATGCCAACAACTTTATAAGCATTGGAACTTCTTTTAGGTTCTTGTCTATTCTGCTCTATTCTGCTCTTCAGTTTCCTCTGTTTTACTAATCAGGAACGTTCCATTCTTGTCTAAATATGCTTTTCTTATACTGCAAAGATGATGTTTTGGTTTAATTTAGCCACTGATCGTGTATGATTTCAAATCCAGGTCAAATTTTCACAAGGTACAGAGATGTTGAACATTTTCAAGAACTTCGCATGTAAAACATCAATACTGGATGACTTTGACTTCTATGAAAATCGGCAGAAAGTAATGCAGGACAGAAGAGGCAAGCTGCTTACTACATCGTTTGATCACCCATTGGTATGAAGTTATGAACTGAATAGTCTGAATTCTTATTCTCTAACGACAATATTTTTTGTTGCTATTTTTTGTTCATTGTATTTATGGACCATATAATATGAAGAGTTTTACTTGTTGAAAATGTCAGTGTTACGCTTTTTGGTTTATTCTTGGTAGAAGTTTATGGATATTTCAATTAAGACCTAAAATCACCCATAGGAATAATAATAATACGATTGGCCAAAATAGATAACGAGGACCATCTCCATATCATTTTAAATGGCTAGACTGGCTTTTGGTGACAGACGATTTTAATTGCATATTAATATATGCTAATAGTAGCAATCTGTCATTTACATTATTATTGACAAATAGCGATTATTTGCTCCTCATTGATTTTCATCTTCTATGCAGCCAAAAGCTGAAAAATCTCCAGAAATTAAAAGTCAAACACAATTGATAAGTGGCCCAGAAGTTGGTAGAGCCAAGAGTGATGAGGGGCAGGGCAACAATGTTGGGATGGTACTTGATACAACCAAGAAAAATGAGGAGCAGAGCAGCAATGTTCCAGAAATACTCGATGCAGCCTGTAGTAACAAGGAGCAACCCAACAAAATTGCAACAGAAGGATGATGCCTCGGCTAGTTGGTCTGGGAAAACGAGATAGCCTCTGGAACTGACTTCAACCTGAAATGATAAGTTTGATGTGTGCAATATCAAGAAACCACTATTGGTCATGGGTTCTCTTCCATTTTCTCATGGAAGCGGGTAAAGGGGAAAAATTAAGCAAAGGAGCTGTCTTCCCACGAGAATTGTTCGATGACTGGGAAAAAAAGGTTCTAGGACTCATTTAGGTTGAGGACCCTAGTGCTAAGGCATTAGAGCGCCCTCCATGTCTATTTTTTCCCCATCTTGGAGGGTCCTTTCTTTTGTCGTGTTGTGTCTTTTTTCTCTTTTTTCTATTATACTGCGGCTGATGTCCAAAGAAGCCAGTCTGCCTTATGGGCGGGTGTGCTTTAAGGGAATGTTTGTTGCTTTGTGGGTTGTCCTCTAGGATGTGGTATGTTTTGTTTGTTTTCTTTAATCTGTGCACTTGTTCTAGAGACTGACATAGAAGAAAAGAGGAAAAAAAGATTGTGAGGGATTAGGAATTAATTACAATAACATTATCTTATGTCTCTGTTTCTTCCATTATCAAGAAAAGGGAACAAAAAGGATTTTAAAAGCTGTTGATGTGTACTTCGCCGATACCATTTGTCTTGCAGCCTGCTACGGGCCTTCCGTTTTCGCTTGGTTCTTTCTGGCTAAATTGGTTGTTCGATTCAGACATCTGTGGTTGGCCTTCGCCGCGTTTTGATTTCGACGGACTGTGAACTCGCATCCAGTCCTTTCGGAAGGGGACATGCTATCTGTTTGCTTTCTGGTGCTGCGTACAGATAGCGTGTGTATAAAAGGTCAACTTTAACGACGCTACCATATTGCCTTATGAATTGTTTGTGAATAATTTTGTGTATGAACCAAATATGCTTAGTTTTTCTTCGGTTGTATAAGGATAAAGGAGATCGAAGAGGATTAAGGCTTTGTTTGGTTTTACGGATTAAATCCACCTATATTTGATTTTAAATAGGGAGGGATTTAATACCATCTAATCTTACTCAATTCCTTCGCAACCGAATCAGTCCTAATAAAAATCTTTTATGTTCCGTTTTGATGTTGATATTAGAGGACATGGAATTAAGTTCAATACCAAATCAGATATATTACTGAAATGAGATATAATTTTGATTCTATAATTTGGATGTCACTAAATTGGAGTTTAGAACTGTGCGGTCTAGTTCCACGCAATTTAAAGGGGTGACACTCTGTATTGGGAGAGTGTGTTTCTAGTTATAGTTTAATTCCAGTGTATTGGGTCTGATCTTAAATCTCAATTCCATGTGCAACCAAACAACAAAATTCAGAAAGCTGATTCTAATTCTTAATTTCGTGCTCTAATATCTATATCAAACAGGGTATTAGTATTTTCGTTGGCGACCGATTTTGCCACCCATGCGGACTGCGACATGTCCCGTTCTCACTCTTGGTTTCTTTTGTGGGCGCCGCAAAATACAGAATCCTTGTGTGGATCACTGAAGATGTTAACCTATAAGTGATTAGATGGGGGTCCGGCTATATGGCTGATAAGCACGACTATTTTAACACGGCACAACTACGATACGATTTCGGGCCAGCACAAGGCTTATCATGGGCCATGCTTGGGCTTGTGTATAAGTCCATTGGACAACACAAATACGACACATTTATAGTCGACCTATTTTGCCCAATGCCAGACATAGATAGCCCATCAGACCAAGCATGGTCTAACATGATCCATTTGTGGACGGACATTACTTGCTCTAATCTAGCCCACCATATATATATAACTATGATCAACTCGGTCCTCACTTTCGAGCTCTGTTAAAATGACATAGAAAAACAACAATAAAAAATAGGGAAAATTAAATTACTTTTGAGCTATGTTACAAGATAGGCCCTGGGCCGCCTGGCACGACACGACCCGTTTAAAATAGTCGGATCATGTTTGGGTTAAGACTTCAGCCTACGAGCACGACACAGTCCACCATTTATCTGTGCGTGCCTTGGTCCGATTAAATGGATACGGTCCATGATAGACTACTTATATGTTAACCTCCCATAGTTTTTTTTAACTGAGAAGCCAGCCCATTGTTAAGGAATAATCAAATATAAATTGTCAGCCCAACCCAGTGCTACCATAGTCTTCGGCTGCTTCATTTCTCGTCGTTTATGGGCCTGATAAACAATTTAAAGTGAAGATGGGCCACTTTAAAGTACAAGACATTGAGCACGTTTGCCAAGGTTTTAGATTCCTAGATCTAAATCGAATCATCTAAAGTAACCGTCCGTTTAGCTAGCTCGCTAGATTCTTGAAACTAGAAGAAGAAAAACTAGGTTTTAGGTGTTATCGATCAGTGGTATCCGCGCAGACAGACGGCTATGAGAACGAGGAGGCTGTTGGAGTATCCGTGGTTGAGTGAGGCTCCTCGACGCGACGGTGCCCAGGCTCTCGTTTTCACGTTTTGGCCTGGCTCTGCCACTGGACGACCACAGGGCGCGAGAGCAGAACAAGAATGAGATGGCGAGCTCGACAAAAATGCCTAGCGGTCTCAACGGGATGGCGAGCGGAATAAAGAAGCGAGTAAGAAGGAGAGGCTGTTGGAACGCGTTTTAACCGCAGTTTTTCTATTTTTTTTTTTTGTCGAGACTAGTTCATCTAGCTAGACTCTTGGAGTTGCTTTAGAGCATCTCCAATAGGTTAGCTAAATAGCTTGTCAAGCTAAATTTTAGCTACTTAATAGTAAAATAGTTCTCCAACAGACTAGACATTTAACTTGCTAAGCTATTTAGCTCTCTAAATTGATTTACTCACTAGCTAAATTTGGCTAGCAACTCTCGCTAGCCAAGCTAACCTACATGTTCGAGAGTATGTTGAAATGAAATATTATATATATAGTTTAATTTTTATGGAGAGACAAATAAAGAGTCAAATAAAGAGTAAAAAATAGAGAGTCTTTTGAAGATGCTCTTAGCTAACTTATTTTAAACTCTAGAACTCTAACGTGAGGTGTGCTCGCGAGGCTTGTGACAGTAGTTTGCGCTTAGCAGATAAACGGCTTGTTTTACTTGTTGAATGAACCTAACGCTCAAATCGGTCGAACACAACACTCGCTTGCACGATCTAGCTAGCTCACACGTGACGGGACGTGACGGGAAGGGAGCCTGCGGCCGCGAGCATTTCACGTGCAGACGCGAGCTCTGGAGCAGCGAGGAGCGTACTACCTCCGTGTGTCTGGTGTCAAAGGCGAAGACGCTCGGCGTACTACAACACAGTGATCGATGGAAACAGGCCCCTACTTCCCTATTTCACATGCACGAAGCTGCGCGCGAACCGCAACTTCCAGTCTTCCACTCCCGTACCGTACCAAGGAGCCAACGGTTTCCCAGGGTTGACCGGACCAGAGGCATCAGCGTCATGTGAGTAGCAGCTAGCGCAGCATGCTGGGAGACGATGGATGACGACGATGCCCAGCCCCTCTCCTACCTGTCACCTGTGTTTCTTTTGAGCCATTATTTCAGTTGCCGCCGGTAGGAAAATACACCGTGGGCTGCTGACGCGACCTTGGCACAAAGAACACGCCAGCTGCTCTGCTCAGCGTCGTCGAGCTCGATCGTGTCAGCTGATGGCTCCGCCGTGTCGTTTACGTCCGCGCCACTCGCTGCCTCCTGGCTCCTGGCGCTGCTCCTCGTCTTCCTTTCCCCATCCGCAGATGCGCTTTTGCCGCGACCGTTTGCGCATGCAGTGCAGGGATCATGGGGTTCATTCATGGCGGTTAATTTACCACGTACGTCACGTAATAAGACAGTTGGATTGTAAGCAAAGGATGAAGTTCTAACCTGTTACATACGATATAATTAGTACTCGGATTGTAAGCCGATTAGGTCTATATCTCATAATTGATTTATAACTTTATTAGCCCATGCATATATAAAGAGAGCTAGAAACCATTTGTAGCGAGTATCATGTAGGTACTCATGGCAGGAATCATGGATGATCATGTGAAAAATGACCCTATCAGTGAGGATTTTATATCTTTCCAAGGCAAAAGCCTAGCAGCTAGGACAAATCGTACGTGTTGCTCACAACATAACAGGGGCAGAAGAAGAGTGGCACCAACGAACAACAAGAGAAAGACTAAAACAAGATGTCTCAGAAGACGAGCAAACATGCTCTAAGAAATTGCTCAATAAATATGTGACTTGGTCTAATAGATCTATGTCAACAAATGATTGAGAAATGTGGCGCTTGAACTCACATCAATGATGCTCGAAGACAATAGGAAGAGGCAGAACGAAAGAGGTAAGAAGAGTGGGACAAAGAATATGACCCTATTGGTCAAATAGAGGATCACAACAGATCCATATTATTCTCCTTGGGTTGCGATCACCATCAATTAGAAAGAACAATCGGTGCCTTAAGACATCTAAGTGATTGTCGAACCTATGGTGGTCTTCGAGTGTTGAAGCGTCTCGGTCTAATGACTCCAAGTTGGGTGTGGACTAAGCAGCTGGTTGATGTCCGCATTCCAGAACTTAGTGTTGACGATCTGAGTAATCGATAAGAATGTCATCCGGATGAGGTGATCATCCCTAGAAGGTTTGACCTCCTTAGGTTGTGCCCTGGCTCTTATCAATCGTCTCCCAACCTGCCGGGAGTAACTTTATCTGAGTTGAAGTGAGCGAACAAATTAGGGGTGATAACAAGAGGAAAGGCAACTTGAATCTTGGAAGAACAGAAAGATGAGATACATCGGCTCCAAACCATGAAACCAGCCCTTTGATCAACCCTACTCCATTTTATGGCAAGAGCCTTTGCCAGATAAAACAACATAATCATAAGTCTTTTACTTGGAAGTAGGGTTACTTCATGCATAGATATACTAGAACACAGAGTTCCAATACCATGCTCAAGTGGTCCCATAACATACAAGGCTTTTATTTAGTACATTCTAATAATACGATAATAGAAACTAGAAATAAAATAGTGGTGGCGAAGAACGCGACTGCGAGCTCCTCGTCGGACATGACGTCTACTACAACACAATGGCACCACACGCGACTTGGGTGTAGGAACGCGCTACTCGTTGGGCATAAAGTTAGGATCCTCTGTAACAAATCATCAGCGGGTGAGTACAAAGGTCACTAGTACACAGAAGCTCTATAGTGGCGGTTCTAAACCTATTTACACAGGCGTTTTTCAGTACCGCCAGTGCTAGGGGTCAGTGGAAATCAGCATTTCCACTGGCGGTTATTTTGGAACCGCCAGTGAAAAGTGCATTTTCACTGGCGGTTTTCTTAAGGAACCGCCAGTGAAAAGTGCATTTCCACTGGCGGCTGAATAAAGAAAACCGCCAGTGAAAATGCATTTCCACTGGCGGTTTTATAAAGCAAACCGCCAGTGGAAATGCACTTTTCACTGGCGGTTTTCTTTATTTAGCCGCCAGTGGAAGTTTTCCCGCCTTTTTTTCAAAATTTCAAACAATACTGAATTATATATATATTTATTTACACACACACAAACATATATATATATATATAGATCTATATTGATATTGAAAGCAACATGAAATTAAATTCTATCATACATTTATATACATCAAAGTATTCTGTTTACAACCATATATGCTTCATGCATTCTATACATCATAAGTTTTCACCTAAGCTCTAATAACTATCTCGGCTAAGAGATAATCTACTAATTTCTGTTAGTATTCTAAACTCTGGCAAAGCTAATGTTCCGGAAGCATCGTGATATTTTCCTTCTGCGGGAATGACCTCTTTCAATATGAATGTGCAGAGGTCCTCGACTATGCCATACAATGCAGCTTCGGTCAAGTTCTCCGGGTTTCCTCGTTGAAATTGCTGTAAAGGAATTTTATAAACATAATCTATTTATACTCAATAATAACACATTTGCATCTTTAATGACATAAATACATACTTGACTATTACTAATAATACCTTGTCAGGGTTCGTGATGTATCGTCCGTTCACTCTCATGAACTCGCACGCATAGAATCCACATAGGACCGATCCTTGTGGTTGCTTGTGGCACTACATAACGGGAGATTGGTTATTTAGTTGCAACATTGTGTATGATATGTATTCATAAAATCACATACTTACCGGCCAGTGATGATGGATGTCTAGTGGCACGCATTGTTTCGACAGGTCGTACTTTCCACCTCTCATCTTATAGAATCTATAAGCCCTGTGATCTCAAATAGAATCACCATGTTATTCTCAAATTTTAATCGATAAAAGTATGCATGCATAGAAAAGGCTTACAGCTCTAAGATGCTGAGGAATGTTGCATATGTCGAAGGGTCGAAGTTCAAGGAGTCGAGCACCAGCACCTTTCCAACCTTAGGATAAATGAGGAAGCATATCCAGTGGTCCCTGTACAAATCAAATTTGTGATGCATGTGTATTGAAATTATTAATTTTATTTATGCAAAATCACACTTACTTAAAGTTGTACGGGGCCATTATGGCTTCCCTGTCTTGAAATTGAAGCATTGCATGTCCTATGTAGGTGGCGTATCGAGCTTCAAAATCCTTCTTCATATCCTTTATACGCTTCTCAACTTCTTCGTCCGTCTTTCCCCGTAATTCATCGTTGTCTTTCCCGATTCTAAAAGTGTGGCTTTCCTCGGATATAAGTATTGGGTTGAGATACCCAACCCTTTTACTGGCACTAGCATTGGGCTTGGTACCGTAAAGGATCTCCTGCTGATCATGTTGCATTCTGCAAGTCACACGTGCATGTCAGATATTGAAATTTTATACAGCTCACTAATAATAACACACATATGTGGAAGTATGAGTGACACTTACAATGCAAACATCGTTACAAGTTGCACGTCGAGTCTCTGAAGGTTCATCATTAACCACATGTCCTCGAATGTAACAATGGCCTTTTGGTCCGAACCAATAAAAGCATGGTCTGGTATATGCACACTGATGGTGTCGATGCCAACCGATGATGCCCGCATGTACCAGTCATGCAACCTTTTAACACCAGCCAGGACCTTTCTTAGTTTCTCAAGAGGTAGCAGAGGTCTGCCCGGCACATATTTTTTAGGCACGTTTTTGTAATCTGCCTTAGTTGGCTTCTTTATCTTTGCGGCCATTGCCTCAGCCTTTTTTGCAGACTCCTCGTGCTTGGCCAAATCAACAGTTTGTGACGTGAGGCTCCGTCCAATCCCTTTCAAAAACCGAGCTGTGCCAGCAGTAGTAGCTTTACTCTTCTTTTTCTGATACGGGGACACCAATTTTGGAATAGGAAGTTTAGATTTCTTTGATGGCCTTGGATCCTTTGATGGTTGTGGAGAAGGTGGATCCCTTGATGGTGGCGTAGACAGTGGGTCACCAAGAGGATGGGGAGGAGAAGGTGGTGGAGCCCTGAATGGTGATGCTTGTGGCGGAGACGGTGGGTCAGAAAAAGGATGAGGAGCAGCATGTGAAGTTTGAGGAGGTGATGATGGATGTACAATAGGAACAACAATTTGAGAAGGCGGAGACAGTTGGGCCTGCGACGCCTGCGACGAATTCGACCAATCAAGCAATTCGACATCCCTTCGAGGCCAAAGGATAAAATTCTTGATAGCTTGTCCAAGTTTCTCGATACCTTCGGGCCCAGGGATGTCTAGCATGTCGTCCTCGGATCCTTGGACGACCGTCGTCACTTCTACTTTGCAATAATCATCTGGAATATCGTTTCCATGGAACTTGCGTCCTGGGATCGCAAGGCCTGTGGCTACTTTCTTTGTACGTTTATTGTTAATACCATATCTTATAACCAGTGTGCACGCCACAGGCCTTGTGATGTCATCAACTGGATAACGGTCCTTATTTCCCGTTGAAGCAACAGAGCTTGGTAATGTCGTACAATCTGTGGAAGTCGACGGTTGAGCTGCTGGAATTATTTGTATCTGTGGAGTGGTCATCTGTTGAACAGACATCGCACTCGCCAACTGTTGCATCAATTCTGGAGGAGGATTCGATAGCATTTGAGACATCATGGCTTTGAACTCTTTCTTGGCCTCCTCCTTAAAATAATCCGCCATCTCTTCCTTGTATCGATCACGTTTCCTGTACAGACCTTCCCACTGTGGTCCGAATCCTTCCTTCCATCCTTCCTTAGACGAGATTCCTCGTACACGGCCAGGATGCTCAGGGTTACCGAGACCAGCCGTTAGGATGTCTCTTTCCCTTTGTGGCTTAAAAGTTCCTTGGCTCTGCTTAGCTGCCATTGTATATATGTTTTTTGCCGCTTCTTCGACAATGGGATCATCAAAAGATACACCGGTCTCGGTTTCCCTTGGTTTTCTAGCACGGAGCCAATTTGCCGCCCTTTCACCAAGTTGCTCGGACAGCGTCGGCAACCCTACGGCCTTCTTCTCGGCGTCTTCTTGTCTCCATTTAGGAACCTGACGCTTGTAACCACCTGTGCCTAGGTGGTGGCGGTACTTGTTCTTCTTTGATAGTTCCGAATTTGCCTCACTTAGAGATATGAAATCAGGGCTGCTCCTCTGCTCTAGAAATACTGCCCACTGACCTGCTGAGATTTTATATTTTTTGGTCGGGTCCAGACCTTTCTTTGCAAACTTTGTGTTCATCTCAGACCTCCAGTTTCGGAAATTGATTGCAAGCTGCTTCATCGTGTATTCCTTCACGAGTTCTTCTGAACCCCGAGGCAGAACGAACCTCATTAATAGCTTATTCCATATTTGATTCTTGACATCATCTGACACATCTCTCCACTGTCGTATTGTTATGTCAAGATTATCTCTAACTAAAAACCCAAGTGCATTCCGGAACTTAGGTAGTGCCTCTTCTGGAGCTAGGGGCTGACCTTTCTGGCTCACGTCTGAGATTTTGTATGTTTTGTCGGGAAACTTGTTCAGCCCCCTGTCACCTCTTTTTCGATCGCTCTGCTTCCTTTTCCTTGACGTCTCGGTTGTTGTCTTGGTCTGTTCCGGTGCGTCTTGGGTCGGCTCCGGTACGTCTTCGTTTCGTGCCACAGCTTCTTCGAGTATCGCACGAAATTCAGACACGACCTCCTATTCATGTAATAAAATGCACAAGAGATCATGCATGTGAAATCAGTAGGGTACACATACGAAGCTAAAGATGCGTACTTTTACCTCAGCTTCTCGTGGATCATAAGTAGGGTCACGTTGCAACTCACGGAGAGCGGCCCTATCTATGCTAGTGGTAGGAAAAGGGTCGCTAGGCGTTTCATATCCTTCACTGCTGGATTGTTCTTGAGCAACACTCTTGTCCATGTGCTCGGGCACTAATCCTTGGTCCTTGATCGGAGAACTCATTGAGCTATATATATACAAATACATAAGCAATAATTAAATACATATTAACACATATTAACGTAAGCAATAATTAAATTCATATTAACAAATACCCTAAACCCTTAACCCTAACCCTAACCCTAAACCCTAACCCTAACCCAAAACCCGAACCCTTAACCCTAACCCTAACTATAACCCTTAACTATAACCCTTAACCCTAACCCTTAACTATAACCCTTAACCCTAACCCTTAACCATAACCCTAACCCTAACCCTAACTATAACCCTTAACCCTAACCCTAACCCTAACCCTTAACCCTAACCCTAACCCTTAACCCTAACCCTAACCCTAACCCTAACCCTAACCCTAAACCCTAACCATATAGTATCGTATAGTCGTATAGTATCGTGTTACGGATATTATCGAGTTACGTATAGAGAGGGAGAGAGGGAGAGAGGGAGAGTCGTATAGGACGGGGAGAGAGGGACAGAGGGAGAGTCGTATAGGACGTATAGAGAGGGAGAGAGGGAGAATCGTATGGATATTATCGAGTTACGTATAGAGAGGGAGAGAGGGAGAGTCGTATAGGACGAGGAGAGGGAGAGAGGGAGAGTCGCATAGGACGTATAGAGAGGGAGAGAGGGAGAGTCGTACGAAAAAATTATCGAGTTCAGATCGAATTCGGATCGGATCGGATACGTATATTATCGAGTTGTGACGGATAAAATTACAATGTATATATTCAACCCGATGATTTTTATCGAGTTTAGCTCTTAATTTTTATGTATATATTCAACTAGATGAACACACATATATATATATATTAAACACATACATTTGAACACATATGAACACACATATATATATTGAACACATATATTTGAACACATATAAACACACACACACACACACACACATATATATATATATATATATATATATATATATATATATATATATATATTGAACACATACATTTGAACACATATGAACACACATATGAATAAAAATAAGTATTGTATGAATACTCTCATCTCCTCTCCTCTCTCTCCCTCTCCCTCCTCTCTCTATCTCTCTCCCTCTCCCTCATCTCTCTCCCTCTATCTCTCTCCTCTCCCTCTATCTCTCTCCCTCTCTCTATCTCTCTCCTCAACCTCCTCTCTCTCTCACCCTCCTCTCCCTCCCTCTATCTCTCTCCCTCTCCCTCTATCTCTCTCCCTCTCTCTATCTCTCTCCTCTCCCTCCTCTCCCTCTCCTTCCTCTCTCTTCCTCCCTCTCGGCGGCGGCAGCGCGTGCCCTCCTCTCTCTTCCCTCTCCCTCTCCTTCCTCTCTCTCCTCTCCACTCTCTCTCCCCTCTCCCTCTCCATCCTCTCTCTCCTCTCCACTCTCTCTCCCCTCTCCCTCTCCATCCTCTCTCTCCATCCCCTCTCTCTCCTCTCTCTCTCCTCTCTCTCTATCCTCTCTCTCTCCTCTCTCTCCATCCTCTCTCTCTCCTCTCTCTCCATCCTCTCTCTCCTCTCCCTCTCCTCTCTCTCCTCTCTCTCCCCCTCTCCTCTCTCTCTATAAAGTCAATAGAAAGTCATGTAAAATTGTAAATGGTAGCCACGAAAATTGAATGAAGACAATTACATGCTTCGGTTTGTCGCTAACAATAATCAATTACATGACAAGTCCTAACAATAATCAATTACATGACAAGTATATAATCTAGGAAGCTATTGTTCTGCCTTGTCCATCGTGGCGTACCCAGGGCAACGAATTGCGTGGGATGCTTCGCTCAACGTTCCTTATCTTGGTTGGATGGTCTATGAAAAGAGACATGTCGTTGAACTGGTTAAAATTCTCTAAATCAGATACACCATCAACTCCTATAGCTTGTTGTTTTCCAGGAAAAACTACATGCTTCGGTTTGTCGGTGCTTTTCTTCTCATTGTTAGAAATGATCTGTTCAGCATAGAAGACCTGTGCAGCACGATTAGCAAGGATCCATGGGTCATCTTTGTAACCTACCTTACTTAGATCAAGAACTCTGACCCCATAGTTGTCTACCGTGACATGTTTGTCTTCAACCCATTGACATCGGAAAACCAAGATCTGAAATGTACCATAGTCTAGTTCCCATATGTCCTCAATAAAGCCAAAATATGTAATAATCTCACCAGTTTCATCATCTATGGCTTCGCATCGAACACCACTGTTTTGTGACATGCTCTTTTTGTCCTTGGACTTGGTACAAAATGTGAATCCACTAATGTCATAGGTTTGCCATGTTGTGACCTGGCGTGATGGTCCAGATGCCAAGCCCTTGATGGTTTGTTCTTCTATTGTTTCTCCACGTGGAATGTCCTTCACCATTAGCCATGTGTTGAACCGCTGCTTATGTTGCTTCATTACCCAATCATCCGTATGCCCAGGATTTTGCTCGCGAAGCTCATTGATGTGTTGTTGGATAAATGGCTCCATTATCGTTAGCTGATGTAGGATGCTCTGATGTGCCTCAAGTACTATATCGTAATCCGGTGGGATGAAAGATTTCCGTCCCATCCTCCCGCTTCCATACAGTCTACCCTCGTGTCGTGACGGAGGCAGACCTATTGCAACCTGGTCTTTTAGGATACTATTGCAGAATGGACCTCCGGACTCAATGGCCTCTTCGGTACAGTACCCCTCTATCATGGATGCCTCAGGACGAGCACGGGTTGATACATAGCCATTCAGTATTGACATGAAACGCTCATACGTCCACATTTCATGCAAGTACATAGGACCCAATGCCTCTATTTGTGGCACCAAGTGCACCATAAGGTGCACCATAATATCAAAGAACGATGGAGGGAAACACATCTCAAACTGTGATATTGTCTCCACTGCGAATTCCTGAAGAGATGCCAACTCATCACGGCCAATTACCTTTTGTGAAATCCTGTTGAAAAAGTAGCACAACCGTGTGATTGCCATCTTTAAAAACAAAGGATTTATAGCCCTGATGGCAATAGGTAGGAATGTAGTCAGCATGACATGGCAATCATGTGAGTTGTAGTTGGTGATTGTCAGGTCTTTCATTGACACAATACTCCGTATGCTAGAGCAGAATCCGGATGGGACTTTCAAATTCTTGAGCCAAACACACATCGCATGTTTCTCATCTACATTGAGATTGTAGCTTGCTGCTGGGAGATGGTACTTCCCATTTTCTTGAAGAACGGGATGTAGTTCCTTTTTTATGCCTAAATCTACCAAGTCCATGCGTGAATTGAGCCCTTCTTTTGTTTTGCCCTTTATGTCTAGCAAGGTGCCCATTATGCTTTCAAACACGTTCTTCTGAACGTGCATACCATCGATCGCATGCCGCACATCTAACTCTTTCCAGTAAGGCAAGTACTCGAAGAAAATAGACTTCTTCTTGAATATAGCCCCCGAAGCTGGTTTGACATCCTTCCTTGTTTTTCCGTCTTTTGTCTTCTTCCCGAAAACAAACTTGATATTCCTGACTATTTCAAAAACTCTATGACCTCTATTGTTACCCGATGGAGCAGTAGAATGTAGTTCACCATTATTGTCGAAGTACTTATCCATCTTTCGCATGCGGTACCTGTGTCCTTCCAATAAAAAGCGTCTGTGCCTCATGTAAACTATCTTCCTAGATGCAGCAAGGGATACGTAAGCAGTTCCATCAATGCATACTGTGCAACCAACCTTTCCCTTAAACTGGCCTGATAATGTGAAGAGAGCAGGGTAATCGTTGATCGTAACAAAAAGAATTGCTCTCAGCGTGAATGAACCTTTACGATACTCATCCAACATTTGAACACCCGTTTCCCACAATATTTTCATATCCTCCATTAAGGGCTCCAAAAATACATCCATGTCAACTCCAGGTTGTGTAGGTCCAGAAATAAGGATGGTTAGCAAAATGTACTTCCGTTTCTGCATCAACCATGGAGGAAGGTTGTATATGGTGAGGATCACCGGCCATGTGCTATGCTTGCTGCTCCTCTCAGCAAATGGGTTCATTCCATCAGTACTCAGTGCGAACCTAACATTTCTCGGTTCATCGGCAAAGTCTCGGTGGTTGTCATTGAAATCTTGCCACTGCTTCCCATCGGCTGGATGTCGAAGCTTCCCATCATTTTTGTGCTCATCAGAAGCATGCCAGCTCATAAGTCTGGCATCCTCAGGATTAGCGAACAAACACCTCAATCGATCGACGACGGGGAGGTACCACATCACCAAAGCAGGAATCTTTTTGAGCGCATAATAGTCTACTTCTTCTTTTTCTTTGCTCGTGGATTTTGAAGTCTTTTTTTGGGCTTTCTTTCGCTTCTTCCCTTTAGACACGGATGCAACACACTCTTCGTCCTCTCGATAGTCTTTATTCGTCTTGTACCTACTTGCACCGCACTTTGGGCAGCTCTCCAAGTCTTTATAATCATCACCTCGATAAAGGATACAGTGATTTCTACACGCGTGGATCTTCTCCACACCCATAGTGAGCGGACTGATTAGTTTCTTTGCATAGTACGTGTTAGCAGGCACATTGTTCTCCTTTGGAAGCATGTCTGCGATAATACTCAAGAACGCATCGAAGCCAGCATCAGACACACCATATTTAGCTTTTAACATCAACAGCTTTAGCACAGACCGGAGCGTCGTGAACTCTTTGGTACAACCCTTAGACTCGTCGTACAAAGGCTCTTCTGCTGCCTTCTTCAGGGACTCCATACCTTTCATTAAGAACATCGATTGATCTGTATGACGACGCAACATTGCCTCTAGCAACTCTGCATCTTCCTCATCCATAACACTTGGCAGAACATGAGGTCTATCATGTTCATTTCCTCCAGCGTAACCATGATCAGTAACATTTTGCACTACATGTTCGCTCTGTGGAAGAGGTTGGTGTGTCTCATGAACGAACTGAAATCTGTCGTCGATGTTCTCAGGGTTTCCAGTCGTATAAGGCGAAGAGCTACCCTCTCCATGCTTTGTCCAAATTATGTAATCCTTCATAAATCCTCGGCATACCAGATGAGATATGATTTGTTCTGTGTCATTAAATACAGCAGCATTTTTGCAGTCCATGCATGGACAATATATGTGTTTTGTCTTTGTTCTCCAAGCATGGTTCGTAGCGACATCAATAAACCTATGGACCTCGGATATGTATGATGGATCTAGCCTTGATAAGTTATACATCCAGGATGTCCTCTCCATCACCACCTGTAAAAAAGTAACATAAAACACATGGTGAAACCCTATACCTCGCGTTCTAGGTGATAAACCATGACAGGGAAAAAGACCATGGCTTCTCTATGGAGGGTTGGAGGATGAGGAAGAGGCGACTGTGACACTATCCATGAAGAAGGACGCGTTGGAGTGCGACATCTGCTGCCTACCCTTCCAGTCCGAAGTTTTCATGGCAAGTCAGATTACCATGCATGTATATATACAGTACATATTGATCGGTAGACTCCAGCATGATGCTCTGCTCTGTGTAAAATCAGTGCAAGAACGGGCATTCTGGATGTGCAAAGTGCTGCATCCGCACGGACGGTAAGTGCTGCACCTGCTCCGAGCGCATTGGCAACAATAGCTCTCTCTCCCTCTCCCTCTCCTCTCTAGAAAGTCGTGTAAAATTACATGCTGCACATGGAGGATGAGGAAGAGTCAGGGTTGGAGGATGAGGAAGAGGCGACTGTGACACTATCCATGGAGAAGGACGCGTTGGAGTGCGACATCTGCTGCCTACCCTTCCAGTCCGAAGTTTTCATGGCAAGTCAGATTACCATGAATGTATATATACAATACATATTGATCGGTAGACTCCAGCATGATGCTCTGCTCTGTGTAAAATCAGTGCAAGAACGGGCATTCTGGATGTGCAAAGTGCTGCATCCGCACGGACGGTAAGTGCTGCACCTGCTCCGAGCGCATTGGCAACAATAGCTCTCTCTCCCTCTCCCTCTCCTCTCTAGAAAGTCGTGTAAAATTACATGCTGCACATGGAGGATGAGGAAGAGTCGGGGTTGGAGGATGAGGAAGAGGCGACTGTGACACTATCCATGGAGAAGGACGCGTTGGAGTGCGACATCTGCTGCCTACCCTTCCAGTCCGAAGTTTTCATGGCAAGTCAGATTACCATGCATGTATATATACATTACATATTGATCGGTAGACTCCAGCATGATGCTCTGCTCTGTGTAAAATCAGTGCAAGAACGGGCATTCTGGATGTGCAAAGTGCTGCATCCGCACGGACGGTAAGTGCTGCACCTGCTCCGAGCGCATTGGCAACAATAGCTCTCTCCCCCTCTCCCTCTCCTCTCTAGAAAGTCGTGTAAAATTACATGCTGCACATGGAGGATGAGGAAGAGTCGGGGTTGGAGGATGAGGAAGAGGCGACTGTGACACTATCCATGGAGAAGGACGCGTTGGAGTGCGACATCTGCTGCCTACCCTTCCAGTCCGAAGTTTTCATGGCAAGTCAGATTACCATGCATGTATATATACAGTACATATTGATCGGTAGACTCCAGCATGATGCTCTACTCTGTGTAAAATCAGTGCAAGAACGGGCATTCTGGATGTGCAAAGTGCTGCATCCGCACGGACGGTAAGTGTTGCACCTGCTCCGAGCGCATTGGCAACAATAGCTCTCTCCCCCTCTCCCTCTCCTCTCTAGAAAGTCGTGTAAAATTACATGCTGCACATGGAGGATGAGGAAGAGTCGGGGTTGGAGGATGAGGAAGAGGCGACCGTGACACTATCCATGGAGAAGGACGCGTTGGAGTGCGACATCTGCTGCCTACCCTTCCAGTCCGAAGTTTTCATGGCAAGTCAGATTACCATGCATGTATATATACAGTACATATTGATCGGTAGACTCCAGCATGATGCTCTGCTCTGTGTAAAATCAGTGCAAGAACGAGCATTCTGGATGTGCAAAGTGCTGCATCCGCACGGACGGTAAGTGCTGCACCTGCTCCGAGCGCATTGGCAACAATAGCTCTCTCTCCCTCTCCCTCTCCTCTCTAGAAAGTCGTGTAAAATTACATGCTGCACATGGAGGATGAGGAAGAGTCGGGGTTGGAGGATGAGGAAGAGGCGACTGTGACACTATCCATGGAGAAGGACGCGTTGGAGTGCGACATCTGCTGCCTACCCTTCCAGTCCGAAGTTTTCATGGCAAGTCAGATTACCATGCATGTATATATACAGTACATATTGATCGGTAGACTCCAGCATGATGCTCTGCTCTGTGTAAAATCAGTGCAAGAACGGGCATTCTGGATGTGCAAAGTGCTGCATCCGCACGGACGGTAAGTGCTGCACCTGCTCCGAGCGCATTGGCAACAATAGCTCTCTCTCCCTCTCCCTCTCCTCTCTAGAAAGTCGTGTAAAATTACATGCTGCACATGGAGGATGAGGAAGAGTCGGGGTTGGAGGATGAGGAAGAGGCGACTGTGACACTATCCATGGAGAAGGACGCGTTGGAGTGCGACATCTGCTGCCTACCCTTCCAGTCCGAAGTTTTCATGGCAAGTCAGATTACCATGCATGTATATATACAGTACATATTGATCGGTAGACTCCAGCATGATGCTCTGCTCTGTGTAAAATCAGTGCAAGAACGGGCATTCTGGATGTGCAAAGTGCTGCATCCGCACGGACGGTAAGTGCTGCACCTGCTCCGAGCGCATTGGCAACAATAGCTCTCTCCCCCTCTCCCTCTCCTCTCTAGAAAGTCGTGTAAAATTACATGCTGCACATGGAGGATGAGGAAGAGTCGGGGTTGGAGGATGAGGAAGAGGCGACTGTGACACTATCCATGGAGAAGGACGCGTTGGAGTGCGACATCTGCTGCCTACCCTTCCAGTCCGAAGTTTTCATGGCAAGTCAGATTACCATGCATGTATACATACAGTACATATTGATCGGTAGACTCCAGCATGATGCTCTACTCTGTGTAAAATCAGTGCAAGAACGGGCATTCTGGATGTGCAAAGTGCTGCATCCGCACGGACGGTAAGTGCTGCACCTGCTCCGAGCGCATTGGCAACAATAGCTCTCTCCCCCTCTCCCTCTCCTCTCTAGAAAGTCGTGTAAAATTACATGCTGCACATGGAGGATGAGGAAGAGTCGGGGTTGGAGGATGAGGAAGAGGCGACTGTGACACTATCCATGGAGAAGGACGCGTTGGAGTGCGACATCTGCTGCCTACCCTTCCAGTCCGAAGTTTTCATGGCAAGTCAGATTACCATGCATGTATATATACAGTACATATTGATCGGTAGACTCCAGCATGATGCTTTGCTCTGTGTAAAATCAGTGCAAGAACGGGCATTCTGGATGTGCAAAGTGCTGCATCCGCACGGACGGTAAGTGCTGCACCTGCTCCGAGCGCATTGGCAACAATAGCTCTCTCCCCCTCTCC
Source organism: Zea luxurians (assembly GCA_029449295.1). Classification (NCBI taxonomy): domain Eukaryota; kingdom Viridiplantae; phylum Streptophyta; class Magnoliopsida; order Poales; family Poaceae; genus Zea; species Zea luxurians. The sequence continues at coordinate 43,475,681 of JAOPSE010000023.1, forward strand.
CTCTCCTCTCTAGAAAGTCGTGTAAAATTACATGCTGCACATGGAGGATGAGGAAGAGTCGGGGTTGGAGGATGAGGAAGAGGCGACTGTGACACTATCCATGGAGAAGGACGCGTTGGAGTGCGACATCTGCTGCCTACCCTTCCAGTCCGAAGTTTTCATGGCAAGTCAGATTACCATGCATGTATATATACAGTACATATTGATCGGTAGACTCCAGCATGATGCTCTGCTCTGTGTAAAATCAGTGCAAGAACGGGCATTCTGGATGTGCAAAGTGCTGCATCCGCACGGACGGTAAGTGCTGCACCTGCTCCGAGCGCATTGGCAACAATAGCTCTCTCCCCCTCTCCCTCTCCTCTCTAGAAAGTCGTGTAAAATTACATGCTGCACATGGAGGATGAGGAAGAGTCGGGGTTGGAGGATGAGGAAGAGGCGACTGTGACACTATCCATGGAGAAGGACGCGTTGGAGTGCGACATCTGCTGCCTACCCTTCTAGTCCGAAGTTTTCATGGCAAGTCAGATTACCATGCATGTATATATCATCAGTACATATTGATCGGTAGACTCCAGCATGATGCTCTGCTCTGTGTAAAATCAGTGCAAGAACGGGCATTCTGGATGTGCAAAGTGCTGCATCCGCACGGACGGTAAGTGCTGCACCTGCTCCGAGCGCATTGGCAACAATAGCTCTCTCTCCCTCTCCCTCTCCTCTCTAGAAAGTCGTGTAAAATTACATGCTTCGGTTTGTCGCTAACAAAATGTAGTTAGACTACTTTATCTCTTCTAATAAAAGTAGTTAGACTACTTTATCTCTAACACATGGTGAAACCCTATATCCAAAATGTGGCTAAAATGGAGGAAAAATGAACAAAATTTGGCAAAAGAAACATAAGCCAAACTTTCCTAGCAACTAATAAACAAAAAAAAATTAATACCCAAACCTATCTTTAACACATGGTGAAAGCCTAGTTTCAAAATGTAGTTAAAATTGAGCAAAAATAAACAATAACTGACAATTGAAACATAATTAAACCAACCTTCCATACAACACATTCACCATTCATTAAGCAACTAAACATGTGTTATGGATAAACTTATTTGAGAACTAAACATGAAAAAGGAGAGGGAATAGACAAAAACTAACCATCTTATGCAACCTCATTTGAGGAAATAGAGAAAATTACCTAGCTATACTCTTCTCTCTCACATGTAAAACCCTAGATCCAAAATGTGGCTAAAATTGAGCAAGAATGAACAAAAATTGACAAAGAAACATAAACCAACCTTTCTTATCCACCTTCTTCCAAGAAATGAAGACCAAAACCTCCCCCTTATATTTTTGTGAAATCTGGACCTCCAAAATCGCCTCCAATGGAAGCTGGCTGCGAGCATACAGTTCACTGTCGTGGGGAAGAAGAGGGGTATTTATAACAGACAGTTCACTGGCGGTTGGCTTGAAAAACCGCCAGTGGAAACCTATTTCCACTGGCGGTTATCTTAACACAACCGCCAGTGGAAATAGGGTATTTACACTGGCGGTTCTGTTACACCAACCGCCAGTGGAAATTGGTTTCTACTGGCGGTTCTGTTACACCAACCGCCAGTGTAAATACCCTATTTCCACTGGCGGTTGTGTTAAGATAACCGCCAGTGAAAATGGGTTTCCACTGGCGGTTCCTAAGTCGGGTCCACCTTGTTTTTTTACTGGCGCGTGATAACTGAAACCGCCAGTGATAATTTATGGGTGCCGCAGGCTATGAGCTCTTTTCTACTAGTGGGTACTCAGCAAGTCTCACCTCGCCCTTACGGTGAGGGAGTTACATTATGCATGAATCATTGACAAATGTTAAATGTAGAAGTGTTTAATGAGTGCAAACTAAAAGTAAAACCCATAACCACCCTCCATAGCCAATAGGTAGCTCATCTAGTTGAAGTGTCCACATCATAACCTGTCCTATACCGAGGACACTGACCATTCGAATGGATTATTCACTCTGGAGAGGTTGTACGCGGTACCCACACGCACATCACCATCCCAAGACGGTTCTGTCATAGCCGACACTCAGCCATAGCTCAACCTCGCCTAGTCGCCCACAACCCCGGGTTCTGACCACTCGGGTCCTAACCCAAAACATGTCCACCTCGGACGACTACCAGGCCAGCCAGTGGGATTAGGCGAAGGCTTGCCCATACAAGCTCATGTGGACGCACTGGAAATGAGTTATGTGAGATGGCACCCCAACACACAGTCCTTATGGCTCACCAGAGCAGCCACCAACCAGAACCAGCAAACCTGAGGTGTCACCATGGCAACTCGGTCACAATTCTACCACCACGGTAGCGCATGCACCAACACTTACCCTGCTGCTCTGGTTTCATCCCCATCCAGTTTCATCAAGTGTCAATGTATCAATATTTATACAATTAACATGCATCAAGGCATCAGTCAAAGGTTTCTCTCATTCACTCAGTATTAGGTGTATCATTACATGTCACCGCTATGTCTAGCATTGTAAAGCCCAAAATTGGTAGAAAAAAAATGATGAGTAGTTCTTTACTAAAACACAAATAAACCATTGCCTCATATTGGATTTTTGGTTTGTGCATTCAAAACAATAATAACATTAATAGAAATACATTAATGTTCACATTTGGATTTAAGCCCTAGTTTGCAAAATAGAATTTGGAGAAGGGGAAGGAAAATACTATAACAGATAATGAAAATAATTAAATAAATAAATAAAAATCCTTCCATACTTGTTGGTTAATTTGTACATTTGAATCTAGGAACAAAGTTCATAGGAAAATTTGGATTTAAAATAGGTATTCAAATGCAAATCCAAATGGGGGATTTAAATCCTAAATAAACCTAGAATTGAGAAAAGAGAAAAGGAGAGAGATTAATAAGGGAATAAAAATAAGTATAAAAAAATATATACATTATTCTTATACATATTGGATTTTGAACATTTGACACAAAGGTTAAGTCCACAAAAAGGGATTCAAATTCAAACTAGAAGATTCAAATGAATATATAAAGAAAAATAAAAGAAAAATGGAAAAGAATAAAAACAAACCGACTTGGTGGGCTCACGGGGCGAATTTCGGCCCACTACCGATCTCACTCCTATCTCGCGCGGCCCAAACACCAGATGAACCAGCGCCGACACACGGGCCCTTCTTGTCAGTCGCACGCGCGCGCTGTGGCCCGGACAGGCGGGACCCACCGCTCAGGTTCGTCTTCTTCACCTGCCCACGACTGTCAGTCCAATCACCCGCGTCGCGCGTCCATCGCCGTGGAGATCGGGTCGTTGCGGATCCTCGCGATTCTTGAGCTCGGACTCGCCCCAGCCCCTGCTCACCACGCTCGCGTCCGCACCAAGGACTCCATGGCCTGGAATTTCGCAACAGACTTGCGCGCGCGGGGGAGAATCGCACCAATTCCGCCGACGGTCTCGGCCTCCTCTCGCGCGGACTTATCCCTTCATCCGGGCTATAAAACTCGAGCGCCCGTGACCCTGAGCCATAGCCTTTGCAAGCCGGACACCAAGGCGAGAAATCGCGTAGTCATCGCCGAGAGAGAAAGGAGAGGAGCGCCGCCGCCGAGGATAGCCGCCGCTGGGGGGTCTCCGCTCTCGGAGTCGGATCGTGGAGTATCGTCTTCGCCTGTGGAAGCTGTCCGCGCCTCCAATTCAAGTTGGACACCACCGTGGCGCGAGGAATTGCTCGCCGACCTTTACCGTCCGCCGTGGTGCCGCCGCATACCGTGGCCAGCTCGCCTTGACCATCGATTGGAGGTAAGCCGCTAACCATAGGATTCGCCTAGTTCTCCTCTTCGTGTAGCACCTATTTAATTCAAGGTTGGGACCGGGGGGGGCGCTTAATCGCTTAGCGCCGGCGAAGTCCGCCGCCGCGGTGTGCACCGCGCCACCGTGGTCGACCGGCTGGGAAGGAGGTAAGACCGGGGCCGTAGGATGTTGAATTGACGGCTAGGATTAGATCTGGGGGAGGGATAGCTATGGGCCGTTGGATCCACATCGTGCGGGCATGATTAACTCGTGGCGCTTTAAACTCTGGACCGCGGATCCGAAATCCAACGGTTGTGAGTCTGTACCGGTGTGCTCAAGTGATGATGTAATCTGGGCCGTCCGGTTCCTATCGTGTGGCCCAAGATCAACCGTACCCCTTCGCCGTGTACCTTTTCTTAAAAAGCCCCTCGGGTTCCGTTAAATCAACCCGCAGTCCAGGGAATAGTTTTCTGAGTCTTAGGTTTATTTGCGCTGAGACCCCTGCACTTTTCAGTAAATGAGGCCCAGTCCAGAACTCGTTTAAAATGAATAAATAAAATAGAAAATAGATTTTTAATATGAAAATAATTGCTAGAACTTAGATAATTCATAGAAAATCCATTTTAGCTCCAAATTGAACCATTCCAGTTTCTAAAATCTTGTAATAATATTCTTCATCATTTAGTGTCTCTGTTTTGACATGAACTCTGTCAGAAAATTTATTTATCATTTAATCATATTTTAATCACATTAAACCTTAGGAAATTCATAACTTAAAACCTACAACTCCAAAATTAATAATTCTTTTTCCTGTGATCTTATTTTTATATGTAGATTATTAATATGTATTTTGGCATACATGTTTGGTGTAATGTTAATTTTGCCTATCACATGTTTGTTTGTATTGCTACGACTAGCAGTGAGGTCACGAGTCACCTGAAGATCATCCTGGTACCTGGAATCTCAAGTCCCAGGCAAGTTGTGCCCTTGATCACTTCTTTTTACCCAGCCATGTTCTGATTAATCATAATGATCTGCATAGGTTAATTTTGATGGGACCCAATAGGTTACCCTAGTTTGTCTATCTTTATACCTTGTTTACCACTGAACTTTCTGGGTAGTACTTGCTAGTGCTATATGTGGTTTTGGGTATGGAGATACACTATTCATGATTACACTTTTGTTATCAGTTGTTATTTATTGTTCATGATAAGATCATTATGTTAATTGGAACATGGAGCGACCACCCGGGAAAACAGTGCTACCACAAGGGTTTAATGGGACGCCCTTGGCTGATTAATTAGGAAAGCTAGTGGAAGACTACCTTACCCGAAAGGGGCAAGGGCAGTAGGGGAGTGGTCAGTGTAGGGAGGCCCTCGGGAGGATTTTGCTGCGATGGCGGTCCTGCAAGGGATTCCTGCATTGGAACTTCCTATAAACTGTAGCGGGTTTTCGGAAGCTAGTGGAACTTTGTAAAGGCCTCGTAGTGGATCCCTAGCCATTCACCTCGGAAGTGTCTAAGGGCCTTGCAAACCCTGGCGACATGGGATACACGACTTGTGGGTAAAGATGCGCAACCTCTGCAGAGTGTAAAACTGGTATACTAGCCGTGCTCACGGTCATGAGCAGCTCGGACCCTCACATGATTAATTTATGGAACTAAATTCAATTTGTCATATGCATTGCATCGCGGGTGATGTTGTTACGTTTGTTCTACTATTTAACTGGGTTGGTATTTACTTATACTTAGTAACTGCTAATAAAATTTTGACCAACTCTAAAAGCAATGCTCAGCTCTAACCATCTTCTTTGGTAAGCCTTACACTTCACGTGAGCTCCCACCTTTGGCGAGTTCATGCACATTATTCCCCACAACTTGTTGAGCGATGAACGTATGTGAGCTCACTCTTGCTGTCTCACACACCCCACAGGTCAAGACCAGGTACTGCAGGATGATGCTCATGGAGGATGCTGTGATGAGTTCGTGAGAGGTCTAGGTCGTCGTCTCCCAGTCAACTTTGGGTTGCTGGACCGTTGTCTCCTTACAATGTAATTATTTATTTATTTTGTATAGAACTCCTGTTATATATAAAGATGTGACATTCGATCCTGTGCCATGATTCATCATATGTGTGAGACTTGGTCCCAGCACACCTGGTGATTATGTTTACGCCCGGGTTTTGGACCCCTAAAATCCGGGTGTTACAGAAGTGGTATCAGAGGAATGTTGACTGTAGGACGAAACCTAGATAGAACTGGACAACCATTCTTTACTTACCTTACTCTGATTCTTTTCTAAACTTATCTTAATCTTTTCTCATCTAATTCCGCTTCACTCTGATTATTCTTATCTTTTTCTTTCTAAAAGACAAATGTGGATTTCACACTTTGAAATCCGTACCTAAAGTGACTTTAGGAATAGGAGACCTAATCCTAGGAACAAAAACAAAACTATTTTTATAAGTGTCTATATATTTGAATGTTTGTTCTTATGATATCTGTCTGATTTGGATCTTTGATTGAGTGTGATGGGTTGTGGAGTAATGTCCACAATTACATCTGCATATACATCTAGGTATAAAGGATAACATTTGTAAGATAACTAGACAAACTAGATTATCCCCTTAGAAAATATATGTGGTATTCCGTATCTATCTCATCTTGACATATTCTATCTTACCTTTGGACATTCACCTCGTACAACTAATTACCCTAGTCTTGACATAGAATATCTGGCCCAGCCCTGCCAAAGAAATTCCAGTACATAGCCAACTATTAGCTTATTCATTCTGTCTATTAAATGAATCCCTTGCAAAGCTATCTTACCATGTGCTTCTAACTTAGATGGTCAATACCAGGCGGGGTGGTGGAATTGATTTACCTGCTAATCGACAACCTCAACCACAGTCAGCAGAGATGAATCCTCCTAATCCTCCACAAGGCGGAGTTGATCCACTAGTCGCAGCTCAAATGAGAATGATGCAGCAAATGGCTGACACTATGGCAGATATGCGCACCCAAATGCAGCAAGAACGCCAAGAAATGCACCAGGAAAGAGAGGATGCACGTCGGGAAATGCGCCAAGAACGGGAAGAGATACGCCAGGAGAGAAGGGTACAACAACAGCAGCTGCAGCAACAACTTCAACAACAGCAGCAGCAACAACAAGTGCCATTGCCTCCACCTCCACCACCAGTTCCACCCCGGGACAAGCACCGGGAATTCATGAGTCACAAACCACCAACCTTCTCCAACTCCGCAGATCCGCTGCAAGCAGATGACTGGTTAAAGTCCATAGAGAAGATGCTCAACATAGCTCAGTGCTCGGATAGAGAGAAAGTACTCTATGCATCAGGTCGTCTTGCTGGTCCCGCTGCAGATTGGTGGGATGCGTACTGTGCAGCTCATGCTGCTGCCGATACAATTACCTGGGCAGAATTCTCCGCACAATTCAGGAATTACCATATTCCTGCTGGACTCATGAAGATTAAGAGGAAGGAGTTTCTATCCCTCAAGCAAGGAAGTATGTCCGTGAGTGAATACAGGGACAAATTCATCCAGTTATCTCGATATGCTCCTAGAGATGTAGAGGATGATGAGCAAAAGCAGGAGCTTTTTCTGGATGGTTTGATTGGACCCCTGCAATATCAACTGGTATCACACACATTCCCATCCTTCCAAAGGCTATTGGACAAAGCTATTGCTGTAGAAAACAAGAGGAGTATATTTGGAGAGAAAAGAAAGGCTGTTAACCAAGGGCAGGCTGGAAGCAGTTCCCGTCCTCGCTATACTACCACTCCAAGTACACCAGCTGGTGGCAGTTCTGGACAGCAAACTCATCAGACACCAACTGCTCCTCCAAAAGCAAGCACTCCAGTAGGACCCGTTGCTCCTAACACAACCGCCATTAGGACATGCTTCAAGTGTGGACAACCGGGACACTACGCCAACTACTGTCCCAACAAAGCTGCCTACACTACACCAGCTCCAATGAAGCAAGGACAAGCCTCGGCAGGGAAGAGTCAGCCCCTATCCATCAACCGGGGATATGCCCATCATGCAGAAGTAGAAGCTGAACCCGGTGAACTTGAAATTCAAGAAGAAGAGCCAGTTGGAGATGAAGTAGTCGGTGAAGAAGTCAACGAGCAACAAGAATAGAGAGATAAACATAGATATAGATACATATATATATATATATTTTACTATTTGTAAGACCTAAATATTAGTTTAGCTATTAGTTAGTATTTTACTATTCTAGTGATAATAATAAGGTCTATTAAACCCATGTTTTGTTAAAGAATTATGCATCATGCCGAGATTTCTTTGTTCGTGCATATGTTCCGAGGACAATATGAGTATACATCCCTTTTCTTACAAATCTCGAGGACGAGATTTTTGTTAAGGGGGGTAGGATTTGTAAAGCCCAAAATTGGTAGAAAAAAAAAATGATGAGTAGTTCTTTACTAAAACACAAATAAACCATTGCCTCATATTGGATTTTTGGTTTGTGCATTCAAAACAATAATAACATTAATAGAAATACATTAATGTTCACATTTGGATTTAAGCCCTAGTTTGCAAAATAGAATTTGGAGAAGGGGAAGGAAAATACTATAACAGATAATGAAAATAATTAAATAAATAAATAAAAATCCTTCCATACTTGTTGGTTAATTTGTACATTTGAATCTAGGAACAAAGTTCATAGGAAAATTTGGATTTAAAATAGGTATTCAAATGCAAATCCAAATGGGGGATTTAAATCCTAAATAAACCTAGAATTGAGAAAAGAGAAAAGGAGAGAGATTAATAAGGGAATAAAAATAAGTATAAAAAAAATATATACATTATTCTTATACATATTGGATTTTGAACATTTGACACAAAGGTTAAGTCCACAAAAAGGGATTCAAATTCAAACTAGAAGATTCAAATGAATATATAAAGAAAAATAAAAGAAAAATGGAAAAGAATAAAAACAAACCGACTTGGTGGGCTCACGGGGCGAATTTCGGCCCACTACCGATCTCACTCCTATCTCGCGCGGCCCAAACACCAGATGAACCAGCGCCGACACACGGGCCCTTCTTGTCAGTCGCACGCGCGCGCTGTGGCCCGGACAGGCGGGACCCACCGCTCAGGTTCGTCTTCTTCACCTGCCCACGACTGTCAGTCCAATCACCCGCGTCGCGCGTCCATCGCCGTGGAGATCGGGTCGTTGCGGATCCTCGCGATTCTTGAGCTCGGACTCGCCCCAGCCCCTGCTCACCACGCTCGCGTCCGCACCAAGGACTCCATGGCCTGGAATTTCGCAACAGACTTGCGCGCGCGGGGGAGAATCGCACCAATTCCGCCGACGGTCTCGGCCTCCTCTCGCGCGGACTTATCCCTTCATCCGGGCTATAAAACTCGAGCGCCCGTGACCCTGAGCCATAGCCTTTGCAAGCCGGACACCAAGGCGAGAAATCGCGTAGTCATCGCCGAGAGAGAAAGGAGAGGAGCGCCGCCGCCGAGGATAGCCGCCGCTGGGGGGTCTCCGCTCTCGGAGTCGGATCGTGGAGTATCGTCTTCGCCTGTGGAAGCTGTCCGCGCCTCCAATTCAAGTTGGACACCACCGTGGCGCGAGGAATTGCTCGCCGACCTTTACCGTCCGCCGTGGTGCCGCCGCATACCGTGGCCAGCTCGCCTTGACCATCGATTGGAGGTAAGCCGCTAACCATAGGATTCGCCTAGTTCTCCTCTTCGTGTAGCACCTATTTAATTCAAGGTTGGGACCGGGGGGGGGCGCTTAATCGCTTAGCGCCGGCGAAGTCCGCCGCCGCGGTGTGCACCGCGCCACCGTGGTCGACCGGCTGGGAAGGAGGTAAGACCGGGGCCGTAGGATGTTGAATTGACGGCTAGGATTAGATCTGGGGGAGGGATAGCTATGGGCCGTTGGATCCACATCGTGCGGGCATGATTAACTCGTGGCGCTTTAAACTCTGGACCGCGGATCCGAAATCCAACGGTTGTGAGTCTGTACCGGTGTGCTCAAGTGATGATGTAATCTGGGCCGTCCGGTTCCTATCGTGTGGCCCAAGATCAACCGTACCCCTTCGCCGTGTACCTTTTCTTAAAAAGCCCCTCGGGTTCCGTTAAATCAACCCGCAGTCCAGGGAATAGTTTTCTGAGTCTTAGGTTTATTTGCGCTGAGACCCCTGCACTTTTCAGTAAATGAGGCCCAGTCCAGAACTCGTTTAAAATGAATAAATAAAATAGAAAATAGATTTTTAATATGAAAATAATTGCTAGAACTTAGATAATTCATAGAAAATCCATTTTAGCTCCAAATTGAACCATTCCAGTTTCTAAAATCTTGTAATAATATTCTTCATCATTTAGTGTCTCTGTTTTGACATGAACTCTGTCAGAAAATTTATTTATCATTTAATCATATTTTAATCACATTAAACCTTAGGAAATTCATAACTTAAAACCTACAACTCCAAAATTAATAATTCTTTTTCCTGTGATCTTATTTTTATATGTAGATTATTAATATGTATTTTGGCATACATGTTTGGTGTAATGTTAATTTTGCCTATCACATGTTTGTTTGTATTGCTACGACTAGCAGTGAGGTCACGAGTCACCTGAAGATCATCCTGGTACCTGGAATCTCAAGTCCCAGGCAAGTTGTGCCCTTGATCACTTCTTTTTACCCAGCCATGTTCTGATTAATCATAATGATATGCATAGGTTAATTTTGATGGGACCCAATAGGTTACCCTAGTTTGTCTATCTTTATACCTTGTTTACCACTGAACTTTCTGGGTAGTACTTGCTAGTGCTATATGTGGTTTTGGGTATGGAGATACACTATTCATGATTACACTTTTGTTATCAGTTGTTATTTATTGTTCATGATAAGATCATTATGTTAATTGGAACATGGAGCGACCACCCGGGAAAACAGTGCTACCACAAGGGTTTAATGGGACGCCCTTGGCTGATTAATTAGGAAAGCTAGTGGAAGACTACCTTACCCGAAAGGGGCAAGGGCAGTAGGGGAGTGGTCAGTGTAGGGAGGCCCTCGGGAGGATTTTGCTGCGATGGCGGTCCTGCAAGGGATTCCTGCATTGGAACTTCCTATAAACTGTAGCGGGTTTTCGGAAGCTAGTGGAACTTTGTAAAGGCCTCGTAGTGGATCCCTAGCCATTCACCTCGGAAGTGTCTAAGGGCCTTGCAAACCCTGGCGACATGGGATACACGACTTGTGGGTAAAGATGCACAACCTCTGCAGAGTGTAAAACTGGTATACTAGCCGTGCTCACGGTCATGAGCAGCTCGGACCCTCACATGATTAATTTATGGAACTAAATTCAATTTGTCATATGCATTGCATCGCGGGTGATGTTGTTACGTTTGTTCTACTATTTAACTGGGTTGGTATTTACTTATACTTAGTAACTGCTAATAAAATTTTGACCAACTCTAAAAGCAATGCTCAGCTCTAACCATCTTCTTTGGTAAGCCTTACACTTCACGTGAGCTCCCACCTTTGGCGAGTTCATGCACATTATTCCCCACAACTTGTTGAGCGATGAACGTATGTGAGCTCACTCTTGCTGTCTCACACACCCCACAGGTCAAGACCAGGTACTGCAGGATGATGCTCATGGAGGATGCTGTGATGAGTTCGTGAGAGGTCTAGGTCGTCGTCTCCCAGTCAACTTTGGGTTGCTGGACCGTTGTCTCCTTACAATGTAATTATTTATTTATTTTGTATAGAACTCCTGTTATATATAAAGATGTGACATTCGATCCTGTGCCATGATTCATCATATGTGTGAGACTTGGTCCCAGCACACCTGGTGATTATGTTTACGCCCGGGTTTTGGACCCCTAAAATCCGGGTGTTACAAGCATGTTTTATATTTTCCTCACTTGGGAGCAAACACCATCAACATAAGAGGTCGATGAGACTTGCCTTCACTCGTGTACTCCTCGACGTTGGGCTCCTGGTCGACAGGCTTTGGCTGGTCTTCTTCTGGGATCGGCTCTGATCCAACAGTCGCCAACGAGCACGCGTACAATAGCCAATCACACAACAAGTATAAATATGAGTACATTGTGTTTTTTGTGATCAATATGCATAGTTTAATTTTTAGAATAATAATAATAATGTGAATGGTTTGATTTGTCACACCAGGCTTTAAGGAACAAAGCCAGGTGCATCTCATACATGCGCCAAGAAGACAACATATATAATAACAGAGTGTATAGAGATAAATGTCAATCACATCAGAGTATTTATTACATAGCGGAAGACTTATTACAAAATAAAATAATAAAGATAAAATGAACTAAGGATCGTCGGCGCCAAAGTCAACTGAGAAACGCCACCTAGATCAGATCATACTCCTCGCCTTGTGGCTCCTCCTGAACCACCTGCTCTTCTCCTGTGGGGGGGGGGTGTGAGACAGCAAGAGTGAGCTCACACATGATCATAGCTCAACAAGTTGTGGGGAACCAGTGGACATAAACTCACAAAGATGTGAGTTCATGTGATGTGTAAGGCTAATCAATGACAGGGGTTAAGGCTGAGCATTGCTTTTAAGTAGTTGGTCAAACTTTTATTAGCAATTACTAAGTGTAAGTAAATACCAAACCATATTAAAAGTAATAGAACAAAATTAATAATAATCCCATGCAATGCAAATGACAAAATTGAATTTAAGTTCCATAATTTAAACATCAGAGAGTCCTGAGCTGCTCATGACCGCGAGCACGGCTAGTATACCAGTTTTACACTCTGCAGAGGTTGTACCCTTTACCCACAAGTCATGTTACCCATCTGCCAAGGGATCGCGACTTCCCATACACCTCTACCGAGGAGGCGAGGCAGGGTAACACTACGAGGCCTTTACAAAGTTCCACTAGCTTCCAAAAACCCGCTACAGTTTATAGGAAGTTCCAATGCAGGGTTCCTGGCTGACCGCCATCGCAGCAAAATCAACCAGGGACCTCCCTACACTGACCACTCCCCTACTGCCCTTGCCCCTTTCGGGTAAGGTAGTCTTCCACTAGCTTTCCTAATTAGTCAGCCAAGGGCGTCCCATTAAACCCTTGTGGTGGCACGTGGTTCTCAAGTTAAGCTCTATGTTCCAATTAACATTAATGAACTTGACATGAACATAATAGAATAACAACAGAATTGGAACATAGAGGTAATAAATGATTATCCCAAAACCAGGTAAAGCAATAGCAAACTACCCAAGTGAATCAGGGGTAAACAAGGTAATGAGATAAACAAATCTAGGGTGACCTATCGAGTCCCATCAAAATTAACCTATGCATGGATAAGTGGTATTTAAAGAACATTATTAGGTAAAAAGTGATCAAGGGCATAACTTGCCTTCAATGAGCTCCTGCTCAGCTACTTCAACCTGCTGCTCACCAGGATCCTCAGCAACGGGCTCTTCTACTCGCCACAATACAAACAAGCACAGGATATAGGGAAAATTAACATTACACCAAGCATGTAAACAAAATACACAGAAATATTCTACATAATAAAATAAAATTCTAGGAACAGGAATCATAATTTTCTGAGTTATAGATTTTAAGTTATGGATTTTCAAAGGTTTTATGTGTTTAAATTAGGATTAAGTGAGGAATTAAATTTCTTACTGTTGTCATGACATAACAGAGGCTCTAGGTGATAGAGAACTAAATTACAAAATTTTAGGAACTGGAATGGATTAATTTGGAGTTAGTATGAATTTTCTATGAATTTACAAAGTTCTAGTAATTATTTTCATATTAAATATTCAATTTCTAATTCATTTATACATTTTAAATAAGCTCTGGACTGGGCGCACTATTTTCAGAGAACTCAGGGGGCTCGGGGTGAGAATCCAGAGACACAGAGAACAGTGCAAGTGGACTGCGGGTTTATTTCTATCTTCAGCAGGGGCTTTTTAACAAAACCAACCCGCGAAGGGGTATTCTCTGATTCTGGCCGCCCGATCAGAAACTGAGGGCTCAGATTAGATCCTAATACTTAATGAATCGGTACGACATTGCGCCACTTGGATCAAGAATCAACGATCCGCAGCAATGACCCATCCTGGCCATCGGATGGACGATCCACGACCCGCGTTCAATGGGCGAAAGGGTAAGCGGCCGATTTAATCCTAACCGTTAATCCAGCGATCGATGGCTTCTACGCGTCGCCCCCATCGCCTGCACCCTCGGCGAACAGACACGTCGGCGCAAAGACACCACACGGCGGCGCCATCGCCGGCGCCCAGCCAAACTCCGAACCACGCGCCCAAACCCCGATTTGATTGCGGCAACACGTAGCGGTCATCAACACGATGCAGAAGAGAGGTCGCTCACCGAGAGATTAGAAGCGCCCAGATCCACCCACGGCGTACGGCGGATTGGGGCCGAGGTGAAGACTCCGGCGAGGAATTACTTGCGCCTCGGTCGCCGATCCCGCACGGAGATGTCCCAAACCCCTTCGGCAAGCCCACGGGAAGCTCCACGACGAAACTCGGCGCCCAGGGAGCACGAATTCGGTGTCACGGCTGCGGAGCGTCGACGACGATTTCTGTCGGTGGTGAACTGGATGCGGAGGCGCTAGTCTACGATTTGCGAAGTCCGCGGAGCTGAGGCATGGAAGGGGGCAAGGGCGACTGGGGTTTTATCGCCCTTCGTGGTCAAACGGTTCACACGGTCACGCCATGCCGAGAAGCTCGGAGGCGGCTGCGCCAACCGTGCGCGAGTGAAGGTCGAGGAAATAGCTGACAGCAAGGCCCCACCCATCAGTGAGAATGAGAGGCAGGTGTGGTATCGGCTGACAGGTAGGTCCCACGTGACAGAGACTATATGCGCGCAGAACGGTGGAGTCCACCAGTCAGTGAAAGAGCAAGGCGCGCGACGCGGTGGTGTGACTGACTTGTTGGGCCCACTTGTCGGCGCCTGCAGGGTGGAGGAGTGGGCTGGCGCGGCTGAAGGGAACGTGGGCCGCCCGGGAGATTGGGCCCAACATGTCCTTTTCCTTCCTTTTTTTCATTTCTGTTTTCTTTTCCTTTTAATTTCTAGAATTCAAATTTGAATTCAATTTTAACTGTGAATTTATATTCACTTTAAATGTACAATTTGAACCCAAATAAGGAGATCTAACTATTTTCTTTATAATTATTTTCTTTATCTTTGTTTAGTGTTCTTTCTTCTCTTTCTCAAATTCTTAAATTTTCCTTTGAGAATTTAAATTCCAATTTGGATTTTTAACATATTTCTTTTCTTTTATATTATTTTATGTTGTCACATAATGCACACAAAATAAAATCCAGCATGAGGCATAGGTTTTTTTTTATGAGTGTCTTTTGTCACTTATTTATTTGTTTAATTGTGATATTCACATGAAATGATAAATATGGATAACACATATACGTATAAAGGAATATTATTTCTCTTTTTTTTTTGACTTTTCTTACAAAGTGGGTATTACAAATCCCACCCCCCTTAAAAATAATCTCGTCCTCGAGATTTAAAAAGCTCTAAGGAAAAGATGGGGAAAATCTATGCGAAGCTCTTCTTCTCTCTCCCACGTTGCTTCATCTTCACCGTGGTGACTCCATTGAACTTTGCACATCTTTATCACCTTATTTCTTGTAACTCGAGTCAAAGTATCCAAAATCTTGATCGGGTACTCCGTGTAAGTCAAATCACCTTGAACACTGAGCTCTTCCATTGGTAACTGTTCCTCGGGAACACGGAGACACTTCTTCAGTTGAGATACGTGGAACACATTATGCACATCCGATAGACTATCCGGTAACTCGAGTTGGTATGCCATCTCCCCAACTCTTCTAAAGATCAAGAATGGTCCAATGTAGCGAGGGGACAATTTGCCCTTAACTTTGAATCTCCTCATTCCACGAAGTGGTGACACCTTGAGATACACATAATCTCCTTCTTCAAATTCCAGTGGCCTTCTTCTATTATCAGCATAGCTCTTTTGCCTGGTTTGAGCCACCCTCAAATTCTCTCGAATTATATGAACTTGTTCCTCTGCTTCTTGAATCAATTCAGGCCCAAAGAACTGTCTCTCTCCAGTCTGATCCCAATATAGAGGAGTCCTGCACTTCCTCCCATATAAAGCTTCAAAAGGTGACATCTTCAGACTGGCCTGGTAACTATTATTATACGAGAACTCAGCATAAGGCAGACTCTTATCCCAACTTCCTCCATGCTGAAGGGCACATGCTCTCAACATATCCTCCAATACTTGATTAGTCCTTTCAGTCTGTCCATCAGTCTGAGGGTGATAAGCTGTACTAAAATTCAACTTTGTACTCATGTTCTCATGAAAGCTTCTCCAAAACCTTGAGGTAAACTGCGAACCTCGATCAGACACGATCTTCTTTGGTACTCCATGTAAACACACAATCCGAGCCATATATAACTCTGCTAGTTGAGAACCTTTATAAGTAGTCTTGATAGGAATAAAGTGAGCCACTTTAGTCAATCTATCCACAATCACCCATATAGCATCATATCCTTTCTGGGTGCGAGGCAATCCAGTAATAAAATCCATACCAATCTCTTCCCACTTCCACTCGGGTATCTTCAGGGGATGCAATAGTCCAGCTGGCCTCTGGTGTTCAGCCTTAACTCTTTGACATACATCACACATAGCCACATGTGCAGCTACATCTCTTTTCAATCCATACCACCAATACTTCCGTTTCAAATCCTGATACATCTTGGTACTACCAGGATGAATAGAATAGTCCGAGTCATGGGCCTCCTTTAAAATAGTCTCTCGAAGGCTTTCAATATCAGGAACACATCCTATCCTTGAACCATATAGTGCCTTGCTCATCTTCCGTAAATTCCGAAACTCGACCTTCAGTAATCAGATCCTTAATCTCTTTTATTCTAGCATCACCAATTTGCCCTTTGCGGATCTCTTGTTCCAAAGTAGGTTCCACATCAATAGTAACTCCTTCCGTATGAGCAACTATCCCCAGGTTAAGTCTCCTGAAATCCTCAACAATCTCATCGGGTAGCTGGGCAACAATAGCTGAATGAACATGCTCCTTGCGACTCAAGGCATCTGCAACCAAATTTGCCTTGCCCGGGTGATAGTGAATCTCCAAATCATAATCCTTAATAAGCTCCAACCAACGGCGTTGCCTAAGGTTGAGATCCTTCTGAGTGAATATATACTTCAAACTCTTATGATCCGTATATACTTGGCACTTGGTCCCCATGATATAATGTCTCCAAATCTTAAGCGCATGCACAACGACTGCCAATTCCAAGTCATGAGTGGGGTAGTTCAATTCATGTTTGCGTAACTGACGAGAAGCATAGGCAATCACATGTCCTTCTTGCATGAGCACACATCCTAAGCCTTGGCCACATGCATCACAATAGATATCAAATCCTTTCTGTAGGTCTGGCATAACCAATACTGGGGGCGACATCAATCTTTTCTTCAATTGATCAAAGCTGTCTTGACACTTCTCGTCCCACTTAAATTCTCTTCCTTTCTCCAAAAGCAAAGTCATAGGTTTAGCAATCTTAGAAAATCCTTCAATAAATCTCCGATAATAGCCTGCTAATCCCAAGAAACTCCGAATCTCAGTAACCGTAGTGGGTACTCTCCACTCCATTATCTCCTTGACCTTAGCAGGATCCACTGAAATTCCTCCATTAGAAATAATATGACCAAGAAATGGCACCTTGCCAATCCAAAACTCGCACTTGCTGAACTTGGCATATAGCTGGTTATCTCGTAGCTTCTGTAGCACCAACCTCAGATGTTCCTCATGATCGCTATCACTCTGGGAATAAATAAGAATGTCGTCGATGAACACTACGACGAATCTATCCAAGTACTCCATAAACACCTTATTCATCAAGTTCATAAAATAAGCTGGTGCATTGGTTAATCCAAACGACATAACAGTAAACTCATATAATCCATATCGAGTCGAGAATGCTGTCTTGGGAATATCCGATGGTCTAATCCTCATCTGATGGTAACCCGATCGGAGATCAATTTTCGAGAATACTCTAGCACCTCTCATCTGATTAAATAAATCCTCAATACGGGGCAACGGATACTTGTTCTTCACCGTAACATCATTAAGAGATCTATAATCCACACACATCCGCTGCGATCCATCCTTCTTCTGTACAAACAAGACCGGCGCTCCCCAAGGTGAGGAACTCGGACGAATGTACCCAGCCTCTTGTAACTCAGTTAACTGCTTCTTAAGTTCCTTCAACTCCTCTACGGACATCCTATATGGCCGTTTAGAAATAGGGGCGGTTCCAGGTAAGAGATCAATAACAAACTCAACTTCTCTATCAGGTGGCATCCCTGGTAACTCCTCTGGAAAGACATCCGAAAAATCTCTAACCACCCGGATGTTGTCACCAACAAACTCCTCAGGTATAAAGAACATTGCACGCATGGGTGAGGAGGTTACTGCAATATTAACTTGAAATCTTTCTCCTTTAGTGGTAGTGAGTTCTACGGTACCTCTACCACATGCTATAACGGCCTTTGCCTTTCTTAGCCATGACATACCAAGGATCAGATCTATACTGCTTGACTCTAATATTATAGCAGTAGCTCCAAATTCTCTACCCATAATGGTCAATGTCAATTTACGTGTCATTTGATTCGCCTCAACAGGCCCTTTAGGTGTAATTACTATCATTGGTTTTCTCATATTTAGCAGTGGTATTTCATTTGTGTTGGCATATCTAGCAGACATGAATGAATGTGTAGCACCAGAATCAAATAATATGGTTGCAGGAATTGCATTAACATAAAACATACCAATTACGAGGTCCCCACCATTTGGGGTAGCATCAACGCTGACTTGATTAACCTTGGCAATAGAATATCCCTTGCCCGATCCTGGAGTTTGCTGCCTGTTCTGAACTGGAGTAGTGGCAATCCTCTGTGGGCAGACATTTGCATAATGACCAGCCTTCCCACACTTGAAACAAGTAGTGCCTGGACTCTGTCCTGAAAACTTCGTCGGGGTGCCAATAGGGGTAGCCTGCTGAGGAGGTGGAGTCCTCAGTGGTGATTGCTGAACTGGGCGCGGTCCTCCTGGTCGAGTCGGTGTACCCTGTGGTGAACTGTAGCGAGGACGAACACTGCTGCTTCCTTGTTCTTGAGATATTGCCTTTCTCTTCAAATCTCCCAGCTGAACACGCTTGTGTTCAATAGCCAGGGCCTTATCAAGCAGCCTCTGAAATGATGGAAAAGTGTGTGCAACCAGTGCATACTGTAGGGGTCCATTAAGTCCTTCAATAAAGTGCTCCTGCTTTCTTTCATCCTCAGCAACTTCCTCCGGAGCATATCTCGATAGCTGAATGAACTTGTCTCTGTACTCGCTGACCGACATGTTGCCTTGCTTCAATGACAAAAACTCCTTCTTCTTGATCTTTATCATACCAGCTGGAATATGGTAGTTCCTGAACTGTGTACTAAACTCCGCCCAAGTAATAGTATCAGCAGCATCGTGGGCAGCAGTATATGAATCCCACCAGTCAGCAGCAGGACCCGTCAGACGTCCAGAAGCATATAAAACCTTCTCCCGGTCCGTGCACTGTGCAATATTCAGCATCTTTTCAACGGACTTCAGCCAATCATCCGCGTCTAGTGGATCAGGTGAGCTTGCAAATGTAGGTGGCTTATGACTCATGAACTCTCTATGCTTGTCTCGGGGTGGAACTGGTGGTGGTGGTGGAGGCAGTGGCACTTGTTGCTGCTGTTGCTGCTGTTGTTGCTGTTGCATTTGTTGTTGCAGCTGCTGTTGTTGTGCCCTCCTTTCCTGGCGTATCTCATCTCGCTCCTGGCGCAACTCCTGACGTATATCTTCTCTTTCCTGACGCATCTCCTGGCGTTCTTGCTGCATCTGGGCACGCATATCAGCCATAGTGTCCGCCATTTGCTGCATCACCGCCATCTGAGCAGCAACCAGTGGGTCAACTCCGCCTGGTGGAGGATTAGGAGGATTCATCTCTGCAGGCTGTGGCTGGGGTTGTCTGTATATTCTTCGAGTGTGTCGATTAGGAGGCAAATCAATTCCACCACCCCGCCTGGTATTGACCATCTGAGTTAGATACATATGGTAAGAGAATAGTAGACAAGGCAGGTATTTACAAATCAGGTTACTTTGGGAGATTTATTAGCTAAGCAGATTAATATTTTACCTACCATAGATAATTCATTACCTTATGGTGGTACATGCTAAGATGCCCATATATGATATTTCAATCAATCAAAGAAGCAAATCAGACATTAACATCAGAACAATCAAACAACATTTTTAAAGAAAATAGTTTTTAAATTTTTGTCTTGGGTTCCCTATCTCTTAAAAAGATCATAGTGGTAGGATTCTAAGGTGTGAAATCCATCTTGTCTTAGAATAGAGGAGGTAAGAATTATCAGAGTAGAACAGTAGAAGGTGAGACAGGATCAAGATAAGTGTAGAATGAGTCAGAGTAAGGTAAGTAGGAAAGGGTCTGTCCATTTCTATCTAGGTTTCGCCCTACAGTCAACATTTCCTCTGATACCACTTCTGTCACACCCGGCTTTAAGGAACAAAGCCAGGTGCATCTCATACATGCGCCAAGAAGACAACATATATAATAACAGAGTGTATAGAGATAAATGTCAATCACATCAGAGTATTTATTACATAGCGGAAGACTTATTACAAAATAAAATAATAAAGATAAAACGAACTAAGGATCATCGGCGCCAAAGTCAACTGAGAAACGCCACCTAGATCAGATCATACTCCTCGCCTTGTGGCTCCTCCTGAACCACCTGCTCTTCTCCTGTGGGGGGGGGGGGGTGTGAGACAGCAAGAGTGAGCTCACACATGATCATAGCTCAACAAGTTGTGGGGAACCAGTGGACATAAACTCACAAAGATGTGAGTTCATGTGATGTGTAAGGCTAATCAATGACAGGGGTTAAGGCTGAGCATTGCTTTTAAGTAGTTGGTCAAACTTTTATTAGCAATTACTAAGTGTAAGTAAATACCAAACCATATTAAAAGTAATAGAACAAAATTAATAATAATCCCATGCAATGCAAATGACAAAATTGAATTTAAGTTCCATAATTTAAACATCAGAGAGTCCTGAGCTGCTCATGACCGCGAGCACGGCTAGTATACCAGTTTTACACTCTGCAGAGGTTGTACCCTTTACCCACAAGTCATGTTACCCATCTGCCAAGGGATCGCGACTTCCCATACACCTCTACCGAGGAGGCGAGGCAGGGTAACACTACGAGGCCTTTACAAAGTTCCACTAGCTTCCGAAAACCCGCTACAGTTTATAGGAAGTTCCAATGCAGGGTTCCTGGCTGACCGCCATCGCAGCAAAATCAACCAGGGACCTCCCTACACTGACCACTCCCCTACTGCCCTTGCCCCTTTCGGGTAAGGTAGTCTTCCACTAGCTTTCCTAATTAGTCAGCCAAGGGCGTCCCATTAAACCCTTGTGGTGGCACGTGGTTCTCAAGTTAAGCTCTATGTTCCAATTAACATTAATGAACTTGACATGAACATAATAGAATAACAACAGAATTGGAACATAGACGTAATAAATGATTATCCCAAAACCAGGTAAAGCAATAGCAAACTACCCAAGTGAATCAGGGGTAAACAAGGTAATGAGATAAACAAATCTAGGGTGACCTATCGAGTCCCATCAAAATTAACCTATGCATGGATAAGTGATATTTAAAGAACATTATTAGGTAAAAAGTGATCAAGGGCACAACTTGCCTTCAATGAGCTCCTGCTCAGCTACTTCAACCTGCTGCTCACCAGGATCCTCAGCAACGGGCTCTTCTACTCGCCACAATACAAACAAGCACAGGATATAGGGAAAATTAACATTACACCAAGCATGTAAACAAAATACACAGAAATATTCTACATAATAAAATAAAATTCTAGGAACAGGAATCATAATTTTCTGAGTTATAGATTTTAAGTTATGGATTTTCAAAGGTTTTATGTGTTTAAATTAGGATTAAGTGAGGAATTAAATTTCTTACTGTTGTCATGACACAACAGAGGCTCTAGGTGATAGAGAACTAAATTACAAAATTTTAGGAACTGGAATGGATTAATTTGGAGTTAGTATGAATTTTCTATGAATTTACAAAGTTCTAGTAATTATTTTCATATTAAATATTCAATTTCTAATTCATTTATACATTTTAAATAAGCTCTGGACTGGGCGCACTATTTTCAGAGAACTCAGGGGGCTCGGGGTGAGAATCCAGAGACACAGAGAACAGTGCAAGTGGACTGCGGGTTTATTTCTATCTTCAGCAGGGGCTTTTTAACAAAACCAACCCGCGAAGGGGTATTCTCTGATTCTGGCCGCCCGATCAGAAACTGAGGGCTCAGATTAGATCCTAATACTTAATGAATCGGTACGACATTGCGCCACTTGGATCAAGAATCAACGGTCCGCAGCAATGACCCATCCTGGCCATCGGATGGACGATCCACGACCCGCGTTCAATGGGCGAAAGGGTAAGCGGCCGATTTAATCCTAACCGTTAATCCAGCGATCGATGGCTTCTACGCGTCGCCCCCATCGCCTGCACCCTCGGCGAACAGACACGTCGGCGCAAAGACACCACACGGCGGCGCCATCGCCGGTGCCCAGCCAAACTCCGAACCACGCGCCCAAACCCCGATTTGATTGCGGCAACACGTAGCGGTCATCAACACGATGCAGAAGAGAGGTCGCTCACCGAGAGATTAGAAGCGCCCAGATCCACCCACGGCGTACGGCGGATTGGGGCCGAGGTGAAGACTCCGGCGAGGAATTACTTGCGCCTCGGTCGCCGATCCCGCACGGAGATGTCCGAAACCCCTTCGGCAAGCCCACGGGAAGCTCCACGACGAAACTCGGCGCCCAGGGAGCACGAATTCGGTGTCACGGCTGCGGCGCGTCGACGACGATTTCTGTCGGTGGTGAACTGGATGCGGAGGCGCTAGTCTACGATTTGCGAAGTCCGCGGAGCTGAGGCATGGAAGGGGGCAAGGGCGACTGGGGTTTTATCGCCCTTCGTGGTCAAACGGTTCACACGGTCACGCCATGCCGAGAAGCTCGGAGGCGGCTGCGCCAACCGTGCGCGAGTGAAGGTCGAGGAAATAGCTGACAGCAAGGCCCCACCCATCAGTGAGAATGAGAGGCAGGTGTGGTATCGGCTGACAGGTAGGTCCCACGTGACAGAGACTATATGCGCGCAGAACGGTGGAGTCCACCAGTCAGTGAAAGAGCAAGGCGCGCGACGCGGTGGTGTGACTGACTTGTTGGGCCCACTTGTCGGCGCCTGCAGGGTGGAGGAGTGGGCTGGCGCGGCTGAAGGGAACGTGGGCCGCCCGGGAGATTGGGCCCAACACGTCCTTTTCCTTCCTTTTTTTCATTTCTGTTTTCTTTTCCTTTTAATTTCTAGAATTCAAATTTGAATTCAATTTTAACTGTGAATTTATATTCACTTTAAATGTACAATTTGAACCCAAATAAGGAGATCTAACTATTTTCTTTATAATTATTTTCTTTATCTTTGTTTAGTGTTCTTTCTTCTCTTTCTCAAATTCTTAAATTTTCCTTTGAGAATTTAAATTCCAATTTGGATTTTTAACATATTTCTTTTCTTTTATACTATTTTATGTTGTCACATAATGCACACAAAATAAAATCCAGCATGAGGCATATGTTTTTTTTATGGGTATCTTTTGTCACTTATTTATTTGTTTAATTGTGATATTCACATGAAATGATAAATATGGATAACACATATACGTATAAAGGAATATTATTTCTCTTTTTTTTGACTTTTCTTACAAAGTGGGTATTACATGATTTTAGAAAAAACTTTGGTGTAAAAGAAAAATACAGCTACGCTAGGAATTGAACCCTGGTCAATGGCCTATTACTAAGAAGCAACTTTGCCATCGTGCTACTTCTTCTGTTTATGTTATCTTAGATGCACGAAATTATAAAACTGGTACTGGTCGGAGAATACAAGGCTACGAAGGTCATCTTCTTCCTCTCGACTCTGCGCAGCATAGCGCAGACTGAGAATTTTGAGACATCACGGGAGGGCGACGTCAAGTGGCTAGCCTATGGGGCCACTGCTGCAACGACTCGAGGAAGAACGAGGCGGCGAGCGATGTTCCGAGCAACTCGGTTGCGTGCAACGAACTGGCGTTCATGGGCTCCTCTTTATAGGCGGCTATGGCAGGGGCAGCCATGCGTTTACGGAGGTGCGGCAAACTGTGCGAGCACGCGCCACCCGTTAGATAGGCTGTGTGTGCATGCTTGCTGTTCCTGGCGATGGAGGCAGGCTGCTTCAACGTGGGTAGAGCCAAGAGGGAGGGAATCACAATGCTACGTTGTGTCTGACAGTCGAGACGCACATGGTGTGGCAGCGGAGACGTCGGTGTTGAACGTGGCGAGGTGCACAAGACTCGGATAAGGGGGACAACTTGTGCTGTAGCAACGATGACGGTATACGCGGCCAT
The DNA here is from genome assembly GCA_029449295.1 of Zea luxurians. Taxonomy (NCBI): domain Eukaryota; kingdom Viridiplantae; phylum Streptophyta; class Magnoliopsida; order Poales; family Poaceae; genus Zea; species Zea luxurians. Next base: position 43,500,068 of record JAOPSE010000023.1, read on the forward strand.
ACGGTGCGCTGCACACGCGCTGCACACGCGTGCTGCTGATGACGAGACACGAGCTGCTCAGACTTTGTCGTGGTGTTGATGGCTATGGCGGAATTCACGGTGGAGTGCTGAGGCGGGGAGGACAACGAGGAGAGGAGAGAATCCCGCTGCTGCAGTTTGGTTTGTAGCTCACTAAATTGGGTGTTGCTGAGTGCTACTATTTCACGTGAAAAGATGGATTAGGAGCAGTACGAGGGAGTAGCAAGAAGGAACAGCGACTACTTGATGCCAAACATGGACTCTTGTTTGCAGAGCGATTAAATAAATAGATGCATGAGTAAATCTAGCGTACCTTCTCAAAATGAGTTTTAAAATTTAACTTTAAGATAATATAGTTTGTTTTTAGCTAATAATATTTTTATTATTAGTGTTATTATTATATTGTGATTATATTATTTTCAAAAATAGTTTGATTCAATTAGATAGAGTTTATTTCGAAAAAGTGTGTGATTTTTAGTTTAGAAAAATATTGGCATGTCACAGACTCACAAGTAGGCTATGCTCCATTAGCTGGCTATCTACCTTTAAACTGACTAATGTGGAGAAGTTTGAACCTAAGGAAGATCCGTACATGTGGATCCAAGTATATGCATTGGCAGTCAAGGCGACAGTAGGTGACCACAACACTATGGTAGCTTATGTTCCAATTATACTTATAACACTATGGTAGCTTATGTTCCAATTATACTTATAACACATGCCTTGAGATGGTTACATGATGCAATCAACTTGTGGGATGAGTTTTGCAAGAGATTTATAGTCAATTTCCTTAGCACGTATAACCAACTACGGAACAAGGTCTAAGTCAAGTCTAACAATTGCCCAACGAGTCACTCTAAGATTACATAAAAAACTCCATCCATCACATACACAACCAAATTCTCAATGTCAATGAAAGCCACATCATTAACACATTTAAAGAGGGTCTCCGAAACAAATTCTTGTTGGAACACCTCACCATAACACCACCAAAATAGTGGAATATTTCTTTGACATGGCAAACAATCATGCTAGAGCTCAAGAACATGTAAAAGACAATCTTAGTTGCAATGGAAAGGACTATAGGACCTCTCTAGCTAGAGAAGATAAAATAAGAGACATCAAAGGATAGGACGATTATCATCAATTTGATTAGAATAGCAAACAATAAGCATATGTCATGATAACAATTGTAGACTATGGAAATAAACGTCCAAGAGAAACAATAGACGATATGCTTGATAGACAATGTCCTTTCTATCCATTACATAAGCACACAACTTAGAATTTCTATGGTATACAATATTTCATTCACTGGGCACCCTGCCTAGGAAACATGGAGATAAGGATGAAGATACAAATCATGATCAAGATAACAACAACAAGAATGATAATAGCAATGGAGCTAATTCGAATGGCAAGTACCCTTAGGTCCACATTGAGATAACTATCATCTTTGGTGGCCATTAGTCCAAGGAAAGCAAGATGCAGTCACATTACCGGATACATCTCCTATGATTTATTACTAGTGGTGGCAAACTCTAGTTACTTTTAGAATTACAAACCATTGGTGTCACTTTGACATGCCTGACAAATATGCCTTGGTCATAAGCCTAATTATTGAGAACTCCATGCTGCACAAGTGAAGTTTACCCATCCTTTAAGACTCAAATATGATACAAATACTATCCCCATGAGGCTAGTATACACATTTGTATATTAGATGGTTCCAAACCGTTTAAACGAGATAAACATATATAAGTGGCAATCAACTTTAAGAGTTAGTCCACAACTCATAACATATCATTAAAGTACGACTTGAGCGGTACAGAATACTTAGCAAAACAAATCAGTAATCTAATTGCCACATGCATGGGTAAGAAGCACCTGTATGTCTTACATGATCAACGATCCCATTCTTTGAAAAACAACAAATAAACAAGAGTGACTACTTGTGTAATCAGCAATCCACCTTCACCCACTAAGTGGGGGATTTAGAATTACATGCATTGAGTCAGTGGAGCTTAGAGTATTTTACATAAAAGAAAACTTTGATGTAGCGCAAATTTTGTAAACTTTATCTTTTCCAAAGCACATTCGTCCCAAAGGACTAGAAAGTTTTCTATTATTGAATCAAATCTCCTGGACTAAAATATCTAAGAATCTTGATAGTTTCCCACCAATTTTCATTTCCAAAATCAAAAGCAGCTACTGGACTCCCCGCCCACTATAGTTCACGACTCAAACGACATACTTTTTAGAACCCCTATACAAAATTTTTTAGAAAACGAAACCCTAATTGTCAAAATTAAGTCACAACTCATCCATACTAGTGGACGGATTATTCGAACATATTTTTAACTCTGCGCAGAGGTGTACACTTTATCCACTAGTCCGATTTCTACAATCCCACCGTCGTGAGATCCGAGTACCAAAACTCTATCCTTCTTCGCACGTCTTTACTTTGGCGGTTAGACCAAGAGGAACAAGGCTTCTCTCTCACCCAAAACCAGGACACCAACGTTCTCTTTCCTTTTCCTCCAAGTGCTCTCTAGCCACATATAACCTTCAAGTTTAGCCCATGCAGACATGGACCGAGCGGCTGCCCATACAACCTCGAGTGGTTACACTTTTGATAGTTGAAAGTCGCCTAGAGGGGGGGTGAATAGGGCGAAACTGAAATTTACAAAATTAATCACAACTACAAGCCGGGTTAGCGTTAGAAATAATAATGAGTCCGAGAGAGAGGGCGCAAAACAAATCGCAAACGAATGAAGAGTGACACGCGGATTTGTTTTACCGAGGTTCGGTTCTTGCAAACCTACTCCCCGTTGAGGAGGCAACAAAGGCCGGGTCTCTTTCAACCCTTACCCTCTCTCAAACGATCCCGCGGACCGAGTGAGCTTCTCTTCTCAAATCAAAACCGGGAACAAAACTTCCCCGCAAGGACCACCACACAATTGGTGTCTCTTGCCTCGGTTACAATGGAGTTTTGATCACAAGAACAAGTGAGAAAGAAAGAAGCAATCCAAGCGCAAGAGCTCAAAAGAACACGGCAAATCTCTCTCGCTAATCACTAAAGCCTTGTGTGGAATTGGAGAGGATTTGATCACTTGAGTGTGTCTAGAATTGAATGCCTAGCTCTTGTAAGTGGTTGAGAAGTGGAAAACTTGGATGACTTGAATGTGGGGTGGTTGGGGGTCTAGGCCCGTCTTGATGTCCGGTGGCGCACCGGACATGAACTGTAGGGTGTCCGGTGCGCCAGCATGGGCGTCCCTGACCTCTGCGCGCGCTGGCGCGCATTTAATGCGCTGCAGGTAGCCGTTGGCGCCTGAAGTAGCCGTTGCCCCGCTGTTACACCGGACAGTCCGGTGTACACCGGACATGTCCGGTGAATTATAGCGGAGCAGCCGTTGCGAATTCCCGAGGCTGGCGAGTTCAGAGCCGCGTCCTCTTGGAGCACCGGACACTGTCCGGTGAATTATAGCGCGCCGGCCCTGAGAATTCTCGAAGGTGAAGAGTTTGAAGTCGATCTTCCCTGGTGCACCGGACACTGTCCGGTGGCACACCGGACAGTCCGGTGCGCCCGACCAGGGTGCCTTCGGTTGTCCCTTTGCTCCTTTGTTTGAACCCTTTTTCTTGGTCTTTTTATTGGCTTATGGTGAACCTTTGGTACCTGTAGAACTTATAAACTTGGGCAAACTAGTTAGTCCAATTATTTGTGTTGGGCAATTCAACCACCAAAATTAGTTTAGGAAATAGGTGTAAGCCTAATTCCCTTTCAATCTCCCCCTTTTTGGTGATTGATGCCAACACAAACCAAAGCAAGTATAGAAGTGCATAATTGAACCAATAAATATTACTTATTAGATATGCATGGATTGTTCCTTTATTTTTAACATTTTGGACCACGCTTGCACCACAAGTTTTGTTTTTGCAAATTCTTTTTGTAAATCCTTTCCAAAGTCTTTTTGCAAAATAGTCAAAGGTAATTTGAATAAGATTTTGTGAAGCATTTTTAAGATTTGAAATTTTGTCCCCTTGTTTCAAATGCTTTTCCTTTGACTAAACAAAAACTCCCCCTCAATAAATTCTCCTCTTAGTGTTCAAGAGGGTTTTAAGATATCAATTTTGAAAATACTACTTTCTCCCCCTTTAGAACACAAAGAGATACCAATTTGAAATTTACCAATTGAAAATCATTAATTTTAAAATTAGGGTGGTGGAGGGTGGTGGTGCGGTCCTTTTGCTTTGGGTCAATACTTTCTCCCCCTTTGGCATGAATCGCCAAAAATGGATACTTGGAATGAAATATAGGCCCTTTTTAGCTACTTTCTCCCCTTTGGCAAATAAAACATATGAGTGAAGATTATACCAAAGACGAAGAGTGAAGCGGAGCGACGGCGAAGGATGAGTAGTAGAGTGGAGTGGAAGCCTTTGTCTTCGCCGAAGACTCCAATTCCCTTTCAATATACCTATGACTTGGTTTGAAATATACTTGAAAACACATTAGTCATAGCATATATAAAAGAGACATGATCAAAGGTATACTTATGATCTATGTGTGCAAATTAGCAAAAGAAGTTCCTGGAATCAAGAATATTGAGCTCATGCCTAAGTTTGGTAAAAGTTTGTTCATCGAGTGGCTTGGTAAAGATATCGGCTAATTGATCTTTAGTATTAATGTATGCAATCTCGATATCCCCCTTTTGTTGGTGATCCCTAAGAAAATGATACCGAATGGCTATGTGTTTAGTGCGGCTATGCTCAACGGGATTATCCGCCATGCAGATTGCACTCTCATTATCACATAGAAGAGGAACTTTGGTTAATTTGTAACCATAGTCCCGCAGGGTTTGCCTCATCCAAAGCAATTGCGCGCAACAATGACCTGCGGCAATGTACTCGGCTTCGGCAGTAGAAAGAGCGACCGAATTTTGCTTCTTTGAAGCCCAAGACACCAAGGATCTTCCCAAGAACTGGCAAGTCCCCGATGTGCTCTTTCTATTAATCTTACACCCCGCCCAATCGGCATCCGAATAACCAATCAAATCAAATGTGGATCCCCGAGGGTACCGAAGCCCAAACTTAGGAGTATAAGCCAAATATCTCAAGATTCGTTTTACGGCCGTAAGGTGTGATTCCTTAGGGTAAGCTTGGAATCTTGCACACATGCATACGGAAAGCATAATGTCCGGTCGAGATGCACATAAGTAGAGTAATGAACCTATCATCGACCGGTATACCTTTTGATCCACGGACTTACCTCCCGTGTCGAGGTCGAGATGCCCATTGGTTCCCATGGGTGTCTTGATGGGCTTGGCATCCTTCATTCCAAACTTGGTTAGAATGTCTTGAGTATACTTTGTTTGACTAATGAAGGTGCCCTCTTGGAGTTGCTTGACTTGGAATCCTAGAAAATACTTCAACTCCCCCATCATTGACATCTCGAATTTTTGTGTCATGATCCTACTAAATTCTTCACATGTAGATTCGTTAGTAGACCCAAATATGATATCATCAACATAAATTTGGCATACAAACAAATCATTGTCAAGAGTTTTAGTGAATAAAGTAGGATCGGCCTTGCCGACTTTGAAGCCATTTGCAATAAGGAAATCTCTTAGGCATTCATACCATGCTCTTGGGGCTTGCTTGAGCCCATAAAGCGCCTTAGAGAGCCTATAGACATGGTTAGGGTACTCACTATCTTCAAAGCCGGGAGGTTGCTCAACATAGACCTCTTCCTTGATTGGTCCATTGAGGAAGGCACACTTCACGTCCATTTGATAAAGCTTGAAGCCATGGTAAGTAGCATAGGCTAATAATATGCGAATGGACTCAAGCCTAGCTACGGGTGCATAGGTTTCACCAAAATCCAAACCTTCGACTTGAGAGTATCCCTTGGCCATAAGTCGAGCTTTGTTCCTTGTCACCACACCATGCTCATCTTGCTTGTTGCGGAAGACCCACTTGGTTCCTACAACATTTTGGTTAGGACGTGGAACTAAATGCCATACCTCATTCCTAGTGAAGTTGTTGAGCTCCTCTTGCATCGCCATCACCCAATCCGAATCTTGAAGTGCTTCCTCTACCCTGTGTGGCTCAATAGAGGAAACAAAAGAGTAATGCTCACAAAAATGTGCAACACGAGGTCTAGTGGTTACCCCCTTATGAATGTCGCCGAGGATGGTGTCGACGGGGTGATCTCGTTGGATTGCTTGGTGGACTCTTGGGTGTGGCGGCCTTGGTTCTTCATCCTCCTTGTCTTCATCATTTGCATCTCCCCCTTGATCATTGCCGTCATCTTGAGGTGGCTCATCATTTTGTTCTTCCTCTTTATCAACTTGAGCCTCGTCCTCATTTTGGGTTGGTGGAGATGCTTGCGTGGAGGAGGATGGTTGATCTTGTGCATGTGGAGGCTCTTCGGATTCCTTAGGACACACATCTCCAATGGACATGTTCCTTAGCGCGATGCACGGAGCCTGTTCTTCACCTATCTCATCAAGATCAACTTGCTCTACTTGAGAGCCGTTAGTTTCATCAAACACAACGTCACAAGAAACTTCAACAAGTCCCGAGGACTTGTTAAAGACTCTATATGCCATTGTGTTTGAGTCATATCCTAGTAAAAAGCCTTCTACAATTTTAGGAGCAAATTTAGATTTTCTACCTCTCTTAACAAGAATAAAGCATTTGCTACCAAAAACTCTAAAATATGAAATATTGGGCTTTTTACCAGTTAGGAGTTCATAGGATGTCTTCTTGAGGATTCGGTGTAGATATAACCGGTTGATGGGGTAGCAGGCGGTGTTGACCGCCTCGGCCCAAAACCGATCTGGTGTCTTGTACTCATCAAGCATGGTTCTTGCCATGTCCAATAGAGTTCGATTCTTCCTCTCCACTACACCATTTTGTTGTGGGGTGTAGGGAGAAGAGAACTCATGCTTGATGCCCTCCTCCTCAAGGAAGCCTTCTATTTGTGAGTTCTTGAACTCCGTCACGTTGTCGCTTCTAATTTTCTTGATCCTTAAGCCGAACTCATTTTGAGCCCGTCTCAAGAATCCCTTTAAGGTCTCCTGTGTATGAGATTTTTCCTGCAAAAAGAATACCCAAGTGAAGCGAGAATAATCATCCACAATAACTAGACAGTACTTACTCCCACCGATGCTTATGTAAGCGATCGGGCCGAATAGGTCCATGTGTAGGAGCTCCAGTGGCCTGTCACTTGTCATGATGTTCTTATGTGGATGATGAGTGCCAACTTGCTTCCCGGCTTGGCATGCGCTACAAATCCTGTCTTTCTCAAAATGAACATTTGTTAGTCCTAAAATGTGCTCTCCCTTTAGAAGCTTATGAAGATTCTTCATTCCAACATGAGCTAGTCGGCGGTGCCAGAGCCAACCCATGTTAGTCTTAGCAATTAAGCAAGTGTCGAGTTCAGCTCTGTCAAAATCTACCAAGTATAGCTGACCCTCTAACACTCCCTTAAATGCTATTGAATCATCACTTCTTCTAAAGACAGTGACACCTACATCAGTGAATAGACAGTTGTAGCCCATTTGACATAATTGAGATACGGAAAGCAAATTGTAATCTAAAGAATCTACAAGAAAAACATTGGAAATGGAATGGTCAGGAGATATAGCTATTTTACCCAAACCTTTGACCAAACCTTGGTTTCCATCCCCGAATGTGATAGCTCGTTGGGGATCTTGGTTTTTCTCGTAGGAGGAGAACATCTTCTTCTCCCCTGTCATGTGGTTTGTGCACCCGCTGTCGATGATCCAACTTGAGCCCCCGGATGCATAAACCTACAAAACAAGTTTAGTTCTTGACTTTAGGTACCCAAACGGTTTTGGGTCCTTTGGCATTAGAAACAAGAACTTTGGGTACCCAAACACAAGTCTTGGAGCCCTTGTGTTTGCCCCCAACAAACTTGGCAACTACCTTGCCGGATTTGTTAGTAAGCACATAAGATGCATCAAAAGTCTTAAATGAAATGCCATGATCATTTGATGCACTAGGAGTTTTCTTTCTAGGCAACTTAGCATGGGTTGGTTGCCTAGAGCTAGAGTCTCACCCTTATACATAAAAGCATGGTTAGGGCCAGAGTGAGACTTCCTAGAATGAATTCTCCTAATTTTGCTCTCGGGATAACCGGCAGGGTACAAAATGTAACCCTCGTTATCCTGAGGCATGGGAGCTTTGCCCTTAACAAAGTTAGACAAATTTTTAGGAGGGGCATTAAGTTTGACATTGTCTCCCCTTTGGAAGCCAATGCCATCCTTGATGCCAGGGCGTCTCCCATTATAGAGCATACTTCTAGCAAATTTAAATTTTTCATTTTGTAAGTTATGCTCGGCAATTTTAGCATCTAATTTTGCTATATGATCATTTTGTTGTTTAATTAAAGTCATGTGATCATGAATAGCATCAACATCAATATCTCTACATCTAGTACAAATAGTGACATGCTCAATGGTAGATGTAGACGGTTTGCAAGAATTAAGTTCAACAATCTTAGCACGCAAAATATCATTGTTATCTCTAAGATTGGAAATTGTAACATTGCAATCATCAAAATCTTTAGCCTTAGCAATTAATTTTTCATTTTCAATCCTAAGGTTAGCAAGAGAAACATTCAACTCATCAATCCTAGCAAGTAAATCAACATTATCATCTCTAGGATTGGAAGTTGAAACATTGCAAACATGAGAATTAACCTTAGCAATTAATTTGGCATTTTCATTTCTAAGGTTGTCAATAGTCTCATGGCAAGTGCTTAGCTCACTAGACAATTTTTCACATTTTTCAACTTGTAGAGCATAAGCATTTTTAACCTTAACATGCTTTTTGTTTTCCTTAATAAGGAAGTCCTCCTGAGAGTCCAAGAGATCATCCTTCTCATGAATAGCACTAATCAATTCATTTAATTTTTCCTTTTGTTGCATGTTGAGGTCGGCAAAAAGAGTACGCAAATTATCTTCCTCATCACTAGCATTATCATCACTAGAGGACTCATATTTAGTGGAGGATTTGGATTTAACCTTCTTCTTTTTGCCGTCCTTTGCCATGAGGCACTTGTGGCCGATGTTGGGGAAGAGAAGTCCCTTGGTGACGGCGATGTTGGCGGCGTCCTCGTCGGAGGAGGAGTCGGTGGAGCTCTCATCGGAGTCCCACTCGCGGCACACGTGGGCATCGCCGCCCTTCTTCTTGTAATGTCTCTTCTTCTCCTTTCTTCTCCCCTTCTTGTCGTCTCCCCTGTCACTATCACTAGATAATGGACATTTAGCAATAAAATGATCGGGCTTACCACATTTGTAGCATACTTTCTTGGAGCGGGGTTTGTAGTATTTCCCCTTCCTTTGCTTGAGGATTTGGCGAAAGCTCTTGATGATGAGCGCCATTTCCTCGTTGTCGAGCTTGGAGGTGTCGATGGGTGTTCGACTTGGAGTAGCCTCCTCCTTCTTTTCTTCCGTCGCCTTGAATGCGACGGGTTGTGCCTCGGGCGTGGAGGAGGTGCCTTGCTCGATGATTTTCTTTGAGCCTTTAATCATTAGCTCAAAGCTCACAAATTTTCCTATAACCTCCTCGGGAGACATTAGCTTATATCTAGGATCACCTCGAATTAATTGAACTTGTGTAGGGTTAAGAAATACGAGGGATCTAAGAATAACCTTGACCATCTCATGGTCATCCCATTTTTCGCTCCCGAGGTTGCGCACTTGGTTCACCAAGGTCTTCAAGCGGTTGTACATAGCTTGTGGATCCTCCCCTTGGTGAAGCATGAAGCGATCGAGCTCCCCCTCGATCGTCTCCTGCTTGGTGATCTTTGTCACCTCGTCTCCCTCGTGCGCGGTTTTGAGCACGTCCCAAATTTCCTTCGCACTCTTTAACCCTTGCACCTTATTATACTCCTCTCGACTTAGAGAGGCGAGGAGTATAGTGGTGGCTTGGGAGTTAAAGTGGTGAATTTGGGCCACCTCGTCCGAGTCGTAGTCTTCATCCCCTACGGATGGTACCTGTACACCAAACTCAACAACATTCCATATGCTTGTGTGGAGTGAGGTTAGATGGTGCCTCATTTTGTCACTCCACATGTTATAATCTTCACCGTCAAAAACCAGTGGTTTGCCTAATGGAACGGAGAGTAAAGGAGTACGCTTTAAGGGGTAGCGTAGGGGGATCTTACTATACTTCTTGCGCTCTTGGCGCTTAGAAGTGACGGACGGTGCGTCAGAGTCGGAGGTCGACGTTGATGAAGTGTCGGTCTCGTAGTAGACCACTTTCCTCATCCTCTTGTGCTTGTCGCCTCTCCGATGCGACTTGTGGGAGGAGGATTTCTTCTCCTTCCCCTTCCCTTTGTTGGAGGAGCTCTTCTTCTTCTCCTTCCTCTTGGTGTGGGACTCTTCCGATGAAGTGCTCCTGTGACTCGTAGTGGGCTTGTCGCCGGTCTCCATCTCACTCTTGGTGTGATCTCTTGACATCACTTCGAGCGGTTAGGCTCTAATGAAGCATCGGGCTCTAATACCAATTGAAAGTCGCCTAGAGAGGGGGGTGAATAGGGCGAAACTGAAATTTACAAAATTAATCACAACTACAAGCCGGGTTAGCGTTAGAAATAATAATGAGTCCGAGAGAGAGGGCGCAAAACAAATCGCAAACGAATGAAGAGTGACACGCGGATTTGTTTTACCGAGGTTTGGTTCTTGCAAACCTACTCCCCGTTGAGGAGGCCACAAAGGCCAGGTCTCTTTCAACCCTTACCCTCTCTCAAACGATCCCGAGGACCGAGTGAGCTTCTCTTCTCAAATCAAAACCGGGAACAAAACTTCCCCGCAAGGACCACCACACAATTGGTGTCTCTTGCCTCGGTTACAATGGAGTTTTGATCACAAGAACAAGTGAGAAAGAAAGAAGCAATCCAAGCGCAAGAGCTCAAAAGAACACGGCAAATCTCTCTCGCTAATCACTAAAGCCTTGTGTGGAATTGGAGAGGATTTGATCACTTGAGTGTGTCTAGAATTGAATTCCTAGCTCTTGTAAGTGGTTGAGAAGTGGAAAACTTGGATGACTTGAATGTGGGGTGGTTGGGGGTATTTATAGCCCCAACCACCAAACTAGCCGTTTGGTGGAAGCTGTCTGTCGTATGGTGCACCGGACAGTCCGGTGCACACCGGACATGTCCGGTGCGACAGCCACGTCACCAGGCCGTTAGGGTTCCGACCGTTGGAGCTCTGACTTCTGGGCCCGTCTTGATGTCCGGTGGCGCACCGGACATGAACTGTAGGGTGTCTGGTGCGCCAGCATGGGCGTCCCTGACCTCTGCGCGCGGTGGCGCGCATTTAATGCGCTGCAGGTAGCCGTTGGCGCCTGAAGTAGCCGTTGCCCCGCTGTTACACCGGACAGTCCGGTGTACACCGGACATGTCCGGTGAATTATAGCGGAGCAGCCGTTGCGAATTCCCGAGGCTGGCGAGTTCAGAGCCGCGTCCTCTTGGAGCACCGGACACTGTCCGGTGAATTATAGCGCGCCGGCCCTAAGAATTCTCGAAGGTGAAGAGTTTGAAGTCGATCTTCCCTGGTGCACCGGACACTGTCCGGTGGCACACCGGACAGTCCGGTGCGCCCGACCAGAGTGCCTTCGGTTGTCCCTTTGCTCCTTTGTTTGAACCCTTTTTCTTGGTCTTTTTATTGGCTTATGGTGAACCTTTGGTACCTGTAGAACTTATAAACTTGGGCAAACTAGTTAGTCCAATTATTTGTGTTGGGCAATTCAACCACCAAAATTAGTTTAGGAAATAGGTGTAAGCCTAATTCCCTTTCAATCTCCCCCTTTTTGGTGATTGATGCCAACACAAACCAAAGCAAGTATAGAAGTGCATAATTGAACCAATAAATATTACTTATTAGATATGCATGGATTGTTTCTTTATTTTTAACATTTTGGACCACGCTTGCACCACAAGTTTTGTTTTCGCAAATTCTTTTTGTAAATCCTTTCCAAAGTCTTTTTGCAAAATAGTCAAAGGTAATTTGAATAAGATTTTGCAAAGCATTTTTAAGATTTGAAATTTTGTCCCCTTGTTTCAAATGCTTTTCCTTTGACTAAACAAAAACTCCCCCTCAATAAATTCTCCTCTTAGTGTTCAAGAGGGTTTTAAGATATCAATTTTGAAAATACTACTTTCTCCCCCTTTAGAACACAAAGAGATACCAATTTGAAATTTACCAATTGAAAATCATTAATTTTAAAATTAGGGTGGTGGAGGGTGGTGGTGCGGTCCTTTTGCTTTGGGTCAATACTTTCTCCCCCTTTGGCATGAATTGCCAAAAACGGATACTTGGAATGAAATATAGGCCCTTTTTAGCTACTTTCTCCCCTTTGGCAAGTAAAACATATGAGTGAAGATTATACCAAAGACGAAGAGTGAAGCGGAGCGACGGCGAAGGATGAGTAGTAGAGTGGAGTGGAAGCCTTTGTCTTCGCCGAAGACTCCAATTCCCTTTCAATATACCTATGACTTGGTTTGAAATATACTTGAAAACACATTAGTCATAGCATATATAAAAGAGACATGATCAAAGGTATACTTATGATCTATGTGTGCAAATTAGCAAAAGAAGTTCCTGGAATCAAGAATATTGAGCTCATGCCTAAGTTTGGTAAAAGTTTGTTCATCGAGTGGCTTGGTAAAGATATCGGCTAATTGATCTTTAGTATTAATGTATGCAATCTCGATATCCCCCTTTTGTTGGTGATCCCTAAGAAAATGATACCGAATGGCTATGTGTTTAGTGCGGCTATGCTCAACGGGATTATCCGCCATGCGGATTGCACTCTCATTATCACATAGAAGAGGAACTTTGGTTAATTTGTAACCATAGTCTCGCAGGGTTTGCCTCATCCAAAGCAATTGTGCGCAACAATGACCTGCGGCAATGTACTCGGC